>OU744809.1:23711760-24911760 GCA_916614155.1 Mesoligia furuncula | reverse complement strand
TGAAAATCTTCGCAGACTATCTCAGCGATCGTACCCAAATAGTAAAAATTGACCTATACGAAAGTGACGAGCTTCCAATGACATACGGGGTTCCACAAGGCAGCATTCTAGGGCCTACTCTCTTTCTCATTTATATAAATGAACTCTGCAAACTGCCTCTTGAAAATTGTAATATGTAAAAAATACACATACGCGGATGACACTGCCCTTGTTGTAGATGGTTATGACTGGCCCCAGACATACCAACACGCCGAGGCTGCGCTGTCCCACGTAATGAAATGTCTGGCTAATAACATGCTCACTTTAAATGTCGATAAATCGGTATACGTTCCCTTTGCAATTCGGTCAAATCTGTGTCCCTCCAATGCCCTTACCCTAAAAGCACACACTTGCGGTTCCTCAACACAGTGTAGCTGCCTCTGCCTTGCCAAATCTACTTGTGTAAGGTATCTAGGAGTACTCATTGACGAGCATCTCAACTGGCACCCCCATATAGTCAAAGTCACGTCCCGCATACGTAAGCTAATATACGTATTCAAGAAGTTGAGAAACTCTGCTGATAACGACACGCTTAAACTAGTATATTTTGCCCTATGCCGGTCTGTTCTAACGTACTGCTTGCCCGTTTGGGGTGGTGCCACCCAAAATGTATTTATCCGCCTTGAGAGAGCCCAGAGAGCTGTCCTTAAGGTAATGCTCTCTCGTCCACGTAGATACCCCACTGTGCAGCTCTATTCCGATGGCAAGGTTCTCACAGTAAGGCAACTTTATGTGCTTCTGACGACCCTACGCAAACACTCTGTCCGCCCTCCAAAGGAACCGACTGGCAGACTTAAGCATAACGTTTTCCCTCATGAACGCCACAGAACTGCCTTTGCCAAACGCCAATTCTACGTTAATAGCATTAAAATGTACAAATTCCTAAATAAAAAGTTAAAAATTTATTCGTGCCCTAAATACCAATGCAAAAACTTACTTAGAGATTATCTCCAAACACTGAGTTATGATAACACTGAGGATCTTCTACTGGGTAATTTACAATGAAAATTAACTACTTAAATCTAATTTGAACCTTAAACGGATATGCAGTGACTACACCCCACTCTTCTCACTACACCCACCCTACACCTACTCACTACATTTACACACATACATCCCACACTAACTCACTACACACACACTCAGACCTTATATTAATTCACCACTCCACACAGTTAAACGTCTTTCTTTTGTGTTTCCCTTACATAAATTATATACTGTTTTTCTTTTACACCATTTACTTATTGTTGAAACGTCCCGTTTTAGTATATTATGGCTTTGTTTGTAACGAAGAATCACTGACTCCTAAGACACAGTAGGCACCTACACCTAGTTTAGGAGTCAGAGTATTAAAATTATTGTGACCTAGTTATAAGCCTCTACGCTCTTTTGTCTTTGAATATTGTTATGAAATGGCTTTTGGTGAAATAAAGAATTTATTATTATTATTATTATTAAAATGATTGCGATTGTGATTGATACTGTGTTTAGTAATACTGTATTGAGTAATACACTAAAGGTACTATTTGGAACCGAGCTGCCAAGTGCAACTGCCGACAGCACGTGCAGCGACTCATGCGTCGCTCGTGTCTGCCTCGTGCAGCGGCTCGTGTTGGCATGCAGTCGCTGCACGTGCTGTCGACAGTTGCAGTTGGCAGCTCGGTTCCAAATAGTACCTTAACAATTACAATGTCTTTTATTTTGACAGTAAAATTAGACAACAATCATGCAGCCTGCGGGCAGATATACGCGAAGATCGTACAGTGCTCTTCTAGTTCAATGTAACAATGCGTTTAGGATACTGGTGAGGCTGCCCCGTTTCTGTAGTGCGTCAGGGATGTTCGCAGATGCGCATGTAGATTGCTTTTACGCAACAATGCGTAAAAGGTGCGCTTCCCTGGTGCGCAGGGTGTGGGGCGGCTCCAACAGTGTCTTAAACATGGTTGCGAGTCGCCTTGACTGTGTTTACGTGGGACACTGTTGTGCCGTCTCTCATGGGATGTCACAACGGTGACCAACCGTTATTTCTTGTGTTTTTGTTGAGTGTCTATGCTTACTAATATAGTCGTAAATTTTATTAAAAATCTTGTTTGAGTTTGAGTCTTGGTCACTATAATAAAGAAAAATTATATTCTATTCTATTAACTTTTTCACGTTGTCGATCATAGGAGTTTTTGAAACCTATGAAGCAATGCATTAGAAATTTCCTCCAAAACCCTTCGGATTGTGAAAGAAAGTGTGTTACGTAATTGGGTTGGAGGTTTTTCCGAAATTATTTTTTTCAATTAGAAAGTACATCGGAAAATGTCTTTAGCACAATAAAAGTCCATGAAAATGGTTCTTAGAGCCCATGATCCAAGGACTTTCGCTATGGTCGTATGGTCGTACCTGCAATCACCTCTCTATTCTCAAGTCTGCTACACATATAGACCTCACACACACACCAGACCACATAGTCCAGTCCATGTCCATGTCCGTTACCGACAAATGCGTGCACTAACTAGACAGGTCCTCTCAATCTCAAACTCAAAGCATTTATTTCAATTAAACCATTAACAGGCACTTTTGAATTGTCGAGAAGTCGGTCAGTCGGAAAATATGAAGCTGCCCATTCCAAAACGTAGGTACGTATGAAAAACCGGCCAAGTGCGTGTCGGGTCACGTACAGTGTAGGGTTCCGTACTAGCCCGTTATCACAATGTAGTACGATTCTGTTGTTCTTTATTCTGAATAGGTAAAAACAATCATATTTTGCTATTCAATGCAAGTCTTTACCCGTTATAAACAAGCAACTACTTCATCTTAGTCACTTTAAAGGATTAATGCTAAAGATTTTATATTTGGTACAAAATTATCCAACACCCAAGTTCAACGACTATTACTGCTAAACTAATAAAGTTATCTTAACCGCTATAGTTTTTCTTTAAAGTTCATGAAATGCACTATCATCGTGAATTTTTCCAGATTTTTCAAGCCAGCAGTTTAGCTTTTAGAGGGGGGGAGACGCCCTACTGGAACAAAAATTTGCACTTTAAAGTTTAATATTTCGTAAATGGAGCATTAAATCGAAAAATTATTGTAGCAACCCCCAAGTCGTTCTTGAAGACCTATTCAACGATACCCCACACGATAGGGTAGGCGACGAAAAAAAATTCCATCCCCATTTCACATGTGGGGGAGCTAACCTAAAAAAATTTTTTTTTCCAAAATTTTATTTCACCACTTTGTCGGCGTACTTGTTATACGCACTTCTACAAAATTACAGCTTTCTAGTGCAAACGGTCACAGAGATTAAGTGAGGACGGACAGACAGACATGGCGAAACTATAAGGGTTCCTAGTTGACTACGGAACCCTAAAAACGGGCAAGAAACTCCATGGACACTCTTTTAAAATTATAATTTACAAAAATATTAGTTACAGCATTACTTTTAAATTTAAAATTATATAGGTAATGTGAGAACGATGTGAAAAATACGTACGTGTTAAAAGCGTCCAGAGTACAACAAATCAACAACAAAACAAAACAAGAAACCCAAAATAAAATAATTAAATATATGCCGAGGCAGCTAAGTGATGACCAGCCACAGCTGACGGCGGGTACGTATTTGAATATCGAAGATTAAAATACCTCGAAGATTGAAATGCCGAGTGATTAAAATTTCGAATGATTCAAAATATCGAATGCCATTATGCCTAAGTTCAAAATATCAACATTTAATACATCTACGTTAAAAATACCTACTAGTTAAAATACCGAAAAAAATTATATAGGCAGTATGAGTGATACGTACAATTGCGTACAAATGTGTTTTATTTTGGGTTTTTATTATGTAAAAATAATTAAAGTACGAAGAAGTTGAAGTTTTCCTTGTTTTTTTTTGTAACCCACCTAGTAACTGATTACCATCTAGCAAACAAGCATGCAGCAATCATGCAACATGCAAGCAAGCATGGTTTCTGTCACGGCTCCGGCGCTGCAGGGCTCCGGCAGTCCCACGCGAGCTTAACGTCGCAGATGGTCTAAACGCTCACCACCGCAGCTTCGGCTTGTTGGCCGGCTTCGCCGGCCAGCCTCAGCTGCGGCGGCGGGTGTTAAAACCACCTGCTGCCTAGCCCCTCCGCGCCTACGCGATTCTAAATTACACTCTAGGGGTAGGGCAGACAAGACTACGTGGAGTCGGTTTTGCAGCGATACGTTTCTGACACTAACTTTAGTAGCACAACATATTGACTATCAAGAAAATATTTTAATTTAAAGACCTAAATAATACCTTCACGATTGACCTATGCTTGTACACTGAACACTGATTTTCATGGATAAAATAGGTCGAAATTGTTCCAAAACCGAATTGGGGCACCCCGAATTTACGTAGTCTTTTGGCTGTTACCCCTAGAGTGTATATAAAAATCCGGAGGCGCGAAGGGAGGGCAACCCCCGCCCGCTGTGACAAAGCATAGGCACCCGTGGGAGCCGTAGCGGCTGAGGCTGGTCGCCGGAGGCGACCAGCAAGCCGAAGCTGCGGAGGTGAACATGGGTGCCTATCCTTTGTTACGCAAGGGCGAAGGGGTTTCACTTCCCGTAGCGCCGGAGACGTTGCAGAAGCAACCTTTTTCCACTCATACTACTTATATCAAAATTTGTTCGATATTTTAACTAGTACTTATTTTTAGGGTGAATTAATGAATGTATTAAATGTTGAAAATTAAACCATTTTTACACGTAGGTATATTAATTTTCGATGTTCAAATAATAGTACCCATCGATATTTAGGACGTTCGATAGTTTGTACTTCGATATTTAGGACATTCGATAATCTGTATTTCGATATTTGGATTTTACGATGTAACTTTTGTAGATATTTAGATTTTAGATATATTGGACGTAGGATATTTAACCATTCGATAATATAAACTTTCGTTATTTTAATTTTCGGTTTTATGGTCGTTCGATATTTCCATTTTCGATGTTTTGAACATCGATATTTTAACAGTAGGTATTTTAATCTTCGATATTCAAATACGTACCCCTGACGGCGCCCGTTCACGAACATGACGCATAGATCAAGCACCATTCAGCTCAACCATTTTGAAGGGAGCTAAAGAAGCTTGCAGCAATCTGTGTGGTTCTTTCCTCAAAAGACCATCTCAGACATTGATCTACATGGTCTTCATATTATAACCTGACCAACATTATTTGTTTCGGCCTTTCTTCTCAGAGTAGTCAGATACGAAACGCCGACCTCATCTAGTTTAAAAAAAATATGATTGAATGTAAAAGTGTTTCTGCACACCTGAAAACCATATATCATTTATCATGGGTAGACGTTTATTTTTAGAGTAGTCAGATAGGAAACTTTATCTTCATTATAATAGCTTAGCTAACTCCTAGCCTTTTAAATTTATACAATACGCTTCAACGACAGACCAATAACTTGACATATTTCTTGTTAAAAACTTGGTAACAGTAGTTGACATTGTAAGCCTTTTACGTCAGAAACAGACTCCCTCAGGCTTTACTAGACATATTTATTATTTACGAACGCGGTAGTTTTGTAGTGTATTTCTATTTGATCAGAGAAAGGAAATGTTCTGTAAGTAGTTATTTGACAAAGTCTGTTTTACTTAGTTCTGGGAAACGATTTTAAAAGTATTAGGTTACCTACTCTCTACGTATGGTCCGGCGTTTCAAAATTAACCAAAGATGTAAACAACAATGGCCGCTCGACATTGTCATGATGCGGTAGTATGAATTTTAGGTTTTGGTGCTTTCGATGTTTTTCACGCAGATTAAATAAACATTACGAAATAAATAAGTAATTTAAAAAAAATAAACCGACTTCAAAAAGAAATGAACTCAAAATTATGAAATAACTTTAATTTCGGAAATCGGTGTCTTGGGATCTTAGTTTGTGCCACCGACTTCCGAAATTAAAGTTATTTCATTATTTTGAGTTCATTTCGTTTTGAAGTCGGTTTAATTTTTATAAATTACCTACTTTTAGTTTTAAGTAAAAACTGGAATATTTGTTTGTAATAAGTAGGTAGGTAATAGTTTTGTTGTTAATATTGCACTAGAATTTGACCAAGGTTTTGAGATGACCCTTTGACACTACACCCGTAGCTCGTATCAATAAGCCAGGCCGTCACACTTACACGTATTAGTCTATATCTTGAAATTTACTGAATCGATTTTGATGAAACTTGCACTGTTCCCTAAGTTGAAGCAAATGTACGCCAATAAACAAAAATGGTCACGATCCGATTAATAGTTTAGGAGAAATGCGTGGACAAACATACATACATACGTCTATAACAATTTTTATATTTGTTTGGAAGCCCTAATAGATTGTCATATGTGAATATAATGCAATTCCAATAATATTACATACGTGTCGAATTGATAACCTCCTTTTTTTTGAAGTCGGTAAAAATGGTTTCTTCGTCGACTTGTTTCATTAACAAAACCATGTGGCCGTAACAATAATAGTCTAGACTCGACGGAAAAGGAAAAGAGAAGCCCAAAATAAACTTGCTTGTATTTTTCCTTAATTTCGTCGTTTCATTCATTAACTTTGCTTCTTAGAGTCGGATGAATGAGTTCTTTTACAAAGATTGAAGTAAACGACCTCTGGTTTTCAGAATTAACTTTTATTCCATTGTCAAACCTTTTGGCTCGTGGATAAATAATAATAGCCGTACAGGTCGACCGAAGGTTCAAGGGTCCGTAATTGGAATTATAAGTCTGCGCCCCGCGGTTTCACCTAGGGGGATAAAAAGTAGCCTATATGTTAATCCAGGGTGTCGGCTACCTCCATACAAAATTTTATTAAAATTGGTTCAGCGTGAAGAAGTAACAAACATATAAACACACACACTCACAAACTTTCGCCTTTATAATATTAGTGTGATTTGTACCTACTTGGTAATCAGCGAGCGATCAGCAAGCGACCAAAAACAAGGGAGAAGAATATTGCATTTTGACAGCCACATCCTCGCCGATAGCTGTCGCTCTGCTGTCAAAAACTGTACGTAATACGAAGTAATCGCGATCACTGTACATTTTAGTTGACCGATTGTTCCCTAGAGGCAGCACTACCGCTAGTTTGTGTGACTATCGCTGATACTTATAAGCCCCGCACGTTGATATTGCGACTGGCGGCCATCTTAGTGACGTAGTCGAACTGTCAGTACCGTTCAGCGCTTACGTATGTGCGGTGTATGATGTCAAAATGACGTCAAAAAGCTGTTATTGTGACAAGGTTCCATCGCAATATCAACGTGCGGGGCTTATAATACGGATTTGCGATATAAGAGCAATTATTGCGCAAATTTCGTTATCGCTAGTTTCTGCAATATACGTAATCAGCTGTTCGTGGATGGATGTCCATCATACATATATCGAGACCCTCTCCGTACTACGGAAAGCATAAGCCATTGGTTCCGGTTGTCTAACTCAGTCTTACCAAGGAGTATTGTGTTATCCAATAACTGGATATGGGATATGGATAAGCCTCTGCACATGGTTCTAGACTCCCCATAATAAAGAAGATAGTTTTTTTTTGTTCTGCGAATAGGCCCACGAAAAATTGTGGCGTCTACTAATGAAACGCATGCATTTGTTCCTTATAATCTCTAGATTACAGTGGTAGTAATAATAATAATTTAAAATATTATTTTGTCGGTTAGTCACTCCATGTAAAATACTAGTATTCCGCTGCATCCGGTTAGAGTGGTAGCCGACCCCGAAATAGTTTGGAAAAGGTTAGTCAGATTGATTGTCAAATCTTTTGCTCACTTGTAGGATTGTTTATTGTTATTTTGGTCAACCGCGACGGCTAACATGAGACTAAAGATTAACTTTCTTCTTTTTAGGGTTCCGTACCCAAAGGGTAAAAACCGGACCCTATTACTAAGACTTCGCTGTCTGTCCGTCTGTCTGTCACCAGGCTGTATCTCATGAACCGTGATAGCTAGACAGTTGAAATTTTCACAGATGATATATTTCTGTTGCCGCTATAACAACAAATACTAAAAACAGAATAAAACAAGTATTTAAGGGGGCTCCCATACAACAAACGTGTTTTTTCGGGTTTTTGCCTTGTGGTACGGAGCCCTTCGTGTGCGAGTCCGACTCCCACTTGGCCAGTTTTTTATATATGGCAATCTCGCAGGTCAACCTCGAAGGTTGTCGGTTGCTTAATTTGGCCTTGTCTGTGGGGGCCTAAACAAATCAAGACCTCCAGGCCAGGCGTCAGAACGTCAGGCCTTAAAAAACTGAGCGACTTCACGCTAAGGGTACCCTCTGTGAGGTACGGGCTTTGGCCTAGGGCGAAGCTGGGAAAGGGCAGCCCTACAAGTTTACTGATTAAAATACCTACTTTATAGGCTCTAGGGAAACTTCTAGCTGTGGCATAACTTTGAGGAGAACTAACAGTGTCTGCTTAATATTTTCTAAGATCTCTAATTAGCGGAGTGGCAAGTGAATGGGTCTAGTTTTAATTAAGTTTTAAGCACACTGTTTCTTAATTGTAACAACAGTAGTTCATAACGTATGGTGACATAATTCTCTTTAGTCATTAGTCATTTATTAATTTGTTGAACATAGGTACAATAATGAAGTTATATAAAGACAGAATAGTGCGCTATGTTAAGCCAGAGGGCGTACAAATGTTTGTGATTAAACAAGCCAAGTCTCGACAAAAAAAAAGTAAGCCTGGACAATAAAAAAATAATTATAAAGAATGACACATTTTGACAAATTAATTAATAATAAATAGCAATAAAAATGAATGTTACAAAAGAGAAAAAATTAAAATACAAAATAAAATTGTAATAAGACTATGTAAATATACAATACAGATGTCAAAAATACAATACTAATGATGTCAATATACAGAATATGTCAATATAATTTTATTCCTAACGTCAATAAACAAACAAAAAAAAAACCATTTGTCAAGGACAACAATAGATATAATTTATTAGCATGTCAACATTCTGTCATTAGATTTTTGTCTGTCTTTTCGTATGTATTTATTTAAACCAGTATTGATAGAATGCGGGAAATCCATAGTCTTTTAGTTCATTTAAGACCTTGCTAATTACACCGATCTAATCTTATAATTTTTGCTAGCTTATCAAGTTCTCTAACACCATGCTCTGCATACCATGAACCGCCAAGAGAACGAACAAATCTATCCTCGAACAACTACGCATAAGAGACTATCCACGATCTGTTGCCAAAGGATTCTCTGTTACTTTGGTCACATTGCCCGTCGGGAACCAGATAATCTTGGTAAGTTAGTGGTGATGGGAAAAGACTTCGCGGCCGGTCACCTAATCGCTGGTCAAACCAAGCAACCACCTGCTTTGGACTCGCTGTTACGACCGCCCTGAGAGAAGCCGAGAACCGAACGAAGCGGAAGAACAACGTACATAAAGCCATCAGCGACACGACCTTCAGTAATGAAGTACGCGACCAAGAAGAAGACCAAGTTCTCTTCCCAAGAAGTCACAGGTCACACAATCAAAGAAAACTTTCGACAAAACAATGTGCTTTACGGTGTAATTACAATAACTAATACCTTATACAAACCCACAAGACAAACTCACACAACCTCAGGTACTGAAACTCTCACGAAGATGGGACGGTAATTATCTACCGCTTGTTGTGCCACACAAGTTTCAGACAAAGGGCTATTTTAGCACCCCTGAATTCAGCCAGTCAACTCTCACAACCTTAAAATTATGTAGTGCTGTTGTTACTCATTGTTAAACCGACTGGTTTATTATTATTTATTTTATTTTATTCTGTAGCTCTACCATGAGTTTGCACAGCCAAAACTCGCTAGCGTCTACGTAAATAATATGTATGAAATATTGTACAGCGCCCCTAGCGGTCACCGAAAGAATTAAAATTCGTACCATGAGCACTATAGATTTCGATAGGTAAGAAACCTAACGTAATCTATTCGATAGTCACTAACGTTTTTCAGCTGTCGCCATACAAAACGGCGCCATGAGTTAATAATTTGACAGACGCTATCGAAAAATACGCTTACGATAGTAGTTACGTCACTCACTAGCATTTTGACGCGTGAAACATATGTTTACATTGAAATTATATACGTTTTTGAGTATTTTGAGTCAAAATAATGTCTGGAAGAGCTTATTTAGCATGGAATATGTTGGCGGCCGCTGAATTTGAAGACCAACGACGTAAAGAACGTGAATTTCAAGCCAAAATTACAAGAAAATGAAATTCTAGCTTACCAATGGGCGGGACATTTCGCAGCTACCTAGGAGGCTTTCTGTGATGAATATTAACTTAAATTTAAATAAAAGACATTTTACTTATACGACCTTTTCATTTATTTTATTATTATATGGGAAACATACAGCATATTTAACAAAATAAGGAACACAAAAATTGACATAAAAACACATACTTGTTACCTACTAACTACACATTTTTTCTTTAAACATTGGACACTAGGATTTCCCCTGTATCGTGGGTGCATTTACAAACACAAATATCACATGCACAAACATCCAGACCCGGAACAATTAGGTATATTTCTTTGGAAGATTGGATCACACAACTTTTTGCTCCATGCGACAAATGAACCGGCGATTCTTAGCGCAGAAGCGACAGGCAGTTTCTAAAAATTGTGCCATACTGGTCTTCATTGTATTATTGTCATTCTGTAAACTTATTTAACTGAATTTTATTAAAAAACGCCGTGAACACAATGTCAACAAATACAAAATTACAAATTGAAAACGACACTCGATGACACAACAGTGACATATAAGGAATAAAAATTCAACAACCACTAAATACCTTAAGAAGTTCACTAACTGCCAACCATTCTATTTAGTCGGATTATTGCCTATCATAACATTTTAAGCATAGGCGATAGCACTACATTTTGAGCATAATATATGCCGTTCTCTCTCCTTATTACTGAGAAAGAAAGAAACAAAACTTAAGGAAGTGACGTTACATACGACACGATCTATCGAGTTTACCTTAGCGCCTGCGTAAAACTCCGTAAAACTCATGGTGCAAGCATTATCGAAATCTATTCGATCCACGTTAATACGCTAGCGAGTTTGACGCTAGCGAGTAAGTTTTCGATAACAACTCATGGTAGAGGTACTCTGTTCGGGAAACTTACAGCTAATATAAACAGTGTATTACAAGTTTCCACTGATAAACAATTGAAACAAAAAATACAACAATAAAGGTCTGTACAAAATACCTATAACATAAATTAGGAAGCAAAATAACACGATCGATTAATACAAACTGAAAATCATTTAGAAGCAAACAATTACTTTTCCGTAAAAAAGCTTTTGAAAATTTCCAAATCATGTTCGTTTTAATCGCAATAGTTAGTTTATTAAAACTTCTACTCGCACGAATTAACTAGGTTTGCAAAAATTTTGCAGTTTATAACTAAATAATCCTAAACTGCCTAACAGCTCAGGGCAATCTTTGTGAGCGTCAAAATGAAGGGACCAAAGCTCCAATGTCTGTCATACATATATAAAAAAATAATACCATTAATCTACTATTTCCTACCTTTGCTATTATTTTAGCTACCTCATCATATGCATAATATTTTAACAAAATACTTGGTCCCATCATCGAAAATAAACCGCCCATTTAATTGTTGCACCAAACAATTGAATCGTCAATTTGGAGGGACCAACCTATATAATCGATATCTTTAAAACGATATATCTTTCGGGCAGCCAAAATCAATAATATTAAGGTAGAATTAAGATATTATAACACTAACTAGGTAGGACATTCCAGGGAGTAGCCTATCAGTTTGGTCCCTCCATTTGATATCTTGATATCATGATGGAGGGACCAAGCATTTTGTTAAAATATGATGTATATGATGAGGTAGCCAAAATAATAGCAAAGGTAGGAAATAGTGGATTAATGTTATTATTTTTTTATATATGTATGACAGACATTGGAGCTTTGGTCCCTTCATTTCGACGCTCACCAATCTTTAGTACCATTTGCGATTTTAAATAAATATGCCATATCAGCAATATGTTGCGCTCAATCGCTCATGCAGTGGTAGAATAACATATTATCAAGAGCATGTTCATTTAAGGGGTGGTTGTATGGTGAAATTTAATTCTGCTGACTGGAATAGTATCTTAAAGTTACATCACGTTTGTATAGGACTGAAGAGGTTCGGCAAAAGTGAAAGGTCATCCTCATTTTGGCAGTTATGTTTAAGTTTATTTAATAGGTGGCAAAGCATCAACTGGACTCGAATCCAGCCTTTGAGTTACTACCAAGAAAATCCAGATAGAAAAACCTGGTACGACTAGTCGACCAACCGCTTGGCGATGTAGGTACCAAAATACTCGATGAGCACTCGGCCCCACGTCCCTACTTTTTCAATCACAAATGGCTCAAACATACACTGAAAGAAATAAACAGTAAATAAAAAAACAGTTCCATAAGAGCCCAACGTTCATACAGTATTTTTTACTGATCCGAAAACAGTTAAAGCTTGAGGCAAAATGTTACCGTCATGACCACAGAAATAGATATACCTAGATAACGCAAGAGTAACTACTTCGCGTGCCAAAAATTGCACCAACTTATGATTACAAATCGTAAGCCGCCCCTTTCGCGCTCAGTCCTTTGTACTGCTGGCTGGGTAAGTGTGAGCGAGAGCGTGAGCTTGTGACGTCATAGTAGGTAGTCAAAAAATGGCACGCTTGGTTTTCATACAGTTCGTGATACTTGCGTTATCTAGGTAGGTATATCTATATCTGTGGTCATGACAGTAAACTTTAACGTTTTAAGTACTTAGCTAAAAGGTAACAAAATTAACTGTACTTTTATTCATTTGGTGATATCGTTCAAACTACTGAAATTTACTTAGATTACAGTAATGGTGGTTTTCCTTTTTTATTTTATTTTTTCAGTAAATAGTATTTTCAATCATTAAAAGGTACTGTTTTGTCTTTTACTGTTTTACAAACTTTTCTTCTTACTGTGTAAAGTCAGTAAATCTTAATGAAATCGCTTTAATGTGCTGTAGCAAGAAATTATTTTTTTCAGTATGTAGCTCCCATTAAGGTTGTTATATTTGCGGCGTTTGAGGTTTTCTGCACCTGCAGCAGCTGCCGCCCCAGCACAGCCGTGCTAGGAAGATGGGATGGCACGAGGGTGTCGACACAAGTCATTTCGCCTGCCCTCTTCCCATGGTCGCGTGGCAAGCCATTGGGTTCTAAAACAGCTGGCACCCTGGCGGTCACAAACTGACAAGATGAACTCAAAATCAAAGAATTTCTTTCAATGCACTGCAGTTGAATTGTCAAGAAGTCGGTCAGTCAGAAAATATGAAGCTAGTTGCCCATTCCAAAAGCGTAGGTACCTATGGAGAAGAACGGGCAAAAAACTGCATGGACAGTTGGACACTTTTAAATTATATTTATACAAAAATATTAGTTACATCATTAATGTTGAATTTACAATAATAGGTATGTGAGAACGATGTAAAAACGTACACGTTAAAAACGACCAGAGTATGGCAAATAGAAACAAAACAACAATCCAACAATAAAATAATTAAAAATAAGCCGATGCAGCTAAGTGATGACCAGCCCCAACTGACGGCGCTCGTTCACGAACATGACGCATAGATCAGCACCATTCAGCTTAACCATTTTGAAGGGAGCTAAATGATCCAACACACACACCACCATCTGAGAGAAATTTTATAAATAGGTATTTAATGTTTCGACCGCTAGCGCAGAACCCCCAGAAACATAAGCCCGACTTGCAATTTTAAGACCAGCTTGCCTTGTTTCAAACTACATCCGTCAAAGAAAACCGTCAACAATATACGACCGTCTGGAATTCGATCCCATTTCAAACAGGAAGACGTATATAGTCTCGAGAAAGTCGACGAGTCGTAGAAATTTAATTTTGGCGCAGAATGGAGATGGAAATTTTTATATCATTGTCCCTGGAGTTTATAAATCTGAGACGCTTTAACATTCAGGAAATCGTGCGTCATTTTTAAGACAATAAGCATTCTCAAATAAATCCTGAAAAAAATAGAATGAAATACAAGTTTAAATTTTTTTAACGAACTAGCTTCTGTTCGCGGCTTCTGTTCGCATCGCCTGCACGCGCTATCATTGCGTTTTCGCTTAGCGTTCTTTCTCACTTATTGTCTTTTAACTCGGTTCCTAAGGGTCATACCGAGATGTTAAATAGCCTATAGCCTTCCTCAAAAATTGGGCTATCAAATTTAAAAATAATATTTCAAGCTGGTAGTTCCAGTGATTACCCCTTACATACAAACTTACAAATAAGTATCTCTTTATAATATTAGTAAAGATATAGATTAAAAAAAAAAATTAATGACTCTGTTATATGGCGGTAATAATGTAAATGTAAACTTTAAACAAATGATGCCGAGAGATAAAGTCGAGTGATTGACACGAAGTTTATTCACAGAATTCGTACTAATATTATAAAGAGTTTACTTATTTGTTTGTTTGTAATCACATACAAGGTGTCCGGTAATTAATGGATAATTGTCAGTAAGAGTCTGACGCTCCCTTCCGCTCCACCCAGAGCGGAAGGAGCCATTTGATGATTTCCCATACGGAAAAAAAAAGGGTTCATTATACTTATTATTCAGAGAGAAAAAAGAATCAGCAGATCCCTACATTTTGACGAGTTACACGAACATAAATGTAGGCAACAGCTGATTTTTTTTCGTGATTTCATGTTTGGTCCCGTAGTAATAGTTGTTCATAATGATGAATAACCACTGAAGAGGTTATCCATTAATTACAGGACACCTTGTTTATACATTCCATGCCGATTTCAGCTACGGTGACCGCTATTGTCTCCGACAACTACAGGTTATGGGCGTGTGCTAACGTAACCTGTATATGTGGCTAACGTAACCTAATCTTCACTGTAACGGTACCTGCACAGTGCGGACCCGTTATAATGTCATTGTGGTTATGGTATTGTATGTTGGGTGGCTTAATCTAGAGGTGATCTCGCCTGCTGTCGAGACCTCTCCTCCGTTGGTCTTCAAAGTCGGAATCATATACCGACTCCATGGTTGCGGTCGATGTCCCATACCACCCTGTATAAAAATTCTTCATCATCATCATCATCATTTCAGCCGAAAGACGTCCACTGCTGGACATAGGCCTCCCCCAAGCACCTTCACTTCGATCGGTTCTGTGCTTCTCGCATCCAACGGGTTCCTGCGGCCTTCACGAGGTCGTCGGACCACCTTGTGGGAGGCCTTCCAACGCTACGTCTTCCGATACGCGGTCGCCACTCCAGAACCTGTCGGCCCCATCGGCCATCTGTTCTGCGATCAATGTGCCCTGCCCACTGCCACTTAATATTAAATTATAGAAATGCATAGGGTGACACAATCGGCGGTCTTATCGCTGAAAGCGACCTATTAAAGACTGTGGCGGCATCTACATGGCCCACATGCGAACTACGCGTCATACTGACGTCACGAAGAATCCTGCATCTCGCAAACAGAGTTTACCGCGCAACTAGCAAAAATACAACGGCCCGACATGAATCATCGGGCAGTTTCCCGCCAGACACAACACCCGTCTGGTCACAGAATCCTCCCTTTTCTATAGAGTATGAGTAAACTTTACACCCTGTTCCTCATACCTCTATAAGACCCAGCCCGTTGGTCTCGTGATTGCAAGCGCGACTGCTGAGCTTGGGATCCAGGGGTTCAATTCCCGGTTCGGACAAAGTGTTATTGGGTTTTCCATTAGGAATTTCTTAGTAACAGTCCGGAGTTGGAAGTTGGCGGTTTAATAACCCCGGAAAGCAAGTCAAGCCGTTGGTCCTGCGCCTGATCACTCCCAGGTCGTGTCGGATTGCCGTCCCATCGGACTATGAGAGTAAAGGTACAGAGAGTGCACCTATGTTTGTGCTCACACTTCTGCACTATAAAATCTCCTGAGTACCTGGCTAATCTCCGTTGAGAGTCGGGAGTCTATTATAAGACAAAGCAAAATAAACTCATTGCAGATTTGGACTCGATCTCTGAAGGCGCATTATATCCTCATACGTTTTTCAGCTAAAAATATAACCCAGAAACCCCACTCAATATGATTGTTTTCCTTCATAAAGTACTCATCATTACGAGGAGAATCATTACGAGGCAAAAACTCTACCCATACCAACCAGACAGTCGTCTTTTTTATCACTCAAAGTTGAAGCTAACACGGTATTGTAATTTCCCATGGGATCCTCTCGTTATGATGACGTCAGTAATGGACCAGCCTCATGATTTAAGTAATTTATAGCTCCAGGGTATTGATGATGAGTAAGTTAGGATATTATGACGGTGGTCCAATTTTCTTTAATAGGGGGAAATTATGTATTTTTTTGCTGTTTTTTTTTCGTCTCTTGTGAATAAAGTTTGCTGTTAAAAGTTTTTGAATAGGTGTTTTCTTCTTTTATTTTTCTTAGTTACAAAACAGACAGGCCACCAAAATAGTAGTGGAAATATGGGCACATTAGCCAATGGTATCGGCCCCGACTTACAAATTGTAGGTAGTGAGTTCGAACCCAGGCAGGTACATTACTTTGTGTATTTACTTTAATCATCACTGCTCTCAAAACGACGAAAACATCGTGAGGAAACCGGCGTATACTAGAACTAAAAAAATGGATGATATAATAATATCATCCATTTTTTTGTGAAATCCACCAACCCGCACTGGGCCCGGGTGGTGGATTATGGCCTATTCTCCCTGTCACAGAGAGGAGGCTTGTGTCCCAGCAGTGGGAATGATATAGGCTAATATTATGCTACGCCTGTATTTCCCGTACAGAATGTGTCATGAAAAATTTTAATTAAAATTCATTTAATTCAGGCAAGACCCATATTTACATAAAATTAAAATATCACAATGCCTAGTGCCACAGAATAAAATTTCTCTAAATAAAAGGCCTCTGAATAAAATTTCAATGTATATGTTAACGGAAAAGTGTGTAATCCGTCATTGTATACAATTCCTAGGAAATATGAACAATTCCTAAAATAGATAGGAAGTCTATGATATATTTTGTAATATGCACTTTTCATAGGAAATCTATACATTTCCTAAATAGCACTCGAAAATGTATTACATTCTTGATGTTTGAATTATACGTAGATTTTTATGTGTGCTAGATGGGGCTTAAAAAGCTATAAATAGTTGATTTTTGAAGTTTAATTAGTAATAAGCCCTATGAATATTTTATATATTACGTTTTTTTTTTAAATATTTTACGACGTGATTGTTACAGCTGATTATGTCAACGACAGCTTTAATAAAAAATCTGATTTCAGTTTGTTTTATTTCTTTTAGTCACAGAAAGCATTACTTTTTATATATTTCTTAGTATCATCTCGGAATTGCATACAATTCCTAGGAAATACATACATTTCACAGGAAATGTGTTTATTAAAGAATCTTTGAAACATTATTTTACACATTTCCTAAGTAGGCTCGGAATTGCATATATTTCCTAAGAATTGTGTACAATTCCTAGGTTGCATACATTCCGGTAACATACATATACAAATAAAATAAATTAACGAATGCAAATTAAAATTAAAAAGATCATGGAATTAAAATAAAAACAAAATGTCAATGCGATTACAGTAATCGAAAATTAAAAGATACAAATTGTCAGGGTCACAGAATTAAAAATTAAATCAAAAGAAATAAAAAAAAAATTAAAAATATAAAAACAATACAAAACAGATCACTATAAAATATAATATCTGAATGTCAATAAAACTAAGTGCACTGGCTATACATGTCTGCTACAGCAGACAGTCATAGAGAGAGACACACATAATTTTGCCTGGCCACGAAATGTCTAGTAGTTAGATAGATAATTCAGTTCAAATCAAATCAATCTTTATTTGTGAACATAAGTACAAAAAGGTGTTATTTATACATTTTAGCTGATCTGTATGTTCGGCCAATAATCGGCATACAAATATAATATCATAATTAATAAAGTCTAGGATAAAAGAAATGAAGCAATTGAAAAATGTCATGAGCCGCATAAAATAAAGTAATTGAATTATATTATTAATTATTAAGAATGTCAAAGAAAATAAAATTTAGTCATAATTTGTCATTTAAAAAGTCTTCAATCGAGTAATACGTCTTTTCAACTAGAAACAGGAACAACTTTTTTTTTTAAATGGCTGTCATTTTCCTCACTTCTGATACACTGTGGCAATTTATTGTATAATTTTGGAGCCATTACGAAAATACTGTTCTTGTATAAAGCAGTTTTAGATCCAACAATTTGTAGCCGGTCAGCTCGACGCTGACTACCTACTCGGTCAAATTTATACATATTATTTTTGACGAACATAGATGTCTAGGATATGTACAATGAGGGCACTGTTAAAATTTTCATACTTTTCATCAAAATATTGTTTACAGCTGTCAGTGGTTTGCAGGTTACAGATCGCTCTAATACACCTTTTCTGACACTTAAACACCATATCACACCACCCGAGGCGTTTCCTCAAAACATAATGCCATATCTTAATGTTGAGGCTACTAGACCATGATATGCAGTTAGTACGGTGTTTCGATTGGCCGTTTTACTTAGCATACGCAGCGCATGAGAAAATTGGTTTACTTTACTACATACTTTGTCAATCTGGGTATTCCATTTTAATGTGCTTTCAATATTTAATCCCAGAAATTTTGTCACATTCGTCTCATCAATCCTTTTATCATTATATCTTATATCTAAATTTAAATTCTGATTTACTGTTTGTTGAAATTTCATTATTACTGTCTTGTCTAAATTTACTACTAAATTATTATTCTCTAGCCAATTTATAACTGATTTTATGTTAGAGTTAATGTCTGATTCTAATGTATCTAATTGGTCACTGTTGAAAAGTAGAGAATTATGATGCTTGCAGCTCCAACGAACATTGTTCCGTATAACCCAAGGGATTCGCCGATGCATTGCTTACCTATAATGAATTTGCAATATCTTAGGAGAGGTAGGAGCCTTTTTCACCTCACATTTTTTTATTTTGTCAGTAAACAAAATAAAAAAAAAATATTTTGTTCATTTTAAATGCTCCTTTTTTACTGTTTTTATTTCCGGTGCGTGTCCCAAATAAAATATTTTTCTTTCTTTCTTTTCTTTCATTTGTCTTAAGGGGACTCCATGACCTAAAGTGCGGACTGCGTAGTAAAGAAAGAGAAGCGCGATGACACAACGCTGGTAATTTATTGCAAATTATGAAGCAACCATCTATTTACAAAAAATCTATTGTTGAGACAAAAAAATTAAAACATTAGTAGATACTTTAGTATGTTGCTTGTAGAATAATCTGACAAAAAATCAGAATGATTGTATTTATATTAGTATGGTTTTTATTGTGAAAAGAAAGTTTTTAGAGGTATCTTCATGATTTTTTTCTATCGTATCAAATTAGTTGTATTATATTTTCAACACACTATCTAACTAGCATAATTATATCCTGAAGTATATCATATATTTTTCTGATTTTGTTTACTGTAATCGATCATATACTTTTGGCATTATAAAACTTGCGTTTTTTTGCGTTTAGGTCCTGTATTCCCCTTAAATTTTGCCAGCACCCGTTCATCACCATATTGTTTGACGACAGAAATAAGAATTGTAGTAATATTTCACCAGACAATCCTCTCACAGAAACATAATTCAAATGCGTGCCGTAGAAAAATCTCCCTTCATTTATCAACACTCGTATTTATCTAAAAGCTCGCCAGTATTTTCCTAAACATAATTGCATCTATCTACATCCCAATCAGCAAAACATTTAGAGTAAGCTGTACCATTGAACCGGAATCCTGCCCTCATTCCAACGATAATTGCACTTTTTGCCCCCCAAACCCATTTGTAGAGCCTGAAAACATATTCCCTGAAAATGCAAAGCACTGAAATAGCATGAATAAAATTTGCTCCAATTGTAACTTTATACGCGAAAAATGAGGCTTAAAAAGGAAAAACGATTTTGGAATGAAGATTACAATGTAAGAAGTTATTCGTGTTGGGCCATAGAATAAGCGGGTTGATTTGATGTGATTTATTTCGATTAAGTTTTTAATGTACAGACGCCAGCACATCAAGCTGCTACAATACATTTTCAACTTTATCGCTAAAAGCAATTAGGTTTAAAGTTGATTGGGAAAATTTTACAGTTTCGGACAGCTTGATGTGCTAAATTACCACTACCACTAAATTATTTTTTTCTTACACTCATAAAATGGAAGAGCGCCATGGTCAAATAGTTCGTCCGTAAAATTCACAAAAAGAGTACACGTGATGCGTCACTAAGCTGCGCAATGCCTAAGAATTGCGTTATCGCTTTCCTAATAGGCGGAAACTTTAAAGGGGCGTGGCTTGGCAACGTCACAGGATTAAAGGCTCCTTCAAACAAGCGCGACACGCGATAAAATCGCGCGCGATACAAAGGCACCGCAAGTCGCGCAACGAGCGGCGAAAATTTTTTTAAGTGATCAGGTGGAAACGGCCGCGATGGTACCCGCTGTTTCCCTACTTTCGTGTCGGCCCGAGCTGTACGAGAATGAATCTGCATGCCATGGTATAAAATTATACAATAGCAAGGTTGGTGTAGTTGACAGTCCAAAGTATAGTCGACCTCGTAATCCCTTTAATACCCCAAGGTTGAATATCTTTTCCACAACGTTACGGACTATTTTGTACAGTGTCAAAGCGGTGGCCGCGACGTAGCGGCCGCAGAGACGGCTGTCATTAAAGTGATGGCAGTGGGGTTTGACTTTATGGTGTCAGTGATGTCATCATTCGTCGGTAAATAACGGCCGCTATGTAGCGGCCACAGCTTTTCAAGAAAACCGTAGGCTTAGAGAAGTTTCAATTTACTAGGTAGAAGTTTTTTTGTGAAAAGTGGCCATTACGAGGCCAGGTACACAATGGATAACTTACGTTACAATCGTGACCTAAAAAAGAAACTGATAAAGCAATTACCAGGGCTTCAGATGCTACAATTGAATCGCTGCATTCAAATTGAATAAAACATGCTTAGACCTTAGTTCGGGTTTTATCGTTTTTTTTTTTAATTCGTTTTGCACAAGCACTTTTACACGTCAATCATATTTCAAAAACTAGATGCAATCTGCCTTTCCTATCTGACTACTCTGAGAAGAAAGGCCGTAACAAACTCAGAGGTCACACACAGTCTCTTTTAAAGTCCAGACATAATCTTTTTCTGTGTGGTTCTTACCAAATAATAACCGCCAGTTTTCATCCAACTGCCTTATTCTGTGGTGATAGGTCACATATGTCGTAGGTAGAATCGAGCTCTTATTCACCACTACCTGTGGAAAGAGTACCTATATAAGATAGTGTGATCCTTACCCTAAATACTATTGCAAATGTATATAAGGTTTGTCTCAGGGTAATTACGTGTTCTATTAGCATGCAATTGTTTTACATGGAGAAGACATCGCGGTAGCGAGCTAAACCGCGATTGCGAGGAATCGCAGTGAGGCAACTTCGGCATGTAGGTAATTACCCAAAACTAGCTACGTCTTATTTACTAGGTAAGCGGGTACAATACATTGTGTGCTAACACACTGCAGCAAATAGATTGAATTAAAAACCAAGAAGTAACTGTACCTCTATTACGATGTGTATAATATTAGGCTTGCATAATTTGCATATAAGCCGACATAGACCGAAGAATTGCCAAACTAAGTGGCAGTGGGCAGGGCACATTACTTGCAAAACAGATGGCCGATGGAGCCGAACAGGTTCTGGAGTGGCGACCGCGTACCGGAAGATGTAGCATGGGGAGGCCTCCCACAAGTTAGTCCGACGACCTTGTGAAGGCTGCAGGAACGCGTTAGATGCGAGAAGCACGGACCCGGTCGAAGTGGAGGTGCTACTGAAATAATGATGATAAATTTGCATATCGTACCTACAGTATTTACTCTGACTTAACAGAGAGCAGTTCTTCTGCTGGGGAGTTCGTTGTGCCACTTTTTCTTCCCAGCTGCCGCAATAAGACGTAGTGAAGCGTTGGCCTGTCTTATGTAATGTTGATATTCAAAAAGTGCTGACCACAGTAATTACAGAAATATCTAGGATAACGCAAGTGTCACGATCTGTATGAAAATCAAGCGTGCCCTTTTTTGACTACCTACTATGACGTCACAAGCACTATTTAGTGACGGGAAAATCAAATCGATTCAAAGACGACCCGCGTGTGGTACCCGTCTCGCCTCTCCTCCGGCTAGCACCAGCGCTCACGCTCACCTAGCCACCAGTACTACATGACTGAGCGCGAAAGTGGCGGCTTACGATTTTTGTACGTAAGCTGGGCACGCGAAGTAGTTGCTCTTGCGTTATCTAAGTATATATATGTGTGGTGCTGATTCTCAGCCTAGTTTGAATAAATGACTTTTGATTCTGACATTGCCCGCTAATTTCGTAGCCACCTCTATGCAAAACAAGTATGATTTTATCTCGTATTTATATGAACTGGCACATTGCCCGGTGTTGTGAGGCGGCTGCATCACAGCCTGCGCCATACATTACAAGTATCATGTATAATAAGCATGTTCCGGCTATTCCGGGGAGATTGAAGGAGGTGGGACGTAGATTGGTGTAGCTAAGATAACAGATCTGTGGCAGATATGTGTGTGGTGTGGTGTGTATGGAATATTTAGTATTTAGTATTTATATGCATAAGTCTAAGACCTATGCATAAATACATATATACTAAATATTATATATACATATATGCTGGGACACAGGCCTCCTCTCTGTGTGTGAAAGTGTGCCGTAATCCACCATGCGGGCTCAGTGCGGGTTGGTGGATGTCTCCTGTCTTTGAATTTTCGGTTCTAGGACATCCTGGCTTCCTTACGATGTTATCCTGCACCGTTTGGAGAGCAGTGGTGATGAAATAAATTACACAACGTAAAGCGCCTACTTGGGTTTAAACCGACGAGTAAGGCTTAAGTCGGGGCCGATCCCACTGGGTCATCACTGCTTTCGACCACTAAAGTAAGGAAGAAAGAAAGAAAATACGTATATTTCCGGTAAACATGACGCAATTAAGAACATAAACAAAAAAAAATAAGAAAGGGTTGGGGGAAACATGCGTCACATCCACGCAAAAGGCTATCGCTCAGCATTATGCTGCGACCCTATGCAAGACAGAGCCCCAGCGCTGGTTTTCAGCGACAGCCAGCGCCGACGTATTGACGTCGTCCGGTGCAGCAAGGAAGTGGGTAAAAGGAAGTGGGTAAGTAGCCAAGAACCTCAAAAATACGACGACCATTAATACGAAAAAATAAGAGCATTAATAAGAAGGGCTCACTGGTTCAGCTCGCCGTCCGGTAAGGACCAGCCTCGGGTCGACGGCGCGATGTGTTCCACGTGGGCCTCGTAGAGATGTCAGCACTAAATGATCCGCTAGGGTCGATGACTGCCAGGGTCGCGGTTTGTTCGAGACAGATACCGTGGCCCAGGCACAGGCAACTGAAGGAACACGGGTGGGTTTTAGACAGTAAAATTCTGACACGGCCCTCCCGCTCCTCACGGAGCGGGAAAAGTTATTTGATAATTTCCCACCCAAAAACAAGGGCTCACTGGTTTTCTTTTAAACAAAAAAAGAACTGTTTAAATAAACTTTATCTTTCTTAAGACTATTTTGGGAACCAAGTACTTACACAATTCATTTTCAGATTGAAAAAAATACTTACAAAAATGAGTAAACAGAGTGTTACAGACACATAAGGCATTTTAACTTGTTCCCAAGATGACCCGGGTAGATACAGTAAAGATGGCTATGCACTTGGAATGCCTCTTGTACCTACCCTAATATTATAAAGAGGTACAATTTTTGGTAAAATGTCTGTGTGGTGCCGGACTTAAAGAATAGCACCACCCCATACTTCCCGTGGGTGCCGTAAAAGGCGACTAAGGGGCGTACCGGAGAATGGGCAGCAGCGTTCTCTATGCATTCCACCACCATACCATACTGCGATCGCCAACCCGCCTGCCAATCGTGGCGATTATGGCAAACCCCCCCTCCTTTTGGGGGGAGGCCTATGTCCAGCAGTCTTTCGGCTGAAATGATGATGATGAAAATTTTTGAGATGGATAATCTTCGGAACTGCTGAGCCGATTCCGAAAATGCATTCACCCATGGGAAGCTCCAGTGTTGCCGAGTATTATAGTAAATATTTTATGGTAAAACAAGATATTTCTCGCGGACAGAAGCTAAAGATAAGCGGCGGTGATAAGGTGAGCCGCTCTCTGCTTGCAATCCAAAAAGAAACGACACTAACAACACTTGCCTGATGTTATTTTTATAGCACATGTTTATTTCTACAAGTCTAAGAAAGACAGCAAACTTTGCGCTGTATTATATTCAAAACACCGATGGAATACTTTCGCCAACTTACATCACATAAGCCGGCTTGATCTCCAAGTTTCTGCGTAATTATATTAACCGGATTCCGCCGGTTTTCAGCGGTTCTCACTGGTAATCTCCGGTTTATACAGTCTGTGGAGTTTTGTGGCTATATTTGTTTTAATTTTATGACTAGCTCAAGGTTGACGAGATGCCCGTTTTTACGTATTTTGTAGAAAATCTTGAAGAAATTTTGGACCATAGACATTACTTTTACTTAGTATAGACCATTTAATCCTAATCATAATTTTTTATTATAATCCATAATAATAAATAAAAAGTTAATATTAAAATAAAAAACCATAATAATAAAATAAAAAGTTATGTAAGTAAACAAATAATAAAAACTAAGTAGATTCTAAACTAAAAAATGTGTCATAAAATAATCTACTAGCGAAGATAGCTGACTATAACTACTTTGACAACATTAAAACTTTGCCATCTCTATCACCCTCTGTATGAAAGAGAAAGTAAACACTCCCATTTTTAGCTTAGTATGCCATTTTTCTATCCATTATAATAATTATCGTGAGTTTCCAGTTCAACGCTGACTAACCGTTTAGATTCTGCACCCGGGCACCCCTGTATAATATTAAGTAGGTATCTACGTAGTTTTATTAATACTACTAGCTTTTGCCCGGGGCTTCGCCTGTGTGGTCGTCGGAAATTATACCACGGGAACGTACTTCTGCGGAAAAAAGTATCAATTGTCGTAACCCAGGTTATCTCATGTGCCTCGTTTAGCCGTTTTAGCGTGAAAGCGTATGAATAAAACTCACTTTCGCATTTATAATATTAAATAATATTAATTTATGTCGTTAAGATAACACTGACAAGGGCCTCAATTCTGCTATTACAATAGTGTCAGAATAGTCTATCATTGATTTCAACCACTGACACTCCATTGAAAGAAATGACAGAATGGCAATCTCGTACCTATTGACAAATGAATTACTGACATATGCAGTAATCGGCTAAAATTTTGACAGTTCCTTTGATCAGTGACCTAGAACGTTATTGTGCAGTCATTGCTTTTAATTCGTTACGAGTATCCTATATGTTCCTGTGACCGACCAATGATCGACCATTATGAATTTAGCAGATTACGAACTTTTAGCAAAATGACGATGGGATCGTATTGGAATAACGAATTTATAATAATAGCAGACTTGGGCCCCAGATAATAAACGCAATGCTTCGCTGTTCCTAAAATGAACGGTTTATGATGTGACTTACTATAAAACATTGAAAAAGGGCCACTTCTAAAAATAAAATAAAACGCACAAACACTTTTTTACTCCTATAAGATTTTAGGCTGTTTTATTATATTTTTTTTTTATAATGATTTTAAAATAATCTTTAAAGATTATTGTAACATCAACCACAAAATATGGAGGAATATACAACGACGCAATTCAAAATCTGAATACACCACAATGATTTAAATTAAATTTACTTAAAATAACAGGATAATCTGCATATCATAAATACCTACTTACCTCAAAAATGTACCATATTATACAGCAATGGCCTCGGGGCCCGAAAAAGGCCACTTTAGCAGAACCATAAGAGGATAACATTATGAATCATAATATGGCGAAGACAGTCCGTGTTTTTCTTTTTTTCGCTGCACTACGTAGGTATAATCAAAGAGATTGGGATTTGATTTGGATTGGATTGATTGATATTTTAGCACAGACAAAAAAAAATAACTGAAAAATCTTTCACAATGGGATTTGATCATCATCATCATTTATAAACCACTAAGATTTGTACTTAATGCTACATAGTCATCATCATCATCATCATTTCAGCCGAAAGACGTCCACTGCTGGACATAAGCCTCCCCCAAGATTCTTGGTTTGCCTTAATCGCCACGCAAGGCAGGCGGGTTGGTGATTACAGTATAGTATGGTGGTGGAATGCATAGAGAACGCTGCTGCCCATTCTCCGGTACAACCCTTAGTCGCCTTTAACGACACCCACGGGAAGTATGGGGTGGTGCTATTCTTTAAGTCTGGCACCACACAGACAATTAATTCATACGATTAACTTAACGATTAGTTAACTCATAATGTTATCCTTTTATGATTCTGCAAAAGTGGCCTTTTTAGGCCCCCTGGAGTGGGACACAAAAGTGACTTGTAATTTGACGTATTCCTTCCAGGACGTGATAGTAAGACCCCCATGAAGCCTAGGGAAAAGTTCATAGGATTCGGAAAACCCAACTTCCATGCATTATTGAAAATTTCCCTTAATTCGTCACCAAATGTCACTTTTCTTTAAACTCTCAAATGGAATGGCCTTCATTGCTATTCCATTGGATACTTATCACTTTAACATACCTTTCGGTGTAACCAAATTTTCTAAAATATCAAATAGTTCTAAGTTAAAGTTTACTACCCATTTGCAAATATCATCTACGTTAGTATATAAACTTCGACTCCAGTTATCTAAAAATGTTTGTGAGCTATTAAACGTATGAATTCCGGGGAAGACATTTTTATTTAATCAGCTATCTACCGAGGTAGATATATTTAAAAAATATTCAGAATTGCCCATGAAACAGTCCATAGTGCTGGCAAAGGTCGAATTTGCAAATTGTTAAAATATTTAAAAATTATGTTGTAATCGAATTAATTAACTGGTGTAGGTATGTTATCTCTTTACGTTCTCACCACCCAACAATCCTTCCTACGCTATGAAGCCAGGTCGTCGCAACCGGGTGACAAGAAGCCACTTTCGAGTAGGTAGTATTAAAAGCACCAGAAGACGAGGTACACGCCGAGAGTGCAGTTACTGGAGTCGCACCGCAACGTCACCTTCAAGGCGTTCGTGGTGCGCATACCAACATGCTACTTGCACCTTGTGATGATACAAAGCTTTTGGCCGCAGGATGTGGTATTCCGCCGCTTTCGCGGACAAGTGCCACCAGAAAGCACAAAGACTTAGTGCAACTAAGTGATACTAACATAGTTTAAGTTTCATTTACTAACAAAATTGTTATTATGTGTATTTAAGTTAAGGTATGTATCTATGGGTCTTTGTTACCTGATAATAAATGGTTTTTTATTATTATTATTATTACTCGCAGTCACAGATATCAGATACACCTGGATAACGCAAGAGCACCTATTTCACGTTCCAAAAATCGCACCAGCTTACGTACAAAAATCGTAAGCCGCCACTTTCGCGCTCAGTCCTGAGTACTGCTGCAGCTGGCTGGCTGAACGTGAGCGCTGGCGCTAGGCCCCGGGTGCGCGAGACGGGTGCCGCAAGCGGGGCGGCGTCTTTGAATCGATTTGATTTACCCATAACTAAATAGTGCTTGTGACGTCATAGTAGGTAGTAAAAAAATGGCACGCTTGGTTTTCATACAGATCGTGATAATTGCGTTATCTAAGGTCTATCTATATCTGTGCTCGCAGTCGATGAGCTAATCACTGATCTCTTGTCGCTTAGTTCGCGTGTTTTTAAACTACTGCGCACGTACAAATTCTTATACAAGTCACACTGTACAGGAAAAGTTTTTAACCAGTGCGCAAATTTTTTTTGGTGGCTCAGTGTAAGCAATAGAACACATTTCCATTTTTAGTTTATGACTTTTTTTTTTCATTTTTCCACTTTGTCCCAATTTGAAATAAGCAAGACATGGATATAATTTAATAGTAATACTATGAATGAGCATGAATGAAAACGCGAAGGCCGCCCGCCGGCCACTGGACACCCAGCGCACAATACGGGGGTGCGGGGGCATGCGGCGCGGCGCCGGCGTTTGATAAACAAAACGCATGCACATGCAGTACGTCACTTGCGGAAGCGGAGGTCGGATGTCCCTTCGCCGTCGCTGCGCGCGTGCCGCGTACTAGACTAGCGTAGTGACAATGTCTCATTTTACTCACCCGCGAGTATTATGAAATGGTGCGAGTGTATTTGTTAAGCAATGAAAATTTACGAGCAGCACGAAAAAGATACGAAAGGGAGAGCGTACCTCGTATGCGAGCCCAAAGGATCCTCAATCCCACGGTCCCTAATGAGAGAACAATTTTAGCAGCAAACCAAGGTGTATGAAACAAGTGGGTCAGTGGGTCGTCTTCCTAGATGACTTGAAAGAAAAAATAATTAACACTTTCAATGAAGTAAAAAGTGGTGTTAGTGTCCTAAACAAACTAAATGCTTACTTATTTAAACGTGCACGTTTATGCCTTGAAAAAGGAGGAGGTCACTTCGAACAATACCTAAAATTATTGTGATTAATAAAATGTAGAGGTAAGAAGAAATTATAAACAATCTTAGTGTCTTAGGTTCTCTTTGATTAGACATTGACGCAAATTGTATCATGTCGTACCTATCATACCTAAATGTTTTATTTTGAATGGACTAAAACGTAATACTTTCTTACTTATTATGATTTATTTTCTGCATTTTGATGGTCCTAAGCCCATGAAAGTATGAAGGATAAATTGGAATTTACGAAAAATTACGTTTACAAATAACTTTACACAGTCTAAACTTAAAAAATTGTAGCGCTAAACTGGGGTCAATAATCCGCCGTCGCATAGAGCGAGCGCGCGTGAGTAGGTACTTCGATAGCAGCTGGCGCGTCAGGCGACCGGTCGACGCGCGGCGTGAATCGGGCGACCGGTCGACGGACTGGCAAGCGACGTCCATAAAATAAATTTCTGAGTAAACAAGTCTCGAAGCGTTAACTTAATTTTTTACTATTGAAACATATCAAAACAAAAAACACGTGTTTATTAAAATATATTCAAGTTTATTATGTCAAAATCTGCGCACTGGTTAAAAACTTTTCCTGTATACCTGCCTAGTATTTCTTCAAATAAACTCCTCCAAACTAAGCTAACTACTAGAACCTGTTTGCACATGTTGTCTCAATAAACTAGAAGTGACAAATGTTCTTGTATTATCCGAATTCTGTCAGATAGAGGATATAACCGAATTTCGGTCTGTATGTGAAGACGGAACTGATTTATTCTACAACAATAGCTTTCGACACGGATTTGTTTGTGTAAGAAACTGTTCTCACTGTGTGTGATGTAACGGTCTTATAGTTGTCCTGTGCAATATGACGTCGTGGCTTGATATCTATATAATATATATTAATAAAATTGAAGTGTCTTTTCATAATGTCAAAATAACATTTGGATTTTGGATTGATCGCTTCCGTTCTGGAAATTTTGATCTCAACAATGAGCCCCATGGTCGACCAGATCAACGATGAATTGAAAGTTATAGTGGAAGCAAGTTCATCTCAAACCATGTTAGAACTTACAGCAGCCTTTAACGTAATTGATAAATCGATACTGATTCATTTCCTTCAAATTGGATACAGAAAAAACCGGGCAAGAGCGAGTCGAACTCGCGCACCGAGGGTTCCGTAACATCCGGGTTTATGCATAAGGTTTATGTTTATGAAATTAAATGGTTTTTTTTTTTGTTTTTGTATTTGAAATGATTGAATGAAAGATAAATTGCGATTTACGATTTATGACGTATTAAAAAAAACTACTTACTAGATCTCGTTCAAACCAATTTTCGGTGGAAGTTTACATGGTAATGTACATCATATTATTTTTTTAGTCTTATCATTCTCTTATTTTAGAAGTTACATGGGGGGGGGGGGACACATTTTACCACTTTGGTAGTGTCTCTCGCGCAAACTATTCAGTTTAGAAAAAAAATGATATTAGAAACCTCAATATCATTTTTGTAGACCTATCAATAGATACCCCACACGTATGGGTTTGATGAAAAAAAAAAAATTAAGTTTCAGTTCTAAGTATGGGGAACCCTCAAAATTTATTGTTTTTTAGGGTTCCGTACTATTTATTACTAAGACTTCGCTGTCTGTCCGTCTGTCCGTCTGACCGTCTGTCTGTCACCAGGCTGTATCTCAAGAACCGCGATAGCTAGACTGTTGAAATTTTCACAAAGTATGTATTTCTATTGCCGCTATAACAACAAATACTAAAAACAAAATAAAATAAATATTTAAGGGGGCTCCCATACAACAAGAGCGATTTTTTTGCCCTTTTTTGCTCGATATCAAAAATGGCAACAGGTAGGCACTTGAAATATTCACAAAATACTCAGTTGTATTTTAACTATAATAATAAATAATAAAATTAAAATAAAATAAATATTTAAGGGGGGCTCCCATACAACAAACATGTTTTTTTCGGCGTTTTTGCCTTGTGGTACGGAACCCTTCGTGTGCGAGCCCGACTCGCACTTGGACAGTTTTTTTCTATTTTTGTGTGAAAATCTTAATACGGTTCACAGAATACATCTACTTACCAAGTTTCAACAGTATAGTTCTTATAGTTTCGGAAAAAAGTGGCTGCGACATACGGACGGACAGAAAGATAGACAGACATGACGAATCTATAAGGGTTCCGTTTTTTGCCATTTGAGAACGGAACCGTAAAAAGCACTGTAAGAACTCGATGAACAACAACCACAACAACAACATTGCGTCGAAGCACCACACAACCGGCCGTCTCAAAACTATAAGAGTTACGACTGGAAACTCTCCGTCACCCACCATACTCACCAGACCTTGCTCCAACTAATTTCCATTTTTATTCGGAATTTGGGTAACTTTTTACACGGGAAAAATATGAAATCCAACAAGGCGGTTAAAAACGCCTCTTAAGAGTTCATCGATTCCCGTCGCTAGGCTTTTTATAGCAGAGCCATCAACGAACTTCCATTAAAATGTCAAAAGTACATCTTCACGAATGACCAATTTATCGATTATCGAAATACAGAATTTTTTAATAAAAACAAAAAAAAAGATTTTTTTCACGTAAAACGGCAATTTCATAGGGACCTAATAATATTATAAACAGAAAGAGAGAGCGAATTTGCGAGTTTATGTAGATATTAGGCCTGAAACTGCGTTAAGCGGGCGCCCGCGTGGTTTCATACAAAAGTGCTCCGTCGCGGGGACCTGCGCGGGCGTCCGACACGGGGTGGCGCGCCCCGCACCCACGCAACGGGGCCCGCCTCCGTGCGACGGAACCCGTCGCGGGGGCACGCGCGGTGCCCGCAAGCGGTAACATGCACGGGCTTGTCCAGTCAAGAACGCTAGGGTCGGAGCCTATTTGTTCAGGTAGACTGTCAGGCGTCCGACGCTGCAGGACTAAAGTGCAGCGGAAAATGGCCATTCGTATCGCACGAGGATACCGAACGATATCCTATGAGGCGGCAACTCTCCTGGCGCGCTTTCCGCCGCTGGGGATCCTGGCGGATATGGACGCGGAGGTCTACGACCAGATTCGCGCTTGGGCGGATCCAAGCGGGAATGCTGTGCCAGGAAGCGTATTTGTAAGAACAGCGTATTTGCGGGAACGGCGACACGCGCTCGAGCGGTGGCGCGAGCGGCTACAGCAGCCGCAATATTCGTGCAAGCGCGTTGTCGAAGCCGTTCTGCCGCACTTCGAAGCCTGGCTGAAAAGAGGAGAGCGCATCTCCTTCAGGATCACCCAGGTGCTCACCGGACATGGTTGCTTCAGTGAGTACCTAAACAGAATTGGGCGAGAGGCCACGGCAAATTGCCACCATTGCCACATGCTCGGAGAAAATTTCTAGTTCTCCATCGACACGAATATACATGCACACCGTTAAAATTGAACGGTCTCTGCGACGGGTACCCGCTACGGGGACCGTCGCGTTCCAACGGAGCCCACCCGCGTATCCACGCGCGTAGACACGCGACGGTTGCCCGTTGCGGGCGCCCGCTTAACGCAGTTTCAGGCCTTAGAGGGTATGACTGCTCCTATATTTGAAAAATTCTTTCACCATTTGAAAGGTGCATTATTTATAAACATAATCTATATATTTTATAAATATTACACAAAAAGAAGTACTTAATAATAGTAATGAATAATACTACAATTCATAAAATGCCAAGTCATAACATGACTCGCTATTCAATTGCTTTTAAGAATATAACATGAACGACGGCGGCGGTGAAATAATTTTCATTATGGAAGAATAATGGAATAACATATTGAATTAATCATTACATACTCATATGTGGCGGGGGCTTGTGGCTAAGTAATAACAGCCGCACGGGTCGATCGATTAGGTTAAGCTACGCTTGCTACGGTTGGTCCGTGAATGGGTGACCATCTTCACATATCAAGACCCCTCCGTGCCTCGAAAAGCACGTAAAGCCGTTAATACCGGCTGTCATTCGTGTATCTTTGACAGTCGTTACGGGTCAGTAGTCCGAAAGTCTGACAATAATTACCAAGGGATATCGTATTGCCCAGTAACTGAGTTGTAGAGGTCAGATAGGCAGTCGCTCCATGTAAAATACCGGTTTTCAACTGTATCCGGTTAGACTGGAAACCGACCCCAACATAATTGCGAAAAAGCTAGGCAGATGATGTGATGATGCTTATTATGTGGAACTTACGTTGATTAAATATAATATGCGTAATGGTAAAGGTAGCGTAAAGGTTTTGTGAAACAAAATGAATGGAACTTTTGAAGATATAATAAAATGTGGTTGTTGTGCTGTTAGTTCACCTATGCCCGCCCAACCCATCGGGGAATGCAGGGATAATGTTGATGTTGTTGATGTTGTTGTTAATCATGTCTGTTAGACTGCCTAGGTTCTACGGGGTTATTACGTAAGACACTAACAGTAGCAATGGCTTTCGTTTTGACAGTTCAAGAACATTCGTTGCGTTATTAACATTGTTGAGCAGACAAATTTTTCGAACATATGCAGCAATAGATTAGCAATATCCTTCATAATCATTTAGATTGATCGTGTGTTACGCAATTAGAGTGCAGTTATCTAACATTATCTATCGTCTATCTCATACTGTTCGTCATTTCAAGGCGTGAACCCCCTTTTTCGTCACTCTTTTTTCTTTCTTTTTATTGACCTAATGATCCATAATTAAAGAAAAGTAGTGCTAAAAATGTATTTTATAAAAGTTCATATCGAAAATTGGAAAATTAATCATAGCTTCGTAAGGTAAAATTATTGTCATTGACATCAATTCCTAAATTAAAATAATACACACACTTATATCCATCGTGAATGGACAGCTATGTTACCGGAAGTATTTCCGCAGTACCAATGGAACCACAGAACAAAACGGTACCAACAACGTAGAACAAAACAAAACGAACGAACAAAACAATTAATTAATTGAACGACTACAAGTAATTAAGCTGATAGTTCAAAGTGCTGACAATATTGACGCTTTACTGTATAGTTAATTTCACTTTAAGTTCAGAAGCCATTTAACGTCAACCCATAAAACGGAGACAATATGAAAATTAAAGTCAACAGTAAAAAGACAAAGGATACATTCTATACCTTGGTGCCTCTAAATAGGTTGTTGAGGGTTTTCAATTTATCATGTATCTACTGCAAAGGGAGTCAATTGAAAGTGTCATGGTCGCTGGCCAGGAGTATCATTTACGTTTTACTCTTCGGATTTCTTAATTTTTTCTTCTTGCTCAACAAGATTGAAAGGTTGGATATCACCAGAAATAATACGAGTTTTTTTACGTTTTCTGACACCATTCAAATGTCCTATTTGATCGGATATTTTGAATATACTATCGACTTGATCTATGTTTACAAATATGGAAGAGATCTCCTCCTGAAATACTTTAAATGCTTCGAGCATATCGACCAGATTTTGGGCATGACTTACTATGACGAAATTCGAAGGATTATCTTAAGATCTGTTGGATTTTGTATGGTTATTTTTACTGTAACTTCTATGATCGACTATTCCAGCTGGATCGAAGGCTTCGGCTGGATTTCTCCGACTTTGTACTCTTTGGATTATTTCTATTTCTTTTTGAATATGCTAACAATACTTGATGGTTTGTCTCATGTTATACATTTGGAATATCGTTTAAAACTGATAAAAAATCTTCTTCAGGTAAGTACATTTACTTTTTAATTTTTTATCGTTGCTTACCAATATTTATTTAACTCACTTTCTTGAATGAATGGATGAATGTTATCTGTATTTGCTAGAATCTAGGTTAGGTAAATGTTATAAAGTTTATTTGTTACACTATATTCCTTTCCTTTCTTACTTTCGATTATGGAAATGTTAAGTCAATATAAAATAATAAGGAACAATGACATTTAACATTTACAATACAGCTTCATGCAATTTTAATCTTGATTAACAATAGCTTAGTAAGTCATTAAAATCATTTGGGTCTCTTAGTTATATACGTCGAGTTCACATACATGTTCCAGTCAATTCCTAACAATTGATAACTGCAATACTTAAATATTTGAAATTGATTTATAATAATTGTTGTCCTAATCACTTCTACTGTGAAAGTTTTTAAATCATATATTAGTAATCAATACTATGATGTGGTAGTACAGTATCTCTTAGGTACAACCGGGTATTCCCAACTCCATATATATTTCTTATTAATATTGAACTTTTGACAGAAGATAAAACATCTAAAGCAGAAAAGTCAAACAACATCTATTAAAAAAAACCTTTCTTCTCAATAGGACTACTACACCTCGTCGAATAGTACGATATCCGTTTATGATGATGAAAACAAAACCTGGGCTTTCAGAACAGAGACTGGAAATATCCGTTTGGAATCTTTGAAAACCCTCAGCCATGGCCGGTTCATCGAAGTCATTGGATTCAATCGATGTTACCTTCTTCTGCTTGAGCAAACCGATTATATTAACTCCAAGTTTGGCTTTCGGGTGAGCAACTTTGATTGTGTCATCGATTCATATTTGGTGTAAACTCATAATCATTATTATATTATCAGCGGGGTAATTGCGTAACAGTAGGAATGGATTTCTTTTTGACATATCTGCAACATTTATTGCGTTATTTACGTTGTTTAGCAGAGAAATTTTTCGAACATATGAAGCAATGGATTAACTAGAATATCCTTCGAAAGGATTCAGATAGTGTGTTATGCAATTAAGGTACAGGTTCCTAAACTTAATAATATCTTAACAGTCTCATCAATACTTCTTCTCATTTTACAGGTTTTAATATTTTGCATAAACCTTCTCGTCAATATGATCAACTTGTTGAACGTGGCCATCAGATTTTTCACTGGATCAATGGTAAAATTTTATAATCACACTAATATTATAAAGGCGAAAGTTTGTGAGTATGTGAGTGTGTGTGTGGGGGTGTGTGTGTGTGTGTTGGCTGGACGACAGCTGGACCAATTTTGATAAAATTTGGTATGGAGGTAGCTAACACCCTGGATTAACACATAGGCTACTTTTTATCCCGATATTTCCACGGGATCGACATTTACGCGGGTGTAACCGCGGGGCGCAGCTAGTATATAATAAATCATACTACCCTCTTTATGAACTTCGGCTCAGTCGGATAAAAAAAGGCTGAGAAAGTGCATTTTTCAATAGAAAGCCTCTAAAACCTTTCTCCAGTTTCCTAGTATTAATGCTGTATACGTACTCCTGCAGGTAGCTCCAAACGGCGTGTCCCGTTTACCATCAATATCCAGCCTCCTCAGATTGTTGAACTGGGCAATGATTGGTGTCATCATGGTGTATCGGTGTGAGAGTACTTACAGGCAGAGTGAGAGGATTCTGGAGATCATTGATCTTTTGCTTATTATTAAGAATAATTGTGAGTATTATTATATTGGTAACTATGTTGAAATACATTTGCTTTACAAGATAGTACAATAATATTTTTGTTCGTGTAATGAACTTATCAAGAAGCGATTTGTTTTTTATATCTTTTTGATCTGCCTCATCTCTTTTTTCAAGCGGATGTCAAGTAGCTGTAGTTTTTATTGCATTATTTTAAAAAACCTCCTCCCCTGTAAGGTTCACCTTAAGTTTGCACACAATTAAACCATCTTTGCTTTGGTCTTCATTCATCAACACAGCATATTCATCACTCACCACTCTCTTAGTCATTTCTTCATCTAACGATTGAACGGTAAAAAAATTACCACTTAATCAAGAATAATATTTATCTTGTTCACAGCTGCCAGTCTGACGACGACCCTGGTTACCTTCCGCAAACTCCTGATCACCAGACCTATCAAGTTTCACGCCATTCGTTTCTTTACTATTGAGTATACCCTCCTGGTTTCTCTAGCCTCTGCTGTGGTCACTTATACCGTTATTATGCTACAGAGCATATAGTGATGGAAGCTAAAAAGCTAAACGACTTGTTACTTTTATGATTGCTGTCGGTGTGTAGGTTTACCTATTTGTTGTAGAAAAGTAGAGAATGCCGCGTGAAACCACGAAAAAGGCAGGGTAAAGAAAAGATGGATGTAGTATGTGAAAGATTATTTGACTAGAAAGAAAGCGAATACTATGAGATTAATAGAGGATAACATTGTATGGACTAAAACGACGTGCTACATTGACCTTAAATATATTAAAATCAGAGCAAGGAGATGATGAAGATTACTGAAATAGATTCAATACTATCTCTCACATAATTTCCATCCATCTTTTCTTCGATTTCCCTCTTCTTCTCCATCCATCAGCACAGCATATTCATCACCCACCACTCTCTTATTCATTCTAATATCTTCAACCAACGAATGAACGACAAAAGAAATTACCACTTAATCACAAAGAATCCTTACCTTGTTCACAGCTGCCATCTTGACGACCACCCTGGTTAACTTCCGCGACCTGCTGATCACCAGACCTATCAAGTTTCACGCCATACGTTTTTTCACCATTGAGTACACCTTTCTGGTTTCTCTAGCCTCTGCTGTGGTCACTCATACTATTATTTTACTGCAGAGCATGAAATGATGATGGACACTAAAAACTATTTGTCTCTGGTGTGATTGGATTAAACAACATAAACTAACTTTTTGTAACGAAATTTTATGTTTGGCACCGACTCAAAATTACTTTGGCTTACATTAGTTTAAGAACTTAGTAATTAAGGTTAAATAAATAAAAAACAAGTAATTAAAAAAACTAAAAAACCCGCTGCGGTAAAAATTAAGTTTAAAAAAAATGAAAAGCTAAAAACAAGGCCATTTTAAATTAAATAAAAGTTTAAAGCAGGCGGGACCCATTTGAGTTTGAAAATATAATAAAAAAAATGGTATTGGTCCCGCCTGCTTCCAACTTTTATTAAAAAGAAAAAAAAAGCCTTAAAATTTCAGGGGGCTTAAGAATTATCTACCTACTATTGTTATCTATGGTAACAGGTTGCGCGTCGCTGTTTCTGCCGCCCTGTTTTTATCGAGTAATTGTCATGAAATTTAAGAAGTTGTCTACCGCAAAACCTGCGATTCTATCATCGCATGAAAACACAATGTGTCTCACAAGTAATAGGTACATTACATTAAATTAGATTGTTTAGTGCGATTGCCAAATCAATCTATATAATTAAAAGACTTTTAATATTGATATGGTCACTATAAGATGTTGTTATGTTAGCTAATTACGTAATAACTTAAGACAGATCGTCCCTTAAGTAGGGACTGAATAAAATAACCGACTTGGTATTACATGGATCTCACAATTTTTTACGGTAGAAGAACTGAGTTGCGAGACTTGGCTTTTTTTACAATTTACGATTTTGATGGCATCTCACTCCTTTTTGTACCTTTTTAACTTTTTTTGTAACATAATCCGTTGACCATTTTACAAGTTACCTTTCTATCTATACCTATTATTACATTATATTATACCTAAACATGTACACTGATTCATTCAATGCAAATGTTACTTTGTAATCCTATATATTTATACCTATGGGTTTACAAAGTTATTTATACAGTTGGTGTATCTAGAAAAGTGTAAAACGAAATTGCTAAATATTTTAGTTTTCCTTGATTTATACACTAAACACTAATTGTATTCTAAATTTGAAGCTTCTATCTCTGCTAGAAGTGCCTTAGAGTTTGATGATCGGTCAGTCAGTGAGTGAGTGAGTGAGTGACAAAATTAAGAAACTTTGACTCACAGATATAGATATACCTAGATAACGCAAGTATCACGAACTGTATGAAAACTAAGCGTGCCATTTTTTGACTACCTACTATGACATCACAAGCTCGCGCTCTCGCTCACCTTGCCCAGCCAGCAGTACAAAGGACTGAGCGCGAAAGGGGCGGCTTACGATTTGTAATCATAAGTTGGTGCAATTTTTGGCACGCGAAGTAGTTACTCTTGCGTTATCTAGGTGTATCTGTGCTTTGACTAGTTATAATTCTTAAACTACTGGTTCAAATTGAATGAAATGTGAAACATACCGTTTTTATACAATGCCTGCTTGATTACTGAAAAGCACTGCCGTGCCCCCAGATAAATTATAGTCAGCACGAAAACTGGCAATTTTCACAAAGCCTTTTTTTTATTCCAATCGATCCTGTTTTTTATAAGGATCAAAAAACTAACGGACCGACTGAGATACGAGCTCGTACTAGAAAAATCAGAAATCGCAAAAATCTTTTCTCATACATTTCGTAGAAAATGTGAATCCATATTCATTTTTTATGATGCATAGACTGACTGCTGCAACGAAAACTGACCGAAAATAGACAAATAAAAATTGAACTGCGAATTTCCAACGAGTATGATTTTATTTGCTTAGAAAACAAAATCTTGATAGTTGGATGCATGCGATTTCTAACATTCGCCGTAATGATCCACACTAAATTAGCGGACGGGCCTTTAATACTTATTTAAACGAGTCGGACTCGCGCACCGAGAGGGCTTCGTACTTTGTAAAAAAAAAAATAAAAAAATATATGTATGCAAATAGTTTATCACAGATTTTTTTTAATGAATATTAAAAAAAAAACTAACTAACTAACAAACTAAAACACTACACTACACTAAAACTAACTAACTAAACTGTTTTTGGATTTTTTCCTTTACTTCTGCTACATGATCTAGCTTCTTGCCAAATTTCATGATTCTAGGTCAATGGGAAGTACCCTGTAAATTTTGATTCCTTTGAGAGTGTCGTAGTGTATACGTTTTTTGCGGCATAAACGGCCGTAACTTTTTTTTACGTTAACTTAGTAGTTTGATTTTTTCACAGCTTCAAGGGACTGTAAATTTGAGTATATGTTTTTAATTTCAACTCGATACCTCAACCCGTTCCCGAGATAAAGAGTCTTGACAAACAGATAGACGGACGGACGGACAACAAAGTGATCCTTTAAGGGTTCCGTTTTTTCTTTTTGAGGTACGGAACCCTAAAAATAAGCTTTTAACAAGTTTTTACTTTTTGTTACCCTACACTGACCCACTGCTGGGCAAAGGCCTTCCCCAAATACTTCGAGGAACTCTTTTCCCGTGCCACCTGGAACCAGCCCTCGCAGTACGCGTCCAAGTCATCTCCCCATTTCTTTATGGGCCGCCCTCGGAAATTTTGACAAGTTTCAACGTTCCAAATTATTTGAAATCATTTTTGTCAGCGAAATTCGAAGTTTAATTTTCATTTCGAATAGGATAAAGTTGATTCGAATAAAAACCACTACCACTACCGGCTGTTCCTACATAGGTACTGTGTATGTATAACATGCTTCACATAACAACGCACTGCTTTTGTTGTGTTAACTCTTTGTGTTAACAATGCATGTAAATAAATAAATAAAAGATTTCCCAGATTAAATTCTCACTATGTTTGATTTGTTTATAAATGTTGGTGGAATGCTTTCACTCCAAAGCGTCTGTTGTTGGTTGAATATTTCCGTGAATTGTGTTTGTGACAAAATGATCATTATATAATACTAGCTGCGCCCCGCGGTTTCACCCGCGTAAGTGTCGATCCCGTGGGAATATCGGGATAAAAAGTAGCCTATATTTTAATCCAGGGTGTCAGCTACCTCCATACCAAATTTTATTAAAAATGGTCCAGCCGTTTGAGCGTGAAGAAGTAACAAACATATAAACACACACACACTCACAAACTTTCGCCTTTATAATATTAGTGTGATTATTATTATTAAATAATAATATTTTTCGATATTATATTTGTTGTTGTATAATCGTGGTAGTTTTTAGTTTTTTCCAGTCTTACCAAGGGGTATCGTATTACCCAGTAACTGGGTTGTAGAGGTCAGATAGGCAGTCGCTCCATGTAAAATACTGGTATTCAGCTGCATCCGGTTAGACTGGAAGCCGACCCCAACATATTTGGGAAAAGGCTAGGCAGATGATGATGATGAATCATGCTAGTTTTTTTACCACTAGAGGGTAGTAACGGATTTTAAGTTATATCTTTTATTGCGTGAAGAACAATTTTAACATTTTAGAATACTAATGATACGGTCTCGTTACGGGGCGTCAGAAGCCCGTCTGACAACCAGTCTTACCAAGGTGTATAGTGTTACCCACAGTAACAGGGTTGTGGAGGTCAGTTAGGCAGTCGCTCCACGTAAAATCTTGGTATTCAGCTGAATCCGGTTAGATTGGAAGCCGACCCCAAAAATAGTTGGGAAAAGGCTAGGCAAATTATGAGGAATATTAAGGGGTATTGTCACACAATATTAAGTGTATACAGGGTTACTTTTCAAAGACCATCCAAATTTTGAAATCACGAAAAAAAATCAACAAATAAATCAACTGTTTCATACATTTTGGTCAAGTGACCAAAATGTATGAAACAGTTGATTTTTTTTTCGTAATTTCAGAGTTGGTCCCATAGTGAAAGTTGTTTATATTCATGGGTAGAACACCATGTAAAAATTTGAAGGTATTGAAGTTTTGTATGAAACAGCAGATTTTTTTTTGTGATTTTAGAGATGGATGGTCTTTGAAAAGTAACCATGTATAATATATTATGTTTATTTTACTTTCGACACACAGGTTCATATAACTAACTAGGTAACTCTTGCCTATAATTATGTCTGTTTATGTCTGTTTTGACGACAATGCACAAAATATGATCCTCTGTGATAGACTGGCATCCGTACTAGGACACCCTGTGTGATGAATTACCAGTTTCTCACCCCAAGTTAAAGTTAATTAACATTACAGTGGTAATGTTAATTAACTTTTAAATTTTCAAACTCTAGACAAGATATTTATTGATGAGTGAAAAAAATACCTAAAACTACCAAACGTCCATCTCACCAATGACGTTACAAAGCTCCGATCGTTAGTAGCAAACATTAATTACGTTCGCAATAAAAGAACTAATTTAAAGGAAATTAACGAGACTTTGTTCAAAGAACAATTAATTTTATATGCAATTAATTTGAGAGGAGATAGCAATCACCTGACAATGAGTGCTATGGCGTTATTAATGACTCGCCAGTCGCCACACATTACTGTAGTGGCTGCGACAGAAGATAGAGGCTACGTTCATAATAACGGTCAAACTTAACTAATTTCTATGATGTTTCTTTTTAGGGTTCCGTGCCTCTAAAGGAAACACAAACCCTTATAAGATCACTTTGTTGATCCGTCTATCTGTCCGTCAGTCAAGACCCTTTTTCTGCCTTTTCTCCTGCAATCTGTTGAAGTAAAAAAAAAAAACTTCTAAGTCAACGCAATCAAAAGATACGGCCGTTTATGTTCCGAAATCAAAACCTATAGGGTACTTCCCGTTGAGTTAGAACCATGAAATTTGGCAATGAGTGAAGGGCTCCCCCAAATCCTTCCCCAAACTCTTTTTCCATGCCACCTCGGACTAGCCCTCGCGGTACGCGTCCAGGTCATCATCAAGGTTGGCCTTGTCGGCGCCGCGCCGTCCATCTTCAGGCACCCTTTGTGGTGGGCTTCGTGCATGCACCTGATGTGAGCCACACAAACCCATTTGAGCCTGACAGTCTTCTTTCCTACATCCAGTATGCCCATTCTGAAACGCAGCGATGTTTCTTAGTTTATAGAATTAACTATTCTACTAATCTTTAAACCTGACTTGGTTTTCGTAAGTACATCATTTTTGGGTGACCACTGAAAATCAAAACAACCAAGGTAACCGACATAGCCCGAAGAATTGCCAAACTTATGTGGCAGTGGGCAGGGCACATTGCTCGCAGAACAGATGGCCGATGGAGCCGAAAGGTTCTGGAGTGGCGCCCGCGTATCGAAAGACGTAGCGTTGGCAGGGCTCCCACAAGGTGGTCCGACGACCTTGTGAAGGCCACAGGAACCCGTTGGATGCGAGAAGCACAGAACCGGTCGATGTGGAGGTGCTTGGGGGAGGCCTATTTCCAGCTGTGGACGTCTTACGGCTGAAATGATGATGATGATGACTGACAATCGGTTGCCGACTATTTCTGTTGTGAATACTCGTGATTATAGACTACTGGTTACTTATCTTTTTATAAGCACGTGCCAGTGACAAATAAACCTATTTTTCTTTCTTTTTAATCACGAATCGTGGATTGTTTATAAACACAAAATTGTCACCAACAAATCCATCTGTCAAATATCGAATCTTTCCACTAACTCACTAATTATTTATCTGCACTAAGACCAAAACTTTTTGATTTGTTTCGTGCAAAAATCAACCACGCGATAAACCAATTGATCACTGCTCCGACATTAAAAGGTTCCCACGGAAAATTATAAATAAGTAGGTATTTGTAGAAGGCTATTATATTATTTAGTAACGCATTATTTGGGAAGAGGCATTAATAATGTATTCTGAAACATTTTTATTTTAATCATAAACACATCGTTAACCTCAATCCAGCTCCCTAAACAATCTGATTTATTTTAAAGGATTTTGCTAATCCATTGATTCGTTATGTTCGAAAAATTTGTCGGCTCAAAAACGTAAATAGCTATGAATGTGGTTGAGCTATCAAAAATTCATTGCTACTGTTAGGGGCCGTCTTCACGAGCGAGAGAATCGCGGCGATAGTCTCGCCATGCCACCAAAATTTTTTCGTTCGCGAATAAAAACAAATATCTCGACGACACAACCTCGAACACAACACTACGCCGCTATAGTGCCGCGCGATCTGGGGCCCAAGTCTGCTATTTTTATAAATTCGTCATTCCAACACGATCCCACCACCATCCCATTGTCATTTTGCTAAAAGTTCGTAATCTGCTAAATTCATAATGGTTGATCATTGGTCGGTCAATGGCACAGAAATTATACGATACTCGTAACGAAGTAAAAGCAATGTCTGCACAATGACGTTCTAATGGTAGGTCACTTATCAAAGGAATTGTCAAAATGTTTGCAGATTACCTTTTAAGTCAGTAATTCATTTTTCATTATTTACGAGATTACCATTCTATGACATTTCTTTCAATGGAGTGTCAGTGGTTGATCATTGGAAAGTCATAATGACGCCAATATATTAGTAGATTACCAAACTTGTCAAAATCAACAATTATGAAATCAATGATACACCATTCTGACACTATTGTAATAGCAGACTTGAGGCCCTGCTCGCTGGTTTTGAGAAAAGGTCTGCGTTGCCCCGCTGCCCGCATAAGAGTGTTTAGAAATACGTGACACGACGATAATATCGCCTAAATTCTCTTGCTCGTGGAGACGGCTCCTAAGTGTATTACGCATTTACTCCCGCAGTACCTACCCACCTATTGTATATATTATGTAATCGCCACAAAACAAAATTCCGATGTAACCTCCACATCCCATCTCACCCGTTATTCTAACCCTCATTTGGCTAGTGCATCGTCACCGTCATACAGAGTGCAATACTCATTAATATTGCATTAGTAGATACGTTGCACAACAGCAGATCATCGTAATATACGTTGGGGATCTCTTTGTATCTATGTATCTGTTATTTATGCTCGTTACTTGGCATAACATCAGTCTTTGTGATGCATGGTAACGAAAAATTTGCTTTGGTAAGAATGTAGATTGATTTCTTTTGACATTGATATATTATGTCAATTTTACTTTAACCAGTGTGGTTGAAACACGTGTTGAGCAGACAAATTTTTCGAACTTATGAAGGCAATTTTCTTCAAAATTATTCAGATTCTGTTCGATAGTATGTTACGCTGTATTACTCGTTACCTACATTGAATAATGAATAACCAAGCTTTTTGTTCGCCGTTTTAGTAGATTACTTATAAGTATATAAACCTCTTGATATTCTTGATATCAAACTCGTAGTTGCCTTTTGTGATACCCATGAAGCTTCGGTTTCCTACGAGAGCGTTGGCCGCTACATAATGGCCGCATTAACGGCTGTCACGAAAATGATGGCAGCGGGGTTTGAATTTACAGTGTCAAAAAACGTGACGTCATTTGCTGGTAAATTGCAGACACTATGTGGTGGCTACCGCTCTTTCAGGAAACTATAGCTTAAGGTAGAACTACGGTAGTCTCGAGCTCGAACTCACTGGTGGTCATGGCAAAAAAGTACGCAGTCTCACCTGGTTTCGTGTCCGGCAGAGCTAGTATCAGTGATGAGCAGTTAGACGCTAGTCTACACGCATAACGTCTAGTTCTCACGCACAGAAGCACCGTTCCGAACTGAAAGACGCGTAAAAAAATTCGAAGAGTGCTTTGGAAAATCAATTACAAATAAAGTTTATTGAACTCTTCGATAACTGAGCTTTGTCGGTACCGACTTTGTTTTGAAGATTTTACAGTTCTTTTATTACTTATTTACACCCAAAGTTACGTTAAAAATAGCGTTAAGAAAAACGAATCTTTGTTGGCTCATAACTTTTTAATGACTTTTTGTTGCCGTACAGACAAAATTAATAATAAGACAAAACGATAGCATGTTAAACGTTAGTGGAGTAATTCTCTCCTGAAATTTGTATGGGAAAAATATCGACTCGTGGCACCTTAAGGCTACGCTTAGCGCCTAGAGGCTAGCGAGTCACCTTCTGTAGTCGAGTCATCATAATCAGCCTTTAATGTTACCACTGCTGGGACACTGGCCTCCTCTCTGTTAGAGGGAGTGGGCCGTAATCCACCACGCGGGCCCAGTGCGGGTTGGTAGATGTCACATGTCTTCGAATTTTTGGTTCTAGGACATGCCGGTCTCTTCACGATGTTTTCCTTCACCGTTTTGAGAACAGTGGTGATAAAATAATTTACACTCATGCACGATGACCGCTGGGCAAAAATCTCTACACAATGGGTGCCTGAAGATGTACGGCGCCGCCGAGGCCGGCCCAGAAAGAGATGGCGAGATGACCCGGACGCGTACCGCGAGGGCTGGTTCGAGGTGGCGCGGGAAAAGAGTTCCGGCCTTTGCCCAGCAGTAGGACAGCATAGGCAAGCAAAAAAAAAAGTGCCTGTCTGGGTTGGAAACTACGACCTACAGGCTACAACTCGTAAGTCACGGCCGATGTCACTGGGCCACCACAAACGCTCTAGATTTTTTGTAGCCGGCCGTACTGCGCGCTTGGCGCCTTCACTAGTCGCCTAGGGTATATGTAAGAGTTTTAAGTCACTAAGCTCTGGGCGCTAAGCAAGCTACCTGTCAGTGCTTCATCATCATCATCATTTCAGCCGAACGACGTCCACTGCTGGACATAGGCCTCCCCCAAGCACCTCCACTTCGACCGGTTCTGTGCTTCTCGCATCCAACGGGTTGCTGTGGCCTTCACAAGGTCGTCGGACCACCTTGTGGGAGGCCTTCCAACGCTACGTCTTCCGGTACGTGGTAGCCACTCCAGAACCTTTCGGCCCCATCGGTCATGTCAGTACTTACGTACCCACCCTTAAAGGATAACTCGTGTTCAAAATCAAAATCAAAATCAAAATGTTTTATTTCACATAAACCTACATGGGCACTTATGAAACGTCAGAAGCTAGGTGCACGGTTCCAATTGGTCGTTTCCTATGGAGAAGAACCGGCAAGAAACTCCATGGTTACTCTTTTTAAAAAATAATTGGCTATTACAATGTTTCCAGATTACAGTAAGTAGGTATGGAAGGACAGCGCAGGCCTGTCAACAAGTACCAAGTACTTGATAAAATAGAAAATAGTCTACAGATCTAAAGTCTATAAGGCCTACAAAGTCCTCACATTTACAAAATAAGAATCTATCAAAAGGATAGATAATAAAAAAAGAAAAATAATAATAAAAACCTACTAAAACCAAGTGTTATGATTCTCAATAAAACCACTAATAAAGAGGTGAAAAATTTCAAGTGTCTGTATACAATGTCAATTAATAAAGAAATTATGTCAAAAAGTATATAATGTCAAATAATAAAGAAATTATGTCAAAAAGTATGTAAAAAAAAATAATAATAATTAAATAAAAATTAAACATCGTAATTTGAGAGCAGTTAATAGACATTTACATAGTTATGCCGTTAATGGGAAGCCAGGGAAGCCACATGTGCAGAAGGAATTATTGCCAGACTAGCTTGTCTTCAACGTAGTCTTTAATCTTATAATATGCTTTCTTGATAAGGACACGTTTGATGAGGGTTTTGAACTTTCCATCGCTAAGTTCTGTAACCGGCTTTGGCAACTTGTTATAAAAACGGATGCTGTTTACAAGAAATGACTTGCTAGTTTTAGTTAATCTAAATTTAGGTAACACAATTTCATTTTTACTACGTGTATTTATATTATGGAAATCGCTTCTTATTTTGAAGAGTCCTAAGTTTTTGCGAACATACAAAATACTTTCTAAAATATAAAGAGAAGGCAGAGTTAGTATATCAATTTCTTTGAATTTGTTTCTAAGAGACTCGCGAGGACCCATTTTATAGATTGCGCGGATTGCCCTCTTCTGTAAAATGAAAATTGAATCTACGTCAGCTGCCGATCCCCACAGCAGAACACCATAAGACATAATACTGTGGAAATAAGCAAAGTATACTAACCTAGCTGTGGCTATATCTGTCAACTGCCTTATTTTTCTTACTGCATATGCAGCTGAACTTAATCTACTTGAGAGAGCTCTAATGTGTGCGCCCCATTGTAATTTTGAATCTAAAGTAATTCCTAGAAATACAGTTTCCGTAACAGCATCTAGTCTTTTGCCATCAAGTTCTAAATTCAGACCCACTTGAGGTACATTTGGTAATGAAAACTTAAGACATTTAGTTTTGTTCGCATTAAGCAAAAGATTATTAGCTGCAAACCATTTCGAGAGAACAGCCAGACTATCGTTAACATGTAAGACATCCGTATCTTTTCTATCTATTTTAAAAATAAGGGAAGTGTCATCAGCGAATAAAATGATATCCGACAAGTTAGCCATCATGTAAGGAAGGTCATTAATATAAACTAGAAATAGGAAAGGGCCAAGAATTGAGCCTTGAGGCACGCCCATCTTAACTAGAGACCCCGAAGACGTCGCCCCGTTAACATTTACTTTTTGCTGGCGCTTTGACAGATAGGAAAGAACAAGATCAGCAGCTTGTCCACGAATTCCGTAGTGGTATAATTTACAGATCAGTGTATTATGGTCAATGCAGTCAAACGCTTTTGAGAGGTCACAGAAAATGCCAATTGCATCCTGGGACTTCTCCCAGGATTCCAAAATGTGACTGATGAGTTTTACTCCCGCGTCTGTCGTCGACCTACCTTTCGTGAAACCAAACTGGCGACTATGTAAAATCCCATTTGAGTTAAAATGTGACAACATCTGGTCCAGCATGATTTTTTCATAGATTTTGCTCAATTGTTGTTTCAATTTGCTCCAAATCTAATAACTTAATGGATTAAGTTGAAAGGTACACATATCAATTTCTGTAACCCAAACACGGACGAATTACGTAAATATACTTTTATATACCTATCTACTTATAGCTTATAGGAAAATCTATATGAAGTCTTAAAATAACATGATAAATGAAACAAAAATGAATATTAAACTGGCGAAATGTATTATAAATATGTAGTATATTACATTGTTATGTACCTAATATGTAATGTTAGCATGCAGATTTATATTTCCCTTCAGGGAAAACAGTTAATGTTATGATAAATATGATAACAAGATTCTATTTGTGCGAAATACCTTTTTCTTGAGGAAGGTATCAAGTCTGTGCCGTTTTTAAGAACTAGGTCATCATAATCTTAGATGCCGTAAAAGATAACCAGAGGACACAGTGCGAGCTTATACAACATTATTTTTAGTATACACGTGTCTAGTGTAAAGAATCTATGTACAAAATTTCAAAACTGTATCATGAAAAATCACAAAGTCATAAGCTTCTTAAGTTACCTGTTTACCCGCGCCGCTCACGCAACGCAGTCTTGCGCTCATTGATAATAGTACCTTGGTACCTAACCGTTCGGCGCGGAGATTGGATAACCTACTTAGTGTCGCTCGGGTCCACCTTTTAACCTTTTTAGGGTTCCGTACCCAAAGGGTAAAACCGGGACCCTATTACTAAGACTTCGCTGTCTGTCCGTCCGTCTGTCTGTCACCAGGCTGTATCTCAAGAACCGCGATAGCTAGACAGTTGAAATTTTCACAAATTATGTATTTCTGTTGCCGCTATGACAACAAATACTAAAAACAAAATAAAATGAATATTTAAGGGGGGCTCCCCATACAAGAGGCGTTTTTGCCGTGGTCCGTACCAGTACCAGTACCAGTACCGTAGGGTTCCGTAACCCTTCGTGTGCGAGTTCGACTTCCACTTGGCCAGTTTTTTAAATATTTTTGGGACAAAATATAACATGGAGTAAAATTATTGAAATCGATTCAGTTACTTATTCTGAACAAACTATATTCAGGTTTCGCATATAAGTACCAAAAATAACGATACAACGTTATTTTTATCAATATCAATCAATCAACTCCTATCCTATCGTAGTCCAATGCTGGACGTAGGCCTCTCCCAGGCTACGCCACAACACCCTGTCAGGAATTATTGCCAAACTACCTTGTCTTCAACGTAGTCTTTAATCTTACTAAATCATACTAAACTTTTTTGATAAGGACACGTTTGATGAGGGTTTTGAATTTTCCATCGCTAAGTTCTCTAACCTGCTTAAGGAACTTGTTATAAAAGAGGAGGCTGTTTATGTAAAATGACTAATCATGTCGTTTATAATGCGCACAGCAAAAGAGTGGAACTCTTTACCTGCGTCTGTGTTTCCGAGCGCATATAACCCGAATCTCTTCAAAGTAAGAGTGAACAGGCTTCTTCTGGGTAAGCTCACTCAATCGTCGACTTTGTCTCTGTCACCTCTGACCTAGACTAGAGTCAAGAGCAAACCCATTTCAAAAAAAAAAAAATTACTTGCTAGTTTCAGTTAATCTAAATTTAGGTAACACAATTTCATTTTTACTACGTGTATTTATATTATGGAAATCGCTTTTTATTTTGAAGAGTCCTAAGTTTTTTGCGAACATATAAAATACTTTCTAAGATACAAATAATAATAATAATAATAATAATAATCATTTAATTCAGAATTACTTCCATATTATTTGTTAGTAACAATATAAACTTATAAACTAATGTTAGTAACATTTATTCTAGGCTGTATGTGTGAGGCACGTCGATCCTGGGGAGTGTCTACTTGACTGCGTGCAGTCGTATCCACCGCCCCAAGATCGGAGAGTCCCACCTGTCAGCCAACGTTCTAAGAATGGTGTTGGGGCTGCCGCGAACACGGCGTAGCAGAGATGCGCATCTCTTGCGCATGATGGCCGAAAAACTATCAACGTCCGCGTCGGCAAACATGCCGGACGCGCTACAAAAACGCGGCAGCCCCATCAACACCCGGAACGTGTTGTTATATTGTATGCGCAGGTCACTATATGCCCTTTGTGTAAAGTTCACCCACAGGCTGCACGTGTAAAAGGATTGGCAATACGCTTTGAAAAGAAAAGGAAGAGTTAGTATATCAATTCCTTTGAATTTGCGTCTAAGAGACTCGCGAGGACCCGCGTCAAAATAAACAAGGTGCGTAAAAGTTACGCAAAAGCCAGCCCTTGGGTCACGGGAAGTGTCAACCAGAAGTTTAGAGATGTCATTGAACAAGCAATGAGCACTCAAACCCCGCGGCCCGAGGGTTTCAACCCCAAACGGCTCGAAAATACCTAATTATCAATAAGGTTATTCCATTTTCGCCGCTAGAGGCTTTCCGCAGTTCCATAAATATAAAGATAAAAAAAAAGTTACGTCATTTATCCGACACGACCCATAACATCCCCATAGGCTATATTTCACTAAAGGTACCGTGAGCATTGCTCATTAAATTGGCACACAGACATGTGTAACAATGTGTGCTCAAATATGAGCAGGATTTCGAGCAAATAAGATGATATTAACACGAGAACGAGCAGCGACCGAGCGCCGCCTGATATAACCAGTGATTTTGCTTGATGACGCTCAGAATATGGTAACTATACTTACTTGAAATTATTGTTAGTGGGCACAACAATAATGAACAATCTTACTAATAATAAAGCTGAAGAATTGTTTACCTGTCATTGCTTCATTTTTCATTCTTTTTACCCTTTGTGATAGACGTCTTCACATATTATTATATTATGTATACAAGACCTTGTAAAACATTTTAAAAGAGTAACGGTGGAGTTTCTTGCCCATTCTTCTCCATACGAAAACTACCTTTTGGAATGGGCGACTAGAACCAATTCTATTTAGTTGTAATTTTTGATGTTCAAAAGTGCCTTTAATGTGCCTATTTGAAATAAATGATTTGACTTTGACTTTGTTTATTAGAACTCGCTAATCTTTAGAGCTACCAGTCGGACAATTCTTGAGAAAGGCTGATCGTCACGTCGCGTCGTATCGTATAAATGATGTATTCATTGAAAAAAAATGTTAAACGTGTTCGTAATAAATAGGTATTTGAGCTGAATGACTGTAATTATTTTTGAAAATAGAGTCCAGTGTTTTTTAGCCCACTGAGTTAGACATAAAAAAATCAGCGTGTATAGCCACCTACACAAATAAAACAACAGAACCTTTTTTTACATGCAATATGATAAACTAGCACTTTATTACTACCTGTGCCCCGCGGTTTTATCTACATAAGTTTCGATCCCGTGGAAATATCTGGTTAAAATGTCCTATCCTATCTCCTAACCATGATCTACCCATGTGTCAAATTTCACCCATATTCGTTCAGCTGTTTTAGCGTGAAAGCGTAACAAACATAAAAAAACTGGCCAAGTGCGAGTCGGACTCGCACACAAAGGGTTCCGTACAACAAGGCAAAAACGCCGAAAAAAACACGTTTGTTGTATGGGAGCCCCCCTTAAGTATTCATTTTATTTTGTTTTTAGTATTTATTGTTGTAGCGGCAACAGAAATACATTATTTGTGAAAATTTCAACTGTCTAGCTATCGTGGTTCTTGAAATTCAGCCTGGTGACAGACAGACGGACGGACGGACAGACAGCGAAGTCTTAGTAATAGAGTCCCGTTTTTACCCTTTGGGTACGGAACCCAAAAACAAATCATGCAATCTTGGCAATGGCAGTTTTGCGTGGATGTGACGCATATTTTCCCCTACATATATTTTTTATTTGCGTTCTTTATCTGCTCTGTCATGTTTACCGAAAAAACGTATTTTCTTTCTTCCTTTTCTCCACTTAAACCACAATAGGTACACATAATAATATTAGGTTTTCACATTCGGCAGATAATTATGTAGAGGTACTTACCACGTTACCTTCTACAGAAAGCGCGATCGCGTTGGACGCGGAAACCGATTTAAAAATGGAATCTCCAAAGTTTATACACGCTCATACATAGATGGATGACATTTATAGCAGTGTTCATAATCTCAGATAATTTACATTCCATCGCCACATAATCAGTTAATCAGGTAATCGTCACTTTAATGTAATGTATTTGAAGTTGATTTTTGCGTGACCATTTGTAAAAAAAAACAACCTAAACGGCCTTATTATAAAACAAGGTTTATCTTTAGACCCAGGTTTAAACCATCGAGCCATTTTTAAATTTTGAACTTTATTCCGACAACTGTAAAGTTCTTAATGCAAAATTGACAACTTAGACTCGGGTTTAACGTCAGTTTTTGTAATAAGAACTTTAGCTTCGTCGGATTATAGTTCGAAATTTAAAAATAGCTGGATGGTTTAAACCTGGGTCTAAAGATAAATCTTGTTTTGTAATGAGGCCGAATAAGTTTTTGGTTGCAATGGAATTTGTACTTTTTTAAGTATGACATTCAGTTTTTTGTTTCATATCTTGAAAATTATCTCAAATTCTTAATTCAAATATACAAAGGTACCTAGGAATTGGCTCTTAGGTTCATATCTCATTATGACGCCATGGCCATGGTCACACTGCCAGCGAAATATTACCTACACAGCTTTATGGTAGGTAAGGCTTTTCGCACATGGGTCGTAGGCGTAGTTGAGTTGAGACGCGGAGTGTTCTACAAACGAATCGTCGCGTAGACGTATCGTTTTGTAATATCTCAGTTGAAATCATGGTGTCAAGCGTACCATATGTGTTTGGGGAATTTATTGATGACCTTAGCTTCTCTTCAGACGAAGAGGATTTCTTGTTATTTGATTTCGTTAGAAGTAGAAAGCGACATGCTCATTGGATCCATCCATACATCGCAAATAATTACAAGAAAATATTGTTTGTTGCTGCACGTGAACTGTCTTACGTTTTACGCCAGTACGCTACGACTATCGTAATGACAATGAACACCTCATACGATACGCTGCAACACCGCCTCGTGTGCAGACTTGTTTGAACATGTTCCTGCTCGTATTGCTCTCGTACTACGCGCGTTCTACGATACTCTTACGATACGACGCCATGTGCGAAGGGGCTAAGTATCTCACCAGGTGTTCGATCGGTTGCATAACCAACCATAGGTACTATCGACCAAAGTTCCGCAAGCTCACCTCAAAGTCGATAATCGCATAGCACGGTTTACGACTCGATCGCACAATGCATGCGTTTTGACCAATAGGATGCGCGAACCGTATTTTAGTCGTGTGCGTATTAGTATAATGATGTATAGAAGTGTGACACTCACACTAGGAGCGTGCTGTGCTCACTAAATTGTTTGTGAGACGATTTTCTTAATGGGCATGGCCAGCGTGAGCTCTGAATCAATTTTTAATGAACTCTTATTTTGTTATTGACAAGAAGTAATTTTAATACTCATACCTTCTGTTTATTTTAGAAAATGTATTATTGATAATGCATACCTTCTGTTTAGTTTAGAAAATGTATTATTGATAATTAAATTAGTATCAACTTTCCACAAAAATAGAATAATTTGAAATAAGAAATGTCAAACTATTACAATTTATATCTATTACTTCCACTTTAATATGTTACTCTCTGTATCGGGGCTATAAATTTACGTTATTTATGAACACTTACTGCCTTCCCAATTTTCACCATATCCTATGCGATGCCGCCATACAAATCGGAGCGAATGCACTAGGTGTGTTGACCGACACTGCATTGAGGTATTCTTTTTACTTGTGCAGTGCTATTGAAAAGTAAATAACTATATTTCTATATAGTTATTTACTTAATACTTATACTTGGGAATACATATGACAAGAAAGAAGCAAGTTACGTAATTTTATTAGAAATTGACAACATATTTTGGTATCTTTTTTTTGTTGCTCTATGTTTTGATTTAAATAGCACAATTACAGTAATAATTCTGAACCAATACTTGGCGCAGTTCACACTATCTTATCAAAGCTTTTTGTTTATAGCTGCCGCAACTTTTACCGCAATTCCAACGTATGGCCCTTTTATTAAGCCGGCCTATTGTTTAACCGGACTTCCAGACATTCCCACTAAATAACAATGGGACTTAGACGATGAACTTATTTTTATTGCAGTCGCAAAAGTTGCGGCAGCTATAAACATAAAGCTCTGATAACAGTATGAACTCCGCCAAGTATTGGTTCAAATATTACTGTAATTGTGCTATTTCAATGAAAACATGGAGCAATAAAACAATTAAAATAAGTTCATTATCTTCATCCCATTATTTTTGAGTGAGAATGTCTGGAAACCCGGTTAAACAATAGGATGGCTTAATACAAGGGCCTACGCTACGACCATACGTTGGCGAAAAGATAACCAATTTTATTATCTCAAATGTTTTGCAGTTGTTCTTGTTTTGGTTTAATTATTTTTACAGTTGTAATATTCGTTTTACCTATTAATTTATCACACCTTTGATTTGATTGTAAATATAACGAGATTTTACGAACAAAGTATCTTTCTAATTAAAATGCCCGAGGCATGCAGTGCAAGATGTGCTTACCGTTTTGGGTGGATCACAAACGGCATAACAGAAGACAGGTTCAAAATTTTCAGAACGTTAAAGACTGGATTTTAATTAAACCAACACTTTGCTTTTCTTTAATTGATGCTATAATCAAAGGTTGACAATTTATGCTTTTCAGCAAGAATCAACTCGACAGGCGCGTTGCCAGCATTGCAACCTACCTATGACAAGTTTTTTTTGACAAATATAACCATGATTTAGTTCCTACGCCACTTTAAAATTCAGAAGCTTATCAAGTAATTAAACTAAACTATAATTTGCGCGTTGGCAGCAGTGAGAGTAAATAAAATGTTGGGTACCTACTAGTGACATGTTTTTTTTTTGTTTAGGTTGATATTTAAATCTTATAAAAGAATGATAATAAAAGATGTATAGTAAGAGCTTTTTGTTCGAGTCAAATTGTCGGCTGTAATATGTGTGAAATAATAAACAGTTAGTTAGAATCTACTTGAGATAAATTTTAAGAATTTGCTGTTTTTGAAAAAAAAAACAATATAATTTGATACATTTATTTTTAATAGATTTTTTCAAGTATTCAAAAGGAAACATTAAAGATTTATCCCGAAATTAACAAATTATTACAAAAACATACACAGAAATTAACATCAAAATGCATGCATATATTATAAGTAAAAAGACTCTTTACTTATAATATCATTGTCAAACTGTATTTATCTACATTAATAGGTATTGTAAAGATCTTATTATGAAATCAAAACAACAATGACAAACAGACAACACAACCAATTACCAATGTTCGTATACACTACAGAAATTATAAGAAACAACAGAAAATACAGAACTAAGTGTAACAATACAATACAGTGTAATTATAGGTAAATACAGCATTTTCTATTTTTTTTTTTCAGCATTTTTCTAAGTGAACAATCTTAAATCAGTATTTTTCTAGTTTTGTTACACAATATTTTTAGAGAACATAACATAGAGAGAAATAGCCGTCTCAAATCGTGTCGTATATCGAGTGTTTCCTTATCTTAATAATTAACAAAAATATGACAAAAAACCATAAAACAACAAATTCACCAAGAAAGGCAGCATGACAGTGTTATTTGTAAAACGCTATTAACCTCGCTGGACTATAATACTAACATCATAAATAACAATTTTTGTTTTATGTTATGACTTTTAATAATTCATAAATTCTTTTTTCATAAACTACTTAATTAAGAATACTTAAATTGATCGCTCTAAATGTGAACAACTCTACGCTGAGAAAGCACTAGATACCTAAGTAAACAAACAGTGTGTTGCGAATGCAGGGGCGCGGCGGTACTTACTACGGATCTAAAAATTGTTATTACAACAAAAACTTGAAACTCTATTTTTGGTATTGTTATCTCGTGTTATTTATACGCCATAAATTCCGACGACCTTGTTGACTCGACTTAAAGCACTTTTCATCGGAAAATATGGCATGGGCCGTCTGTGATGGACTCCAGCTCGATGCAACTCGTTTCTAATAGTTTGCATCGAAACTTCATAATTCTGTGCGAAACTGCCAGTGGGGGTGAAAGGGTTCTCTTGGTATGTGGTTATCATATTAAGTTCATCTTCGTTTATAGCCCGTGGTCGAGGTGCACGAACGCGTTCTGTTGTTTCTCCTTCTTCATATTTTTTCACCCAGCGGCGCACCGTTGTTCTCTGGCAAATAAAATACAATTAGCATCGATTTTTAACTTAATATAGGAAGTGTATAGGAAAAAAAAAATATAAGTAATTAAATAATGTTTGCATGAGGATTGACTTCATGTTATATAAACTCTTAACCTTTCTATATCTAATTTGGGTATTAACATTCTTCTCTATATTTTAATATCCAAGGTGTAAAGGCAATAACTGAAAACCTCTTAAGTGGTCATTGTACTCATCATTACGAACAACTTTTAGCGAAAAAAAAATCAGCTGTTCCATAGATTTTGACGAGTTATGTATGCTAACACAAACGTAGGGAACAGCTGATTTTTATATAGTAAAAGTTGTTCATAATAATGAGTACAATGACCCCGAGGTTTTCAGTTATTGCAATTACATCTTGTATAATTATATGGGTAAGAAAAATGGCACGCGTAAATTCCAACATTATATGAAACTCTCCCAAGCAAATTTGTGCTTTAACTCTACTATTTAGGAGCGTTTATCACGCGCGGGCTGGCAACGTGGCGTTTATAGAGGTTTTCCGTGATTATTTTAATAAATTTAAATCAAATTACTACTATTTCTTTTCGGCCTAGCACTAGATTGTTGGTATTTAAAAGTATGTATGCTATTTTTTTAAAGTATTTTGGTATTTGCTATCTACTTACAAAAATTGACATAATTATTTTCTATTTGCAGTAGTATGATTATAATTATATTTTTATTTACTCTTTACTAAATGTAAAAATAATAATAAAATAAATGTGCTTGGCTGAAAAAGAATCAACTTTGATTTAAATTTAATATAATAATCACGTTAAGCCTCTAGAAATAGTTTTTAAAATAAAATGCGTCCATGACTATGTGAGATAAAGCACCATTGTTTAGGTGTTAATTGATTTATTATCTGGTCACAAAAGGTTCCAGCAACGTCTTTGAAAGCAAAATGAAATAAAAAGAACAAACTTATTTGACTGCATTACTATAATTATTAATATTTTTATCATCTGAATGTTATTATAATTTTATTATTTTTATATACAGTATTTTAATTACAAAAGGCGTTCCCGTGAACCCGTAATAGTATAGCGTCTATTCATGAAAAAAAAAATACGAAAAAATCTGCTGTTCCCTACATTTATGTTCGCCCGCGACTTCGTCCGCGTTAAATCTCACTCTTTCCCCATTCACCCTCTTAGGGTATAACTTCGAAAAACCCTTTCTTAGAGGATACCTACTCTTCACAAAGAACACACCCTCCGAATTGCATGTCTCTAGAACCAGCGGTTTAGGCTGTGCGTTGATATTTCAGTCAGTCAAGACTTTGAACTTTATATAATAGATAACTCATCAAAATATAGGGAACATCTGATTTTATTTCGCGATTTTTTTTTGGATTTTTGTGGATTAGCATCCACACATGCTAAAATAAAAAAAAATACTACTGCTACTATATTGTTGCGGTTTAGCGGGAATGCCTTTCGTTAATCAACACACTATATTATAGATATTATTGTTATTTATCATTAATTTGGTGTAAAAAGTTTGTATTTTTTATATTAGAGGTATTTTTTGCATTCTTTACACAGCAATACAACATTATAGCACACGATGCCGTTAGAATTAAACTCACAACATTAACAGCAACAAAGAAATATAAAAGTATAGGAAATTAAAAGTCAGTGATTTTATGTATTAATTCCTAACTAAACTTATAAGTGCGAAAGTGAGTTTGTTTGTTTGTTACGGTTTGACGCTTCAAATGCCGAACGGATTTAAACGGCGTAACAAACAAACCCACTTTCGCATTTATAATATTAGTTACGAAGTTAGGATCCGGAAAAATGCAAACTAGGAAATAATAATATTACTATCACTTTATTTATATCTCTCTCTTTATCTTTATACAAAAAACATAACTTACTTGCAGGTTCAACTCTACTGCAATTTGGGATATATTCAACCCTTGTCTTTGTAAGACAATCATTTTATTTCTTTCTTCTTGAATCAGGTTTCGGGTCGTCATGGTTAACGACAAAGTTAGTCACAGTCCACAGTAGGCACAATACACATAAAGTCCAGGATAAGAGCTAGGGTCAAAAAGAGGCCTTCGATTACAGTCCGGTATACAAGTAGAGTCACAGATAGGCAGGCAATCAGTCCGATAGAAACAAACAGGTCGTAAAATGAAATGGCGATAGTAATATAAGGGAAGCGTCAACAATTAGCGAGATGCAAATTGGCACTGCCGCACTCTGGCTAATGACTTTGAAATTTTGTTACACGCCCTTTACTCACACAAATGCATATTGTCTCTAATTGGGCGAAACCAGGAAGGGGCGTGGTTTGTCACTAGCTGCGCTTTCGCAGAAATATTTTCTTAAGTGAGCATGCCTATCGTTTGCCGATAGTACATTATTTGGCAGTGCGACCATGGTTGCGCCGCCACTGGTGTCCTAGTGAGATAGGACCCTTAATGACGTTTTTTCTTCTGCATCAACAAATAAATGACGTGTATATTAGGTACCATAAACAACTATGTAGGTAGGTACGTCTGCGGAGGAACCAATTCAAATGAAATGAAATGAAATGAAAGCGCTGATTTTTCAATCATTTTATAATTTTATTCGAGGAATAATTTTAAAATTTTGACAGTTATTTCATACAAAAACTTACAAACGTCAATTTTATTCCTCGAATAAAACTTATCTGGCGACGGAAAAATCAGCCCTTAATTGGATATCGGTATCACTTTTACCCGCCAGATTATTATCGTCGACTATCCCTGAGAAGAAATCGCAAAACAAACTCAAGAGTCAAACTCTCTTTTAAAGAGTCAGATATGATCTTGGTCAGATCATGTGAAGACCATGTAGATTGATATCTGAAATGATCTTTTGAGAAAAATACCCCACATATTAGAGTCTACCAGTCCAGTCAGAACTTGAGGAGCTCAACGACTCGACGAACAATTCCAAAGAAAGGACACTTGGGTAGACCGCATAAAGTAGTCAAACTGCCAGACCAACATTACAACTAAAAGAGAAAGAAAAGGGTCATGGACACGGCCCAAAACGGCACGGCATGAAACGTATTCGTATACGTACAACACATTGTACGTATACGAATACGTTTACGTAACGGGGTTGATCCGCTCGGCCGCATTCATTCTTTTACGTTCCCGGCACTGCTTGACTCGGTCATATGGTGTTTTACTGGTACCATTCGATTGTTCTTGAGAAGCCCTTTCCAACCGTATAAGATCTTTGTATTTGTATTTCTATAGACGGGTAAGGCCGTCATTATTATATTTTTGATATTATTTTTCTTACACATTATAATTCTCTGTCACTATTTTACACTAATGTTTTGTATACAATCGATATATTTTGACGAGAGCTGACGATTTAAACTTAAACGAATGTCGTAGCTTTTCTGATTCAAAAGTTATAAGTGGAAATTTCGATACATAGCAAAATGATCTCAAAATGGCGGCGCTTCCCCCTAAACCGTACACGATGCGTGCCAGACCGCACTTGGCGTAATTAATTCTTTGATCCTTTAGCTACAATTACCGGCACGTAACTTGGCAAGAGATTTTCGTAGTGGGGGAAGTTCGCGCATATAAAAATGTATGAAATTGTGCGTGCGCAAACTTCCCCCACTACAAAAACTCTTGCCAAGTTACGTGCCGGCAACTATATCCAATGGCGCAATTGAATTTAGGATGGAGATGATAGATATGAAGCTGCAACGCCAAACTGTATCCCCCGATTTTGTTATCATTGGTTTTTTGACTTGCCTCCCACTATGGAAGCAATTTTAAAGACGTATTCACGTCTAAAAAAATGCACAATAATTAAAGAAAAAAATAACTTTGGTAACGCCAACATTAATTTACTTAAATTCACTCTTTTATAATATGAGGCAGTTTGAATTTCCCGCTCCTTTCCCCAACCTGTATATGCAGCGCTCTTAGCACCATCCAAGAACGTGAACATGAGAACGGAAGAACGAGAGAATGATCGCTGACGTCAGTCAGTTTGACGTAGAAATTGCACATGGACGCACCTGTGTAACGTCCCGCACCGCATGACGAGCCTTTCTTGTCTGATCATCCGCGAGGAGACGAGGATCATCTCGAGCCTTTCTCTGCACCCTTCTTCAATACATTCCCGCTCCGCCAAACGCACCACTGTGTTTGACTACCCAGTGTAGTAAGAACATTAGTATTTCGAATTCTTATGGTCGCGCGACCCGTGTGGTGACACTGTGCTGTGCGACGGTCGAAGGAGATTGGATTCCTGCTGCGCGAGCCCGGCTCCCCTGGCTTGCTCTGGTGAGTGCTGCATGTCCTTTCTCTTATCTCCTCTGCTGCCTCGATTGTTGTAACTGCCTATCACCATTACTTACACGTCCGTATATCGAAGGTTGGTTCTGATACTTTTCGGGACCGAATTTGTTGTTGGCGCGACCAAACTTTACAAAATAAATATTCATTTCATTTTGTATTTGTATAATATTCATCAATGTCAATGTATATCAAGCTTTATGGTTTTATCACAAGGCTTAGCAGAGCGAGCAGCTCAATCCTAAGCTTTATTGTTTTCTAAATAATCAGAATTTTATTGTAACCCTTTTTCCCAAAGTTTGGTTTTAACACAGCTTTTAAATCGTGTAATGGGTAAGTTTCGAATGTTAATGGGAAGGTTGTTGTAAAAGCGTTTACATTGACCCATGAACGAATTGCCTACTCTGTGGAGGCGAGTTCGATGTACGGCAATAGTTTGTATTTATTCTTGGTATTTAAACTTAACATCTGGAACGTTTACGCCGTACGGCATTTCATACAAACTTTCAAGCCCTTATTTTTCGAAATTAATGAACCGATTTTAAGGAACCTTCATACGCATGAGCAGGATACAAAGGTCTAAAAAGTTAGTAGAGAACATTTTCAACATAAAACATAATCAGCCTATAATGTTCCCACTGCTGGGACATAGGCCTCCTCTCGATGAGAGGGAGTGGGCCGTAATCCACCACGCGGGCCCAGTGCGGGTTGGCAGATGTCTCATGTCTTCGAATTTTTGGTTCTAGGACATGCCGGTTTCCTCACGATGTTTCCTTCATCGTTTTGAGAGCAGAAAATTAAGAAGAAAAAAAAAAAAGAAATTAAGAAGAGAAAATTTTCGAAATGTCTTATTAAAAAAAGATAACTGGAAATGTTTGTTTCTATAGAAATTTTAAAATCGGTCTAATTTGGCTGTAACACTATTTTTCGAAAATGTTATCTACTAACTTTTTAGACCTTTGTATCCTGCTTATGCGTAGGTATGTAGTTTTATTAAAATCGGTTCATTTATTTCGAAAAATAAGGGTTTTAAAGTTTGTATGAAAAGCCGTGCGGCGTAAACGCTCTTAATTGACGCCCTATATTAATTTGCACTTTCAAACAACTGCCAAAGAATGACAAGAAGATGATAAGTCGTAATTTGAATATACGGAGACTTTGCTTAACGTCCCTGACTTTACCACATAGGTACGCGTAGGTATAACTGACCCGAATATCTGCTAAAACGAGCCTACTATAACAAAATGCTTCAAAATATTCTCAACAGAACCCTCGCATGCAGCACCTATAATCTCCTACCCCATATTGTTAGGACGAAGTAATTACACAAAGCCTCCTTACCGTAATAATACGTAAAACAAACTTCCTTGTTCGGAGCTTGGCGTCAAGTGTCAATCTGTTTGATTAGGATTGAGGATAATGGACGGGGTGTATTGTTTCGTTTATCTAAAGGATGATTAAAACCTTCCATGTTTTTGTGTTATATCAAGACGCCTGGGGCCCATTCTCAAATGATCAGTTCCTTTATACAAGAACCGGGCAAGAGCGAGTGGGACTCGCGCACTGAGGGTTCCGTACCATTATGTTTTAAAAAATTTCATCGGTGAGGCCTATATTTATTAGAGAATTTTAACACTGCGCACTGCAGTGTAGAATATTGCAGTTTTACGTCGGCGCCGACTCTTGACTGATAGTGGAACTAGTGTAACTTTTGTTGATGATTTCTGAAAAAGTGTGCTATTTAGAGACATTCGATATCCGAGAGACATCGTTTTATTTTTCCTGTAATCTTTACATAAACTTGTATCCCATAGAATTATTTCAGATTTGTCTCTTTGCAAACTTGGAATATAATAATAATAATCACTTTCTACTTTTTACTGATGACCGCAAGAAGGTATGGCAAAGCAAGGAGCTTCACGGGTGCTTCTATCGGGCTCTTCATGAGCCCGTGGTAGATTTCTTAGCGTCTGTATCCTGGCTACGTTTTGGTGACGTTTTCGGGGAAACTGAAGGTTTTGTCTGTGCAATTGTGGACGAAGTTATCTTAACGAACAACTACCGGAGACATATTATGAAGGACGGGACGGTTGACGTGTGTCGGGCATACCAACGTCCGGGTGAGTCTATCAGACATATTATCACTGGTTGTTCTCGTCTGGCTAACGGCGAGCACTTGCACAGGCATAACCAAGTGGCTAGGATTATTCACCAGCAACTTGCTTTGAAATATAGACTTGTGGATTCTGAGGTACCGTATTACAAGTATGTGCCCGACCCAGTTCTTTTAAAATGACCATGTCACGTTGTACTGGGATCGGACTATCATTACTGACAGGACTATTGTTGCCAATAAGCCTGATATAGTGGTGATAGATCGATTAACGTGCCGCACAATGATTGTCGATATTACCATTCCACATGACGGGAACCTCGTGAAAGCTGAGAAAGAGAAACAAATTAAATATCTCGACTTAGCACACGAGGTTGTTGATATGTGGAATGTGAGCTCGGCTATCATTGTGCCGATTGTCGTATCAGCCGATGGACTGATGGCCGAAAGCCTCGATCTATATCTATCGAGGCTCTCGTTAGGTGGTTGGATCAAGGGATGATTCAGAAGGCAGTACCTACTCCTCGATACGGCTCGCATTGTGAGGAGGTTCCTGTGTCTGGAGCCCTAACCTCCGGTAGCTTGGACCCTGCTCCCTACACCGGCGGATAACTATTTTTTTTAATATTTTTAAATGTTTTTTATACTTATTTTATATTTTAAGAAATATTTAAAAATGTAATTACGTAAGTAAATAGATAAATAAACAACAATAATAATCATTTTACACAAAATAATCTTATAAAATAATAAACTAATACATATTAAAAAACCTTAAAACTATGAACTATACACGTAACATTGTCGGCGTCGTGTTTCGCTGCGTGGTGTCGCGTAACCGTCTTCGCGATATATGATCAAAAACTATGCGGCCTAAAAAAAAGAAAAAATGTTTGAGAATCTACAAATTGCGCTCTTTCATATAATACCCCACATGCTCTAGTAGCCCCACTTCTAATTTTTCAGAGCCCCTTTCAGCCCTTGTTGCGAAAAAAAATATATTATTTCTTTCTTATTTGCAAAATAGTTGGGCAAACGTCATCTAAAACTATTCCAAATTTCAAGTTGATAGCATCAGTAGTTCTTGAGATATCCAGCTGTGACAGACAGACAGACTGAGTCTCACCATAAGGGTTCCATTTTACCATTTTGGTACGGAACCCTAAAAACGAATATTCTGCTTGCCAGTGGTAGTATGACAGTCGTTACGGCCCGGGTAATCTGACATCCAGTCTTACCGAGAGTATCGTGTTACCCAGTAACTGGGTTGTGGGTGGAGGTCAGTTAAGCAGTCGCTCCATGTATTGAAATTCAGCTGCATCGCGGTTTGACTGAAAGGCGATGCCATGGAAAAAGGCTAGGCATAGATTGATTTTGTTTTTGTGATTAGGGCCTCTACAAGTTTCGGTACGTACCTACTTACAAACTCATAGATAAGTATGTCGCATCACGCCGACATGCGATACATCGGGTCTTCTTCACGATCCGACATAGTTTAGATAGGTGTAGGCACTGCAGCGGGTACTCGAACGAAAAGATAATTTGAATCTACAGTAACTTTAATAAACTAGCGATTAACAACAAACAAACACGTGCGTTGGTATTGAGCTCGACTGTCGACCGTAGACTGTCGCAACACTCGGTCTGTCCACCAGTCCTCGCTGCATCCCCTCCACCGACGATCGTGTCCAAGCGGTAGGGCTCGCTTGCGTTTCCGATCACATGATTCTTCGTTTACCAATCAAATTGTTAGATGGCACTGTTCGCTGTACTGTGGCGCTATCAATCCAAGACAAGTATGTGAATTTAGGAAAGCAAATTGACTACCACCTCCAACTAAATAAAAATCCCCAACACCTTATTTGACTGCCCAATTCTTCCCTTGTGGTGGTAGGGGTAACGCCCACCTGGTTTGCGACCAGGGTTCCCATGGGAGTCCGGCGTCAAGCAGCCTGCTGTGTTTCATCGATGCGTGGGAGTTCCGGTGCCTTAGGCATCTTCTGGGCACGCTCGTTCCATCATAGACCTCATCCATCGCTTTCCATCAGGCGTGATCGCGGTCAAGAGCGGGCCGATTTAGCAATAAAAAAATAGTAATAATAATAAAAAAATCAGACACCAACAAACTTCTTTACAAAAAACATAGGTTAGTATACCTGTATCTAAATCCATTTCATACGATACTATATACCACTAGGTACACAGGCTTCATCCTATGTCCGGCGGAGCGTTCACAAAACCGTTATAACCCAGAGTAACAAAGAGGGTGCGATTTCACAAACGTACAGGGATTTACTGATTCTGTAGGCGGAGGTACAATCGAGATGTGAACATGGCTGGAGTAGCGAGCTTTGAAAAACTATAGGATCAAATTTAGAGGTTCAGAAGGAATTTTGATTGAAACGATGCTAGATTTTTAAAGCGATTCCCTACCAGCTTTTGCAAACGACTTACTTTACTACCGGAATAAACAGTATCCTGTGTCATGTATACCTGTATGCTATAGGACAGTATGCATAGCGTAGTACAGTCAACAGCAAAAGTAGTTGATCAAAATCAGAAATTCAATATTAATTTCACGTCATAACTGTGTGGCGTTAAGTGATTTCTGTGTGGCGTTGATGTGGCGTTGAGTGGTTTGAAGCACTTCGACGCCACGCAGTTCTGACGCGTACTCCGTTCGTTAGTATTGAATTTCTGATTTTGATCATCTACTTTTGCTGTTGACTGTACCCAAAAATGAAAGTCCCGCCCAGAAAAAAACGTACTGCTGTCTTATGGGACCTCTTGAGCATTTTTTACTACATATTAAAACGAAAGTCTACCATTAACGGTAACGGCTGTTATTTGAGATTGTAAATGCCAAAAATCATAATTTTCTTTCACTTTCCTCACTTTAACTTTTGGGTAGAAAATGTTCGACACTTGAATGATCTCCTTTCGCCGAAACCCGTTCAGACGTTAGGTCTCGCGTGAAAAGGTAACAGACTGACGGACCACCAGAGTTTAATTTGCATTTATGTATGGTTTGCCCGGGAAACTGAATTGAATTCTCAGAAATGATCCCACCCGGAACATGCTAACGGAACAAAAAACCTATGTCAGCCATCCACCTAGGATGCCATCTATCATTGCTGATTTTTATGAAAATCCGTTCAGTGGTTTAGGCGTGAAAAAAGGTAACAGACATGGTTATTTTTGATTATTGTATAGGTCTTATAGTTTCGGAAAAAAGTGTCTGTGACATACGGACGGACAGACAGACAGACATGACGAATCTATAAGGGTTCCGTTTTTTTTCATTTAGCAACGGAACCCTAAAAAAAACGATAGAGGAGTTCAAACATTTGGATCACTAGAATATTAAATCGTAATGACGTGGTATGTCAAAGCTGAAGTGAAAAAATGTCAACTAACTTAGTCTATGAACTAACTTTCGGAAGCCACTGCACATAGCACCACCACCATAGCATAGCACAAAAAGTTATTGAAAACTCACAGAAATTCACGGCGGCGGCGCGTGAGTCGTTGCCTGGAATCGTTATTTTGTTTGTTTTTTTTATGCGTTATGTTTGCCGCAAAATAAACGTATTTTTTTTTCTTTCTTTCAGAAAAATTGGAACAAAACCTTGACTTCGCATTACTCATTTCCGAACAACTGAAAGTTCAGCTTAAGTTCATAAAGAACCAATATCTTTTATCATCCGTACAATCGTATTAAGTCCCACAAAGAACAAAAGAGGGATCAAACAAAGTACAATAATTCATTCTGTTGTTTGTCCTAACAAAAACTAGGACGCAGATATCAACTGGAGTGACCGTAGTTCAATATTTTGTTAGGATTGTTCCTCGGCTTCGGCTTTTAACCGGAATATGACTGGCTGTGAGCCAAGAACAGCATAAGATTTGTCTTAGGAAAGATTTTCAGAAGACATTGATATTGCTGGTAAATTCTTGGCTGATAAAAAGCAGACGGCAGAAAAGAAATTAACTTTAACAGGTCTGTTCCTGTATGGAGTATTGTAGCCACTATGATGGTATCATCATCATCATCATCATTTCAGCCGAAAGACGTCCATTGCTGGACATATGCCTCCCCCAAGCACCTCCACTTCGACCGGTCCTGTGCTTCCCGCATCCAACGGATTCCTGCGTGATCGAATCAGGAATGAGGAGATCCGCAGGAGAACCAAGGTAACCGACATAGCCCGAAGAATTGCCAAACTTGAGTGGCAGTGGGCAGGGCACATTGCTTGCCTAGAACAGATGGCCGATGGGGCCGAAAGGTTCTGGAGTGGCGACCGCGTACCGGAAGACGTAGCGTTGGAAGGCCTCCCACAAGGTGGACCGACGACCTTGTGAAGGCCGCAGGAACCCGTTGGATGATGGTATGGCTCAGCAAAATACCAGCCTGTTGCAATTGACTCGGCGAAACGCAGAGCTAATAAGGGCTTGTAGACTATGAGACGTTGGTGGCTAAACTTCACAGCATATAAATATAATTACTTGTATCTGTGCTTCATCAGCTTCTTCTGGAGTGGCGACCGCGTACCGGAAGACGTAGCGTTGGAAGGCCTCCGACGACCTTGTGAAGGCCGCAGGAACCCGTTGGATGCGAGAAGCACAGAACCGGTCGAAGTGGAGGTGCTTGGGGGAGGCCTATGTCCGGCAGTAGACGTCTTTCCGCTGAAATGATGATGATGATGCTTCACACCCTGGGTTATCGGCGTTATGTTGCTTGCCTGTCGGTCTTCTACAGACTGTACATCGGAGAGTGTGTGCAGGAGCTCCACGCCCTGATCCCACTTTCGCCCTTTTACTACCAGACTACCAGACATACCTACTGCAGGGTACCATCCGCACTTGGTTGATATCCCTATCAGTCTTACTCAACGTTTCTCCTGCACATTTATTGTGCGCAAAGCCTTAGTGTGGAACTCGCTTCCAGCGCCTGTGTTCCCTTTCAGGCAGACGGGTGAACAGGCATCTTCTGGACACTCTCATCCCATCATAGGCCTCATCCATCGCTTTCCATCAGGCGTGACCGAGGTCAAGAGCAGGCCCATGCGCAATAAAGAAAATTGAACTCAGAATTGTGTCCAACGAAAGCCCATTATAAGTAAGGATGAGTTAACTTTATCCCGGCCAAGCGCTACGCCAGCTTTATTTCTAAACTAACTGCGCCTCACGGTTTCACCCGCATTAGTCTCGATCCCTTAGGAACATCGGCACAAAGAGTATCCCATGTCCTAATCCAGGTCACTGTCTAATTATGTGCCAAATTTCACACAAATCCATTCAGGCGTTTTATTGTGAAACCGTAACAAAGAAAAATAGAAAAAACAATATTTTTTCTTTATAATAAACTAGCTGTGCCCCATGGTTTCTCCCGCGTAAATGTCGATCCCATGGGAATATCGAGATAAAAAGTAGCCTATATGTTAATCCAGGGTGTCAGCTACCTGCATACAAAATTTTATCAAAATTTGTCCAGCCTTTTGAGCGTGAAGAAGTAACAAACATATAAACACACACACCCTCACACTCACAAACTTTCGCCTTTATAATATTAGTGTGATATAGTGTGATTCCTTCAGATAATTCATTTTTCTTTTCCAAAAGACGAAATAATCTAGCTAAGTAGGTATAAGTAGCGAATACTTACATATTGTTAATCCGGAGGCTGTCATTCGTAGATCTTTGACAGTCGTTACGGGTCGTCAGTAGCCCGAAAGTCTGACAAGCAGTCTTACTAAGGGGTATCGTATTACCCAGTAACGGGGTTGTGGAGGTCAGATAGGCAGTCGCTCCGTGTAAAATACTGGTATTCAGCTGCATCCAGTTAGACTGGAAGTCGACCACAACATTGTTGGGAAAAGGCTAGGCAGATGATGATGATTGTTAATCCGGATAATATATTATTTAGGTCAAAATCTGCCCATAACAACTCCTAAATACCTACGTTGTGTGGCTTTTCAATTAATCACGTTTTATTAAGCATTGAGGTGGTTTACGATGAAAGCGTGCCTTAATTTTATACCTGTACTAACTCTTTTTTATGTTCTGAAAGTGGACTATATTCTTCTAAGTAATGAAAGATCTTTAACAAAATTTCAAAAACCAAATACCTCTCGCCTAAACCCACAACCACCCTACAAACATTACCTGTTTACTCATTCATAAAATAATTCTATTGAGAGTCCACTAACTAAACTAATTAATTATATTTTATGGCGTTGCTAACGGCACTTTAATTAGGTCTCTACTGCGTTGCCAAGACCGTGAAAAATTGCATGCCACACCTTATCTGATGGTTGTATTCGTTTGGCTGGAGTTTTGATAAATTAACTTTGTTAATATTTGTGATTTGAATCTAGGAATTTTCTTATTAGGGCGTGATTGTCCAGTGATGCGATATTTAATTAATTGTGGACTTTGCATCGTACAATCTTTGTCCCAGACAATTCATCATCTGCCTAGCCTTTTCCCAACTAAGTTGGGGTCGTTTTCCAGTCTAACCGGATGCAGCTGAATACCAGTATTTTATATGGAGCGACTGGCTATCTGACCTCCACGACCCAGTAACTGGGTAATACGTTACCTCTAGGTAAGATTGGTAATCAGATGTTCGGGCTTCTGACTACCCGTAACGACTGTCAAAGATCCACGAAAGACAGCCGGGACGAGCCGGGAAATGCGTCTGATCACTCCCCAGTCGTGTCGGACTTTGTTTTATTTATCTAGCCCTGCAATCTTAGAAATAGGTGATAAATAACTGGTAACACATAATAATTACTGTCGCGACAGAAAGCACAGGCTATTTGCAGCTGTGCCTCCGTGTCGTATTGTGTCCCCAGTACCTGCCTCGCACTCTGGCCACACATAATGACCTCTTACAAACAATCAACAAACGATCTGTTTGCGGATGAATGGACGAAGATTTTATTGGCATGTCCATGTTAGAAGTACTCTGAAAGTGATTCATGAAGGTGCTATTAACTATTTGTTTACTTTATAATTTTCTATTTACTGTCATTGATTTTTAACCGTGTTAATATTAAAGTCAATAAATAAATCATATTAGCAGATGTGCCTACTAAATGCCACCTCAAAACAAAAATCACGGAAGTTTAAGCTCACAATACATGCCAAGATCGAGATCGAGCTCGATTTCTGGCTTAACTAGCTTCTTCAAAAAACTAAACACAGGTTTATGTTTTAGGGTTCCGTACCCAAAGGGTAAAAACGGGACCCTATTACAAAGGCTCCACTCCGTCCGTCCGTCACCAGGCTGTATCTCATGAACCGTGATAACTAGACAGTTGACATTTTCACAGATGATGTTTTTCTGTTGCCGCTATAACAACAAATACTAAAAACAGAATAAAATAAATATTTAAGGGGGCTCCCATACAACAAACGCGATTTTTTGGCGTTTATCTTTGTGGTACGAAACCGTTAGTTGGCCAGTTTTCTACTAAGTCGAGCTAATGGTACGGCAAGCGTAGTGTGGGACGCCCCGCAGCTAGATGGACCGACGACCTTAAAATGGTGGCTGGGACAGACGGGACGTGAAAGACGGAGGACAGAGTGTTGTGGCGCAGTCTGGGAGAGGTCTATGTCCAGCACTGGATTGCGATACGGTGAGTTGAGCTCATGGTTTCTTTTACCACTTTTCTTTTTCAACGCAAACTTTGTAATAATTTACAAAGTTTGCCATCATCATGATAATCAGCCTATAATGTTCCCACTGCTGGGACACAGGCCCGCTCTCTGTGAGAGGGAGTCTCAAACTCAAACTCAAAGTATTTATTTTAATTAAACCATTAACAGGCACTTTTGAATTGTCAAGAAGTCGGTCAGTCAGAAAATATGAAGCTAGTTGCCCATTCCAAAGCATAGGTACCTATGGAGAAGAACGGATAAGAAACTCCATGGACACTCTTTTTAAATTACGTGGGCCGTAATCCACCACGCGGGCCCAGTGCGGGTTGGCAGATGCCACATGTCTTCGGATTTTAGGTTCTATGGATATGTCGGTATCCTCACGATGTTTTCCTTCACCGTTCGTACATCTTACAAATTCACTCTGTAAATGAGTAACGATAAGTTATACCTACATCCGTCTGTGTGGTGCCGGACTTAAAGAATAGCACCACCCCATACTTCCCGTGGGTGTCGTAAAAGGCGACTAAGGGCCGTACCGGAGAATGGGCAGCAGCGTTCTCTATGCATTTCACCACCATACCATACTGCGATCGCCAACCCGCCTGCCAAGCGTGGCGATTATGGCAAACCCCCCCCCCCCCCCCCTTTTGGGGGAGGCCTATATCCAGCAGTGGACGTATTTCGGCTGAAATGATGAAGTTATACCTACATCAGTTCATTACATGTGTGCGTACCTACAGTTGATACACAGGAGAGTTAACATTAATACAGAAAAACGTTCCTCTACGAACGATAAACCTTTCCCTTAATGACTGAAACAACTTACTTGGAAAGATTCATGACATACGGAAAAGAGTAGTCGGAGCATAACACACGTTCCTATGAAACACGGACAAAAAATAACTGGCTCAGTGCTTTTATCACTAACAACCTTTTCTGGTGACAGACTTTCCTGGTCGTGGGTTCAAACCCAAGCAGGCACTTTTCTTTGTGTAAACCACCACTGGCTCTCAAAACGGTGAAGGAAAACATCGTGAGGAAACCGGCATGTCCTAGAACCAAAAATTCAAACATCCACTAACCCTGACTGGGCCCGCGTGGTGGATTAAGGCTCACTCCCTCTCGCAGAAGGAGGACACCTGTGTTCCAGCAGTGATGAGCTGATCGATTTTGGTTTTATTATGTGTTAGTACACCCCAGCCCAAGGGGTATATATCAATCTGGGTGCACGGGAGTGCCCCCGCTAAAACGAGCCAAGCGAAGCGCATGGGCACTACCTGCCTTTTCTCGAAGCATTTCGTCGTATTTTTGAACAACTCTTAACTTGGGTTTGGATTATACCAGATAAACAAAATTTTCGGGATATGATGTCAGTGGTTGACTTATTAAACCTATAAAGTTTCAATTGCATAGCTCTGATACTTTAGATTTTATTGATATCTAAAATACCCCGATTTCGTCACTGATTCACTGACTCACTGACTGATGATCATCAATATTCTTAAGGTTCTTCCTGAAGTCCTAGAAAGCTGAAATTTGGTATGTAAGCTAGTAATAGTACACAAACAACAAAAAAATCTTAAAACTTGAAACTTTTACCCCCCCAACCCCTTAAACTATGGGGTGAAAGTTTACATGAGACTTCCGTAAATTTTGATGCTAGAGGTCTGAAAATTTATATAGGGGGTCCTTGTTATAAATAAACCCCAAAAAAAGAAAGAAAAACTGGCCAAGTGCGAGTTGGACTCGCACACGAAGGGTTCCGTACCACAAGGCAAAAACGCCAAAAAAAATCATGTTTGTTGTATGGGAGCCCCCCTTAAATATTTATTTTATTTTAGTTTTATTATTTATTATTAAACTTAAAATACAATTGAGTATTTTGTGAATATTTAAAGTGCCTACCTGTTGCCATTTTTGATATCGAGCAAAAAAGGGCAAAAAAATCGCGTTTGTTGTATGGGAGCCCCCCTTAAATATTTAATTTATTTTGTTTTTAGTATTTGTTGTTATAGCGGCAACAGAAATACATAATTCGTGAAAATTTCAACTGTCTAGCTATCGCGGTTCTTGAGATACATCCTGGTGACAGACAGACGGACAGACGGACAGACGGACAGACGGACAGACGGCCAGACGGACAGACGGACAGACAGCGAAGTCTTAGTAATAGGGTTCCGTTTTTACCCTATGGGTACGGAACCCTAAAAAATGAACAACAGAAAAAATACTCGTATAAATATCATAAGCAACTTACAAAAAGAAATGAAATCCCACAAAAACATTTCATGTTAAATGTTGCCAAGGCGAGACCATGTAGCTCGCACTCTCAAAAAGTAATCAGATCTCATGTAGAGCCAAGCTTCTAAGGCTGATTTTATAGTCACGCGTTTCAGCAGCGCCGTCGGAGCGTGCGCGCTCGGATATGTATTGGGGTAGTAGTAGCGTTTCAAATTCGCGCGCTTGAGCAGCGCCGTTCGGTGAACGCGTCCTATTCCTGTTCAACAGCGCGCTGCCCAACGGTGCGTCTAGCGGCGTGACTATAAAACCAGCCTAAGTCTACACGCCCTAACTCTACAAGGCCTAACTTCGCAAACTCTACACCTTAGTCAAAATATATGGCTTGGCCGTTTCGTTACTACAAGAACCATTAACAGTATGAAAGTTTTTCTCATGTGAATGTAGCGAAATGGCCAAGCCATATATTTTGACTAAGGTGTAGTTTGCGAAGTTACTTAAAAGAGTAGGCTCCTTTAAGTAAAAAAAAAAAAGATAAAAGTATCCTATGTCCGTTTCCTGGTTCTAAGCCTTCTCCACACCAATTTTCAGCCATATCGGGTCAGTTTTTGAGTTATAAATAGTGTAACTAACACGACTTTCTTTTATATAATATATAGATAAAAATTATCAGACGATTCAAAAATCGGTCCTTGATGGATTAAGAGCGTTTACGTCGTACGGCATTTGATACAAACTTTCAAGCCCTTGTTTTTCGAAATTAATGAACCGATTTTAATTAAAGTTCATACGCATAAGCAGGTTTAAAAGTTACATAAAATTTTCCAAAAATAGTGTTACAGCCAAATTAGACCGATTTTAAATTTTCCATAGAAACAGAGATTTGCAGTTACCTTTTTTAAACAAGACGTTTCGAAAATGTTCTTAAGTATCTTTTTATCCTGCTTATGCGAAGTTTTATTAAAATCGGTTCATTTTTATCGAAAAACATGGGCTTGAAAGTTTGTATGGAATGCCGTATGGTGTAAACGCTCTTAATATTCTGCAAATACCTGTAGGTATTCCCATTAACCAAAGACAACATTTAAACACTAAGGTACCTACGTACCTTCTAATATAACGATGCAAACTATTTCAGTAATCCTTTATCCTATAAAACAAGTTTTTCCTTATTATTTCAGACTCCTGCCATTCGACCGCTTCCAGCGCGGGAGCTGGATTCACAAAGTAATTAATTTATATTGTTGCTGTTTTATCAAAGCGGGGTATTAAAACCACTTTAATTAGTTTTATTAATGTTGTGGGTTATATAACCGGGAACAAGAAAATCTCTATAATAACAGACAGATCTTTCTAGATAAGTACCTACATGAGTTTAATCTTAACTTTGAAAATATTTGAATAGAAGTAATGATTGAGAACTTTCATTTGCCTGTGACATACCAAAAGTTGAAGCAAATATAAAAGACGCGTCGTTTAAACAGTGTTTAGACGACGCAAGCAGTGCCGGATTAGCCCATAAGCAAATCAAGCAATTGCTTATTGCACGTCTCGGGGGGCATCATGAGGCAGAAACAGCACCGAAACAGTATTTGCTAGCACATGAACGGCAAGGCGATAAGCGTGGCGATTATGGCAAACCCCCCCCCCCCCCCCCCCCCCCCCCAAATTGGGGGAGGCCTATGTCCAGCAGTGGACGTCTGTCGGCTGAAACGACGAACGACGAACGGCAAGGCTGTTTATGAGCAAGATATTACAAGACCCAAAACTTACTCTAGCTAGAGATGTGCGCCAATCTTTACAAATCGCTCGTCGTTGTTTTGAAAAAATACGAGGTGACTAGAGGATTGGAGGGCCAACGGGCGTGGATTGCTTAGGGCATCAAGTAGTCTTAATCCGGCACTGGATGCAAGTCATTTGTTGTGTCAATTTTATTGTATGCTACAGCAGCAGGGACTTAAAAACACCTTCATAAAGGTTACAGAATTATCAAGTGTTACATATTATTGAATTGTTACCAGAATCAAATATGTAACACATATATTTTTATGTGTTCTTTAATGTGTTATTCCAAAACACTTCTAAAAGTGTAAACGTAATATATCTGTAACAGATATGAAAGTGTTAACAGTGTAAGTGTAACCGGTAAACGCAGACTTGCCAAAATAGCCGCTATCTCGACTGGATTGAGGATATTTTGCCATCGCTGCGTCTGTCTGTCCGCCGCGCGTTTTTGCGGTACGTACAAATGCTTATTTCTATTACACATATTAACACATATAAGAGGTTACACTTTGATTCTGTAACATTATTATTTAAATAAATGTTTTTCTTTTAAAACAGTTTTAAAAAACACAATTAGGTATATTACGGTTACAGTTTAAATCCCTGGCTACAAGATCAAAGCTTCGTGTAGGTAAGTGGGCCTTTAGGGTAATAACATGCCGAAATGATCGCGATCGCGGTCGCTATCTCGATACCTCTATGTCCATACTCGATCTTTCTACATGCGGTGAACTCGTTGGTTAAGTCACACCTGAAAGCTCAGTTGCTCAGTCCTGTACCTACTCTACTTATTCCAGTAGAACAAGTTGAACCGATTAGACTAATCACCAGCCAGCCGGTCGATTCTGTAAAAATCTCACCGTGAAAACTTAGGTGAAGTGAGTTTGTTTTTGCTAGGAATTGACACTATTGATAGCTCACTCCACGCTCACTTCACCTAAGTTTTCACGGTGAGATTTTTACAGAATAGCACCGCAGTAATGCTATTCTTTAAAAATCTTACCGTGAAAACTTAGGTGAAGTGAGCTTAAAGTGACGCTCACTTCACCTAAGTTTTCACTGCTGTAACCACCTCACCGTGAAAACTTAGGTGAAGTGAGCGTGGAGTGAGCTGTCAGTGTCATTCCACCTGATACTAGGGATTGACCAAGCATAAATTTACAATCATAATCGAGATTTTATTAACATTTTTTATGCTAATTATATTGATCATTTTCTACACATTTCAAAGCCAGTATTTTAGTCGCCGCGCTCGCACCTCAGGCTATAAAAGGACAAGTCTAAGAAAAAGAAGAAAAACAAAAAACAACATTGCGATTCTAACTAAGTTTCTGTTTTGCTATTTCGTTTTAAAACCCCACAGAATAGTAATGTTTTTTTTGACAACTGAAATATATAAAATGATCAATGAAATTAGCATATAAAATATTATTAAAATCTCGATTATGATTGTAAATGTTTGCTTGGTCAATCCCTAGCATCAGTAGGATGACACTGACAGCTCACTGCACGCAAGTTTTCACGGTGAGATTTTTACAGAATCAACATGCAGGTGGAATGATAGGTCACTTCACCTAAGTTGTCACGGTGATGTTTTTACAGAATAGCACCGCAGATCGCATCGGTGATTTTGTTTTTACGCGACTGCGTCAGAAGGAGGGTTATGTTTTGCGAGTGTATGTATGTATGTATGTATATTTCTTTGGCACGCTCTGCAGCCTAAACGGCTTGATCGATTTCAGCTTGAGAGGTGCCGTTAGATTCGTCTTAATTGTGAAAGTGACACTGGGTATATTAAAATTGAAAAAAAATTAAAATGGCCGATTTTTGACGCAATATGTCTTCAAAAAAAATTTTTTTTTTTCTCGAAACCTATCGAGTCATCACTTCAGCCGAAAGACATCCACTGCTGGACATAGGCCTCCCCCAAAAGGGGGGGGGGTTTGCCATAATCGCCACGCTTGGCAGGCGGGTTGGCGATCGCAGTATGGTATGGTGGTGGAATGCATAGAGAACGCTGCTGCCCATTCTCCGGTACGCCCCTTAGTCGCCTTTTACGACACCCACGGGAAGTATCGGGTGGTGGTATTCTTTAAGTCCGGCACCACACAGACAAACCTATCGAGTGGGGTATCAAAATAAAGGGTTTTAAAAGGTGATTACAAAAATATATATACCTTATATGGTTAAAAGTAATTCGAAGTGACAAATCGTAAAAAACACGTACCAAGAACTAAATAGTTTGCGAAATCTTTCACATTTGTAAACTAAAAAGCTGGAAATAAAAAAAGTAATTTAAAAAATAAAAAACCCGACTGCGAAACTGAAAAGCTACAAACAAGCCCTTTTTAAATTAAATAAAAGTTGGAAGCAGGCGGGACCCATACCATTTTTATTATATTTTCAAATTCAAATGGGTCCCGCCTGCTTCCAACTTTTATTTAATTTAAAATGGGCTTGTTTGTAGCTTTTCAGTTTCGCAGTCGGGTTTTTTTATTTTTTAAATTACTTTTTTTTTACTTAGGCATCGTGGTAAGCCCCATGCAGCCCGGCGCGATATATTGCAGAGAGGTATCCTTCGGCATGTGCGTGCGTGTCTATTAGCATGCATTTGTTTTAAATGGCGGTGGCACCGAGGTAGCGAACTAAACTGAGATCGTGAGCAATCGTAAGCATCTTCAGCATGTAATTACCCTTAGACTTGGCGTCTGAGACGTCAAGAAATGTTGGTAAGTATGAAACTACTATTTTTTAGCTCATATCCAAACTCCCGGTCCGCGGCTACCTCATCTCATCATAGACCATTCCTAATTGATTCCAGTCAGCCCTACGTAATTCATCTTATAACAAATTGTATTGCCTCGAAGGGTCAGTCCCTTACTATTTCTGCCCTAAGACATTATGTTAACGTCATTATATTACTCCCAATTGAGCTGAAGGAATCAACGAATGGTCTGGGTTTCATTCTGTGAGAAAATATTTATCGTAATTTGATTTGTAAGAGATGTTTCAATATTTTTATTGCTAACCTTTTCTTACGTAAGTCGTTGTGGCCTGGGGGTATTTGGGCACCAAATTTGCGAACTTGCTAACGGGCATATTATTTTAATATCTAAGTAGATAAAGAAAGGACGTATTTAATTACTTGTGACTAAGCAATAAGCCGCACGGCTCGATCGACGAGGTTAAGCTACGTTTCCCGCGGTTGGTCCGTAGATGGTTGACAATCTTTACATACCATAGTTGTGAAACGGCTAGGTAGACGAAGATGGTTTGATACTTTTTATGTTAATATTAAAGGCACACGAAGGATATCTATGAAGGCAAACATCTGCATAATGATAAAGAAAAACTTATAGAAACCGACTATCGGGCAATGGTCAACACGCAGAGACCACGCGTGCTGAACATTTCTAGGTCCTTTGTCCTTGTTGGAATAAAAGTTGGAATGCAAACTTCTTAATACTTTGTCATTACAGTTTTTCTTCTTTGTATCTGTCACTCCTTGATATTAATTTATCCTGTCAGTGGTGTGCTCCTCACGTTTAATATACCATGCTAAATAACTATTAGTGTTGTTTCAATTCATTTCAACAGTCTTTTTCCAGCACTAATTATTCAGGTTATCAATACCATAGATTATTAGAAATGCCGAACGAACGTCTGGGCCGCGTATCGAATAACCCAGGCAAATTATTATTACAAGAATTTCAATAATTTAATAAAAACCTGTGCGATTGCGTAGCTTACATTTTAACAGTCCAGACCTTTTTTTTACTAACCTTTTCAATTAACAGTGAAAATGTGTAACGCTACTCCCCAAGATACCTACAGACAAACGTCTAGTTTGGGGATCACAGTGCAATCTTCTATTGTATAAGTATTTAACTTGATTAATAATAAATAGAAAATATAGGCCCGGGCCGAGGGACTTGTGGTTAAATAATAACAGCCGCACAGATCAATCGATCAGGTTAAGCTACGCTTGCCGCGGTTGGTCTGTGGATGGGTGACCATCTTTACATACCGTGACCCCTCCGTGCCTCGGAAAGCACGTTAAGCTGTTGGTCCCGGCTGTCGTTCGTGGATATTTGACAGTCGTTACGGGTAGTCAGAAGCCCGAAAGTCTTATAACCAGTCTTACCAAGGGGTATCGTATTACCCAGTAAGTGGGTTGTGGAGGTCAGATAGGCAGTCGCTCCATGTAAAATACTGGTATTTAGCTGCATCCGGTTGGACTGGAAGCCGACCCCAACATAGTTGGGCAAAGGCTAGGCAGATGATGATGATGAGAAAATATAGGTCGAATGATCATTAAGTTTCATCTGCCAACCTTATTATGTACAGTACCTACCTACCAACAGTTGTCAGTCAGTGTAACAGCCCTCTGACAGAAAGACAAACAGAGGACATACATGGGCTCAGTGGGTTCCCTACTTGATTTCGAAGTAGGTACCTATACTTAGTGTAGTTTGGGACTTGTCACACCATTTGGGTAGAAAATTCCCTTACCGACTCGTAGTCACACCAGATTGTCACATCTAAGTAGGTATCTTTAGCACGACATCAAAGACATATTTTAATATTGGAAATCAGCCTAGATACCTACCTGTCTTAACCCCAGATTTGTCTTGAATGTCTTGTCTTAATCTACATTTTACAAATACTGCCGCGGAGCGAGTAGATACACTTCCAATTTTACAGTCTTTATTATGAAAATCCCCGTCCAATTATAGCAATTATCATATCCACAAAGCGAACTTGTCTTCTAATATTGGACGATATAATCGCATAACACATTTTTCCTCGTCATTTTTGGATTTAGGATTCATTCACATTGGAAATAAAATGGAGAACTGCAAATATTACAAAAGGGAGTACCTACGTATCTGGAGTAGTTAAGGCAAACAAAAAATACATATTCAACCCACTCCCTTCAGCCGTAATTGTTACCTAAATGCCATTACGATTCCAGTTCGAAAAAGGGATGGTGCTGATGTCATGATTGTCGTGTATAGCTCCGTCTCTCTCTTGCACTGGAATCATGATGGCATTAAAACGTCATAAGTCGCGGGAAATACCTGAATGGGAGATGCACGGAACCGGGAGGTATGGCAGAAGAAAGGGAAGGCCTAGTACCCACTCAACAGTGGGTGATTCCGGGCTGAAATGATGATGAATACGGCTAATCTGCTTCCAACAAATGAAAAATCCTAAAAACTATTAAACTTATTCCAACCGACCTCCTCAAACAATATCAATTTCTCGGATTCTCTCAGTATGAGTGCAGCCTTAGAACACGCTGAACACGTTCGAACTACTCATACTGAAGACGCTTGAAATCAATTAGTGAGGCCTTTGAGATAAGTGTCAGTCGCCACGTGACGTAGCCATGTGTGAGGTGCATGTGATATCTGTGTTATGAAGATGTTTGAGTGTGGAGGTGTATGGGGACTTAAATATTATGAATACTGTACGAGGTGGCAGGTCAACATCGTCGCACAACCTGTTACCATGGGTTGTGGACACCACTCATCATCATCTGCCTAGCCTTTTCCCAACTTTGTTGGGGTCGGCTTACAGTCTAACTGGATACAGCTGAATACCAATATTTTACATGGAGCGACTGCCTATCTGACCTCCACAACCCAGTTACTGGGTAATACGACACTACTTGGCAAGACTGGTTGTCAGACTGTCAGGCTTCTGACTACCCGTAAGGACTGTCAAAGTCCCACGAATGGCACCCGGAACCAACAGATTAACGTACTTTCCGAGGCACGGAGGGGTCCCGGTATGTAAAGATAGTCACCCATCTACAGACCAACAGCGGCAAGCGGAGTTTTACTAAGACTACCGCTCGTCTGTCCGTGGACTAGCTGTCACGGTTCATGAGATACATCTCATGAACCGTGATAGCTCGACAGTTGAAATTTTCACAGATGATGTAGGTATTTCGGTTGCCGCTATAATATAACAACAAATACTTACCATACAACAAACGTGTTTTTTGGACGTTTTTGCCTTGTGCTAAAAGAAGGGATGGTGCTGTCGGTCACGTATAGCTCCGTCTCTCTACAATTCGTGTGCGAGTCCGACGTGCACTTGGCCAGTTTTTTTACCCCATACTTTCCGTGGGTATCGTAAAGGCGACTGAGGGAGACCGGAGAATGGGTAGCAGCGTTCTCTATGCATAACACCATCATACCATACTGCGATCGCCAACCCGCCTGCCAAGCGTGGCGATTATGGCAACCCCCCCCCCCCCAAATTGGGGGAGGCCTATGTCCTGCAGTGGACGTCTTTCGGCTTTTTTTACCAACCGACGAAAAATTTCATCGCAGTTCCAGAATTAATGTACTGAATCCTTGGTAACAAACCTTTTAATCGCTTGTGTCGCATTTATGTCGCACACGACATATTTCCGTGCCTCTACCGCTCGTGTCGTATTTCTGCGACAGAGAATATGCATGACTTTTTCGTTCTATTCAACAATTGCTCCTCCTTATTTTTTGTAGGTATTATTTTATCGATTTAGGTATTCTGCTGCCTCCGGTTTGACTGGAAGCCGACCCCAACATGGTTGGGAAAAGGCTAGGCAGATGATGATGATTATTTTATCGATTTGTAGCCGCGCGCTAGGGGCACGGCAATTGATATTTAGCCAAGCGCTTAAAATGGTAAGTTGCACGTTGAAGTCCCTGCTTTATTACTGAGGTGGTTAAGCCTAATATACCTATGTAGGGAATAGGGATTTACCAAATTCGGTAGGTAGGTAGGTATGCTTAGAAGCAGAGTCAGCGATTGTGACCGGTCGCTCAAACACAACTAAAAGCATTTATTTCAATTAGGGCTGATTTTTTCAAAAGACAGACAATTTTTATTCGTGGAATAAAATTGACGTCTGACAGTTTTTGTATGGAAGCACTGTCAAAAATTCAAAATTATACCTACCTCGGATAAAATTAAATTAATTATTATCTGGTGCTGGAAAAATCTGCCTATAAACTATTTAAAGGCAATTATTGTCGAGAAGTCGGTTAGTCAGGAAGATAAAGCTAGTTGCCCATTTCAAAATATAGTAGGTTCCTATGGAGAAGAACGGGCAAGAAACTCCATGGACATTCTTTCGCTGGTTATCAAGCATTGCTTGAGGAAAGGCTAATTAATGTCCGGCATTCGCCGTCTTTCGGTCGATTTGCTGATGATGAATATAGGCATGGATCACAAAAATCCTTAGGTTCAGACGCCAGCATATCAAGCTACTACAATCTGTCAAATTTATTTAATAGATTTTCAACTTTATCGGTAAAGCATAAGGTTCAAAGTTGATTGGGAAAATTTGACAGTTTCGGGTAGGAAGCTCGATGTGCTGGCGTCTGTACCTATTTATTGTTATCAATTTATTCTTAATAGTAGGTACCTACCTACAGACAACCGCACGTACGTTCTAGCCATCAGCGTCTTATAAGGTACAGACGCCAGCACATCAAGCTACTTACAATCTGTCAAATTTCTTTAATAGATTTTCAACTTTATCGCTAAAGCACAAGGTTCAAAGTTGATTGGGAAAATTTGACAGTTTCGGATAGGAAGCTCGATGTGCTGGCGTCTGTACCTATTTATTGTTATCAATTTATTCTTAATAGTAGGTACTTACCTACCTACAGTCAACCGCACGTACGTTCTAGCCATCAGCGTCTTTTAAGCTGTAGCAGTAAGAACGGTTTTCGTATAGGACCTACCTACCTCTGAAATGCGTTTGACTGTACCTGCACCCTAATTGCGTAACAGACAGCAGTCAATTGACTGCTAATTGCGTAACAGACAGCAGTCAATTGACTGCTGTCTGTTACGCAATTAGGGTTGTTGTGAATCATTTTGAAGGATATTGCTAATGCATTGCTTCAATGTTCGAATAATTTGTCTGATCAACAACGTAAATAACACAATCTTCTTCTTAGCGTGTCGATAGCAATCTTGATGGACTCGGCCCAGAATTCGGCTACTTGTTTGGCGCCTTCACCAGCGTCCATCAGTTCCTGTAACGTGCAGCTGACAGGACACGATATAAATGTCCCATCGTTTGTGGGACAGCACCACATTTACACTCCAAGGCGGAGTGTAAATGAGGAGTCGTCTATGAATCTCCACCTGAACAGCTTTTCCTTGCTTCGGCCAACCTGGGTCCGGAGTCTATTTAAAGACTTCCAGGTTAACCAAGGTAACTCATGTCTAGGTCTTCAACGGGTGGGACGAAGGTTTGGGTAAGGAAGCACTGTCTCGCCACAGCTTCAGTCTCTCTTGTGATGGTTCGCCAGTGAGTGGAACGACACACTTTACAAAAACTGTTTCGGCTTTTCAGCCTTTGGGGCGCAAGGATGTTGTCGTGCAAAGGGTGTCGTGTGTCGGAGACCATTTTGGTTCTTTCGCTGGAGCTTGCCACCGCTCTGCAAACCACTGGTGGCGCCATTCTTGCTAGTGGATACAACATTTGTACCGGGGTTGGTTTTTGGCAGCCATCTGTGATGATCATCATCACGTTTCATTCAAAACTGTATCCACCAGCTTTGCATGGGCAGAACGGCTCCACACGGGGCACGCGAATTCTCCCGCAGAAAAAGATAGCGCTAGTCCAGTAGCATAACAGCATAACGTCAGGCGAAGTGCAAGGCTGTGTGCACCTTCTGCTTGATATTCTTGAAGTATGATATTTTTGGATTGTTAATCTATATGTTTCAGTTAACTTTTTTTGTCTATAAAACACCTCCGTATACAAGCAAACAATTACACATTATCAAATTCACACACAATTACACACACAATCTCACAATTTTCTCACTTCATTTTTGGGAATTCTTTATTACGGGATGTAAACTAAAAAAGTAGGTACCTTATCGTTGCCCTTATCATACTGGTTGCTTGCCTACTGAATCTCTCTTGTCAGTTCAGGAGAGATTCGGTGGGAGAGCGATCGTTCTGTCATTGTCTCTCTGATTTGTACAGCTATGCACATTATTCGCTGCCACTGTCATTTAAACCGTACTCTTCGATCATTCTAATTTAATAAACAATGACATTGACCACCTTACAATCGCTGACTCTACTGTATGTGACCTGGCCGATTGCTTAGACCTCATCCCAAATAACGAAAAACGTCTCAAAATTATCAATCAAAACATAAGAAGCATAAATTGCAACATGTCAGGTTTTAATGTCCTATTGGCACAATCGAGAATTTCGTGAGACCTGATAATTCTCACGGAATGCTGGTTGCCGCATACCCCAAATCTTCCGGTATTAAATGGCTATAACTATTACTCAACTAACAAAAACAAAACACAAAACGAGGGTGTAGTTGTTTACATAAAAAATGGCATACATGTTAATGTTCTCGAACCAGACTTTCATGACGCAAATTGCTTAACAATACAAATTAATAATGACACCGTTGTTTTAGCTATTTATCGCCCACCATCATATAACAATATATCAAACTTCCTGCAATCCCTAAATGAAATATTGATAAACTATTCCTCTTGTAGAAACATTATTATCACCGGTGACATAAATATAGATATCAGTACTTCAAATCATGATCGAAATGCTTCGGCTTACCTTGATCTGACATCGTATCACGGCTTGCTACCGGCTCACGTTATTCCTACCCACGGGAAAACATGTCTAGATCACGTCATTCTGAAAACAAAATTGCCTGCAAAAGTTTTTATAGCTCAAACAACCCTCACAGATCATTATACTGTCATCCTTTCGTTGAATCAATGTTTTCCTAGACACTTGAAACACATGATCTCACGGATAGATTCAGTTGGATTACTTTCCGACTTAAATAAAGCAAACTTTCAACCAGTTCTCGAGACAAATGATGCCAACGTAGCAGCTGACCAACTAGTTCACATACTTCAAACTGTAGTAGAGTCAAACACTAAATGAATTACGGTCTCCTCGCGGAAAACAATTATTAAACCCTGGATAACTCCAGGTCTCTTAAGATGTATAAAGAACAGAGTCAATCTAAATAAAAAATCAAAAAAACATCCTGACAATTTAATACTAAGGACAACATACACTAGGTATCGAAACTATTGCAACAAAATTTTGAAAAAAGTTAAAAGGGAATTTGAAAGAGAAGAAGTAAAAAAGGCGGGAAATGACAACCGCCGCCTCTGGAAAATAATAAATAAAGTTTCGAATAGATCAAGACCCAAAACGTCACCGACTGAGTTAATGAGCCCGCAGGATCAACCAGTTCATTGCTTAAACAAAGTTAATCATTATTTTGCCAATATTGGCTCAACTCTGGCTAGTAAAATAACCGCCCAACAGCAGGGTCATGATGACCCCCCTACTAGTACCCATCTACCAACCTTTTCCAATTCCATGGTTATCATGCCCACTGATGAGCACGAGGTAGCTGCCATTATTTCCACTCTCAAGCGGGACTGCGCCGTGGGTTGTGACAATATTTCTTCAAACCTTCTCGTTGCACATAAGAATCTTTTAGTACCCTCGATTACACATATCTGCAACTTGGCGATTGAATCTGGTACCTTTCCTCTTGCGTTTAAAAAGGCACTTATCCATCCGATTCACAAGAATGGGGACCGACACTGTGTTAATAATTATAGACCAATAGCAATTATGCCTGCCTTATCTAAAATTCTGGAACGGCTATTGAACAACAGGTTAGTGAAATATCTAGAATCAAACAACCTGCTGTCCCAGTTTCAGTTCGGTTTTCGTGCAGGGAAATCGACAGCCATGGCAGTGCACGAATTGACAAACTTTATTGCTTCTAACATGGATGATCGAAAGAAGTCGTTAGCTATCTTTTTGGACCTAGCTAAAGCCTTTGATACAGTGTCGGTCCCGATCTTGCTTCGTAAGCTTGAAAACCTTGGTATACGTGAAAATCAATGAGAGGTTTTTCTTTTCAGTATTAAAAAAAAAACATAGTTTCCAAGAACCCTGAAGATGGCGTTGAACTGACTACGTTACTAGATGCCAAAGTCAAAACGCTTGGAAAAAAAAACATTGCGTCACGTCATATACGCTCGTTGAGTGACAGTTTCGTTTGCTTTCGTTTTACGATCTCAAAATTACATCCAAGTGAATTAATAAAAAAATTATGTGACTTCCGTTCCTTGCAGTAACTTACCAAGTTCAGCGCCATCTATCCAGCGACTAGGGAAGCGTTAAAAAAAAAAGAAAAAGAAAATCCCTCATTGTTACTTTTCAAAGATTACTTAACTAACCGCACGCAAATTGTTAAAATTGATAACCACTTTAGTGACACTCTTCCCGTAGCTTTTGGAGTTCCACAGGGTAGCATCCTGGGACCCACGTTATTTTTGGTCTATATTAACGACCTCTGCAATCTCTCTCTTCAAAATGGTCGTATTATTACTTTTGCGGATGACACTGTGCTTCTTTTTAGTGCAGACTCATGGAAAGAGGTGCATGACTATGCTCAGGTTGGATTCAACACTGTGAATGATTGGCTTAGAACTAACATACTCACCTTAAATTCCATTAAAACCAAGTATATTACATTTTCTTTAAGGAACAGTCCGCAGTCATCTCTTCAACCATTCTCCATTCTCGCTCACACCTGTTCATTCCCTCATAACGGTGATTGTTCTTGTTCCAAATTGCAGAAAGTTGACCATATTAAGTACCTGGGGGTCACCTTGGATTCTAAATTAAACTTCAGCGAACATATAAATTGTCTGACTAGCAGAATACGGAAATTTATCTTTGTGGTTAAAAATCTTCGGTCAATCCTTAACTCCAAGCAACTACTATCTGTTTATTGTGCTTTGTGCCAATCGCTCCTGACATACTGCATCACTTCATGGGGTGGAACGTTTAAAACTAACCTTTTAGCGCTGGAAAGGGCTCAAAGGGCAGTCCTTAAAGTTGCACTATTCCTTCCTTTCCGTCATCCCACTGTAGAAGTTTATAAGACTGCTAAAGTCCTCTCCATTCGGCAGCTTTTTATTCTCCATGTTGCTTTGAAGCAACGATCTCTTATTCCTTTTATAAATACCGATCATATTTCTAACATGAGAAGCAGAAGAAGGAATATATGCCAACCTAAATCAGTAAAATCTAAATTTGCCCGAAATTTCTTTTCTTTTCTTGGCCCATATCTATACAACAAACTAAATGATTTACTCTCTGTTCATAACCTAAACAAAACAGCTTTTAAAAGGAAGATAACTGACTGGCTTATTACATTAGATTATACACAAATTGAAGATCTTTTCAAAACTATATCTTGACACAAATTTCCCTTTGCAACGCACATACAAGCACCCCAAACCACACACACACTCACTCCACAATACATACACTCACTCCACAACACACACACTCACTTCACATTCATTCACATACATCTTCCCTTGCATGTATTCTTATTAAATTATTTTATTTCACGATTTTTATAATTTTCAAGTTTATTGAGCAGTATTGCAATATTGTAATCTGTGAGATATTAATTTTAATATGATATATGAACCAGATCGTCTCCAGTGCAACAAAATTAATGTGAAATTTTGATTTAGGGGGCCTGGTGACCTGACATACAGGTTTTCTAAAAAACTTAGTTTAGGCACCAGTCTTCCACAAATTAATTATGAAATTGTGACTGCAGACTATTATTTCTATCTCTGTAATTTGTGGTAAGAAATAAATTATTATTATTATATTATTATATGTCTTGTCTTGTGTGTCTTGCAATAACGCAATGAAGGCTGTTGACCTGAAAAATGAAACCCATTCCTAATTTCCTATGTTGTGTGTTACGCAATTGTTACCCCGCCATACCTAGGGTAGTGGCACCAACAGATGAACGACCCCCAATAGATGAACGATCGAGCGAAAAATAAAAAAAATATAAAACACCCCGCTACTTACATGTATGCAATATTTTTTCCCGCATAGGGCAACATTTTTTCTTCCGGGTTCCATAACAATTTTGAAAGTGACGACTCAGACGGGCTCGCAGCAAGCCGTTGTGTGAGCGTTTCCCGCCAAAAATCTGTTTTCTAGGGAAACTTACTTAAGGTAAGTGCCCTCTGAATTTAAAAATTTTATCAGCTTATAGAAAGAATTATTAAAAGATTTCAGTGGATTTGGTTAGAATAAAATCTTGTTATATTCGGCTTTGTTTATATTGATACATTTATATATTATTTTACCGTAGGTATTTGTAGAGAAATTTACTGTTCAAGTAATGGATTCAATTTTGTTCGCTTGATCCAATAGATGAACGGCGTTCAACTATTAGAGAAAAGGCATATTTTTATAGCTATCATTATTTATAAACTCATGCTTAGAGACCAAAACAAAACCACTCAAATGAATTTTAATAAATGTATGAACTTACTTACCAAAAGTTGAACACATGATTTTAGTGTTTTTGATTATTTTTAAGGCTTTATTTTAGTATGAAATCTTGCACTGTTCAGCTTTAGGATTCATGCCCAAAATTTGAACTAAGGAATATGTTCGCATTTTATTTGTTCATATTTTGGGTATCTTGACTTAAATTGAACGCTGAAGTGAATTATATTCGTTCATTTTCTGGTTCTTTATTCCAAAAAATGAACGAATTCAATTACTTAGTTCAGATTTTAGGTCTTTTTTAACATGTGAACGGTTATCCGTTCCGTAGAAGAAATATTGGATATTATGGTATAATATCCAATATTTCTTCTCTTTATAGATGTTATCTGCACTACGAAAAAAAGAAAGAAGATATGAACAAAGCACGCTTGAAGAAGCTGTAAGGATGGTACAAGCGCAGCAGATATCCCTGTCCAAAGCCAGTGTTCAATTTAACATTCCAAAGGGTGCTTCACAATAAAATTCACGGGAAAACCGGCCCTCCAATGTAAAATAGGGCCAGGAAAACTGTTATCGGATGATGAACAAATAAAATTGCTACCTGGATTTTAAATATGGCCAAAATTGGGTATCCTGTCAACACAAATGATGTCAGGGAGACTGTTGCACAGATTTTTGAATTTTGAAAGGTTCAGACCTGAAGCCAGGCACAAAGTGGATGAAACTGTTTTTGCAAAGGGGGTGCCTTTGCAAAAACAGTTTCATCCACTTTTTGCATAACATCACAAAAAGACATGCAGAAATAATTTCGAAAGCAAGAGCTTTAGTTACAGAGCCAATGATTAGGACATGGTTTGAAGGTTTGCGACAACATCTGCAAGAGGTTTGTGCTGATGATATATTAGACAATCCCAAGCGAATTTTTAATTTGGACGAGACTGGTGTACAGCTATGCCCGAAAACTGGAGTTATTTTGGCACCTAAAAACTATCGTGCGATGTATAATGTCACATCAGGACAGGAAAAACAAAGTATTACTGTGTTATGCAACTTTTCTGCTAACGGTGGAATAGTTACACCATTTATTGTATACCCCTTGCAAAGAATATCAAAAGAAGTAGCTCAATCAGTTCCAGATGACTGGGGAATTGGAAGATCAGATTCAGGTTGGATGACAGGTCAAACGTTCTTGCACTATATCAAAGAAATCTATCTGCCTTGGCTCCAGAAAAATAATGTTCCACTTCCGGCTCTTCTGCTTGTTGACGGCCACAAAAGTCACATAAATTTGGAGTTGCACGAATTTTGTGCTCAAAGCCAAATTATTCTCTATTGCCTGCATCCCAATACGACACGTATCCTACAACCCTGCGATGTAGGTATATTTGGCCCTCTGAAAGCAGCATGGAAAAATGCAGTAACGGACGCGACTTACGAGTTGTAGGTCGTAGGTCCGGACCCAGACAGGCGCTTTACTTTGTGTAAATTATTTCATCACCACTGCTCTCAAAACGGTGAAGGAAAACATCGGGAGGAAAAGCGGCATGTCCTAGAACCAAAAATTCGAAGACATGTGACATCTGCCAACCCGCACTGGGCCCGCGTGGTGGATTACGGCCCACACCCTCTACCGAGAGGAGGCCAGTGTCCCAGCAGTGGGAACGTTATAGGCTGATTATGACTTATGTAGATGATACCTTTTTCATATTAACCAATCTTTGTGAAAATGCTTAAGGTGAATGGATGGTGATAGACCGCGAAATTCAAATTTTCTTACGTTTTTTACAATTTGCAGGTCAGTGTCAGATTGTATCTTGATGAAAATAATATATGATTCGCGACAACAGGTACATTTTAGAGAATTATACTTAATCATTATTATATTTGAAGAGAAAACTTCTTTAGGCGCGTTGGGCATTTTTTGAAATGGGAAAAAACCCTTGAACTCGCGTCACTGTCAAAAAAATACCCACTTCGGATGTGTTCTCGTTTTAATGTATATCCGATATGTCAGTGAGTGATAGCAAAGTATTCTGTTTGTGTTTTGTTTTCACTTCTGTTGGCACTCCCGGAGTGCCACTGTTTTTAGGGTTCCGTACCCAAAGGGTAAAAACGGAACCCTATTACTAAGACTTCGCTGTCTGTCCGTCTGGCCGTCTGTCTGTCACCAGGCTGTATCTCAAGAACCGCGATAGCTAGACAGTTGAAATTTTCACAAATTATGTATTTCTGTTGCCGCTATAACAACAAATACTAAAAACAAAATAAATTAAATATTTAAGGGGGGCTCCCATACTACAAATGCGATTTTTTTGCCATTTTTTGCTCGATATCAAAAATGGCAACAGGTAGGCACTTGAAATATTCACAAAATACTCAGTTGTATTTTAACTTTAATAATCACACTAATATTATAAAGGCGAAAGTTTGTGAGTGTGTGGGGGTGTGTGTGTGTTTATATGGTTGTTACTTCTTCACGCTCAAACGGCTGGACCAATTTTGATAAAATTTTGTATGGAGGTAGCTGACACCCTGGATTAACATAGGCTACTTTTTATCCCGATATTCCCACGGGATCGACAATTACACGGGTGAAACCGCGGGGCGCAGCTAGTACCTAAATAATAAAATTAAAATAAAATAAATATTTAATATTTTCCCATACAACAAACATGATTTTTTAAGCGTTTTTGCCTTGTGTTACGGAACCCTTCGTGTGCGAGTCCTACTCGCACTTGGCCTGTTTTTTTTTTAGTAAATTGGCATTAGATGACTACCGAGATGACGACCAATAGAGAAAATATTATGGAAGAAAACACATGTTGCGCCAACCAAATAAATTGGGATAAGGACAGAGGAGACTTGTGATGATGTTGTCGACATACTTAGAGCTAAGCAAATAAAAACAAACAATAGAAAAATTCATAATATTTATTGGGGGCTTAAAATCAATCACAGAACTCAAACGCTCATTTGCACCGTATTACAATAAGAAACATAATTCCGTCACAATAATGACTAAAACAAGTAAATCATCTAAAACGTCACGTAACTGTCGGTGAACAGGATTTGGTGAAGTAAGTTTTACTTTTTATAAATTCTACTTAAGGCGAAAGCGCCAGGGTAGCCCGCGAAATTCATTTTTTGCAATTTGCTGGTCAGTATTATGTTGTACGTTGATTAAAAAATGATACGCGACCGTAACAAATACATATTTACAGAATTATAATCAATAAAGTCACCAACACAACTCTATAAGTCCAAGTAATCCTATTGAATATTCATAAAATCTAGAAATTTTAGGATTATACTAACTTAAGGGGAATGCTCCAACCAGCCCGCGAAATTCAAAATTTCTTGCGTTTTTTGCAATTTGCAGGCCAGTGCTAGGTTGTATGTTGATTAAAATATTATTCGCGGCTGTAAGACGTATGTAGTTACAGAATTATAATAATCAAAATCACCAATACAACCCTCTAACTTCATAAAGGTGTAAGAACAAAAAAAAAACAGAAAAAGTAATTCTAACAGCTTTATGAACTTAGAGCGTTTTATTGATGATTTTCGTGATTATAATTCTGTACCTATATATAAGGTGCTATAAAAATATCTGCCACGGCTGCAATGGGAGACAGTATTGTGTTTATAGATTACAATAGTAAAGATAAATTATTGATTATTTATCATATTTTTTTTCATACAAAAAAAAGTACGTATAAATTTGAATTGATTTATTAGTATAAACCATCCCGTAGTAGTACAATAAGCTGTTGCCGCACCGCACTGAATTCAATTCAAAAACGCTGGCGACATTCATACACTGTTGCCATCCTTATCAAACAATACCGCCGCGCCGTGAGCGGCGGCCACTCCGTCGTCAAAGCGCAGCCCCGCGCGCCCCCACCCTCACCCGCACAACCCCGTTCGTCGCACGCGCAGCCCCGCGCGCCCCCACCCTCACCCGCACAACCCCGTTCGTCGCACGCGCCAGCCGACCGCCCCGCCCGCTCGCCAGTCGCCAGTCGCCCTCCGCCCGCTCGGAAGTTAGTTTTAGTGGTCAGCGACGGAAAAATCGCGCGCGCTTTCATTAAAAATGCCTCCCAGACGACGGTATTCCAATCAAGAATATCTTGAAATGGTATTGTGCTACCGCGAGTGTAACTCCATAACTGCGCATGCAGTAAACTTATACCAGCAGAGGTTTGGTGTGCGAGTGAGTCATCATACCATTCTGGATGCCGTGTACAGATTTAGAGAACACGGCCGCTTTGACCCGCCTCCGGTTGACGCAGGCAGGCCTCCATACTCTGCGGAACTCGAAGAGGAAGTGTTAGACTTCTTCCGGCGTCATCCTCTTGCGAGCACCAGGGATGCTGCTCGAGTCTTCGACGTGAGCGACAACTACGTGTGGCGACTTTTAAATCGGGAAGGGCTCCATCCTTACCACTTCACAAGAGTACAAGAATTGCACCCACATGACTACGCGGCTCGCCTCACGTTTTGTAATTGGATTCGAGAAGAACGCCGCAACATTCTGTGGACTGACGAGTCCACATTCACACGGGTTGGTATGTTCAACATACACAATGCGCATTATTGGACTGAGGCGAATCCTCGTGTTGTGCGGCCTGACCACTTTCAGACTCGGTTTAGTGTTAATGTGTGGGCCGGGATACTCGGCAACAGAATTCTAGGTCCAGTGTTCTTGGACAGACTGAACGGAGACACGTATCTGCGCTTACTACGAACCCGTGTGAGAAGAATGTTAGAACGTATTCCTCTTGAAGAGGTAAGAGGGCTTTACTTCCAACATGATGGGGCACCACCGCATTTCGCCATCAGCGTACGGGAATTTTTAAACGGTGTGTGGTACGGCGGTGAAAGGTGGATAGGCCGAGGAGGGCCAGTGCCGTGGCCTCCTCGCTCGCCGGATTTAACCCCTCTAGACTTTTTTTTGTGGGGTCGTGTAAAGGACCTTGTGTACGGCCAAACCGGACATGACATTAGAAGTGTGGAAGAACTAAAAAGGCGCATCAAACGCGCATTTAGGCAAGTAAAAAGTGAAACGGACACATTAAATAAAGTGAAGAGACATGTACGTAAGCGTGCCTACATTTGTGTGCAACGCGAAGGCGGACTTGTGCAACAGTTTTGTAGATAAGTAGGTAGGGAGTGTGTAGATAACTGTAAATACGGTGCAATTGTTGTAAATAAGATGATTAACTTTTAAACACGCCAAGTTACTGTAATTTATCGTTATTTGATATTAATCTAAGTTCCTATTGTTTAAAAATAATAAGAAAAAAATTGCGATTCTTACACTAACTTGACAGTCCAAAGCCTGTTTTAAGTGTGATGGGAAGTTTATCACCTTATTTACGTCAGTTTTTTGGAAGAATGCGGTAGCTGGTAAGTAATTGCACTTTTAAAACACTTGGCGTATTATTGCGTACCTAGTAGATTAGGTAGTGACGAACTAGTCAGCTGATATCAGTTTTCATTCACAGAACAGATGGAAAGAGATAGCAGTTGTTTTCATTGACGAAGCGACACATCGCGCGTAATTTGTAAACCACGTTATGCAGAATAGAGTCAATGTTAATTTAACTACTTTATTTTCTCAAATTGAATAAACTGTTCCGGGGTACGAAAGTTCTTCACTATTGTAATCTATAAACACAATACTACCTCCCATTAAAGCCGTGGCAGATATTTTTATAGCACCTTATATGTCTTACAACCGCGAATAATATTTTAATCAACATACAACCTAGCACTGGCCTGCAAATTGCAAAAAACGTAAGAAAATTTGAATTTCGCGGGCTGGTTGGAGCATTCACCTTAACAAGTTCCTTGTATTACTGATTCTAATGATTATAACCACAAAAAACAGATAGTACAGAAGTCAATCTACATACAAAGTGCGCGTGTAGACACCGCTCACGGACACGTTATTTCTCACGGGTTGGGAGTAGTGCGAGGGCGGGTGCCATCCGCTTGAGACACGCGTCTGTGAAGTGCAAAAATGGAGCAACAAAAAATGCCTATCTAAGCTCGATTTATATAATAGTTTCCTATTTTGAATCAGTATAAACGAAGTAACTTCTTTGTACGGCAAATTAAGTAAGCAACAGTAAGCAACGTAAGTTGAAAACATGACTTTTTGATTGTGTAGATATTGTGTTGTTTTTAGTGTCATTTGATAGGTTTAGGTCTAAAACGGATAGGACAAAATAAATTGCGTAAATAGGGTAATCTGTTTTGAAGTTATTAGGGATTTTCGATAGTGAAAATTACAAATGTAAAATTTTATGTTTTTGTACTGTAAACTTTTTGTATTGATTACAATACAAAAACTACCTATGTTTATTGTTTTGTTTTAATATTGTAGTATAAGCTCAACAATAAATCAAACAACTAGATACGAGTGCCACTACCGCGATAGTTTTTTTTTAACCATATCCCGTCCGCCGAGCGTAGGTATGAAAAGTGAAGTACATACATGTGATTGCCTTCTGTACTATCTTTATTTTGTGTTAAACTCTGTAAATACATTTTTTTGTTACGGTCAAGAATCACATTTTCATCAACGTTCAACTTAATAGGTACTGACCAGCAAATTGCAAAAAACGTAAGAAAATTTGAATTTCGCGGGCTACCTTAGCGCTTCCCCCTTAATAAAAACCTAAGTTCTTTCTTTCATTCACCGTCAGAGAACGCACCAGTCTGCGTTTTGCACTAGAGTTCCTTTTATAACGCAAGTGAGCACTAAGGAAGAATTTCTGATAATTCTTCCCCTAAAGGGGGATGAAACCTTGTATGGACCTTCATGAATGGGAAATCCCATAGGGGCGCAAGACTTGTAATATTATAACTTTTGTGACTAATTCGTGTTTATTCTGCAGACCAGGGTTGAGGGGCTTGTGGCTAAGTAATTTAACAGCCGCACGGCTCGATCGACCAGGTTAAGCTACTCTTGCCGCGGTTGGTCCGTGGATGGGTGACCATCTTCACATACCAAGACCCCTCCGAGTCTCGGAGAACATGTTGAGCCGTTGGTCCGGGCTGTCATTCGTGGATCTTTGACAGTCGTTACCGGTCGTCAGAAGCCCGAAAGTCTGACACCCAGACTTACCATGGGGTATCGTATTACTCAGTAACTGGTTTGTGGACGTCAGATAGGCAGTCGCTCTATGTAAAATACTGGTATTCAGCTGCATCTGGTTAGACTGGAAGCCGACCCCAACATAGTTGGGAAAAAGCAGGCAGATGATGATATGCAGACCAGGGATTTACAAACTAGACATGGTAAGTGACGAAGACAGCGAGCAGCGGGATAATTGCATAACATACTTACACTGACAATGCCTTTAATTTTGACAGTTTAACCACATCCATTGCGTTATTAAGATTGCTGCGCAAACGGATTTTTCAAACAAATGAAGCAATGGACCAGTAGTTTCCTTCAAAATCCTTCGGGGCTTTAAAATGTGTTACTTGCGCAACTGGGGTGCTGGTCTTCATACTCCATTTGAAAGCCTAATTCTATTTTTTTTTTAGTTTTTTCCTCACATACAGCCCTAAAACCGGGGACTTGAAAGCGAAACGTTCCGTTTGTCAGTATCGTTACCAAGGAATTAATTTTCTTACGATCCTGGTGGGACGGTACGAATTATCTGTACTGGAACTACGCGTAACGTTATTTTGAACAGTGTTTCAAGTCCCTGCCTAAAACACAGCTGTATTAACCCTTAGTCTGCCGGAACGTAGATCTACGCGAGAGACATTGGCTTTTTAATTTGTCTGTAATTACGGCACACAAGTGGTTAATGCATCAAGTCTTAACTTAGACCAAATTCTGATCACCTAAAAAGTTACGCGACAACTTTATCGATACTAGAAATAAGTGGAGAAAATAATGATTACAACTTAACATTACAATACATAAAATATTAAATACTCTTGCAGAATTAAATCGCACATTAATACATTATTGCGTTTAAGTTGTTGTTTTATTTCAACTACTCCATGGTCGATATTCGTTTGGTAGTAACAACCGCGCTGCGACGCGCGAGGTCTGTTATTCTTATTATTTGTTTAGACACACTATCAGCTAATTAGCTGATGCGAGTGTATCGTATCGTATAGCTTGGAGATATTTAGTCTGTCCAGTCGCTTCTTGAAGCAGTTCAATCTGGGAGCAGTCACAACATTTTCCGGGAGCGTATTCCTATTCTGTGCCCATAGAAATATACTGGACGTTCCGTATTACTAAATTTACTTAAAACTGTGCTTACCCCGTAAAAGATTAAGGAGGTTTTAAGGAAGTAAAATAAAGACAAGGAGTGCATCAGTTATAAACAGTGATCGGAATAGGCTGGGTATATTTACCTAAAGTTTAAAGAATAAAAGAACAGAGACGGAAATCGGAGACTTCCTTGTGACTAATTTTTTTTTCCGGTTTAACCAATATTAAAAATATTTTTTTTTTATTGGTTATTTTATTTATCAAAACATTGATTACGATTTATTAAAGCATTTTATAAAGTTAATGATAAAAAAAGATATTGAAAGTTACATACCTAATTAAAGTTCCAGTAAATTTACCGGAAAAAAAGTTTTGTTTAAGGGGAATGCTCCAACCAGCCCGCGAAATTCAAAATTTCTTGCGTTTTTTGCAATTTGCAGGCCAGTGCTAGGTTGTATGTTGATTAAAATATTATTCGCGGCTGTAAGACGTATGTAGTTACAGAATTATAATAATTAAAATCACCAATACAACCCTCCAACTTCATAAAGGTGTAAGAACAAAAAAAAAACAGAAAAAGTAATTCTAACAGCTTTATGAACTTAGAGCGTTTTATTGATGATTTTCATGATTACAATTCTGTACCTATATATGTCTTACAACCGCGAATAATATTTTAATCAACATACAACCTAGCACTGGCCTGCAAATTGCAAAAAACGTAAGAAAATTTGAATTTCGCGGGCTGGTTGGAGCATTCACCTTAAGGTGAATGGATAATGGTAGACCGCGAATTTCAAATTTTCTTACGTTTCGCAATTTGCAGGTCAGTGTCAAATTGTGTCTTGACCAAAATTTGATTCGCGACAATAACAGGTACTTATTTAGAGAATTATAATCATTAATATATGGAAAAGTGTTAATGGTAGAAATCTAACTTAGAAAGATGTATTAATGATTCTAATGATTATAATTCTCTAAATATGTACCTGTTATTGTCGCGAATCATATTTTGATCAAGATACAACCTAACACTGACCTGCAAGTTGCAAAACACGTAAGAAAATTTGAATTTCGCGGTCTCAACTACCCATTTCACTATAAATCCTATCTACGAATAATGATATTTGTTGCCACAAAACAATATTATGTAATAAAGTGGTTTACGTTGGTAAGGTCGTCAGGGCAGGTTATTAATTATAAAGTTTTTTTTGGTGAACCTGTTCATGAAAGGTAGGAAAGGAAATAAATCAATCACTTATTGTACGTATGATATTGATTTAACAGAATTATAATAACGCGTGTATGCCATCTAGCGTTCTCATCTCTAAACTATCGCAATCATGGCGCTTGAGTTTGCTTGTCAAAACTCACGCACACTAGTGTGATAACTGTCAAATTTCGTCTGGATTTCGCGATCGTTTTCCTCAGTAAATAATGTAAGTCATTTCCTAAAAAGGTCGATCGCGGGGACATTTCATTATAGAAAAGTGATAAAATGATTTGTTTTCAACAAAGTGTGTCTATGTTTAGCGTATCATCCCCAAGAAAAATGTACGGACGGCCCATCAGAGGATCCACCTTAAGGAAGTCTTCGATTTCCGTCTCTGTTCTTTAAACTTTAGGTAAATATACTCAGCCTATTCCGATCACTGGTTATAAAATAACCAATAAATCTTAGGAGGGTTATTATTATTATTATCAGCCATTTCTGTCCCACTGCAGGGCAAACGCCTCCCTTCCCTCCTTCCACTTATCCCTATCCAGTGCTGTTATACGCCAATCCTTGTGGAAAGAATAGAGTTCGTCCCGCCATCTCATTCTGGGCCTGCCGCGTTGTCGTTTGCTGCTGTTTGGGACCCATTGTGTGGTTACTTTAGCCCTCTCTCCTCCGGCATGCGACAGATGTGACCAGCCAGTTTATTCCCGTTGTCCCCGTACGCCATGTCCCCGTCCGACGGGGACAGCGGTACTTTAATTAAATATTTAAAAATACTTCCCGTTGTCCCCGTACACTGTCCCCCTTAATATAGTTGAATAAAATAAGTAAAAATTATTGCTCACAGTCCCCGTTTTTCTTTTTTTCTGTAGTCGAAGGGCACCCCAAGGTTCGGTTTGGTTTGGTTACTTTAAACCTTTTACACAGAAATAGGGGCCCCGCGAAGCGGGGCTCCGTCGACATAGGATGCAAGAGCGAGCGAAGGGCACCCCGAGGTTCGGTTTGGTTAGGTTACTTTAAACCCTTTACAGGGGCCCGTGGCTAAATAATAACAGCCGCACAGGTCGATCGATCAGGTTAAGCTACGCTTGCCGCGGTTGGTCTGTGGATGGGTGACCATCTTTACATACCGAGACCCCTCCGTGCCTCGGAAAGCACGTTAAGCCGTTGGTCCCGGCTGTCATTTGTGGATCTTTGACAGTCGTTACGGGTAGTCAGAAGCCCGAAAGTCTGACAACCAGTCTTACCAAGGGGTATCGTATTACCCAGTAACTGGGTTGTGGAGGTCAGATAGGCAGTCGCTCCATGTAAAATACTGGTATTCAGCTGCATCCGGTTAGACTGGAAGCCGACCCCAACATAGTTGGGAAAAGGCTAGGCAGATGACTTTAAACCCTTTACACAGAATCCTCGTTAGCCGAATGTACGTTATGGGGACAACCGGAAATAAATTTAATCACGTCCCGCTGTCCCCGTGACGGGGATATGGTATACGACGACAACGGGAATAAACGGACCAGCCCAGTTCCATTTTAGCTAAAGGAGGGTTAAAAAAAGGACAAAAAATATACCTATTTACTTTATAAAATATCGAAGTATATAATATATTTTGAACTACTTTACGTTTAACTAAGAATGTCGGTCTTCGTCCTTCAATATAACAGTTACAGACATTATTATTGCTTACATACGCGTTTGTTAGAGAAATGTTTGCATTGAATTGACTAATAAAAGTTGTTTATAGTTATATTATTGATGATTCCACTTGTTTCTAGCACCAGGCCTATTTCGTACCGTGTGTGCGCTCGAGAAATAACATATTTTCATTTATTTGTTCTTAATTATTGCAACAATTTAGCTGCATTTATTTACTGTAAAATGAACCACATGTCTATTACCTAAGGTCTATTCAAAGAGATGTTTCCAATTAATGTAATTTCAAGGTAAACAAATATCAACTTTATTTCAATGATAAATTATGTTGATTTCAGAGTGACTAGCTATTAAAAAAGTTATAAAAATGTTTGAAGTTGTAGCGTAAACCGAACTTTATTGTGTAGGAATTAAAGTTATTTTTCCATTAATTCATATTTGTTTACATGTTTGGCAAATAAATCGCGAATGCACGGGTAGGTGTCTTATGCCATGTTTTTCTATAGACGTTCAAAATGTATTGTCATCTCCCTCGCACATGTTAAACAATCGTGACTGTGCGAGCGGGATGGCAATATTTCCATAAACCCAGCTACAGAGACAAAAAAAAACTTTATATAAAAAATATGTGATTTCACAAGCGCCATGTCTTTTAAACCGATGTATATTCGCAATACAACTAATGAACTAACTATTAATAAATGATGTGTTGTGTTTAAAGTTCATATTTGTTCTTCAGATCAGCTATGACGCTATCGCTGCAGTTTTCAGCCACCTTGCAATGGTCGAGCAGCTTCGTTAACACTGGAAATGAGAAAGATTAACAATAATTAGTATAGTAAAGTTTATCTCAGGGGTGTGTTGGGTCTATTAAAATTTAAATTATTGGAACGCAAGTATCAGTAAAAGTATATAATTGTAAAACACAGCATAAGGGCACAAACAGGAAATATGGATAAAATATACTTACAGGGTTATTATTGGTAAAACATTAACAACCTCATAAGAGGTCATTCTACTCATCATTATGAACAACTACTATGGGACCAAACCTGAAATCGCCAAAAAAATCAGTTGTTCCCTACATTTTGACGAGTTATACGAACAGAAATGTAGGGAACAGCAGATTTTTTTTTATCGCGATTTCAGTAAAAGTTCCATAGTAAAAGTTGTTCATAATGATGAGTACAATGACCTCTTAAGAGGTTGTTAAAGTTTTACCAATAACCCTGTATAAAAACAATCGGAACAATAAGCGGGTCGCGAGTCCACTGTCTGTAAGCCGGGGGGGTGCGAGGTCGCGGGTGGAGGTATCGTCTTGCGTTTGCCGCGCTTAAGGGCAAGTTCGAACACATACGTTAAGGCCATGCTACAGTAGTTATTTTGTAATGTCATGAAAACAATATATGGTGACCTCGACGCGCAGCCTGTTGCCAGTAAATGATTCTGAACCCATGCATTGAAATGTTTCGTAGGTTATTAAATAAAAAAAGCTATTCCGTACATTTTCATTTTCACAAACGCATAAGTATTGCACTTTTCGAAACAGCAGAAGGTCAATTCTCGTAATTTGAAACGTTCAAAATCTAGTCTCATCTCGGCGACAAATGTCAAAAACTTTTCAAAATGTAGAGAAATTAGACGTATTTTTGACAGATTGAGATTGAGATCAGGGGGCCTAAAAAGGCCACTTTGGCAGAATCATAAAAGGATAACATAATGGTCAGTTAACCGTTAAGTTAATCGTATCAAATCCCATTGGTAAAGCATTTTTCAGTTTTTTTTTTTTGTTTGTGCTAAAATACCAATCCGATCCAAATCCAATCCCAATCTCTTTGATTATACTTACGTAGTGCAGCGAAAAAAAGAAAAACACGGACTGCCTTCGCCATATTACGATTCATAAGGTTATCCTTTTATGATTCTCCAAAGTGGCCTTTTTAGGCCCCCAGCCTGTGTTCTTAAAATAACGAGAATTGATTTCTGGGGAGTTGTTGCGCCACTTCTTCTCCCCAGCGAAAGCACTAAGAAGTGGTGAAGGGCGGGCGTTTTGGGGGACTATTTTATTTAATTTTGACGTTCAAATAGTAGGATTTTCAGTCTAATTAGAATAAATGGCTTTTGATTTTGTTTTTTTTTTATTATTTCAATTTGCCTTCAATTTGAATATTCAAAATCAGAATTCTAGAAAGAGACAACCACTTGTCGCACATTCACTTTGTCTCTCTCGTACTTTTTTGCATACGGAATGCTCAGGTCCATTCACTATGTCTATGGTGGTTGCAAAGCTTGTGATTATTATCTATGATTCTGAATTCAAATACACTGCTACAAAGATCCTTCGAATATTCCCGATTAGTCACACGATCGGGAAAAGTTTCATTCATTCAGTGTTGACGAACGGGAATGCTTTTCGATTGTGTGAGCCCTTGTCGTTAACACTGTTGAGAATCGGGGAAAAATGACGAACGAAACTTTTATGTTACCGATCGTACAGACGCTAGCACATCAAACTACCCCAAACTGTCAAATTTCCGCGATAAAGTTGAGTATCTTTTTTTTTTCCCTTAGTTATCTGCGATCACTCCTAAGACTATGAGCAGATTTGTTGTAGGTGTATGTGGGCGTTTGGCGGGTTCTTTCCAGCGGCAGAACCCGTCGTATTTTTACCATCGCGCCTCCAAATCTTGGATATTGTGGCGCTTAAGTCTTCTGGGATAGGTAATATGCGTTAGTACAGAAGCGAGTTCATTTGGGTGGTTTTCAAGCCGGGTTCTGTAGTTGGAGGCAGCCAATGCCACCTCTTCCTTTACCGTTCTAATGTTCAGTGCCTCGTGCAGTTCAGCATTAGTTACAAACCATGGTACGTTTGAAATTGTTCGCAGTATGCCATTTTGTAGCCTTTGAACAATTGATATGCTTGTGTTACATGCGCTTCCCCACAATTGAATGCCATATGTCCATATTGGTTTCAGAATAGTTTTGTAGATGAGGAGCTTGTTGTCTAGTGAGAGTTTGGAGTTACGTTTCATCAGCCAGTGCATATTCCTGTACCGAATGTTCAGTTCATTATCTATTTTTTATTTTTCATTTAATTACTGTGAATGTGAGGAATATGTGGGTCATTATTTTTTCTGTTTTCCTTCTTAGTTTTAATCATGATCTGGCAGTTTGAGTAATTGACGCGGCCTACCCAAATGTCCTTTCTTTGGTATTGTTCGTCGAATCTTTGAGCTCCTCAATTTCTGAGTTTAGCTGCACGATTTTTGACAAATGCGTGCACTGATTGGACAGGTCCGCTCAATCTGTGTGGTCCTTTCCTCAAAAGACCATTTCAGACATCAATCTACATGGTCTTCACACGATCTGACCAAGATTTTGTCTGGACTTTAAAAGACACTGTGACCTCTGAGTTTGTTTCGGCCTTTCTTCTCAGAGTAGTCAGATAGGAAACGCCGACCACATCTAGTTTAAAAAATATGATGACGTGTAAAAGTGTTTGTAAAAACCTACTTACAGAAAATAAATCATTTATCATTTATTAAAGAATATCATTATTAAAGAATATCATTATTAAAGAATACCTATTAAAGAAATTTGACAGATTGTAGTAGCTTGATGTGCTGGCGTCTGTACTTAGAGTCAAGGTTTAGAAATGTTCAATTAATTATAACACGGACGGTCAACAGTGTGGACGACCAGGGCCCCAATTATGTATTATTCCCCGCGAAATCTTACCACGTGCAATCCACGTCAATATCGTATCTTGTTAACATCAAGGAATCGAAGTGTCAAGCGTACGGACATGTATTTTGACAGTTCAAACAACGCCATTGTGTCATAGAGAATACGTTATTAGCAGATGTCGTGATTAGGGCCAAGGTGTGACTGATCGGGATAATTCGGGATCCTTTGGCGCTCGAATGACGTTGATAGAGAGGCTGTTAGTTAAACATTTGTGAAATGTATTGAAGAAACAAGATGGCGGCAATAGTTCCGATTTAGGCCACGCGCCGAAAGATCCTTGTGCAGCTATATGAATAAATCGTTGCATTTTGTACTTACTCTCCTTATCAGTATGTGAGAGAAACATGGCAAGCGCAGAGAATCTCTGCACCTTGCTGATAGCCGTGAGGTACTCAGCAATGGTACCCGTGAACAGTTCGGTGTTGTCGTGGAGGATGCGGATCACATCTGAGACCACGTAGCTTTCCATAGCGTTCGCGAAGATGGAGGGGATCTTCAAGGGTTCTATTATCTGGAAAATATAACGGAAAATTAAAATTAATAAAGTGTAATAAATTGCTTGTAGGGTACAGACGCCAGCACATCAAGCTACTACGATCTGTCAAATTCCTTTAATAGATTTTCAACTTTATCGCTAATGCATAAGGTTCAAAGTCGATTGGGGAAATTTGACAGTTTCGGGTATCTTGATGTGCTGGTGTCTGTACATACCATTATCATAGCTTATTGCACAACAGAAACCATTTTAATCTGTATGTGGTTTCCATGGTGATTCAGTTGATTGACGAAAACGTCAGACTTAGAATAAATATTTTTAGTTTCTTTTAAGTTCCTTTTAATTTGTATTGATTAACTGGACTATTGTGACTGTGTGTGTGCGAATTACCTATAATCCTACCAATTCTCATTCTGATTGTTTTCCTTTACATTACTAAATGCTATTTGAAAAGTTGTGACCTCAGACATGTAGCTAACATGCCTCGTCGGTCCCAGACACGTCTGAGCAAGGCAATATGGGTTCGACCTCTGGTTCGGGCAGTGTTTTTCGCAGTAGTAGCTTATAAAGGCCTACACACTATGCCGGCGGCACAGCCGGCGGGTTTTTGTCGCGCTGGTGTTACACCGGCATAATCAGGCGGCCGCAGAGCATCATTTTCCGCAGAGCTCGTTTGTGCAGCAAGCCTGGCGGATACTCGAGCCGCCAGGCTTGCTGCACAAACGAGCTGCACAACTGAAATGATGCTCTGCGGCCGCCTGATTATACCGGCGGCATATTGGCGCGGCGAAAACCCGCCGGCTGCGCCGCCGGCATAGTGTGTAGGGGCCTTTAGACTTGCACATGACTGGTGAAATTTAGGTGTCACATCATATCGTTTACCTTCAGGTGAGATAGAGGTCAGGGGGCCTAGTCTCTAACTCCGGCAACGAAGATACCGGCCCGTCCTGAAGTACTTCGAAACGTAGAAGTGAATCCTACTGCCGATTAATTAAGTAACCCTTTTTAGGGTTCCGTACCCAAAGGGTAAAAACGGGACCCTATTACTAAGACTCCACTGACAATCTGTCTGTCGTCACCAGGCTGTATCTCATGAACCGTGATAGCTAGACAGTTGAAATTATCACAAATGATGTATTTCTGTTGCCGCTATAATAACAAATACTAAAAACAGAATAAAATAAATATTTAAGGGGCGCTCCCATACAACAAACGTGTTTTTTTCGACGTTTTTGCCTTGTGGTACGGAACTCTTCGTGTGCGAGTCCGACTCGCACTTGGCTAGTTTTTAATCCATACAAAGGTTGTATCGCTCTTAGCGATAAGACCGCCCATTGCGTAGTACTTAAGAACTAAGTTAGTAAACCACAAAAAGACAAAACAAACGAAATTAAAATGACACGTGGAGTGCGATCCAGTGTAAAGAGTATTCTATCTATTCAAATTTTTTTGAACGGGCACAAACAATCAGGAGAAGACAACTGTCAAATCGTGGTGTCATTCACTCTTAGTTCGGGTCCCGAACTAATTCTTTGTCTGTAAGTGTCCAAACACACTATGCCGAAGGTACGCAACCGAAGTTCCGCGGCTGATTTTACGTTCCGACGTATTCGGCTGATATGACACACTATAAGTGCCGAACTTACGCGGCAAAAATTCAGTTGCGCAACTTTGTGTGTATTCAGTGTCTCGAGCGCTGACGTCTATCTAAACAGCCCGACATCGTGTCGTCTATCTAAACAGCCGGACAGACAGACGCAAAACAAAGTGATCCTGTTAGGGTTCCGTTATTACTTTTGAGGTGCGAAACCCGAAAAATTGACTATTTTACAGTAATAGCAATTGCAGAGGCTTTAGAAGAGTTGAACCGAACCGAACTTCGGTCGCGTATAATGTGTGCTCTACAGAATACGTTGCCGCCGAATAGCCGCTGAACTTACGCCCGCGAGAAGTTCGGCTGTACGCTACAACGCAACGTAATTTCGGCATAATGTGTCGTCGGTAATTCAAACAGCATTGCAGGCGTAATAATGCCGAAATTGGGTCGCGTGCCTTCGGCATAGTGTGTTTAGATACATAAATGATCCGGATTAGGCACTCCCGTAACTTCGGTCAAAATTACGGTGCTTAGGGAGAAGGTCCTTAGACGCGAGCCTTTCAAAAATAATACTTTGAAGAAGAAGCTTAACTATGTTATGTTGTACAAAGTTTCCCTGTAATTTGATTACATAAAAACAGTTTTGACTCACCCTCCAATATTCACACTTGGCATCCCACTGTCCGTTCAAATACTTCCACTCCGCCATAAACTGAACACTATTGACCGGTGGCACAAAACTTTTCACTTCCTTCTCTGTAATAATAGCATCGGTGATCAACTTCATCGATTCTGGACTAGCTAGCACTTTGTCTCCCTCTCCCTTCACTTCCTCTTTTTCTGGAGTAATCTCATTTATTTTATTAGAATCATTGTTGTTGCTATCGCCTTGAGACAGGTCGTCTTCAATTTCAATGATTTTGAGACGAGTCGGTGGCTTTTCTGGTGTCTTTTCACCGAGTAAAACTTCTTGGATTGGTATGAATTTTAGTGGTCTCTGTAAATAAATAGAGGTTATTATTGTATAAAAAAATATTTATATCAATTTGCTGTAGCTCATTTATTTCGTCCCTGTATTGAGACGAAATAAATGAGGATAGTGGGGTTATGCTGTGGTAATAAAATATTTCCCTTGTTTTTGGTTCCGTCACAATCTGGTAAATATAAGCCAATAGGACATGATAGGATAGTAAAATGTGTGGAAATATTATGAAGACGCTTTTAAATTCGTCCGTCCTCGATAATGTTACACCATGCACATATTTTCATACATTTTATGGACGAGAACGTAGACGTCCATGATAATATTGTCACATTAGATTTTAAAAAAGTGCACATTCAGTGACTGACTTTCCAGGATGCACTTGATGTACATTTTAGTATCGCCACTCGTGAAGACTATTCTTAATGTAACACAAAACTGTTACACTCCTCAAGCAACAGACAAATGAAGCCAAAGTATTTTTTTTTAGTTTTTTTTTTCTTTTTTATACCTTGGACCTCAAATGAGGTGGTTTCTTCACAGGTTTGATGACCATAACATTCTCTCCAACACCGTTCCTCCAGTTGTCTGCGGCAACTTTATCAACTGCAGGCTCTGGTGATAGTTCCACTATCTTTGGCTGTACTTTGGGTTTCACTATCGGTTGGCTTTCAACTGTTGGTGTTGTAGACGGTGAGGATTTTGATTTGGCCTGAAAAAGGTATGAAGAAAATTGTAATTTAACCTAAGTAATCACACTAATATAATAAAGGCGAAAGTTTGTGAGTGTGTGTGTGTGTTTATATGTTTGTTACTTCTTCATGCTCAAACGGCTGGACCAATTTTGATAAAAGAATCATGTCCAGTCTTGACCTGAAAATTTTCGACCGCGTCTAGTGATGTAAAATATCTTAAAAAATTGCATTTTTTTTGCTTATTTCGTATCACTTAATTGAATTTTCAAATGAAGCCAGGAAAAAATACAATTTATATTATGTTTATCATTCTCAATATACTTTTGGAAACGGAACGTGTTTTACACACGTTCCATTTTAAGTGTACAGTTGACAGGTTACGCGTAAAACGGACTTCTTTAGCCGCAACGAATGACAGGCTGCCGCTGTGAGAATGACAGTGTGACCGCTGTCATTTGTTTGACGTTTTGCAGTCGTTCGTTTCATAATGTACTGTGCGATTTTGGATGTTCTGATACCCTTACAACTTTTGCATTTTCCATGGACTTCGATTACTTTGGCCTGTGTTATACGGATACCGATTTAGTGCTTTTGATTGGGATCTAAGTTATCGTAATCGTCTTGTTGGAAAGTGTTATGGAGCCTTCTACGAGATGGGCCTAGATTGGCTTTGTATAAACTACAACAAAGTTTTAATACGCTTCGGCGTTATCGGGCGCTTCAGCTTGATAGCAGAGTCATCTCGCTAATTAGCACTTGGATATCTCCAGTAATAGTAAGTATAATAACAATCAAGTACCTAACGATTTAGTATTCAGTCAACGGAGGCTAGCATATTAATTGTTTTATAAAAAAGAATTGATATTTAGAAGTGGTAAAGTATATTTTTCAAGTTACACGAAAAATATAACTAGTACTACCTACTAGAAATAGGTGACGCCCCTAAGACGACCCACTGACCGAATGTGTTTGTTACATCTAGATTTTCCCCATGTTTTAGTTATAGTGGTTCTTTTAGACATATACATATACATACTTATTTCCATTGTAGGCTTTAAAATCTCATATTATACGAAGACACTGAAAATCTAATGACCCTTTGTGTATAACCCTATCTACCACACAAACACACTTTCTTCACTTACTTCACCACTACATCATTCACACACATACCTCTATTTCACCACTCATATTAACACACATACCTACATCGATACCTCATATCTTCAAACTCACTAACAAACCCTAGCACTCTCTAATGGTACTTACTAAGACGAATAATTTAATAAATTAATAGTGAGTGTGATAGTGATTTAGTAATCCTAAGAAAAAATTAAAATGTCAATAGCTGAACACTATCCCCTGAGATACAGGTTCCTGCCTAGTTTAGGGGCAAGGGTCAATACTATGTGCACCTTATTATAATCACCACAAAATGTTGAAGTACCTACTTGTAATGTACCTATTTGTATAATTGTAACTTTTAACGGTAAGAAATAAACTATTTTTATTTTATTTGTTTTTCAGATAACGGAGGAAGATTACATTTGTGAAGCGTGCTTTGATGTATCCATGCAGACTATTAATGCTCAGATTCATGGAAAAAATGAGTGTGATCCATCTGTTGGTTCATCTCGACGTGGTCAAGCTCAAGTGTGCCCCGTTTGTTGTCGATCATTGCTCAATCGTCAAAGTGACCACATTCTCAAAGAAAACCCATCAAGCCTCACACTAAGGATGATCAACTTAATGCATGATCACAGGCATGCAACCAACATTGTGGCTGCAGTGGCATTTTTAAATGAAGTGGTGGTATGAGAAGATATTGAATAAATGATAATAAATCAATCCTGTTTTTTTATTTAATTTCCCTGTCCTCGCCAAAAACATGTGATGTTGTGCTCTTTTCGTTATCTATTTATGTCGTCTGTCAGGCCGACTCCTGGAGTCTGGTCCGCTTCGACGGCGACGACAGATTTTGACCGATACCTACTCCAATGAACTGTAAGTACAGGTAAGGTACCTAAATTGCTCAAACTTGCACAAAGTGTAGTAAACAAGGATAGCACAACATCACACGAAGTCTTTATAACTCAGCATCGGCGGGTTATTACGAGAATAATAACTGCTGTTTGCGACCGCGCGCCAATTTGATGATGATGATTTGATGTTATTACATTGAAGAGGGATTTATTTCTGAGTGATTGTAACTCTCAGCGATTAAGAAACAATTTGATTTTAATTATCGTACAGTTTTTGAGGTTATAGCAGCTGTCAAACCTTAGAGTAAGAAAGCTATAGAGCATCGGGTAGCGTGGCCACACATGAGACAAAAAACTAACTTAACTAACATAGGCTACATAAGTAGCTGCCTTGAAAAAACTGGCACGCAGTGAGAGACGGAAATAGTATAGCTTTATCTTTGTCTGTTACCTATAATAACTCAATACCTTATCCCTTTCTTGTGGAAATGAAATGGAGCTACCCGCCGTCTATACTTTTCTTTGTCTAAGTGTCAAACCTTATTTGACAGCTGCTATAACCTCAAAATCTTATTCACTTAATAACATTTTTCCCTGGCCTCTAAATTAAATGTTAATAAATTATTGTGTTATTATGAACAATAATTGTTTTTATACAACACTAGTTGTAGATAGACGCGACCTGTAAAACAAATCAAGTGACAGGTCAATCAATGTATGGAAAGTGGGCATGATTCTTTTGTATGGAGGTAACTGACACCCTGGATTAACATATAGGCTACTTTTTATCCCAATATTCCCACGGGATCGACATTTACGCGGGTAAAACTGTTGAAATGTTCGTCAAAAGCCTCCACACAATGTCTGCCTGAAAATGGACGGCGCCACCGAGGCCGGCCCAGAAAGAGATAGCGAGATGACCTGGACGGGTGCCGCGAGGGCTGGTTCGAAGTGGCGCGAAAAAAGAGTTCCTGGAAGGATTTGACGACACAAATTCTTTCATTAATCTTTGATGAAAACTTCAGTACTGCCGAATGCCATAGGATAGGTACTTAATATGTTTTATGTTAAAACACGCGGACGAAGTCGTGGGCAGAAGTTAGTACACAATATGTCTAATTTTTTGTGCACTTGAAATTATTTCTGTAATTTCCTCTAAACATAATAATTATGACAACAAAACAGAAGCTCATTATAAATCATAATGAAATTATGCTTTATACTTAGGATTGCATTAGTATTTTAAATCTCTGATTAAAAATGTATTACGTTGTGTTTAGACTTAAGAATCCTCACCTAATCCTAACCTAAAAATAATATAACTGCATGAAATAAAATAATTTTGCTAAAATGGATGGAACAAGTAATAATTATAAAGTAGTACCCACTAACTATAGTCGGATTTTTAATTAGCTGAAGTAAAATGACAGCTTATGTGTTTACTTAAATGACTGAAATGGCCCCTTTTTTTTTCGCGGCCATCAACCTAATCTTGTTTTTCTACTACAGAATATTGTAACAGACGAAACTTATTTGACAAAGACAAAGACATTTATTCGTAGGATATGGTAGGTACAAAGTTGGTTGGTATAATGGATAAGTTCAACACATCCGCCGCTAATAGCGGCATACGAATATTTACAATGTGAACCTAATGTAGGTACACGTGGGTAGGTATAAAACCTAACTTGTTTATAACATAAACTCTATTAGACACAAAACACTTATAAAATGGACATTATATACTCTTATAATAACACGTATAAATATCAAATAAAAACAACAATAACAACATTTAAGACACAAGAGAAAAAAAAAATATCTTTAAACTCAGTCCGAAATGAGTTACTAAGAAGTGTCATTTTATTGCAGCTAATTAAAAGTCGGACTATAGTTCTTCTGATTAAAAAAATCAATAGGTATCTGTTACCTAAATAGGTAATATTTTTTAAGCATAGTTTTATGATATTTGGTATTCCACTTACCCCTTTAGTCCCCATCCTAGCTTTAATAGCGTCCAACTGTTTTCTAGCCGCAGTGTTATGCGGTTCTAGCTTGAGAACTTCATTGAGATCGTGGGAGGCAGACCGGAGTGAACCGAGTCGCTCCCGAGCAGTGGCCCTGCGTTGTAATGCTTTGACGTAGGTTGGGTCGAGGCGTAGGGCTTCTGTGCAATCAGATTCTGCTTGGTGGAGGCTGATGGACAAAAAAATAGATAGTTACAGGAACCTATCCACTCTCAAATGATAAAGGTGACAAGAGCTTACTTCTAGAGGCTGTAAGTATGTATATTTTCTTACTCCTTATTATTACTTAACTGCAAACAGTTTAGAGCAGTGGTGGCCCATTGGTAACGGCCCCGACTTACCGAGTTGTAAGACGTGGGTTCGAAGCCAGGCAGAGTTCTTCAATAAGGGCAATTTGTCAGGCTTTACAATATTTTTTTTATAAATATAATATTTTATTACAAATACATATACAATACTCAATACTTTTATTGCGTTCCACAAACCAAAAAAAAAAAAAAAATTAGCAAAAAAAAAAAACTAGAAAACAAAAAAAATGCAAACCAGTAAGAATTATCTTTCCCATCAAGTTTAGCATAAGCATAATCAGCCTATAATGGTCCCACTGACAGGAAAAAGGCCTCCCCTCGGTGAGAGGAAGAGGGCTGTAATCCACAACACAGGCCCAGTGCGGGTTGGTTGATATCACATGTCTTCGAATTTTTAGTTCTAGGACATGCCGGTTCCCCTACGAGTTTCCCTTGAGCGTTGTGAGAGCAGTGGTGATGAAATAACTGCGTATGTTCGAACTTACGACTTAGAACTCGCAAGTCGCGACCGATACCACCGGGCCACCAGTGCTCTCAAGTTTAACTGACATACCCTTTATTTTATCCTTTAGAAAAGATGTATCAAGCAGTTTCTTTTACTAACCTGTCTTTCTTGAGATAGCACAAGCCTCTATTAGCGAAGTAGATAGCATCATCCTTCACCAAGTCTATAGCTCTGTTATAACATGATATTGCCTCATTCCATTTCTCCTGTTTCACAAATGTGTTGCCCTGGAAACCATGATAATGTATAATCAATAGTTGCAATGGCAAAATATAGGGCACAGCACTTCGGTAACCCAGGTGAAACCATGCGTGAAACGGTCAGTAACATCAAGGCATTGCTGGCCTTTCTCGAGGAGCTGGGGTGGATCGAAAAATTGATTTTCCCACCCGTACGAAAAATACGCGCATTGACGTGAAGTTGGTTGCACTGAACTGCTTCAAGAATCGACTGGACAGATTAAATATCTCCAAGCTATACGATACACACGCATCAGCTAATTAGCTGCTAGTGTGTCTAACCAAATAATAATAATAATAATGGATACAAAATGCAGTTTATGATTGGAAGACAAATATCAAAAAGTAGTATCAAAAGTAAAAACAGATGATCCCGTTACTTCCGCATAAAAGCAATATTCTGTAAATAAAAAGAAAAAAATCTAAACTAATATTAAGAAGAGAAAATATTTAATTTTTTGTATGTTTGTGACTATTTCACACTAAAACGGCTAAATGGCTTTGGATTAAATTTGGAACATAGGATACATTTTATCCTGATATTCCCACAGGGTCTAGGCGAATGCGAATGGAACCGTGTGGAGCAGAGAATGTAACAATAAAGAGGTGAAAAGCCTCCTGTTTTGTTTCATATGACAGCTCATTTATCTAACATGGTTGCACTCACAGACAAGGATCTCACCTGGACAAATGCCCATACCTTATGTTTATAATAATTATAATGTAGGCAATGAATAATGCTGTTTTACCAACTAATGGTACTCAACAAGCAAACAAATAATAATAAAAAAATTAACTAATCTTACCCTCTCTTTCTCATACTGTGGTCTTCTTCCTATATTTCCTTCTTTATGTATTTATCTTTTGTTAGTAAATAAATAAAATAATAATAGAAATGAGTAATCTTACCCTCTCCTTCTCATACTGGGCTTCTTCCTTTAGTTTCTCCAACTTGGTCTGCTGACTCTTCTTGCCGTCCAATGAAGTAGGTCCGACGTCTGCCATATCTACGTCTTCACAGGCCTTGTCCTAGAGTTTACAACGACAAACATATCAGTTTGATTTTGCCAAGTCAGCATAAAATACAACATTGTCATACTATAATGTCATACTATAATAATAGCAAGAAATCATTTTGGCAAATGAGGTTTAAAACTTTGTGACCAGTAGTAAGCTATTAGTTTGACACCTAAACATTAGAAACCCAGTGATTATTTTCAAGAAATGTGGGTTTACCTTATGACTAATAAAATAAAAGTATTGTGCGGAATGACAGTATGAGTAAAAAAAATTGGCCAAGTGCGAGTCGGACTCGCACACGAAGGGTTCCGTACCACAAGGCAAAAACGCCGAAAAAAACATGTTTGTTGTATGGGAGCCCCCCTTAAATATTTATTTTAGTTTGTTTTTAGTATTTGTTGTTATAGCGGCAACAGAAATACATACTTTGTGAAAATTTCAACAGTCTAGCTATCGCGGTTCTTGAGATACAGCCTGGTGACAGACAGACGGACAGACGGACAGACGGCCAGACGGACAGACAGCGAAGTCTTAGTAATAGGGTTCCGTTTTTATCCTTTGGGTACGGAACCCTAAAAAGTAACATCTACAGGTTATTCTAACTGGCGTAACAATTAATTACCCTGTAAATTCATTGACACATATTTTTCTCGTCATAGTTTTGTTTTTGAATTTACCTACTATAAAAGTGTTTTACATAATATCTTCTTAAATATCACTATGTAGAATGTGAAATATATTACTAAGATGATCTTAGTAATATATTTCACATTCTACATAGTGATATTTAAGAAGATATTATTATTTTCTATGTAGAATGTGAAATATATTACTAAGATGATCTTAGTAATATATTTCACATTCTACATAGTGATATTTAAGAAGATATTATGTAAAACACTTTTATAGTAGGTAAATTCAAAAACAAAACTATGACGAGAAAAATATGTGTCAATGAATTTACAGGGTAATTAATTAAATTAACCCCGAAGCCTCGTCGTCTAATTAAATTAACCCAACCAAAGTCCATTAGCACATTACCGACTTACTGCTTGGGGGCGTCGGTATATTAAAACGCATTAACAAAGTCTATTATTCATGAATAAGGGGGGTAAGATATAAACACTAACTAAATGGTACTCACAACATCATACTTGTCCCATCCTGAATAATCAGATCCGCGGATCTTTTTCTCTGGTTTCTTTTTCGGTACTACTGGCTTCTCCTTCTTTATCTTGCTGCGAACTGGGGGCAAGTCCTAACCTCGAAAATAAATAAAAACAAATATGAAACATCTCACACATGATTGTGGCTTACTTATTTACAAGCAATCGTGATATTTATGCGAACCTACACTGCGCAGGTAACTAATACTGTACAAGAATCAAACTTTTTTACTTTCTTTGTGAACGGAAAAACGTACATAACCTAACAAAATAAATGACATCTTTCACACAACAATTTTCAACATTAAACACTAGAATACGCACACAAATTGCAGTTATTAATCAAACATACAGTCTAAGTACAACATAAAAACGGTAATAGGTCTAAACCTGTTCGAATTCACCGTTCAAAGCTGCCTCTTTTCGTTTCATCTCGGATTCCCAATTCTGCAAGTCTGTCATGTAAGTTTGTAACGCTTTAGCATTGTCTCGAGCTTGTCTCTGTATTTCAAAAGCTTTTTCCATGATTCTAATCGGGTATAACACACTTAAATCGTTAACGTTACCTGCAGTTACCTGTTAGATCAATAATTTATTTTCGGATGCACTCAATGTAAACTTGTCAAACAAATTTTGATTGTCATGGCAATTCGGAATATTCGGATTTCAGAATGGCGGGTTACGAGTTGCGTTCGGAAATGTTTAATCAATAAGTTTTGCCAAGTTAAATATTTTTTCTGTTTTGCTGACTTATTGTATTTGATTAAAAGTAGTTCATCGACTAAACTTGTACTTGATGTTTTTTATTTTATATATGAAAACTGTTTTTGTTACAAAATTAATTCATAACATGATAAAACTCGATTAGACATTCGCGTCGAGTATTCAAAACATTTTCATGTCTCGTTGTTCTTATTATTATTAATATTGCAATAATTTCTCCTCCTATTAGTCTGATTGTAAATTAAATAGTAGGTATCCATATAGCACCCATTAGATTCAGAATAATCATCGGCTCATTCAAACTTCTAGCTACTACAATCTGTCAAACTTAGATTAAAAAATGTCCAGATGGATAGTAGGCCACTGAGAATTGAAGCCAAAAACACGGGGGACAAATGTCCCGCGTCGTACGATCCATACGACCATACGTCAGTCGCCTAGTAACGCTCCCCGCGTAAATTACGTCACGAGTCCGTGTTTTGATATTCTAAAATGAAGGTTTGTGTTGTGAAATGGTGTAGAAATCACACAAAAAAAAAGGAATGTGCCACTATATATCATTTCACAAGTAAGTATTCAATTTCACTTTGTATTTTCTTTGTTAGCGCATTCTAAATTTATGTAAACAAAAAGTATAACTTGACATTACTGTCACGCCATATTTGTTAAGTGTTGCCAGGGGCATAATTTTTTTTACCCATTATTTGTAAGTTTGTGCTATTTAACAGTTACCGTTTGTGCTATTTCTGCTTACTAGGTACCTATTTAAGTACACCAAAACAACAAACATTTAACTAACTTACAAGCAAATATCACAAAAAGTCGTAACATAATAATTTCTGATAAAGTCGCACATGACAAATTACACAAATTAAAGAAATAACGTTGAAACACAAGAACCGTAATAATAAAAAATAATGTCATTACTGTTGATGATATATTTTACGCTAAACGTAAAATACTGAAAATCTCCCACATTTGAGGGTAAATCTCTGCTACTGGTATTACACGCACATTGCACACAAACGCAATTACGATACGTATACACTCCCGACCGTGGCGCTCACTCACACATGTATATAAAAGTGGCTTCACTTAAAACGTTGCGTTTTGTTTCGAACACGGAATCTGGACATTCTTTAATTAATCTAAGCTGTCAAATTTCTTTAATAGATTTTCGACTTTATCGCTGAAGCATATGGTTCAAAGTTGATTGGGAAAATTTGTAAGTTTTGGGTAGCTTGATGTGCTCAGCTGGCGTGTGTACCTACATTCCATGAATGCAGATTGACAGACTTCTGAAGAAGCTACACGATTTTATAAATATTTTGAACATAGCACTAAAGTAATTTCTTTAATTACCTACACCTTAGTCTGTAACAAATTAAGAGGCGAAAAAAGGATGGCCTTGCAGTAATATCAAACCGATTTCGATGAAAAACTTTAACTAAAACCATACATAGTAAAATAAAAATAAAAGTTTTATGACATTTCTATGTTTTTTGGCGCGTAAAGCCAGCATTCGATCGCCAACCCGCCTGCCAAGCGTGGCGATTATGGCAGACTCCCAAGAATGATAAGCACAAAAAACACTTGGCCCCTAGTACCCGGCGGCCCGCCTACGTCTTGACCCTTGGCTACGTCCGACAACCTTGTGAAAGCCGCAGGAACCCGTTGGATGCGAGAAGCACAGAACCGGTCGAAGTGGAGGTGCTTGGAGGAGGCCTATGTCCAGCAGTGGACGTCTTTCGGCTGAAATGATGATGATGATGAATAATCATGGAAAAAAAGTTTGGTTATAATTACTTAAATTGAAAAAAAAATTAAGTGTTCATTTTAAAAAGTTGGCAGCCATGGCTCAAAAAAAAAACTGCAGAACAACTTATGCGAAAGCTAACCTGAATTTACTTTTATGGACAAATATCAAACTAATGACTTTTACTGGATCTACCTTAATTATAAAAAAATAAACTGATGAATTTAACTGAATTTACAAAAAAATATACCTAAACTAACTGATGACTAGGCAACATGATCCCTGACCCTGTTCCACGAGGAACAAAAGAAAAAAAAACTGGTCAAGTGCGAGTCGGACTCGCACACGAAGGGTTCCGTACCACAAGGCAAAAACGCCGAAAAAAACATGTTTGATGTATGGGAGCCCCCCTTAAATATCTATTTTATTTTAATTTTATTCGTTTCAGCCGATAGACGTCCACTGCTGGACATAGGCCTCCCCCAATTTTGGGGGGGGGGGGTTTGCCATAATCGCCACGCTTGGCAGGCGGGTTGGCGATCGCAGTATGGTATGATGGTGGAATAAATAGAGAACGCTGCTGCCCATTCTCCGGTAAGACCCTTAGTCGCCTTTTACGACACCCACGTGAAGTAAGGGGTGGTGCAATTCTTTAAGTCCGGCACCACACAGACAATTTAATTTTATTATTTATTATTAAAGTTAAAATACAACTGAGTATTTTGTCAATATTTCAAGTGCCTACCTGTTGCCATTTTTGATACCTATCGAGCAAAAAAGGGCAAAAAAATCGCGTTTGTTGTATGCGAGCCCCCTTAAATATTTATTTTATTTTGTTTTTAGTATTTGTTGTTATAGCGGCAACTGAAATACATAAGTTGTGAAAATTTCAACTGTCTAGCTATCGCTATTCTTGAGATACAGCCTGGTGACAGACAGACGGACAGACGGACAGACAGCGAAGTCTTAGTAATAGGGTCCCGTTTTTACCCTTTGGGTACGGAACCCTAAAAATATGCAAAAACGCGTGAAAGTCCATTGCAGCAAAATATTGGAGCAGTTTTTATTGATTGATTATTTTTATTTTCATAATCATTCACGATTTATAGATACATATCTAGTTGTGACTTAGGTAGTACCTACCTATATGTATAAGGTTGTTCTATTGCATAAATAGATAGTTAGGTTGGTACTTTATTTCCAATATTAAATTAATTCAATAGCCATCACAGGGTAACACAGTAAACCAATCATAATTTATAACGAATGCCTCGAATGCGTGCTTTCGATAAATTACTTGATTCGGTACATGATGTCAAGGCTATTTTCATGACGATATTCTGTGATAAGTCGTGATTACGTAGGTACAAACTACATCAACTTTTCTTGTGATGCCACAGCGAATAAATGAAACCAACTTTAGTAATAGGCCTCATTGGTCGGTTCGATTCCCGGGCAAAGTGATAATAGGTTTTTCCATCAGGAATTTCTCAGTATTTGTACACGGTTGATAGCAATAGGCTCGCACGCTATTACTTGAAACTTGAACATACAGAACTGGTGGAATGTGGGAGTTACTAAAGGTACTTTTTTTTTTTGAGAATCATCAAATGACGCCTCCCGCTCTGGGTGGAGCGGAAGGGAGTGTCAGACTCTTACTGACTAAAACCCACCCGTGTTCCTTCCTTAGCCCTTTATCTTCCGGGCCAGCGGTTACTCTTTGGGACAATCCCGCTGACCCATATAAAGCCTCCGGCAGGAGGCGTTTGGCCCCCTCAGGTTGGGCAAGAGCTGCTTGAAGGTGGCCCCCGCCCGTTCCAGTTTGGGGGCCAAACGTCGGAAATGCTCGACGAAGTTCCACCGGCTATCGAGGACGAGACCCAGGTATTTCATCGTTGTCTCGACGCCGATGTGAACCCTCCTACCGTTAGTTGGAATCCCGATGGTGGCCTGTTCCGGGGCCCATGAAACGACAGGGCCTCGGACTTGTGCAATGCCACTTCGAGACCCAACTGCCGGATCCTCTCCACGACTATCGCAACCCCGCATGTCATTGCGTCGGCCGCCGCCTGATGCGATCTCCCCTGCGCCAGGACCAGAGTGTCGTCAGCGTAGCAAACCACGCTGACGCCATCAGGGAGGTCGGCCCGCAGCACCCAGTCGTAACCGATGTCCCACAGGAGCGGCCCCAGAACCGATCCCTGCGGAACACCGCACGACAACTCTCGCCGCTTCCACTTCCCGTCGCGACCGGGGTAGATGACGGCTCTGTCCATCAAATACGCCCCGACTACTCGACAGAGGTAGGCCGGCACCCGGTGATACCGAAGTGCGTCCCCAATGCAGCCCCAGGGCAGGGTGTTGAACACGTTGGCGATGTCGAGTGACACTGCCACGGCGACCCTACCCCGGGACACCGGGTCCCCCGTCGTGAGGAGTCTCACGCGCATGATGGCATCCACCGTCGAGCGCCCCTTGCGGAAACCAAACTGGCTATCCGCAAGATCCGGCCCCGTCCTCACCAGGTGCCCAACGAGGCGGCCCGCAATCACTCTCTTAAAGAGCTTACCGACCTCGTCGAGCAGCATGAAGTGCCGGTATGCGGTCGGACAGTCCGCAGGGCGCCCTGGCTTCTGAATGAGGACCAGCTTCCCTGTTTTCCAACGGAGTGGAAACTGGCCGCTCTCCAAACATGTGCTTAAGAGCGCCTCCAGTCGAGGCCCGCGGGCCTTCGAGGCCAGGTCCCAGGCTTTACCTGGCAATCCGTCGGGTTCTGGGGTGGTATCTACTACCGCCGCTCTCAGATCTGCCCCGGTCACTTCAGGTACTAAAAGTGTTTACTTCTGCGTTTAACCCTTAGGGGATTTCAGGCGTGCTGCTACTACGTGTGTTGAGTTTTACGGCAAATAGATCATCCATTATGACCGTTTACGCAGTACGGCATTTCATACAACATTTCAAGCCCTTATGTTTTTCGAAATGAATGAACCGATTTTAATGAAACTTCATACGCAAAGCAGGCTACAAAGGTCTAAAAATTTACATAAGAACATTTTCGAAAAATAGTGTTACAGCCTAATTAGACCTATTTTTAATTTTCTATAGAAACAGAGATTTCCAGATAACTTTTTTAGGGTTCCGTACCCAAAGGGTAAAAACGGGACCCTATTACTAAGACTTCGCTGTCTGTCCGTCTGTCCGTCTGTCCGTCTGTCCGTCTGTCCGTCTGTCCGTCTGTCTGTCACCAGGCTGTATCTCAAGAACCGCGATAGCTAGACAGTTGAAATTTTCACAGATGATGTATTTCCGTTGCCGCTATAACAACAAATACTAAAAACAAAATAAAATAAATATTTAAGGGGGGCTCCCATACAAGAAACGCGATTTTTTTGCCCTTTTTTGCTCGATATCAAAAATGGCAACAGGTAGGCACTTGAAATATTCACAAAATACTCAGTTGTATTTAAACTTTAATAATAAATAATAAAATTAAAATAAAATAAATATTTAAGGGGGGCTCCCATACAACAAACATGTTTTTTCGGCGTTTTTGCCTTGTGGTACGGAACCCTTTGTGTGCGAGTCCGACTCGCACTTGGCCCGTTTTTAAATAAGACGTTTCGAAAATGTTTTGCTAGACTTAGGTAGAGTCGACCCTCCTCGTACAAGCCTACGTCTGTATGTCGTGCACGTATCTATTGGTCAGTCAGCGAGGCTAGTAGTCGGGCTGACTGGCAATGCCATGATGCGATTCTTCTACAGCTCTTCGCAAATGGGTAGGAAGGTACCTGCTATCTGTATGTGCCCGAATCCCATTTTCCTTATTTTTTTTACATTTTGGTAGACATGGGCGCAAAATTTAAAAAAACACGAAGGCCTTTACAACAACATAATTCTTTTGATTAGGTTTTTTTTTGTTTAAAAAACTTTTATCCCAATCAATTAAACGGATGTTTTGACTTATATTAAAGTTATAGCAGATTGTTATTGTTGAATAAAAACACGGTTCCGCTAACAAGGCAATTATTAACGTGTTTAATAAAAAGCACCTCGTGCCGATGCTTCACAAAATTGGAAAAGGGTTCTGTAACTATGTTAAAAGTTAATAATTATAGGTAATTTATATAATAACAGTAGATATTTACCTAATATTTTCCGTGATTCTGACACCTTATTAGGGTTCCGTCCCTCAAAAGGAAAAACGGAAAACTTTTAAGATCACTTCGTTGTCCGTCTGTCTAGACCATTTTTCTCAGGAACGCGTGGAGTTATCAAGTTGAAATTAACATCAAATACTTGCTGCAATCCCTTGAAGCAGGGAAAATATCAAACTTCTAAGTCAACGCAATCAAAAGATACGGGCGTTTATGTACAGAAATCAAAACCTATAGGGTACTTCCCGTTGACCTTGGCAAGAAGCAATGTCATGTAGCACAAGTAAAGGAAAAAATCCGAAAACCGTAAATTTGAAGTTACACTACAAAAAATTCCCGCGATAAACTACCCACACCCACACCTACTACATAGGTACCCTAGTTTGTACAGAACCCTCGGTGCGCGAATCCGACTCGCATTTGACCGGTTTTTTTTAATAGGGTACAGTGATGGCCGCGAGTTTTATGGCAGCGTCCAATGATATTAAAAGTAAAATTTTTACACTTATAATAATTATCATTGACAGCGTCCCCATATTTGTTTGCTGCTCCGCACGACGTCATTAAGTCGGCGCCGGCTGTCGCTGAAAACCAGCGCTGGGGCTCTGTCTTGCATGGGGTCGTAGCATAATGCTGAGCGATAGCCGTTTTGCGTGGATGTGACGCATGTTTCTTATTATTTTTTTGAGTTTATGTTCTTTATTGCGTCATGTTTAGGTACCGCAAATAAACGTATTTTCTTTCTTTTCTTTCTTTCTTTCTTTTCGTCATTGGAGCGAAATTGGAGTGGCTTACGACCTAATATTGGCCGATGAAGAAGTTCTAGGGGTCCTTGGCAAGAGAACCTACTTACGTCTAGAGAAGTTGAACCAGCAATCATATTCTTCCTCCATAGGCAGCATTATCTAATGTAAGGATTTGTGTATGTGTGTGTGTTGTGTGACTGAATTTGAGCTGATAGAAATAGGCTCGCCCGGCATAGAAATGTAAAAATGTTCTTTCATATATCTATGGTTTGCCCCCAAGTACATGGGTCTTAAACATGGGTCTCTTGAAGTCAAAGTCAAATCATTTATTTCAAATAGGCACATTAAAGGCACTTTTCTATGTCTAAAACTATCCTATGTCCTTTCTCGGGACTCAAACTATCTCCGCAGGTACCAAATTTGATCTAAATCGGTTCAGCGGTTTACGCGTGAAGAGGTAACAGACAGACAGACACACATTCGCATTTATAATATTGGTATGTAAGTATGGGCTAGAAGGATATTTTTGCACTGACAGATGTCAGAAACGCATTCTCTCGACGGCTGGACTGTAGTTTGAAAAACTTTGCCGGCAATCATTGCAGGGTTATATCTTAGGCCGTGGTAGGGCCCATGGCTAAATAATAACAGTCGCACAGGTCGATCGACCAGGTTAAGCTACGCTTGCGATTGGTCTGTGGATGGGTGACCATCTTTACATACCGAGACCCCTCCGTGCCTTGGAAAGCAAGTTAAGCTGTTAGTCCCGGCTGTCATTCATGGATCTTTGACAGTCGTTACGGGTAGTCAGAAGCCCGAAAGTCTGACAACCTGTCTCACCACGGAGTCGTCGAGACGCACATCGTATTACACAGTAAACGGGTTGTGGAGGTCAGATAGGCAGTCGCTCCGTGTAAAAATACTGGTATTCAGCTGCATCCGGTTAGACTGGAAGCCGACCCCAACATAGTTGGGAAAAGGCTAAGCAGATGATGATCTTAGACCGTGGTAGGTAACCACTATCTATCTTGTAGGCCATCTTTATTTGCCAACTGACAACCTATAAATAAAAACAGAACAAGCTCATCACGATTTTATTAAAATCTTAATTGATTATATACAATTAAAACTAACAAACTAAAGCTGCAGTGAAATATCATGCGAAAACGTGACTCTAATACAAGAGGCGTTTTTTTTTTACCATAAATTTCATAACCTCTAATAGGTTACTAGCAAAGTCTCACGGTTTCACCCGCTTAAGTTTCGATCCCGTCTGAATATCGGGATAAAAAGTATTCTATGTGTTAATCCTGGTTATAAACTATCTGTGCGCCAAATTTCTTCCAAATCCGATCAGTAGTTTTTGCGTGCAAGAGTAACAAACATCCATCCATCCTCACAAACTTTCGCATCTATAATATGTACTGGCAGCGCCCCACAGTTTTACCCGCATAAGTGTCGATCCCTTGGGAATATCGGGATTATAACTATCCTATGTCCTTCCCCGGGATGAAATCTATCTCTCTGCCAAATTTTATCGAAATCCGTTCAGTGGTTTAGGCGTGAAAAGGTAACACAGACAGACAAAGTTACTTTCAAATTTATAATATTAGTATGAATTAGTAGGATTTTTTACCTAATTGTTATGTATCTAAAGATCTTCATTTAATTACTTACGATATTGCATAGAATAATTAGTGAGTGCCTTGTAATTAGTTACATGTTTTTCGATCTTGAACTTTTCTTAATAAATCTAATAAGTATAAATCAATCATTAATCAGTATATCTGTTGTCTAGCATAAATTGAGCAGAAAAGCAACATACTTGCTTAAAAAATTAGTTTGATTGTAAATAAAGTTAGGAATTACCCGTCGTTTTCAGCCGATAGACGTCCACTGCTGGACATAGGCCTCCTCCAATTTTGGGGGGGGGGGGGGGGGTTTGCCATAATCGCCACGCTTGGCAGGCGGGTTGGCGATCGCAGTATGGTATGATGGTGGAATAAATAGAGAACGCTGCTGCCCATTCTCCGGTAAGACCCTTAGTCGCCTTTTACGACACCCACGGGAAGTAAGGGCTGGTGCAATTCTTTAAGTCCGGCACCACACAGACATTACCCACTGGTAGTTATTCAGAGGAATTACCCACTGGCAGTTATTCTGTAAAACTGCACTGAGGTATTTATTTTTTAATGTAACTTTATTAGTATAAAATACCTACTCCTTTTTAGGATTCAGTACCCAAAGGGAAAAAATAGGGCCCTATTACTAAGACTCCACTGTCCGTCTGTCCGTCTGTCACCAGACTGTATCTCATGAACCATGATGGCTAGACAGTTGAAATTTTCACAGATGATGCACCTAGGTATTTCTGTTGCCGCTTTAACAACAAATACTAAAAACAGAATATATAAATATTCAAGGGGGCTCCCATACAACAAACGTATTTTTTTGGACGTTTTTGCCTTGTGGTACGGAACCCTTCGTGTGCGAGTCCGACTCGCACTTGGTTAGGTTTTTACTATTTTCATTTCCTGTACCTACGTGTCTCAAATAAAATATTTCTCTTCCATTCTTTTTAAATCTTACCGTGCAAACTTAGGTGAAGTGCTGAAGCTTGAAATGATCAGCTGTCTATCATTCCAACTGATGTTACCAGTTTTCGAGATGAGATTTTTACAGAGTAGAACGTAATCCATACTAATATTGTAAATTCGAACGTAACTCTGTCTGTCTCTCTGTCTGTATGTTACCTTTTCACGAAGAACCACTGAACTGATTTCGATAAAAGGCAGAGACATAGATTGCATCCAGGGGAAGGACATAGGATAGTTTTTATCGACATACATTGCGGGCGAGGCCGCGGGCTGAAGCTAGTTATGTAATAAGGTACAATAGAATTAAGTGGTACCTAGGTTACTAGTTTTGGGTGCAAGGCTTCAACGCTCTTCCTAAGGAACCCTTTACATTTATATCCTGATTATCTAATTGGCAGTTAGATAATTGTGATATCATAATATTATGACTGTTAAAGCAAAAAATGGAAACAATGTTCGTACAAAAGTCAGCCTCAGAATCCTTGATAATATTTATAGAATAATAAAAACTAAGGCGGAATCGCAAAAAAACTGTTTAAAAGCCGTTATTTTACGAATAGGCTTCGATACCGTAAAAGTGTTAAACGAGGGTGGAAGGCTAGAAACATCTCATTAACATTATAAAGGCAAATATGTTTGTTACTTCTTCACACACAAACGGCTGAACACAAATGCATGAAATTTGGCACAAACAGATAGTTTATAACTAGCCGGTCGATTCAGTAAATATCTCACCGTGAAAACTTAGTTGAAGTGAGTTTGTTTTTGCTAGGAATTGACATTGTTGATAGCTCACTCCACACTGCCTTCTCCTAAGTTTTCACGGTGAGATGGTTACAGAATCTCACTGCAGGATTAACACATAAGCTACTTTTTATCCCGATATTCCCACGGGATCGACACTTACGCGGGTGAAACTGCGGGGCGTAGCTAGTAGATCATTTAATAAAGAAGTTTTCTATGGCTAGAAATAATGATTACCTGCAAAACTTTAAACTGACCAGTGGGACTAGCTCGACAACGATTGCATTTTGGTTTAAAATGTGCCAAGCACAAAAAGTAGGTACCGCCCTTTGACATGTTTATAGGGCGGACTTCAAAATTAGACAATGCGGTCTACCAGAATCTCATGGCAAAAAAAAAACAAAAAAACTTTGTGGTTTACCCGACTGCGCGACGCAAAGGAGTGGTAATGTGTTCATCAGCCTATGTATGTAGGTATGTGTGTATGTATGTATGTTTATATGTTCCTTTGAAGCACTATACAGACCAAACACCTGGGCCGATTTTTATGATTCATACGTTAATCGATTCCTCTTAGTCCGGCGAGTGTCACTAAAGACATGACGTTAGTGAAAATTCAATATGGCGACTACTGGACGCCATATTAATTTTTTTTTTCAAAACGTATAGAGTGGGGTATCAAAATAAAGGGTTTTAAAAGGTGATTACAAAAATATATACAACATATATACTTAAAAGCAATTCGAAGTGACAAATCGCAAAAAAAACGCCTACCAAGAACTAAATCGTCTGCGAAATCTTTCAAATTTGTAAACTAAAAAGCTGGAAATAAAAAAGTTATTTAAAAAAATCAAAAAACCCGACTGCGGTAAAAAACTTAAGTTAAAAGAAACTGAAAAGTTAAAAACAAGCCCATTTTAAATTAAATAAAAGTTGGAAGCAGGCGGGACCCATTTGAATTTGAAAATACAATAAAAACAAGTGCGAGTCGGACTCGCACACGAAGGGTTCCGTACCACAAGGCAAAAACACCGAAAAAAACATGTTTGTTGTATGGGAGCCCCCCTTAAATATTTATTTTATTTTAATTTTATTATTTATTATTAAAGTTAAAATACAACTGGGTATTTTGTGAATATTTCAAGTGCCTACCTGTTGCCATTTTTGATATCAAACAAAAAAGGGCAAAAAAATCGCGTTTGTTGTATGGGAGCCCCCCTTAAATATTTATTTTATTTTGTTTTTAGTATTTGTTGTTATAGCGGCAACAGAAATACATCATGTGTGAAAATTTCAACTGTCTAGCTATCGCGGTTCTTGAGATACAGCCTGGTGACAGACAGACGGACAGACGGACAGACGGACAGACGGACAGACGGACAGACAGCGAAGTCTTAGTAATAGGGTCCCGTTTTTACCCTTTGGGTACGGAACCCTAATGATGTGGGTCCCGCCTGCATCCAACTTTTATTTAATTTAAAATGGGCTTGTTTTTAGCTTTTCAGTTTCTTTTAACTTAAGTTTTTTACCGCAGTCGGGTTTTTTGATTTTTTTAAATAACTTTTTTTCATACATTTGACATAGACTATACTAGCTTTCTGCCCGTGAATTCATTCGCGTGTAATTTCTTGTTTCTACCCACGCCGTCGCGTCGCGTCGCCCTCGTCACAAACAAAAAAACAAACTCTTTAGCTTTATTATTAGTATAGATATACAACATTATTTTTCGTGTATACGAAACCCGCAACACGTGTCTAGTATTTTTATGTGAAGAATCTATGAATAAATTTCAAAACTGTATCATGAAAAATCACAAAGTTATAAGCTTGTTATGTTACCTGTTTGTCCGTACAAAAACATGCTCACCCGCGCCTCGCCGTCTTAAGCTCACTGATAATAGTACCTAGGTACCTAACCTACTTAGTGTCGCTCGGTGCCCAACTTTTAACCTTTTTAGGGTTCCGTAGTCAACTAGGAACCCTTATAGTTTCGCCATGTCTGTCTGTCCGTCCGTCTGTCTGTCCGTCCTCGCTTAATCTCTGTGACCGTTAGCACTAGAAAGCTGAAATTTGGTACCAATATGTATATCAATCACGCCGACAAAGTGGTAAAATAAAATTATGGAAAATATTTTTTTTTAGGTTAGCTCCCCTACATGTGAGGTGGGGATGAATATTTTTTTCGTCGTGTACCCCATCGTGTGGGTTATCGTTGAATAGGTTTTCTAAAATGACTTGGGGGTTGCTAAAATTATTTTTAAATTTAATGCTCCATTTATGAAATATTAAACTTTAAAGTGCAAATTTTTGTTCCAGTAGGGCGTCCCCCCCCCTCTAAAACCTAAACTGCTGGCTTGAAAAATCTGGAAAAATTCACGATGATAGTGCATTTCATGAACTTTAAAGGAAAAGTATAGCGGTTAAGATAACTTCATTAGTTTAGCGGTAATAGTCGTTGAACTTGGGTGTTGGATAATTTTGTACCAAATACAAAATCCTTAGCATTAATCCTTTAAAGTGACTAAGATGAAGTAGTTGCTTGTTTATAACGGGTAAAGACTTGCATTGAAAAACAAAATATGAAAAATTTAATTTTTTTATTTAATTTTTTTTATATTCAGACGATTTAATTTTTTTACGTACTACATTGTGATAACGGGCTACTACGGAACCCTACACTGTGCGTGGCCCGACACGCACTTGGCCGGTTTTTTAAATATTTTTGGGACAAAATATAACATGGGGTAAAAATTATTGGAATCGATTCAGTTACTTATTCTGAACAAACTATGTATATTCAGGTTTCGCAAATACTAAAAATAACGTTGTAGATAGATTAGCTATAGCTTATAGAGGGGCTTGTGGCTAAGGAATAACAGCGGCACGGGTCGATCTTGCTGCGGTTGGTCAGTGGATGGGTGACCATCTTTACGTACTAAGTCCCCTCCGTGCTTTGGAAAGCACGTTAAGCCGTTGGTCCCGGCTGTCATTCGCGGATCTTTGACAGTCGTTACGGGTCGTCAGAAGCCCGAAAGTACCACCAGTCTTACCAAAGGGTTTCGTATTGCCCAGAAATTTGGTCGTGGAAGTCAGATCGGCAGACGCTCAATTTAAAATACTGGTACTCAGCTGCATCCAGTTAGACTGGAAGCCGACCCCAACATAGTGGGGTAAAGGCTACATACAGGCTTGGGAAAATTTTACACTTTCGGGTAGCTTGATATGCTGGCGTCTGTAGGTATAATGGATGATGGGTGTGTGGAGTTGACTCTGATACGGCACTGAATTACACCAATAAAGGTCCCAATACACCCTTTAAACAATTAGACTGTTTATAAGTCAGAAAAGGCACCGAACAGGGCTGATGATTAAGGTTTCGTGACGGTGCACAGGAGGAAGCGCCGATCGCGACCGAACAAGAACCGCTTCGGTAAAGCTCCTACGGAACCCGAAGTCAGCTTGCGTGTCGCAAAGCCGAACACACCGGTGTACATCTCCCGCCTACACTACACCACTAAGGCGGAGGACATCGTGGAGTACGTGCGCCAGAAGACGAGGTCCACGCTGAGGGTGCAGTTACTGGAGTCGTACCGCAACGTCAACTTCAAGGCGTTCGTGGTGCGCGTGCCGAATTGTTATCTGCCCGTCGTCATGGAAGAAGACTTCTGGCCGCAGGACGTGGTGTTCCGTCGCTTCCGCGGACAAGTACCACAGAACAGCACAAGAACAAGCTAGTGAAATGAAGTACTATTTTATTATAAAAATATGTATGTTTAGGTTAAGGTATTTATCTATGGGCCTGGGTCGCCTGAAATAAATAAATAAATATACAACTGAGCAAGAAAAACGTTCCCACGATTAAAATTTGCATAGGTACATATACAATCTTTACTTGTAGTCGTAATGAGCGGAGGACGTGATTCCAATCTCGTTGCGAGCTGAGATGGTTGTGTCATTGCCTTATGTACTTGATGTTTACTAGGACTTATGTACTTGTAACAAAGGATTGAAGGTCGAGGGTTTTTTGAAAGCCAGAATTTTAGCGGAAAAACGTTATTTTCGCCAAAGTCAAAGTCAAATCATTTATTTCAAATAGGCACATTAATGGCACTTTTGAACGTCAAAAATTACAACAAAATATAATTGATTCTAGTCGCCCATTCCAAAAGGTAGTGTTCGTATAGGGAAGAGGGCAAGAAACTCTACCGTTATTCTTTTAAAATGTTTTACAAGGTTTTGTATAGGTACTAAATAATTACATGTGAAGACGATGCACCTAGAATAAAATTATACTACTACAAAAGGTAAAAATAATTAAAAATGAAGCAATGACAGGTAAATCAATTATGTGATATACCTACATGGTGCTCACATTTTACAAATTACAACAAATATTGTAAAAGTAGATGACTTTCCTAGAAATTTAACTAGTATGTGAGTTACTGTAGTTACAGATCAATAAAAATTTAAAAAATATAAATTAAATTTTGATTTTGTCTATAGACTCTAGATTGTCCTATGGAGCAGGACCAGCATGTCAGCAGCAGCGTGTGTTGCCAGAATGGTTAGTCCATTGATTGGATTGGTTGGTGATTGGTTTTGGTGGAAACGCCTTAGTGTGCATACACATGAGCGACACAGGTCGACGACAGAGGCAACGCAGGTGTGTGTGCAAACTACAAAGGACATAATCATACCTCTCTGGTGATGTTCGCGTAATTTGATACTCGCGTGATGTTATTGTTATTGTATATCAAAACCAACAACAATGGTATGTATTATATGTCATTCGATTCAGTATGAATGGGGCTATTATTTAGGTAAATAAAAAATAGGGGCATCGCTTTCGATTTTGAAATAATATTATTTTAATTTTTAATTGTCGTAGTGTAAACAAACATTAAAAATAATCAATTAAAAAAAATCAAAGTCTCTTAAAGTTACGAAACAAGTTTTGTAATCTACCCTTAAGAAACAGCCATTAGTTTAACAGCGGTCCATAGAGTTTTTTGCTGTACGAGTCGTGTATAAGTGGCGAGGGTGCCTCGCGGCCCAAAAAAAACGTAAAAAAATAATGTATGGGAACATCTTGATGACGTAATCGCGGGGTGCGGGACGTTTAAGTGGATAAAGGTCTAGTAGGTACTCGCAACCGGCGTGCGTGTATGACCAGGGGGCCTGAAAAGGCCACTTTGGCGGAATCTTACAGGTTAACATTATGAATCATAATGGACAGTTAACTGTTAAGTTGATCGTATCAAATCCCATTGGTGAAGGATTTTACAGTTATTTTTTTTTGTCTGTGCTAAAATACCAATCAATCCAAATCCAATCCGTCTTTTTGATTATACCTACGTAGTGCAGCGAAAAAAAAAAAACACGGACTGTCTTCGCCATATCATGATTCATATTGTTATGCTTTTATGATTCTGCCAAGGTGGCCTTTTTAGGCCCCCAGATGTATGAACGTAAACGAGACAAAAGGTGTAAGAAAGGATCGTAGCACGTGGCGTTCTGTAGGTTCTGCCTATCCCCATGGGAAGAAGGCGTGAGAATATGTGTGTATTGGTTAGTCCAAGGCACAAACCTGCTAGAGCAGCGGTGGCCCAGTGGTAACGGCCGCGAATTACGAGTTGTAGGTCGCAGGTTCGTACCCAGACAGGCGCTTTACTTTGTGTCAATTATTTCGTCACCACTGCTCTTAAAACGGTGAAGGAAAACATCGTGAGAAACCGGCATGTCCTAGAACCAAAAATTCGAAGACATGTGATAATATCTACCAATCCGCACTGGGACCACGTGGTGAATTACAGCCCACTCCCTCTCGAAAAAAGGAGGTCTGTGTCCCGCAAGAATATTATAGGCTGATTATGTACTAACCTGCTGGACTGCTGGATTCAAACCCTGGCTGGGCAGTGTTCTGGGCATTACAAAATTCGGAGTATGGATAAAGACAATAACCTAGCCTCTTGTTTTTTTGTGCGTGGAGCCTTAATTCTTTTTCTAAAACAGCTACTTATAACACCAGCTATCTGCCAGTGATAGCCCCGTCAATATCGATCTAGCCGTTTCGGAGATTAGCCAGAACAAAAAGACAGACACAAAATAAAAAATAATGTTATTTTTTAAATATTTATTTATTTATTTATTTATTTATTTATTTATTTATTACCTTTACAACATCATAACAGGTCTAACCTAATGCGATGGTGTGGTATTTATATACTTACAATATTAAATTAACCTAATAAGGAACTTCTATAACATACTACTTATCCTAAATTCTATAACAAACTACTTATCCTAAATTATATAAATCTCATACATAACAATAACACAGAACAACTACTATATTAACATAGTAACATTTAATACATAGTACTACACATTTATTTACAATACAAAAACATATTTTGCTATCACAACTTATGTGTAGCATAATATAAATAATAGTACCCTTGCGAGTTCACTCCTAGTACATGTAAATACGTCAATTTTTATGTGAATTTTATTAATATTGTGTATTGCTCGGGTTAAAGGTGTTTTCGCCAGTAAGTTGGTCCGCGCTGGCGGTACCAGCAACAGTGGTGGACGCCGTCGCCTCCACACGTAGCGGTCTGGTACACAAATACTAAGCCGTTGTAGTACTCCCGGATTATTTTGTATTCCGCGGAGTAGTTTAATTAGGTACTCAACAAGAGCGAACTCCCGCCGTACACCCAGCTGATTGTACCCTACCATACCCAATACGAATAGTGTAGGGTACATCAGCGGGTAAAAAGGGTATACTCCATACAATTTAAAATACAAATGTCTCAAGAATTTGTTTTGAACACGTTCCATCATGACGCTGTATTTCAATTCATATGGAGCCCAAATGACTGCACTGTGCTCGAGGTGACTCCTTACCAGCGCATCATACAACACCTTTACAGTTGTTATATTTGTGAACCCCTGTGTCTGTCTTAGGACAAAACCTAGGTTTCTGTATGCCTTTCTGCATACTTTAATAATATGCTCGCGGAAGGTTAGGTCCGGAGTTAGATGAACTCCTAGATCTCTTACCTGCGTCACTCGTTGCATCCGTGTCATTTCTATTTTATACTCGTGGCACACTGGGTTCCGCGAACGAGTGAACGTCATCACCGAGCATTTGGATACATTGAAATGGAGTTTATTATCTTGGCTCCACTTTACTACTTGGTTTATATCCTCTTGCAGGCATTCACAATCTGCCTTACCTGTAACCTCGAGCAGCAACTTAAGGTCATCTGCAAATAATAAACATGTCCCATGTCTGACGACGTCCGGCAAGCTGTTTATCATTATGATAAATTCGAGAGGCCCCAAATTGCTGCCCTGGCTCACGCCAGACCTGGTGAAGTATGGCTCAGACTCGTACCCATTGTAGTCGACATATTGCTGACGGTCTTTCATGTAGCTCACGAAAAACTGTAGCATGTGCGGCGTACATCCGACTTCAGCTAGCTTCCTCAACAGTATGTCCTGGTCAACTGTATCGAACGCTTTTTTGAAGTCAAAGTATGCCGCGTCTACTTGTACTCCAGCATCGACTGATGGAATTACCCGGGCCATGAAGTTGAGAAGATTTGTGGCAGTGCTGCGCCCCGGTCGGAATCCGTGTTGAGCGTCTGATAGGCGTGCGCTCACTTGCCTCAGCATGCACGTTTGGATAGCGGATTCGAACACCTTAGCCGGAGTTGACAGCACAGCCACGGGTCTGTAACCACTAATATCAGGACCTGACTTACCCTTCGGAACCGGAATAACTCTCGTGATCTTCCACCTATCCGGGAAAGTCGCCTGCGTAATACAGATATTAAAGACGTGTTGTAAAGGTTCTGCTAGTACTCTTGCACAGTCTCGAAATAAAAACGCTGGAATACCGTCTGGGCCCGATGAACGCTTTGGCTTCAGTTTTTCGAGCGCTATCCTTACCTCCTGAAGACTCAGAGTGTCGATATGCACATACGCACTGGTCGCTCCGGCCTCCGTCGCCGCTGCATGCGCATCTAATCGCGGGGGAGTCGTACTGTACACAGACTCAAAGAACTCCGCGAACTGGCGCGCACATTCAGGGTCTGTGAGATGTTGATTATCCTTTATGATACAATGCCTGTTTATTCTACTTCTTTTAGAGTTAATATATTGCCAGAACGACCTAGGATCTTTTGCAAATTGTAACTGTATTTTATCTTTATGTTCTATGTATGCACTTTCTATGGACTTTTTAACACGAGCTCTGCACTTAGAAAACTCATAGTAATCAGTAACAATTTTAGTTTTTTTATAAATTTTATGTAACCTAGCTTTGTTTTGTATGTCTTTAATAATTTCACGAGTGTACCATACGGGATAAACGTACCGTGACTGTTCAATGTTAGGTTTTTTCCGGGGTACACATTCATCTAAAATATTGTTAATTGTATCATAAAAGTAATTCAAAACCTCGTCCAGATCAAGCATTTCAAAAATTGGATTCCAATTCGTAGATGTCAACATAGAATACAATAAACTATAATCCGCCTTATAGAAATTCCACTGCGGTCTAATATTGCTTACGTCGCTACTGCAGGCGACGGCGGACGCGGGCGGCGCGGGGGCGGGCATCACCCGCACGGCGAGCGGCGGGTGATGCGCGTCCACGGGCACGAGCGCCTCGTCCGCGGCCTCCACTAACACCTCCCTACTAAAACCTGTACTTAAAACCAAATCCAATTGACGACCTAAACAATTAGGTACCGTATTACTTTGAGTGAACCCGCAATATGATACAAAACATTCATAATAATTAGTAATATTTATAGGACAAGAATATAGATTAAAATCGCCCATAACAATTACTTCCCTATATTTATCACACAGCTTTTCAATTATCCTAAATAAAGTCATATATTCATTCTCTGAACTACTCGGTGGAATATAAGCAACACAACATAAAAATAAAAATCTATTATTTAAATGGACCGTTGCACAAACCAATTCAAACACGCAGGTGTCAATCGAAGCGTCCGCGACATGTACTTGTCGTAGTTCGAAACGGTGTGTGGCCACGAGAAGCGCGCCCCCCTGTTTTCTCCCATCCGCCCGATCACAACGTAATATTTTATAAGCGGGGGGTATTATTTCTGCATCTTGTATAGACACATTGCAGCCTGTCTCCGTAATTGCATATAAATCCGCTTCTGACGAAACTATATTATTTCTAAAGTTGTCTAACTTGGTTCGCAGACCCCTGACATTTTGGTATAATATTTCTATTTTATTGTTCATAGAATCTGTCTTTACCTGATCTCCGAAACCAAATCCATTCGCTGAATTGAGCGTGCAATGGCCATATTTCTGCTTTATTCAGCTTCTCATATACCGATTCCGGCACACCAATTACAAAAGATGAATAATCACGCTCTGTTTTGGGTTTGATTTTCTCTACTTTCGTAGTTATCTCTGTACCACAAACACTTTTAACATGTTCCGTCATAGCTTCCACCGAAGTTTCGGGATCTAAACGCCACACATGTAAATATTTCTTTTTTTCCGCTGCTACTATACCCTTTAACTGAGTATTCTTTCCACTCTTGACATCAGTAGACAATCTGTTGGTTTTTTTACTTTGCACAATTGTCCAGCCTTTTTTATCAATCTCCTCGTCGTTTATTGGATCAGCTGTATCTGATGGGCTAGCTGTCTGCGTCGGGATTTTAGATTTCGTGGCTCCACCATTATTTACATTTTGCACTTTAGGCGGTAGGTTATGCGGTTTATTTTTTGGTTTATTGACAATATTATGGCTTACTGCTTCGGCAAATGTAGAAGGAGTAGATTTTGGAGTTTCTTGTTCGTCAGCCTGAGTCTCTGGTTGAATATTATTACTATGAATCATTTTAGAACTGATTTTTTCTTCTATAACGGACATGATTTTAATCAGATTGTCGAAATCACTTTTCGTTTGTGAAAACTGACATTGCAAAGTTGATATTGTATTTGCTTGACTTTCCAAGCGAGTTAAAATATCTTGACGAAATTGTCTCAGTTCCTTAAGTAATATGGAATCTACATCCTCATCTACAGTCATCGGTGATAACTTCGCCTGACTCCCGCGCTGGGTATTTACGTTACTTATGGGTGTTGTGGTGATGTTGACATCAGTTATATCGGTTCTAACTGGTACCTCCATGTCCCTGCTTTTCGGAATTAGGCAAACACACTCCGGACAAACCCATTTCTTTTTATATGCTATGGTAAATGTTTTAAAAGCCTTCGGTGTAATCTTGAGACATGACAAGTCATACCTTTTTCCACATTCATTAATAGAGCACTCCAAGAATGAGTCACTTGTTATTGTAGAACAACAAGCGCTGCAATCATTCGCCATTGTTTTCAATAAAACTTGAATTTTATTCAAAAATAGGTGCAACTGCCAAATCTTTCGCGCGCCGCTACTGTGCGACAAGGACGAATTATTTCCTCGCGCAAGTCCTCTCTTTTACCCGAGGTGAGGAGGGGCCTACCTCAGCTTGCACTGTACGCGCGATGCGCGAACTCGCAAATTAAATACACAAAAAAGTTCACTCCACTTTAGTACTTAATACACATATTGTTCAAACATGTTTAGAGTCAATATTGCACAAATTAAAACTTATTAGTTTGCGTAAAAAAACAAAAAAAGCGTTCGCACCCTAGGACAGCTCATGACTATGTTCCGTATACTTTCATAGTGCATTTAGTATATTACTTTGACATTACAAACAGACACTTTAATTCTATTTATTTGAATAGATTTAGATTGGCGAAATGTAGATTTACCTGTTTTAACAAAAATCGAAACGTTTTTTTTTTGTTTTCGGGTGATTCCTTAAAAATGCTGCTGGACTTTGATGAAAAAGACCAGGTAGTGTGGGACTCTTACCTCACTAAAACCTCCCCGGTGATCACTATCAGCACATGGAGGGGGTCCCGTTACCTCTTAATCCTGAACCCCCTCAGTGCAACGCCTGTTAGAGCACGTCTCTGGGGAGACTATAAAGGGGTCTCCCCTGAGCCTCACTGTGCACGGCAGCACGTGATCACAGTTCCCTGAAATCACTATTAAAACTAACCTAGTGACCTATCATTATTCACGGTTGACGGATTGGTGATCATCACCATCTGCCTAGCCTTTATGTCGTAATTGGGAGACTAGTCATGCTGTACATGCCCACCCCCTTGGCAGAATCCTCGTTGCCGCACCCATAACATAATCAGCCTATAATGTTCCCACTGCTGGGACACGGGCCTCCTCTCTGTGAGAGGGAGTGGGCCGTAATCCACCACGCGGGCCCAGTGCAGGTTTGTATAGATGTCACATGTCTTCGAATTTTTGGTTCTAGGACACGCCGGTTTCCTCACGATGTTTTCCTTCACCGTTTTGAGAGCAGTGGTGATGATATAATTTACACAAAGTAAAGCGCCTGTCTGGGTTCGAACCTACGACCTACAACTCGTATGTCGCGGCCGTCACCACTTGGCCACCACTGCTCTGGCCGCACCCATGGCTTTGCCCAACTAGTTAAGGAAAAAAAAAACAATTATACTAGATGAGCGACGATAAAAACCCGATGAGATCATTATGATCAGAAATCCGGTAATAATATCCACTTAGTTTTTTGAGGTTTCTTTGTATTTAACGTGATTCTTCAAGGATTGCCTCGTTGGTTCAGTGGTAGCAAGCGCTACTGAGCATGATGTTGTTTTGTTTTGTTTGTGATGTTGTTTTCACGTTGTTGTGTTGTCATATTTTATGCCAGTGCCGCGGCCGCATCACGGATTGATTTGTATTGTCAATCTCAAATTGTCAATGTCAATTACTAATCCGTGTTGTCTTTGGTCCCTGGCCCTGACATCAAGCAATGGACAAAATTGTCAACATTTTTTTTTAAGCTTTCGAACGAGGCTTTTGACTACGGCTGCCATCAGACGGACTACATCGCAGCAATCGCGCGCTGTCGTTATATTTGACTGCATGCAGTTGTACGTTCGACTTCGTTCCGTCATGATAACAACTTCACGCGGTCGGCTGCAGTCGTGTGAAGTCAATATTAACTGAATACAGTCGTGACTTCAACTTTACGCAGTCGGCTACAGTCGTGTAGTGTCGACGCACGCTGTCCATCGCTAACCGCTTACAATTAGTGTGTGTAACGTCTGTGCTTCCATTTCGACGTCAAATTTTAAGCTGCCATCAGACGGACTGCATCGCAGCAACCGCGCGCTGTCGATATATTCAAATGCATGCAGTTATCTGCAGTTGTATCTAACTTTGCGCAGTTGACGCGACGCATCTAGCCCAAGGGTTCAGAATAAGATTTGACGTCAAAATGGAAGCACAGACGTTACACATTACAGACGTTGTATGTGTAGGTATATTTTATGTCGTTTTTTTTTATTTGCAATGTGCGTTTTGTTTGTGCAGAATAAACAATTTTTCTTTCTTTCATGAGGTCCTGGGTTCGATTTTCGTGTCTGGCAACGTGTTATTAGGTTTTCCATCTGGAATTTCTCAGCTCGGAGTCTGAATTTTTGTCCAGTTGATGGCAATAGGCTCGCCCCCTATTAAATGGGACTTAAACATAACTGAGTCTGTGTGGTGCCGGACTTAAAGAATAGCGCCACCCCATACTTCCCGTGGGTGTTGTAAAAGGCGACTAAGGGAGACCGGAGAATGGGCAGCAGCGTTCTACTGCGATACTGCGATCGCCAACCCGCCTGCCAAGCGTGGCGATTATGGCAAACCCCCCCAAAATTGGGGGAGGCCTATGTCCAACAGTGGACGTCTTTCGGCTGAAATGACGATGATGATGATGAAACATAACTGGTGAAATGTGGGTGTTACTACAGGTACACCTCTGCCTCACCCCTCGAGAAATACAGGCGTTATGTTAATCTCCAAGGCATTCCCAATACTACCTAAAGTTCTCAAACGTATGTTTCAAATTAATATCTATTATTTCAAGTTAAATAAATATCAACTTTATTTCAATAGTAATTAAGTTGATTTCAGAGTGACTAGCATTATTGAAAAAGTTATAAAAATGTTTGAAGTTGTAGCGTAAACTGAACTTTATTGTGTACGAATTAAAGTTATTTTTCTACAAATCGCGAATTAACTACAGATTAACTGTTCTAGTGCCTTGCTCGATGCTTAATCTCTGGTTCTCATCTAATTTAAGGCAGAAGTTTAGCCATTTGTGGCATGTTTATAGCGTCCGTCCAAAAGGTTGCCTTAAATGGCACTCAATTCATGTCTGCATAGAAAACCCTTTGGCCTTCGTTATCCCTTATCGACGTTTATCTACATACAATATCTAATCCACTTTCTTTGTTAAAATTTTCAACATGAAAATAAGGCTTATATGACTGCATAGAAAAGAAAGAGAAGCGCGATGACACAACGCTGCTAATTTATTGCAAAATACGAAGCAATTATTTAATTACATTAAATCTATTGTTTGGACTAAAAAATTAAAACACTAGTGTTTTAGTATGTTGCTTGTAGAATAATCAGACAAAAAATCAGAATGATTGTAGGTATGTATAGCATGGTTTTTATTGTAAAAAGAAAGTTTTTAGAGGTATCTTCATGTTTTTTTTCTATCGTATCAAATTAGTTGTATTATGTTTTCAACACACTATCTGCCTAGCATAGGTATATCCTGAAGAATATCATATATTTTTCTGACTTTGCTTACTGTAGACGATCATATACGTTTATTGTTTCTAAAACTTGTGTTTTTTGTGTTGGGGTCCTGTAGGGCATTTTTTTTTTTTTTGACTAAAACCCACCCGTGTTCCTTCAGTTGCCTGTGCCTGGTCCTGTACGGCCCTTAACTAAAGTTAGTAATAGCTCATCTCGCTGGTCTACGGGGTACACGCACACACTATCAGTAGGAATGGGTTCCATTTTGACAGTTCAACAACATTCATTGCATTATTTACGTTGTTGAGCTGAGATTTTTTTCGAACATATGAAGCAATGGAGTAGCAAAATGCTTCAGATTGAGATTGATAGTGTGTTACGCAGTTATGGTGCTGGTCAGTAACAGTGTATTTTAAAACGCAGTGTCGACTAACGCCGAATAAAACACGTTTCTTGAATTGAGATCCCCTTTAATTTATAACTGTATTTTATTAGTAGAAATAATAATATAATATATAATCGTCTAACCGGCCCCTGCGAGTTGGCTTCGGCCCCTCGTGCGCCTTCCAAAGGTCCGGGACCTCAGGGTCCCAAGAAATACCATAAGAAAAAAATAAATAAACCATTTATTTTCAGGTAACAAAGACCCATAGATACATACCTTAAGCTAAGTATACATCGCCGTCCCCGACGAATAAAATGGTAATGCACTATTACGATAGTTTTAACTTTATTGCATATTCGATATTTAGAGGTCCGATTACACTTTGTCAATTTTTTTCAAACGTTTCCTACGGTTATCTCAGAAGATACAAGATTTTTATCTGTATTGTAATTACTTTAACAATATTATTTATATGTATGCTTAATAGACTTATGGCAACGAATAAAATTGTTAGAGACTATTACAATACTTTCGATACGTTACATTTCCAGTAAGATGCTCTTACCATTATATTCGCGGGAAAAATATTCGACATAATTTGCGTAAAGCTTAATACAATTTTATTCTGTAACAGACAATTTTATTTTAGAATCGTTAAGTTTTTTACGGTATATTTCATTAAAAATTGAAGAAAGTAAATATGTATTACTGTATCCTTTCACGAAAATTTTTTCTGTAATCGATTTAACGATTTATGCTGTGATAATTCTGCCTTACACTGAGGAAATAATGGTAGCATTATTTCCTCAGTTCTGCCTTACAAACCACAACATTACGAAATTTTAATAACAACGTAAACTAACTGAGCTCTAAAGATAACTGGTCACTAAAACCTCCTTGGTCTAGTGGTAAGAGAGCTACCTTCTCGATCTGGAGGTCGCGGGTTCGATTCCCGCGGGGAACAGCAACTTCAAGTGCTGTTTCTAGTTGGGCTACGACCTAGCAGGCTGATCACCTGACTCATCATCATCACCATCATTTCAGCCGAAAGACGTCCACTGCTGGACATTGGCCTCCCCCAAGCACCGCCACTTCGACCGGTCCTGTGCTTCCCGCATCCAACGGGTTCCTGCGGCCTTCACAAGGTCATCGGTCCACCTTGTGGGAGGCCTTCCAACGCTACGTCTTCCGGTACGCGGTCGCCACTCCAGAACCTTTCGGCCCCATCGGCCATCTGTTCTGCGAGCAATGTGCCCTGCCCACTGCCACTTAAGTTTGGCAATTCTTCGGGCTATGTCGGTTACCTTGGTTCTCCTGCAGATCTCCTCATTCCTGATTCGATCACGTAGGGAAACTCCAAGCATAGCCCTCTCCATTGCCCTTTGGGTGACTTTTAGCCTTCTTATAAGGCCCATTGTGAGCGACCACGTTTCCGTTCCATAAGTCATCACTGGCAACACACACTGGTCAAAGACTTTCGTCTTGAGACACTGCGGTATGTGGGACGAGAAGATATTGCGTAGCTTCCCGAACGCTGCCCAGCCGAGTCGGATTCGTCGATTGACCTCTTTCTCGAAGTTAGACCTACCTAACTGGACAGTTTGTTCTAGGTAAACGTACTCGTCCACGACTTCGAGTGTAGCGTCTCCGATTTTTATGAGAGTGGGTGTTACATGGGCATTTGACATGACCTTCGTTTTGGCCATATTCATTTTAAGACCCACTCTTTCGGAGGCTCTACTGAGGTCATCGAGCATTGTACTGAGGTCCTCCATAGTCTCAGCCATGACTACGATGTCGTCGGCAAACCGAAGGTGAGTTATGTACTCGCCATTGATGTTGATGCCAGCCCCTTTCCAGTCCAGAACCTTGAAGACATCCTCCAGTGCAGCGGTGAACAGTTTCGGAGAGATAACGTCTCCCTGTCTCACACCTCGCTGCAGAAGGATAGGTTTCGAGGCCTGATCCTGGAGTCTGACTGACATAGTGGCGTTTTCGTACAGACACTTCAGCACTTCGATGTATCGATAGTCGATCTGGCACCGTTGAAGAGACTGCAGCACAGCCCATGTCTCGATCGAATCAAAGGCTTTCTCGTAGTCCACAAACGCTAAGCAGAGAGGCAGGTTATACTCTTCGGTCTTCTGTATAACCTGTCGCAGCGTATGGATGTGGTCTACGGTGCTAAAGCCTTTACGGAATCCGGCTTGTTCGGGAGGCTGGAAGTCGTCAAACCTGCGCGCGAGACGGTTCGTGATGACTCTCGAAAACAGCTTGTAGACATGGCTCAGGAGTGAGATGGGCCTATAATTCTTAAGGAGGGCATTATCGGCCTTCTTAAAGAAAAGTATCACCACACCTCTGTTCCATGCCTGTGGTGTTTTGCCCTCGAGTATGACGGAACCAAACAGCTTCTGAAGGGCCTTCAGAACGGGTCCTGATTGTCCGACATAAAAGATGATCCGTGCTATCGATGCCGGAGGAGCACGTAAATTAGTCCGTCCTGCACCTGATCTCTCGCCGGTCGTGCCGGTCTACCGTCCCATCTTATAATGGGAGTGTTGGAATAGTGAGTACCTACACTTGTGTATTATTAAGAAGCAGTTACCCTGGGTAGCTCCACTTCTCGTCGTCTACATGTTCAGAGACTTTAGAGTCTGAAAGTTCGCTCGGGTTAGCCTCACAGCTCGTGAGGGTCATTAAACGCATGGTAGTGTTGTGGGATTGCTGATTCAGTTTCTGTTGCAATTGAGGCTGTCGGTCTTCGTCCTCGCCTGGGTCTAGTTATTTGCAACTCCCTTTCTAGTTCCAAATACTCTTCTTCGAAGTTATACTTGAATTGAAGAGTTAAATTGGACACCCTCACTTCCATTATTTAATTTTGTTTCCTTCAGTGTCTTTTAGCCAGTTTTTCCCACAAAATAGGCTTTTTATATAATAAAAGTCACGCTGCTTCATTTCATGGACCTTATATTTCTTTTCGGTTACTTTTGCATTCATGATGATGTTGTAAACTTCGTCAGGAGTATTTAATACTTTATTTTTCTTGTTCTTTATTGTTGTTGTCTTTGTTGTTCTTTCTATGCATGAATGCATGCTACCACCTTCGTTCTGGCCGGGGCCAGTCTCAAAAAATCAGTGGGTTATAATTTGTTGGTCATAAGCTCCTAAGGCGTAAAGGTATAAAAATCCTGTTTTGTGGAAAAGACTGGCTAAAAGACACTGAAGGAAACAAAATTAAATGGGCAAAAATAATGGAAGTGAGGGTGTCCTATTTAATTCTTCAATTCAAGTAAAACTTCGAAGAAGAGAACTAGAAACGGAGTTGCAAATAACTAGACCCAGGCGAGGGCGAAGACCGACAGCCTCAATTGCAACAGAAACTGAATCAGTCTGTTTGCATTTGAAAGCAAGCTTGTAATCAGCAAATACCCTTAAGTAATCTCACAACACTACCATGCGTTTAATGACCCCCTCACGGGCTGTGAGGCTAACCCGAGCGAACTTTCAGACTCTGAAGTCTCTGAACATGTAGATGACGAGAAGTAGAGCTACCCAGGGTAACTCTTCATAATAATAAAGAATTAAGTATTCAATTTAAGTTGATAGTTCCTAATTTGTTGATTTTTACAAACAGTTGTTATTAATTATGTATAAATAAAAAATAATTAGGCAGATTCCTTTTATTTCTTTGCACATTACCTTCTACACGTACAAAATATTTATTCAGTATTTGATACTTGCCTCCAGTTAGTATTATACATTTTCCATGGAATACACACGTAAGTTGCTATTACTGTAACCTGTAATTGATTGTTTGTCAGCGAATAAAATGGTAATAGTTCATTACGATATGGGTTCCTATCACAATTTATCAGACAATAACATAGCAATCCATTATTACGGTAACGTATTACATGAGATTTTACGCGAATAATATCGTAATGTCGCTTTACAGTTAAAGTTTGTGCCTTTAATTCATGGTAAATTGAATTTAATTAATAACTCATTTCTATAAAAGTTCTAATTATTTATTAAAGTAAACAATTACTTTGTTAAAAATCACCTTTCTTTTGGTATTTAAACAATCCCGATACGTATGTTAGTTATTGAGATATTCACGAAAAACTGTTTTTTATTTTTCCTGTAAAATTTAGTTTTTACGATTACCACTTTATTCGCCGGGGACGGCGACATAATAATACACATATAGTAACAATTTTGTTAGTAAATAAAACTTATTATGTATCTATGTTAGTAACACTTAGTTGCACTAAATCTATGTGCGTTCTGGTGGCACTATTTATTTTATTTATTTATATATACTTTATTGTACACCACAAAAATACATAACATGAAAAAGATACATCAAACACTACAAAATATACAATGGGCGGCCTTATCGCTTTCTGCGATCTCTTCCAGGCAACCTTGGAATGGACAGTGATTTTCCAGGACATAATATGGGGCTGTCGTTGGTGCAAATATTATGTATACGATCACTAACATAGATACACAGATATATACATACTTATCCAAAATTATAGATACATAAATACATACATACTAAATTGTATAAGCAACGAAATTAAAAGAAGACAGTAGTCCATTGCAGTTAGGACAACATGATCACAAGTTCACAACGACAAGTAGTGTTCCTTCACGAGTCTTTTGAACACATGTAACGACTGCGCGCGTTTAATTTCAACTGGCAATGCATTCCACAAACGAGCAGCCTGGACGGTAAAGGATTTATCAAAGAAAGTTGTGGAATGCATAGGCATTTTGAGCTTTAAGTTATCTGATGACCTTAAAAATTTCGTGTGGGAGTCACAAAGAAACTGGAAACGTTTCTTGAGATAGAGAGGGGTAGAAGGGGAAAAGAGCACATTGTACAAAAGGGAAAGAATATGAGCATTCCGACGAAGACGAATTGGTAACCACTTGAGCTTTACACGAAATTCGGAAACGTGGTCATATTTGCGCAGACCGAATATGAACCTTATACAAAAATTTTGAAGCCGCTCAAGTTTATCGAGTTGGTCTTGGGTAAGATCAAGATAGCTGGCATCAGCATAGTCAAGGATGGGTAGAAGAAGCGATTGTGCAAGCGCAATCTTAGTGGCAGTCGGTAGGAAATTACGCAATCTCTTCAAAGACGCAGCGGATGCAAATAGCTTGCGGCTAACTTCCTGTAGCTGGGCAGTCCAAGAGAAGGCCTTATCAATAAATATCCCCAAGTTTTTAACTTTATCACTAAAGGGAACCACTGAGTTGTCAAAAGAAACTTGGGGAAGGGTCGTCCAGTCGATTCTGGAGACCGTTCTAGAACTGCCCACCACTACAACCTGCGTTTTCTTAGGGTTGACCAAAAGTCCAAATCTCTTGCTCCAGTCGCATATACAGGCCAGATCACGATTAATAGTTAAGACAGCCTGGGACAGATTTCCAAGAGGAGCTTGCGAGTAAATTTGTAAATCATCTGCATAAAGATGGTAGGAAGAAATTAGATGGTCGGAGATTGAGTTAATAAAAACTGCGAAAAGTAAAGGGGATAGAACGCCACCCTGAGGTACACCGGCAGAAGTATTACTCCAGGAAGACAAGGTCTCACCGATGCAAATACGTTGCCGGCGACCGAACAGGTAACTACGAAACCAGTCAATTACCGATGGAGATATGTTAAGAGAACAAAGAATGCCAAGCAAAACATCAAAATCAACAGCATTAAAAGCATTGCTGAAATCTAGCAAGGCTAAAACCGTTAGATTACCGTTTTCCATGGCTGACCTTATATCATCCGTAATGTTCAGAAGGGCTGTGGTGGTGCTATGACCAGGACGGAAGCCAGACTGGAAGGGATTGAGGAGATTATTTTTAGAGAGGAAAGTGCTTAATTGATTGTGGATTAACCGTTCAAGGACTTTGGATAGGAATGGTAAAACGGATATTGGACGGTATTCAGAAAAGGTTGTGGGATTAGACTTTTTAGGTAAAGGAATTATTTGAGCATCTTTCCACAAACATGGAAATACACCACTAGATGCCGAAAAATTGAGGATATGACAAATGACAGGTAGGATAACATCCAGCACAGGGACCAACATATTACGGCTGATACAGTCACTTCCTACTGCATTGGAAGTAATCGATAGTATGCTCTTCTTAACATCACACGCGGTGAACTGACCAAAAACAAATGGAGAATAACTGGGAGTCGGAAGAGAAGAAAGATAATTCAGTGTATTCGATTTGATTGTCCTATCAAAATTGGACGAAGCAGTAAAATGATTATTCATTGCATCAATGTCTAAATCTTTTGGGATTGTCTCTTGTCGGGTTTTGCCGACCCCCAATGATCTAAGAAATTTCCAAACTTTGGATGCGTCCCCATTTTGGACAGATGTATGAATGTGGTGGCGATTAGCATTCCTACACACCTTGTTGCAGTGATTACGGATTGAGAGGTATCTTTCCCTGTTAGCGTCATTAGCCTTGCGCTTAAATTTAGACTTCGCCGTAACCTTTTTGAGCATTAGCGTTTTAATCTCATTTGTGAGCCACGGCGCCGGCAAATGTCTAACCTTAACTGCTCGAACAGGTGCATGTTGATCGTAGAGCTCGATAAGCTTCGCCGTAAAAATATTAACTTGCTCATCGACTGATGCAGAGGCAAACAGAGCAGACCAATCTATATTGCTGGCATCCTTGCAAAGATTATCAATGTTCATGTCACTAAAATTGCGTTGCATGAGAATCTTAGCTTTAGCCTTAGGTGGGCGAATTTTGTAAGACAGAAAAATAAGGTCATGATACGAAAAGGCATCGGCTGAACATTGACCATGTTTAGCGACATGATCAAGGGAAGAGACAAAAATCAAGTCAAGAAGTGAAGGAGTAGAGTTAGGAAAATGGTGAGTCGCACTCAGTGGAAGAATTGAAAGATTATTAGAAGCCAAAATATTAGTCAAAGAAGAAGAGCGATGGTCTTTTTTCAAAAGACAAGTATTAAAGTCACCCATGATTATGCTATGACTGTAAGAAGGGACCAGCATTTCTAAGAGATTTTCGAAGGAAGAAAAGAAACTAACGCGTAAAGAAGGACAATAATAGACGCCAAGGAGTAATTTTGAATGGTGTAGTTCGACTTCAAGGAAGAGATGTTCGCCAGCATTAGATGGCGGTGGCTGCGCTGACTCATTGATAACAGAGTAAGGAATTTGCGTGCGGAGATATATGGCAACACCACCACCAGCACCGACCGAGCGATCGTTTCTTATAAGCTGGAAACCGGGAAGAGAGTAACTTGTTGACGGGAGACAAGGTTTAAGCCATGACTCGGAAATAAGTATAGCATGTACGTTCTTACAGTCGAAGCTTGCCAGCATATCGTGGAAATGAGCCGGAATGCTCTGAGCATTAATATGTATTACGTTGAAATTCTTAGGAACATCAGAAAACTGCGCTGAGAGACTGTCAGCAAGAGAAGGAACACTCACGAAACTGTCGTCGTTGCTTGTTATAGAGAAAAAACTACAATTATCACTGCTTACATCGATAGACATAAATATTTACCTAATATAATAAAAATAATATAATTTAAATAGTACAAAAACCTATAAAAATAAAATAATAATAAAAAAGTAACCTGTTTAGGTAACTATAGTCCTGCCGGTTGCGTTATTAAATGTAAAAAAATTAAAAAACCTACTTACACAGTCCGGGTAACAAAAGAGAAAAAAAACAATGAAAACATATCAGGACAGGAGAAAACACAAGAAAAAAAAAATTAAATAAAAATAGTAATAATAATAACTTCTACCAGTCACAGTCAGCCATTGCACATTTAGAAAAAATGGAACGCACCGATTGCAAATGACATATTGGGTATTGACTATATTAAGGCGGAAACACACTTAAACCACGCCACGTTTAGCGACATCAATTTAGCTTTCTCATTGGTCACATTTTTCTTCTCGTTGAGCTTTTTTAGTCATTTGGCCAATAAGTAAGCGTGGGATGGCGTCAGGTGTTACAAGTGTGCTGCGGCCTTTTCTCTTTACAATACTCTATGGTATTGACTGACACTGACAGTGACAATATTGTGTGTGACATTCAAGCAAATTGAAATTAAAGTTTGTAGCACAATAAAAATTATCTGACGGTATAACCAAAACAATAAAAACATGATATTACCCGGACTTTGAACAAGACATCACAAAGAAATCACTTCTTTAAAGCTGCAGCACGCTTCAACCTAGTGGTCTTCGCAGCAGCAACGACTGGGACTGAGGCTGACACATGCGCTAGCGATACTGGATCACTCTGCTCGGACTCACTGGGATTCGGCGCAATCTTGTCCAATTCAGCGAGGGACTCAACTCGATGCCGCGAATCATTTGGACCAAGGACATACACACATCCTGCCTTAGTCCAGCTCCTGCTGACACCGCATCTTTCCCTCGCAGCCAAGAACACATCATGCCGCCCCTTGGTTAGGAACTCTGACATGGTGACACCTGTTGCTTTCAATTTGGCTTTGGAAAACCAAATCCTATCCCGAACAGCAAGACTGCCAAGCTTGAACAGGATAGGCCTGGTTTTATTAGCCATGGCTCGTCCCATCCTATGACATCGGCTGATGTCCGCAACAGTAAAGTCACTCAGCTGTAATTTGTGACAAATTACCTCAGTGATCACCTTAGCAGTGTCCTCCTTCTGCTCCTCATCAACACCATGCAACAGCAAGATCTTCCTTCGTCCCCGCATCTCTATTTGGTCGACACTACGAGCTAGTAGCTCCACCTGTTGCTGAACACTGTTGAGAGCTTGCGTGATGAATGACCGGAACATTGTAAATTCTGCAGCCAGGCTAGAGGTTGTGACAGGTGATGTAGGGGCCTTCTTAAGCTCATCTTCAAAGGCCGACATCTTTGTGTGAAACAACTCCTTTAATTCACTCAAAGTGCTTGTTAGTGAATCCATTGCGATGAAGTGAAGTAATAGTAAATTGTGAGAAAATTGTGAAGAGATAACGCTACACCAGCAGGTACTAACTATGTACTTTTAAAATAAAGCATAAATAATTATAAATACTGTGTCAATTAAATTATATTGAATTTCAAATCAGAGCAAATTTTTCTTTGTCTAACAGTTACAAGTACCCACGAGCAAAAAAAAAAGTCTAGCTAAAAAAAGCACTAGTCCGCGAAAGCGGCGGAATACCACATCCTGCGGCCAAAAGCTTTCTTCCATCACCAGGTGCAGGTAGCATGTTGGTATGCGCTCCACGAAAGCCTTGAAGTTGACAAATAAGTACACATTCTGAAAATTTCAAGTGTCTACCTATTACGGTTCATGAGATAAAGCCCTATGACAGACAGACGGACAGCGGAGGCTTAGTAATTGGGTTCCGTTGGCACACTTTGTATTACAGAACCCTAACAATTAATAAGTCTACAAAAGCTTGACCACCCAGCAAGAATTAATCACGATAATTTTACGATCACGGATAACATAGCAAAAAATTTAACGCCATTCTATTAATCTTCTATTATCAGCTCAAATTACATACCCACACAATGAGGATGAAGTGTTTACCATACATTACGGAAGTTCGCTGAGTCAAGGTGATGTCAATGACCTCTGACCCGCAACGTGCTCATCGTACCTACTATAGATTATCTTGTGGGTTACTTAAGGGACTTACAGGACCTAAACACAAAAAAACGCAAGATTTAGAAACAATAAAAGTATAATATGATCAACTACAGTAAAAAAAAACAGAAAAATATATGATATTCTTCAGGATAAATGCTAAGTAGATAGTGTGTTGAAAACATAATAAAACTAATTTGATACGATAGAAAAAAATCATGAAGATACCTCTAAAAACTTTCTTTTTACAATAAAAACCATACTAATACATACATACAATCATTATGATTTTTTGTCAGATTATTCTACAAGCAACATACTAAAACACTAGTGTTTTCATTTTTTAGTCCAAACAATAGATGTTTTGTAAATATATAATTGCTTCATATTTTGCAATAAATTACCAGCGTTGTGACATCGCGCTTCTCTTTCTTTTCTATGCAGTCCGACAAAGACCGCGCTTTAGGTCATGTAGTCGCCTTAACTTGTAAGAGTTATGTAGGTATAGACGCCAGCACATCAAACTACTCGAAACTGTCAAATTTTCCCAATCAACTTTGAATCTAATGCTTTAGCGATAAAGTTGAAAATCTATTACAGAAATTTGACAGATTTTACTTAGTAGCTTGATGTGCTTGCGTCTGTACTAACACTACTTTTGCTTTCGTTGGTATTTTATGACTACGTCTTTATTGTCGATGAGTTTTAGAGTAGTTAAGTACTATACTTATTAATTTTTTATGTTTTTTTTTCTTCTTCTTTAATCTCGTTGGTCTGGAGACCATCAACATTAATTGTATTTGCCCGGGCAGAGACAAGTGTGTTAACGGCAAGATGGCCAAGCCAGTGCAAGCAGTAATTTTAGTTCAATCTCAGATTTGGTGCCACCAGCTGCATCAGACTGCTTGAAAAGTGTTTTTTTTGAACTTTTTATTGTAAAGTCGGGCTTTTGATTTTTTCAATTATTATTTTTTCAAGAAGGAGTTTGGATTAGAGCCCCGGTTAATGGTAATCTGCGTTCGCGATTAAGTTGTCAAAAGTATAAACAAATATGAGTTGATGGAAAAATAACTTTAATTCCGGTACAATAAAGTTCAGTTTACGTTACCACTTCAAAAGTTTTCATAACTTTTTGAATAGTGCTAGTCACTCTGAAACCAACTTAATAACCATTTAAATAAAGTTGATATTTGTTTAATATGAAATTACATATTAAACAAATATTAATTTTATCATCCCCCCATCCCTTCCACCTGTCCCGTTGAGACGTTAGGTAATATACATACTCTCCCTTATTATATGGGAAAGAAACTAAACTGAAACACAAAATATGGTTGGTATTATTAGGTAGGTACCTCTCTGCTTAACCTTATCACTAATATTAGAATGACGAAAGTTTGTGAGTGTGTTTGTGAGTTTATACGTTTGTTACTTCTTCACGCTCAAACGGCTAGACCGATTTTGATAAAATTTTGTATGAACGTAGCTGAATCCAGGGTGGATTAACATACAGGCTACTTTTTCCCTCGGGGTCGACATTTACGCGGGTGAAACCGTGGGGCGCAGCTAGTGGGTTATAAAGGCGCAATGAAGTGATGATAGCATAAGACTTACATAAAATTCGCACCTTTTCTTAAAAGTCTAGCCTACATTTTAAGCCAATTTAATGTTAGTTACTTCGTACTAATTCTGGTAACACGGCTGACACGAAACTGTCACCCAACGAAGCGCCAAACACGCAAGATAAATCGCCGTCGTTAAATAAAGATGTTAAAGTAATTAACTGCTCTAGTACTAGTTAGAATAATTTAGTGCTAGTTTGTAAAGTGGTTAGTTGGTGCCACAGTTATAAGCGCACAGAGTTCAAGCACTTATTCTGGAAATAGCACTTTAATTTCAACGCTCTACATAATTATAAAAACTTTATAACAAAAAAAAATCAGCCGACTTCTAAAAAAACACTACAAAGTGAAAATAACTTTAATTTTGGAAGTCGGTGACTTTGGTTTTGTATTTTTTTTTGCCACCGATTTCGGTTGTTTATTTTTTTGTAATAGGTACTGTTTAAATATTTCACTTTTTAGTTGTGTTACCTACCTACCCCAAACTTTGTATACTTTCAATTGCTAAGTATATACAGTGACAGGGAGATGTTATAACACCATAAACATACACTAAGTGAAAAAAAACACATATTAATAATAATAATAAATTGGCAACACTGATACGTCAACAACGTACATTTTTCTCTTTTATCTTATATTTCCTGTTTTTATTAATTTCCCGTCTTTATTGATATCAAGCATATTGCAAAAAACCTTTTCGAATAAAACATATTAAATCTATAAACAATAAACCAAAAATAAAATGAAAAAGCTAAAGAAACATAGAAAAATTAAAAATGACGGCTGTCAAATTTGGCCTCCGAACAAAATAAATCTGTGTGAGATAAGAAGATTATAATAGAATGTTGACGAGATCAGCAGCACGCCGTGCACATCTACCACCTCCGGACTCGTCGCTCAGCCCCGCCCCGCCGCCGCCGGAACCCAGCCCCATCGAGAGTGCTGTGACACCGGCCGTGGCAGTTGCGTCGAGCTCGAGCGACGAATATTTTTCCCCGCCGACGTCGCCAACACCCGTACGTCGGCAGGGGAGAGGCCGGCCACCGAACAGCTTGGGACTTAGGGGCCATCCGGCCCCGAGTCGGGTCCCCGCTACCGGTGGTTGTGTGCAGCGCATGAGATGGACTCAGTCTATGAACGAGAACGTCATGCGCGCATATTACGGGTCTACAGAGGGGGGAATTAACCTCACTGCGTACCGCGATAGGATGCTGTCTCTGTTCCAGGAACTGGAACCAACCGTCAACGTTTCGGCCCAACGACTGTCGGATCAGGTGCGGGTCATCCAACGCAATCACAGGTTGGACGATATCGCACTTGATAGGTTGCGCTCAGAGGTACTGAGCAACCATATCGTCTCGACTTCGGCACAAACTGCGGCACAAGTGTCAACTGTTGATGCCATCCCGCCGCGGTTCAATCGTGTTGAAGAAGAAGATGATAGGGTTGACACAGTAAGTAGCCAGTGCAACGTTCGACTGAGGAGCGCACTGGAGGATGCATTACGCGAGTATAGGTCCACTCCAACCGAACTTAGGCCCCGATTACCACGGTTACCCATGCACAAAAAAAATAGGGCGCTGGTGTGTGCTTTGGACTCGCAGCTCAAGAATTTCTTCGAGAGCAGCGAGGATCTCGTTGATACACACTCGATCCTGTACTGTGCGGCTGTTGCGGCATGTCGTTTAGCTAACGTCAAATTTTCAAGTTGTGACGGAGCTACTCGACCAAAACCAGCCGTACCAGCCTGGCAGCGCAGGATCGAGCGTCGTATCGATGGGGCCAGGGTACTCATCGGCAAACTATACTGCTTCAGGGAGGGCAATACACGACCACGAGTGATGCGCTTTGTAAGGCGGGCATTCTCGGGGACTGGAATCAGCCCTCGAGAATACATGTCCCGTGTCACAGAGCGCATCGACTTCCTGAAGCAGAAAGTTTGTGCATGGGCGAGCCGAATTCGGCGGTATAAACGGCGGGTGGATCGATACACGCAGAATCGCATGTTCCAGAGCGATGAAAGGTGGGTGTATAGAGCTTGGGAGCGACCTGAACAAAATGTAACAGACGTATACCGCCCAGATGATGCCGCCACAAGTGCATTCTGGTGCAGCATCTGGTCGGTGCCCGTCTGTCACACTGAGGCTGGCTGGATGCAGGATGTCGAGCGAGTGTGTGAGTCTGTACCAGAAATGGAAAAAGTCCTGATTACGCCATCAGACGTTGCCAGAGCAGTCCGTCCGTTATCGAATTGGAAATCACCGGGACCGGACGGACTGCACAACTTTTGGCTGAAATGGCTAATTAGTTCACACACTTGCCTGGCATCTCAGTTCCAGTCATCCTTAGAGTCTGGGTCGCTACCGCAGTTTCTAACAACAGGCGTTACCCACCTGCTCCATAAATCAGGTAGTCCCGCGGAACCCAAGAATTATAGACCGATCACGTGTTTGTCGACGGTTTATAAACTTCTTACATCCATTTTGAGAGCGAAAATTAATAAGCACATTGAGAGTAACTCGATTATGTCTGCTTCTCAAAATGGATGTAGGAACGGGTCCCGCGGTACTAAGGAGCTACTCCTCATTGATATGGCCATTAGCCAACAGGTTCGTCGATCCCGCAAGGATTTGTCGACATGTTGGATAGATTACAAGAAGGCCTATGACTCAGTGCCACATACATGGCTCATGAGGGTGCTGGAGTTGTACAAGATAGATGCAACTCTACGCACCTTCCTTGAGTCGTGTATGGGGCAATGGAAGACGGTCCTTCGTTATCCAGGATGTCGACAGATCCAGGGAAATGATGAGCCTGTATGGATTAAACGGGGAATATTTCAGGGCGACAGTTTGAGTCCACTTTGGTTCTGCTTAGCCCTGAATCCTCTAAGTACACTACTGGAGGATTCAGGTCTAGGCTATCGGTTGAGGAGAGGTGGTCAGGTCATATCTCACCTCCTTTACATGGATGATTTGAAACTCTTTGCCCCCAACAAATTGCGTCTGATGGAGCTACTTAAGGTAACTAAAACTTTCAGTAGCGCCATCAAGATGGAATTTGGTGTCGACAAATGTGCAGTCATGCATGTAAAGCGAGGGGAGATTATGGAATCCGAGGGAATTCAACTCTCGGATTCCATAAGCCTCAGATCCCTCTCCTCATCCGAAAGCTATAAGTATTTGGGTATGTCGGAAGCGTTAGGCATCAACGATGCTGACATGAAGCAATCGTTGAAGGAGCGCTTCTTTTGTCGCCTGAAGAAGGTATTAATTAGTCTTCTTTCGGGCGGAAATAAGGTGCGCGCTTTCAACGGTTGGGTCATGCCGGTTTTGATGTACTCTTTCGGCATACTCAAATGGACTCAGACCGAACTCGACGCCCTGGATAGAAGAGTCCGTACACTACTGACCGCAAACCGGATACATCACCCACGATCATCGGTGATGAGACTGTATATCCCGCGGAAGTGCGGGGGTCGAGGCTTTTTAAATGCGAAGACCCTCCACAACCGCGAGGTGTGCAGTCTCAGGGAATACTTTTTAAAAGCCGAAGTGGGTATGCACCGTGATGTGGTCGCAGTGGACAAGGGGCTCACCCCGCTCTCCATGGCTAAAGAGAACTGGCGCAAACCTGTAGTACTTTCTACTGATGACCGCAAGAGGGTATGGCAAAGCAAGGAGCTTCACGGGCGCTTCTATCGGGCTCTTCATGAGCCCGGTGTAGATTTCATAGCGTCCGTATCCTGGCTACGTTTTGGTGACCTTTTCGGGGAAACTGAAGGTTTTGTCTGTGCAATTATGGACGAAGTTATCTTAACGAATAACTACCGGAGACATATTATGAAGGACGGGACGGTTGACGTGTGTCGGGCATGCCACCGTCCGGGTGAGTCTATCAGACATATTATCTCTGGTTGTTCTCGTCTGGCTAACGGCGAGTACTTGCACAGGCATAACCAAGTGGCTAGGATTATTCACCAGCAACTTGCTTTGAAATATAAGCTTGTGGATTCTGAGGTACCGTATTACAAGTATGTGCCCGACCCAGTTCTTGAAAATGACCATGTCACGTTGTACTGGGATCGGTCTATCATTACTGACAGGACTATTGTTGCCAATAAGCCTGATATAGTGGTGATAGATCGATTAGCGCGCCGCACAATGATTGTCGATGTTACCATTCCACATGACGGGAACCTCGTGAAAGCTGAGAAAGAAAAACAAATTAAGTATCTCGACTTAGCACACGAGGTTGTTGACATGTGGAATGTGAGCTCGGCTATCATTGTGCCGATTGTCGTATCAGCCAATGGACTGATGGCCGAAAGCCTCGATCAACATCTATCGAGGCTCTCGTTAGGTGGTTGGATCAAGGGCCTGATTCAGAAGGCAGTACTCCTCGATACGGCTCGCATTGTGAGGAGGTTCCTGTCTCTGGAGCCCTAACCACCGGTAGCTTGGACCCTGCTCCCGACACCGGCGGATCACTATTTTTTATATTTTTAAATGTTTTTTTATAGTTATTTTTTATATTGAAATATTTAAAAATGTAATTAATAAGGAAACTAAACGAATAAACGAAATAATAATAATATAATTTCATTTATTTCAGATACCACATAACCCATAAGAAAAAATTACATTATTCAATAATAAATACAAAAACACATATCTACAAACGAATAAATACAATATAAATACAACATCAACGCACAAATTAGATAAATCAAAATTAAAAAAAAATATGAAGTTCAAAAACTACTCATCACAACTTGAGCAAATTTATAATATGGGACCACCCTGAAAATCCCGGGAAAAGTAAAAAAAAAAATCAAATCAGTTCATAAATGTCGGACTACTAAGGTTTCTTTTGTATCCCGGGTATCGGCCGAGTATCGGTCTGTGTGGTGCCGGACTTAAAGAATACCACCACCCCTTACTTCCCGTGGGTGTCGTAAAAGGCGACTAAGGATCGTACCGGAGAATGGGCAGCAGCGTTCTCTGTGTATTTCACCACCATACCATACTGCGATCGCCAACCCGCCTGCCAAGCGTGGCGATTATGGCAAACCCTCCCAAAATTGGGGGAGGCCTATGTCCAGCAGTGGACGTCTATCGGCTGAAACGACGTATCGGGCTAAAGCCACTTCTCATAGAGCGAAGGAATGATCTTACTGAGGTTACAAACATTAAAAAAAAACAACCCGAATTGAGAACCTCCTTCTCTTTTTTTAAGATGGTTAAAAAGAAAGAAAAAATGTTTTACTGTCAATGGAACATATTAACATTGAAGGACACTGAACGAGACAGAATAGAAGTTTTATTGTTATTACGTCGAGAGGCGTTAAGTGTCCCGCGAAGTGTTAAGATGACTATACGCGCCTCACCTGCTTTCGTTTCATTCCGCAGTTACAGGTTGCAAGATCATCCAATCTGGAAAAATCTCACCGTAAAAACTTAGATGTTTAGAGTTTGACGTGAGCTGTCAGTGCCGGGTCAGCGGGATTGTCCGAAAGGGTTACCGCTGGCCCGGAATATAAAGGGCGAAGGAAGGAACATGGGTGGGCTTTGGTCAGTAAGAGTCTGACGCTCCCTTCCGCTCCACCCAGAGCGAGAGGGGTCATTTGATGATTTCTCATCCTGCCTGTCAACAGTGTCACTTCCTAGCATCAGTGGAATGACAGCTCACTTATATAATAGCTCACTTCACCTTAGTTTTCACGGTGAGATCTCTGCAGCATCCATCAGCTGTTCGTCATAGCAGCTCCAACAAAATCAGTCGTACTGAGGCTGATTAATACAGAAGCCAGGTCTTTACATCTTTGCAAAAAAAAAGAGAAACCAACCATACCATTACTTCAGCATATTGGACACTTTCCCCGGATCTTTTCCTCACACGTGGGCATTTAATAAAAAAAATTGTTTCGCTGTCCTGGGGGCTTAAAAAGGCCACTTTGGCAGAATCTTAAAAGGATAACATAATGGACAGTTAACCGTGTCAAATCCCATTGGTGAAGCATTTTTCAGTTATTTTTTTTGTCTGTGCTAAAATACCAATCAATCCGATCCAAATCCAATCCCAACCTCTTTGATTATACCTATGTAGTGCAGCGAAAAAAAGAAAAACACGGACTGCCTTTGCCATATTACGATTCATAATGTTATCCTTTTATGATTGTCCAAAGTGGCCTTTTTAGGCCCCCAGATTTCCTGTGTCTTCAGCTTACAAACAACTACCTCCATATTTTCTGACTCACCGACTTCTTGACGATTAAAAAGTGCCTGTAAATGGTTTAATTGAAATAAATGCTTTGTGTTTGAAAACAAAGGGGCATTGACTCATATACAAAACACGAGTTAGTTAAATAAAAATTTCAACTAACCATGTATTTGTCAATTTGACATTATCTTTAGGTCCCGTTATGTTAAACAGCACTTGTCTGCCCACTACCCATTAATTAACGCTACTTGAAAATTGATACCTGACAAGGTGATAAACATCTCTATTATTTTGTTGATTAGGTCCAACCTCTTTTGACTTTAATTGCGGGTATGGATGGTTGTTGTGAACTGGCAAAAAAGTAACAAGTAGTTATTACGAATAGATATGTATTAAATTGGTCTAGATTTCATCGCAGTAACGCTACTTCATCTTGTAACTGTTGATTCGAGAACAGAAGACATGCTAAGGTCTTTGTGCCACGCGTAATGGAACTCTTTGGAGTTGGGTGCGGGAACAAAACAAATCTAGTGGAGTTGAGCAGGACACTTGGCAGGTGATGAAACATGAGCAAACCTTGTGAGCTAGAGTCAGAATCAGAGTTTTATTTGCTCTAAATGTAGGTGTCTGTGTGGTGCCGGACTTACAGAATAACACCAGCCCCTACTTGCCGTGGGTGTCGTAAACCAACACCATACTATACTGCAATCGCCAACCCACCTGCCAAGCTTGGCGATTATGGCCATACGCCCCCTTGGGGGAGGTCTATGTCCAGCAGTGGACGTCTTTCGGCTGAAATGATGATGATGATGAAATGTAGGTGGAGCGGAGTCTAAGGACTGGATATAGAAGTGCTGATCGTCTTGTGCTGAGCTGGGCAGACGAAATTGCTGCGATCACTCGTTGAGCTTGGAAACACTAGCACGGGAACATGGCTGTTGCTGTGGATTATGATAATGAATCTTTCCAGTCGGATGAAGAAAACTGAACACCCAGAAGGCGAGCGTGCAAGAGATGAGGCTATACGCAGACAAAGCCACAAAGCTAGACAAAATCTTCCAAAGAAGAAAGATTGGATTCGTGAACTTGGTAGTTTATCAACAACCGACTTAAATCTTAGTAAGTACATACGTACTGCCGCCAGCACATAAAGCTACCCGAAGCTGTCAAATTTTCCCAATCAACTTTGAACCTTATGCTTTAGCAACAAAGTTGAAAATCTGTTAAAGAAATTTGACAGATTGTAGTAGCTTGATGTGCTGGCGTCTGTACATTTTGGAAGTTTTTTTTTCCAAATTAGTTAAGTGTAGACACGGTTTTCATAGGTTTTTTATGCCCAAAATTTAAATGCTCCGTGTTGAGCCACGGAAACATATAACATTTGCACATGACGCGTGACGTCACCACACACGTTGCCTGTCATTCAACATCAGCGCTTGTGAAAACCTGACATAAAGGAAATAAATAAATATAATAAAAAAATCCGGACATATTTGTTTATTATTCCGCTTCCCAGTGACTTTTCAAGGCGTTATTTTATTTCATTTCCGTAATCCACCATCGATTTAAGAAAATTCAGAATAGGGCCGCCGCCGCTGCCGCGAAACATGTTTTCGATATGCACTATTTTAGTTGAACTTTGACTGGCGAATTTGTATCTGTTAGCCCAGTTTCGCATGGGCGTGTTTTTCGCGCACTGGATTTTCATTGCACTGATTAGCGCCCGAGAGTTGAAATTCCAACTGAGGGTTTTTTTGACGCGATACTATGCGCTCTGTTGGATTCTTAATTCTCGGCTCAGTACCGAGAGTTGCAAATTGAGTGCGCGATAAATTCCCTGCCCGATATTTTTACGTTCGTGCATACGTTCTCCAATGACATCACTCAATGAAATTACTGAAATGAAGAACTCTGTGTTTCCGCGTGGGGAAAATGGTTTAGTAAAGTTTCTGATAAAGTACATAGCAAAATTATTAGATGTACTTTAACACCGTTTACATCATCATCTGCCTAGCCTTTTCCCAACTATGTTGGGGTCGGCTTCCAGTCGAAGTGGATGCATCTCAATACCAGTATTTTACATGGAGCGACTGCCTACCTGACCTCCACAACCCAGTTACTGGGATATACGATTACCCCTTGGTAAGACTGGTTGTCAGACTTTCGGACGACTTTCCCCCTATATTACATGAGACTTAAAAATAAATGGCGAATTATACTTCAACGGGTGTATGTACAAGGCGTGACGTCATGACGTTATATTTTTTTATAAACGTATTTTCTTTCTTTCTTTCTATCCCGGGATGTCAGGCATGTCCACAACAAACGTCGCAAGTACGTAAACCTTTGTACAGTTTCTATATTTATATGTCTGTAATTTATATGGTGTACATAATAAAGAGTATTATATTCTATTCTACGTAAAATAGCTTCACCTAATCCGATCACTGCTAACGAACTAACTGCAAAAAAGATTAACAAACGTTTTCGGTCAAGGTTAGGTTTTTAATTAAAGCAATAATAATAATCTTTATTGTTTGTTTTGACTCTTACATCTTACATCAAAAATAGTTTATCTATACTTATAATAAAGCTGAAGAGTTTGTGTGTTTGTTTGTTTGAGCGCATTAATCCATCGAACTACGGAACTACCAGTCTGATTTGAAAAAATATTTTTGCATTTTATTGCCCATTTAGCTGCGCCCGTGGTTTCACCCGCATAAGTTTCGATCCCGTGGGAATGTCGGGATAAAAAGTACCCTATATGTTCATCCAGGGTGTCAGCTACCTCCACACAAAATTTTATAAAAATTGGTCCAGCCGTTTGAGCATGAAGAAGTAACAAACATAAACACACCCTCACACACTCTCACACTTTCGCCTTTATAATATTAGTGTGATATTTAGTGTGCTCTTGAGGAAGGCTGTGCTAGGACCTTTTTTTTTTTTGCGGATGGGAAATCATCAAATGACTCCTCCCGCTATGGGTGGAGCGAAAGGGAGTTTCAGACTCTTACCGACTAAAACCGACCCGTGTTCCTTCCTTAGCCCTTTATGTTCCGGGCCAGCGATAACCCTTTCGGACAATCCCGCTGGCCCGGCAGGCTTCGGCCCTAAGGGGCCCCTCCTCGATGCTGACATCTCTTTGAGGCGCGCGTGTAACACGTACGCGCCGCCCGGCATAGGCCTGGTTCTGATCGAATGGTGAGCTACCCATTACTCTCCTGGGACAGTCTCCTCCGTTTTTTACGCCGCATTTTCGCTGCCTGTCTCTCCGAGGTCCTCCTAGTAGGTTGCAAAGGCAACATGAAGTAATCTTACTTAGCTAGGACCCTGAAGAACTGAGCAAAAAATATATCAGATAGAACGCTTGGCGATAACGAAGTAATAGCCCGGGCAGGCGTTTCGATTCGATGCGACGGGATGGGTCAGGGGATCAAGAAATTTCACGCGAACGAAGTCGCGGGTAGAAGCTAGTTAAAAAATATCGTTGTAATGATCTGTTAGTGGTATCACGAAGTAAATGATGTGCTTTAAAAACAAAAGCGCTTGACTGTCCAAGGTCTGAACTCTGAATATCAGTACAGTAAACAACAGTAGCAAAAACAATGCATGCAATGTTTATTTCATTGCACAGAGCCATTTATCAGTTGCCAACAATCAACACGTTTATACGTTTATTTTACAATCAGCTGTAGGTACCAATCAATCATTAAGGCGATGTTTCGTTGGTTGGGTGTTCATACAAAATATTACACAGGGTTATTGGTAAATTGTGGTTGATGTTTAAAAAGTTGTTTTACAAGTTAACAACTAGTTGTTGTTTGGTTGTTGTTTAGTTAGTTAGTTACTACCTATGGGACCAAACGTGAAATCGCAAAAAAAAAATCAGCTGGTCGCTACATTTTAACGAGTTGTAGGAACATAAACATACCAGCTGATTTTTTTGAAAAGTTGTTCAGAATGTTGAGTACAATGTCCTCTTAAGAGGTTGTTAATGTTTTACCAATAACCCTGTATTAAGACATTTTTTTAATTGAAAGCGAATTTATACCTACTGAGCATTCATCTGGAAACTCATAACACAGAATCTCTTCATCATCATTTCAGCCGAAAGAAGTCCACTGCTGGACATACGCCTCTTCAGCCGGTTCTGTGCTTTCTGCATCCAGTGGGATGAATTACTGAAAATAAATTACTGTAAGAAAATTGCGAGCCTAACTACGCTCGCAATTCATCCGAATTTGTGGCAATGTTTGAGGAAATCTTTATCCAGCAGCAGGGCTAGCATGGGCTGGGGATAAAACTTTTCTCCACCGGTTATTTCCACTGACAAGGGATAAAATTATTTTTTCCACCTGCCAAAGCACGGCAACAGGGGGAAAGAGAATTGTATCACTTTTTGACATTAGACGTGGATACTCACCCCCCGTCTATAGCATGGCGACTAGTGGAAGAGAAAAATTACAGATATTTTGACATAACAAAGGAAGAAATTTGTCCTCGTTTTTAGATGGTGGGTTTAAGTATATCTCTTGGAGAAAATATAATTAATTGTACTATAAAAATGTCTCGTGCTTACTGCCACCGTGAATAGTTTATCCACCCATATCGCCATGCTCGGAGGGTGGACAAAATTGACAGAGGGGAATAGTATTTTCTCCTCTCCCCGTGGATAAAATGTCTCCGGCCATGCTAGCCCTGCTGGTTTGTCCACCGTGAATAGTTTATCCACCCATGTCGCCGTGCTCGGAGGGTGGACAAAATTGACAGAGGGGAATAGTATTTTCTCCTCCCCCCGTGGATAAAATTTAATGTCTTCGGCAATGCTAGCCCTGCAGAGAACGTTTTTGACTGTTAGATAATCATCGTCCACCTAGCCTTTGCCCAGCTATGTTGCGATCTGCTTCCCGTCTAACCAGATGCAGCTGGACACCAGTATTTTACATGGCCCGAATGACTATCTAACCTCCACAACCCAGTTACTGGGTAATACGAAACCCCTTGGTAATTTTTGGGCTTCTGACTGCCCGTAACGACTGTCCAAGATCTAAAAATATCCTATTCCATACTAATATTATAAATTCGAAAGTAACTCTGTCTGTCTATCTTTATGTTACCTTTTCACGCCTAAACCACTGAACGGATTTCGATAAGATTTGGAAGAGAGATAGATTGCATTCCGAAGAAGGACATAGAATAGTATTTATTGCGATATTCCCACGGGATTGACACTTATGCGGGTGAAACCGCGGGGCGCAGCTATTAAAGTATATAATTTGAAGAAAATATGTAGGTATTTCAATTGTGAATTATCTTCCTTTATGTTTACGATTTAGCAGACATCTTTTTGTATGAAACCCTCTCGAAGAACAACAGAATCTCCTGAAGGCTGGGAACAAGTTTAGTCACATGCTAACAGCATGATTCTTATTGTGATGAATGGTTCTTAATGGAAGAATCGTACTGATTAATTGTCGAATAATTTGCATTGATTAATGATATTGTCTGTGTGGTGCCGGATGTCTGTGTGGTGCCGGACTTAAAGAATTGCACCACCCCTTACTTCCCGTGGGTGTCGTAAAAGGCGACTAAGGGTCTTACCGGAGAATGGGCAGCAGCGTTCTCTATTTATTCCACCATCACACCATACTGCGATCGCCAACCCGCCTGCCAAGCGTGGCGATTATGGCAAACCCCCCCCAAAATTGGGGGAGGCCTATGTCCAGCAGTGGACGTCGAGCGACGAATGATATTGTTAATATTGTTGGTAATATTAGATGATGCGTAGGTCAAGTTGTGCGGTATCTTGGTGTCAGTGTTACTGAAGTAAAATGCAAGACTCATCAAAGTTATGATTATGACATTGATCCTACTTATTGCGGCCTAGACAAAGAAAACCAGACCACATGACCAGAGAGACAAAGTGACCAGGTCCGTGCCGGACGGCGCGTACCTACGTGTTCCACGCGCGCCTCAAAGAGATGTCAGCAGCAGAGAACCACCCCCCCTTAAGGTCCCCTTAGGGCCGAAGCCTGCCGGGTCAGCGGGATTGTCCGAAAGGATTACCGCTGGCCCGGAACATACAGGGCTAAGAAAAGAACACGGGTGGGTTTTAGTCGGAGTGGGAGGGGTTATTTGATGATTTCCCACCCAAAAAAAAAAAGTTGTGCGTTATTGTGGTGTCAGTGTCAATGAAGTTAAATGCAAGACTCCTCAAAGTTATGATTATGATATTGATCCTACTTTTTGCGGTCTAGACAAAGAAAACTGGCCAAGTGCGAGTCGGACTCGCACACGAAGGGTTCCGTACCACAAGGCAAAAACGCCGAAAAAAACACGTTTGTTGTATGGGAGCCCCCTTAAATATTTATTTTATTCTGTTATTAGTATTTGTCGTTATAGCGGCAACAGAAATACATCATCTGAGAAATTTTCAACTGTCTAGCTATCACGGTTCATGAGATACCTACAGCCTGGTGACAGACGGACAGATGGACAGTGGAGCCTTAGTATTTTTTTTTCAAAATGGCGACCACGCATTAAACCTATATTTTGAAAATCAATATGTTGGGCAGGTAGGTATGCCACGGACTTTCAAACTCCTTTAATTTGTTAATAGCAAATATGTATTTATTTATTATAGGTGCATTTTTCTTGGAGTTTTTGGCATTCTATAAAGAATTTACGGCTGCAATAATATTTCCAATATTCTTTTCGTATGTTTATTGTCCGTATTGCTGTTCAAAGTCAAAGTTCAATAAAGAGCAAAAAAATTAGCACGTCGTAAAGAATCTTATCTTTTATTAATAATAAATGTTTATTGTATATTACTATTATATTATAGTAATATAATTAAAGTATCCGTATAAAAAACCACAGTATACGCCTTCTTGTAATAATCTTATAACAAAATGATGATGATTCTAAATGACCGATTATTAGAGACTTTGAAATTCTGTTAATTAAATAAATTGAATTTAGAATATTTTAAAAGTTTAATTTAAATGACTAATTACTTTTTGTTGTATTTTATTTGACATTTTAATTGTATATTGACAATGGAATTCTATTTTGACATTTGAATTGTATTTCGACATTTTAATCGTATTTTGACATTTTGATCTTATTTTGACTATTAAGTATTTATTTATTGTATTAAACTGTTAGTTTTTATTCGATAATTGTATTTAAATGTTCTTATTTTCAGGGTTCCGTACCCAAAGGGTAAAAACGGGACCCTATTACTAAGACTTCGCTGTCTGTCCGTCTGTCTGTCTGTCTGTCACCAGGCTGTATCTCAAGAACCGCGATAGCTAGACAGTTGAAATTTTCACACATGATGTATTTCTGTTGCCGCTATAACAACAAATACTAAAAACAAAATAAAATAAATATTTAAGGGGGGCTCCCATACAACAAACGCGATTTTTTTGCCCTTTTTTGCTCGATATCAAAAATGGCAACAGGTGGACACTTGAAATATTCACAAAATACTCAGTTGTATTTTAACTTTAATAATAAATAATAAAATTAAAATTAAAATAAATATTTAAGGGGGGCTCCCATACAACAAACATGTTTTTTTCGGCGTTTTTGCCTTGTGGTACGGAACCCTTCGTGTGCGAGTCCGACTCGCACTTGGCCAGTTTTTATTATTTTTTATTAGTTAGATGTAGCATCGTATTCATTAATTTACCTAAATTTTGCATGTCGAATTTTGGGCAGAATGTATGTATGTCCACCGCGTACAGGATGGATAAGCACATCAAGTAATTTTTTGCTCCGTTGGTGTAATTGCTGTATGGCGTTCCAGCAGGAGGATAAATAAATAAATAAATAAATAAATAAATAAATAAATAAATAAATAAATAAATAAATAAATAAATAAATGGCTCAACTTTAATTCTTCACAATCTTATTTAATACTTCACAATCGTTAAAAAAAAAAAAAACTATAACGTTGGTTGAGCTTCTTTACATTGAGGGAGGGCCCCATTCCTTAAATTTGCCACTAGCCCCAAACGGTATAGTTAAGCCATTGTTGTCAAGCTAAAATACAATAAACATACCAGTGCAGCAGTGGTTCTGTAGTTTAGACAAAGCTTTTTGGTCGAATTCAAGTACAATGGAAACCGCCTAACAAAAAGAATAGAGAACACTAACTTCTGGAAAGTGTACCTACTACACTTAGATGAACGACCCTTAAATATTCTACTTCATTCCAAGCTGTGTTCAGCAAAATTGATCCTTGAAGTGGGCCTAGTAAAGCTGTTTATTCATTAGCGAAGTGAGTTTGAAGAGATTCCTAGTTTATAGTCCGCGCGGAACTAGTTGGCTGCGCCTGAGGTATGTGAGCGGTGGGACGGAGGGGCGGGGCGGGGGCGCTTTATCATGACTCACTTCAGTACGTGTGTTGCGAACAATAGGCAATCCCGCCACCCCCGTCCCCCACCCAAGGCGTGGTCAACTATAGCAATTTACATTGTAATATTGTTTTTTTCTCTCTCCTGTATCATAACCTCGGTCAATAAACTTTGTCACCAAGTAAATAGATAATTAGTTAAAGACATTAGAATCGTCCAAGCCTATATCTCAACTCTTAATTAATAGCCTAATAGTAAAGGTTGACATCCGTTGCTTGCTTAGTATTTAAAATGGCGACAAAGCTTGAAGCAAAAGTAGCAATGGAAAACTTTCAAACGTGTAAACGACCGGGCAAAGCTAATGGTGATTTGATGACAGTATGTCTACGATTAATGAAAAGAAACAAGTTCCTACACGTGTTAAACGATCGTTTAGCGATCAAAGTGTTGATGACGTGATGATCCATTAGAGTAAGACGGCAGGAAATATAAATCAAGACATTTATTGGTTTTTGTAAAGAATTCCTGAAGGCAGCGTCAGCAGGTCGCCAGCGTGTATCAGAAGTGTGAGGGGCCCGTGGCTAAATAATAACAGCCGCACAGGTCGATCGATCAGGTTAAGCTACTCTTGCCGCGATTGGTCTATGGATGGGTTCAGATTTTGAAAATAAAATTACAGTCGACAAAAAAGGGGCAGTTTTCACAATAAACTTTTTTTGATGCCAATCGATCCAGCCGGTCGATTCTGTAAGAATCTCACCGTAATAACTTAGGTGAAGCGAGTTTGTTTTTGCTAGGAATTGACACTCTTGATACCTCACTCCACGCTCACTTCACCTAAATTTTCATGGTCAGATTTTACAGAATAGCACCGCTGAACACGATGGGATTGAGCACTTCTAGACTGCTTCAAGAGCTGTCAGTGTCAGTTTTTACAACAATTTTGACACTGACAGCTACCGTTGCCTAGCAACGAAGTCGCGAATTATCTATGTTATGAGTAGTTATTGGATGATCTTAGGTTTCAGATCATATTTTAGCCAGATAATCATTTTTTTTTCCTTGCGGAAATCCTCTACGATACTCTCCGTCTGGGAAAAACGGAGGGTTATGTCGGATTCCTACAGAATAAAACCCAACTGTTCCTTCTAGTACCATGAGTCGGGGGCCCGGAAGATACTAGTACATTCGCCACACCCCCGACTGGTATCAGCCCGCCATGTCTAGCGGGCCCCATCACCAACTGCAGCCGATCCCACGACCGCACGTCCTTCCATTGAGGCGCGCATACGGGTCCGCGTCCACTCGACCCGCTTAGACTTGACCCGAAGAATATTTCTGTTTTGAAAATAGGTACCTAGCGAAAATTAAATTACTTAGCGAAACTTTTTTGGGATTATCAATCGCGGGTAGTGTAGTCACTCAAAATATGAGTTTTTTTTTTTTTTTAAACTTCACTGACTTTATGGGTTTTGATATCTTAACACGATAAAAAGATTAATGTGAAGATTTATGCAAAATAAAATGCTCCTGTAAATATAATCTTGATGACATTGCATGATAGATTGCACATTAGTTAAATCTGAAGCTAAAAGTATTATTACGCCAAAGTTAATACCTAGCTAATTGGATAATCTCTAAACAAACAAGAACACGTCACAAGTATGACAGATGATTATAATTCCTATGAATATTTATTTAAGGACCCGGTTTGAATAATGGTGAGGTGAGGTTAATGACCGTGGAATTATTAATTAGGCAGATTGTCACTGGTCAGCGAAAAAGAGTAATTCATCAACTCGTCCTACATGCCTACAGCCCATTTATGACGACTTGCATAAAATCAAAATAAACTCAAAATAAACTACGCATCCTCGCTCATCTCTGGTGAAAACGCAGCCTAATAGGTATTGTAATGTGGTTAGCTGCACATTATTAGAAACACTAGAACTATGAATACCACTGACTACTACGAAATAACTGCACTGTCGCAGTCAAACTGTTGCTATGGACGTGCGTTTGACGATCTTACGGTCTTTTACCGCGTCAAAGCTCGCAAAATGCTGTCATTCGTGGATCTTTGACAGTCGTTACGGGTAGTCAGAAGCCCGAAAGTCTGACAACCAGTCTTACCAAGCGGTATCGTATTACCCAGTCACTGGGTTGTGGAGGTCAGATAGGCAGTCGCTCCATGTAAAATACTGGTATTCAGCTGCATCCGGTTAGACTGGAAGCCGACCCCAATAATGTTGGGAAAAGGCTAGACAGAATATGATGAACGCTCACAAAAAGTAAACTTTTCAAAATTAGTGAGAGTGACAAACAGGAGCAATAGATTTAAAAAATATGTAGGTAGATAATATACCGGGTTATTGGTAAAACATTAACAACCTCCTAAGAAAATCAGCTGTTCCCTACATTTTGACGAGTTATACGAACATAAATGTAGGGAACAGCTGATTGTTTAACATAAATGTAGGGAACAGCTAATAATGATGAGTACAATGACCTCTTATGAGGTTGTTAATGTTTTACCAATAACCCTGTATTTTATAAACAGATCTGATACACAAATAAGAATAATTTGCCAAAATCGAAGCCCAGAAAACAACGCCTTATGACCAGCATCATACAAAACTTAAAGGGCAAAGTACCTTTATCGACGCGTGCGCACATTGGCGGAAGGTAATTATGCTGTTCGGCGCGTGTTACGCTACAATCGGCTACATTATCGCATAAGCTGCTATAAAGTGAGCTTATAATGAACAGGTATTGTTATGGCCTGGTAATTTTCAGCCTATTGAGCTAATGATTTGAGTTTATAGGATGAAATAGGATTGCGGTTTCTTATTGAATTCTCCATTATGTGTAGAAGAGCCGAGTCATGCGGTCATCCGAGGTAAAATGATAAGCCATCTATATGCATAGCTGGGTCGGCGGGATTGTCCGAAAGGGTACCGCTGGCCCGGAACATAAAGGGCTAAGAAAGGAACACGGGTAGGTTTTAGTCAGTAAGAGTCTGACACTCCCTTCCGCTCCACCCAGAGCCGGAGGAGTCATTTGACGATTTCCCACCCAAAAAAAAAAAACATATGCATACAAATAGAATAGGGTATACGTTCCCTTGACTGAATCCGCTGGCAAAAGCTAATTAAATCGATAACTATCATGATTTGTCATCCTTGGAAGTTCGTGAAGGTAAAACAATTTCGAGAAACCAGTTTTTTTTTTCTTTTCGTAAAAATACACCGAGACTGCTTGGTGAACAATACGAGTTCCTTCTCACTTTGTGAGATATAAGAATGCAAACTGGTATTATTATTTATCACTCAAGTTAAGTTCTTATTCTTATTAGCTTCCTAAAATATTATTCTCGCCACAAAAACGCTTCTGAACTTTACAATTCTAATTATGCTAAGATAAAGATGAATGCAAAAAATATGACATTAACAACACATGATCCAATCATAAATACGTTGTATGACATAATTATGTATTTTAATTTTTATAAAATTATACTAATCAAAATTAATGTAACCGTTTGCGACCTCGATGGTCGGCAAACGATTACTGGCAGTACAATTTTGTTTGTTTCGTAATTAAAGGCACACTGCATGGTGTTATCCTAATAATAGGCTTAGGTATTATTATTATTATAAGCCTGTGTTGTCTCACTGCAGGGCAAGGGACTCCTCTTTCCACTTTTACCGGTCTACTAGGATTGTAGGACAATCCTATAAGAAGGTGTCAAGCTGATCTCGCCTTCTCTTTCTGAGCCTCCCACGCAGTCGTGGCTTTTGGTTATTGCTGCTCCGACATGTGACAGTTATGGCCAGTGATATAACTTCTACAGGGTTATTGGTAAAACATCTTAAGAGGTCATTGTACTCATCATTATGAACAACTTTTACTATGGGACCAAACCTGAAATCGCGAAAAAAAATTCAGCTGTTCCATACATTTATGTTCGTATAACTCGTCAAAATGTAGGGAACAGCTGATTATTAATTTTTTCGCGATTTCAGGTTTGGCCCCATACTAAAAGTCGTTCATAATTATGAGTACATGACCTCTTAATATGTTTTAATATTATTAGTTTATTATTGTATAACATTATTTTTTGTAATTTACCTATAGGCCTTAGTTGCCTGATAATAAAATCATTATCATTATTTATATGTCTTTTTATATTTCTCGGGACCCTAGGGTCTCGGTCCTTTGGAAAGCGTACGAGGGGCCAAAGTCAACTCGTAAAGGCCCCTTAAGAAATTTAAATGAAATGCGGCACCAACCGACGATTATCACTGCATGCACTATGCAAGTGCAGCCAAGGGTAATCCCCGTCAGCGGGATTGTCCGAAAAGGTTACCGCTGGCCCGGAACATAAAGGGCTAAGGAAGGAACACGGGTGGGTTTTAGTCAGTAAGAGTCTGACACTCCCTTCCGCTCCACGCAGAGCGGGAGGAGTCATTTGATGATTTCCCATCCGCAAAAAAAAAAAAAGAGTTTGTTAATGTTTTACCAATACCTACCTACCTATAATATTCTTCTCAAATAGTCATTATCATCACTCAGTCTAATCCCCTCACTGCTAATTATCTAATATGCCTCGGTATCCGTCACAAAATGCAGTAGCCAACTGTTCATTGAGATCTCATTCCAGAAAATGTTATAGAGCTTTTGGCTTGAAAAGCTCACTAGTTTCTCGATAGACATTCGTTTAAACGACGTGGTATTTTTATTTGGAACCTTATTAGATTAATATTTAATATTATGTTAAAGAGTATGCTGTTGTATTAAACTCTATTGTGAAACAGGTATCATAATACCTGTTTCTGTATTCACAATAGAATTTATGGCGTTCCGTTTGATTAGTCAGCGGATTAATGTAACAGGATGTTGATGTAAATTTTCATTGTTACTCCTGTTTTATCCCTGCAGTTTTATGGTCTGAGACTATAAAGTAGATACAGGTACTGATTTATCAGGTACTGAGTGATCGAATCAGGAATGAGGAGATCCGCAGGAGAACCAAGGTAACCGACACAGCCCGAAGAATTGCCAAACTTAAGTGGCAGTGGGCAGGGCACATTGCTCGCAGAACAGATGGCCGATGGGGCCGAAAGGTTCTGGAGTGGCGACCGCGTACCGGAAGACGTAGCGTTGGAAGGCCTCCCACAAGGTGGACCGACAACCTTGTGAAGGCCGCAGGAACCCGTTGGATGCGAGAAGCACAGGACCTGTCGAAGTGGAGGTGCTTGGGGGAGGCCTATGTCCAGCAGTGGACGTCTTTCGGCTGAAATGATGATGATGATGATGACTGATTTATCTATTTATTTGCCAAGTCACGTGTATCATTATAGGGTAACCTATTGCGACAATGTATTTATCTTTACTTTTATCCTAAGGTATTATTATACTTAACTAGCTTCTGCCCGCGACTTCGTCCGCGTGAAATTTATTGTTCCCCTGACCCACCCCGTTCCATCTCATCGCCTGCCCGCGCTATTACTACGTTCTTTGTGACTTTTGACGTTATCGCGTGATGTTAAATAGCCTATAGCCTTCCTCGAGAATTGGGCTATCAAATACAAAAAGATTTTTTGAAATCCGTCTGGTGGTTCTAGGGATTACCCCCTACATACAAACTTTACCTCTTTTAATATTAGTATAGATTAGATTTTGTTTTTTTTTTTACCGTGACACTGTTTCTCAGTGCCATAGGATATGTTTTATGGTACTAGAGCTTCTGCCCATGACTCCGTTCGTATGGAAGTCCTAAGACAACAAAATATATTATAATAACAGCCACATTTTTATAAAACTTTCCTGCGGTGTTCTGTAACAATCTCACCGTGAAAACTTAGGCGAAGTGAGCGTGGAGTGAGCTGTCAACAGTGTCAATTTCTAGCAAAAACAAACTCACTTCACCTAAGTTTTCACGGTGAGATTTTTACAGAATCGACCGGCTGTTTATTACGTTTGTACTTTTGGTCTGGTTTGGAACCTGCCTTGAAGAGGTGGATTTCTGAGATCCTATTGCTCCTTATATGTCTTGATTGCCTGCTTAGCTCCATAAAGGTATAGAGTGATGATAATCATTTTCATTTCATTTCAAAAGGTCTACTGCAATATTCTAACCTTGGTCCCTAGACTATCTGCAATATTCTAACCTTTTGGCTTGCCTTTTTACAATTTGCGGTAAACTAAAGGAGAATACACAGGAGAACACTATCTTTCCACTTTATCATAGTTGTGTATAAGCCCCGCACGTTGATATTGCGATGGAACCTTGTCACAATAACAGCTTTTTGACGTCATTTTGACGTCATACACCGCACATACACGTAAGCGCTGAACGGTACTGACAGTTCGACTACGTCACTAAGATGGCCGCCAGTCGCAATATCTACGTTCGGGGCTTATATGTATTTATTGTTTTGATTACGTTATATTTACGAGTATTAACATTCTAGTGATATTTATTTTAGAAGTATGTATGTTTATTTGTATGTGTGTAAGTATATTCTCATAACGCATGTTTAGTTTTATTAAGTGAATTGTTTTTAGATGTTATGTATTTTTTTTTGTCTCCTCTTTCACACTCTGTCTACATCTCTCTATTTATTGTCCTATCGTCGTTTCAGCCGATAGACGTCCACTGCTGGACATAGGCCTCCCCCAATTTTGGGAGGGTTTGCCATAATCGCCACGCTTGGCAGGCGGGTTGGCGATCGCAGTATGGTATGATGGTGGAATACATAGAGAACGCTGCTGCCCATTCTCCGGTACGATCCTTAGTCGCCTTTTACGACACCCACGGGAAGTAAGGGGTCGCAGGTATGCTGGAAGAGATTTCTTATGAAATAAGCATCTCCTTTGTACCTATTTTTCGTTCCGTTTTTTTCTTGTCTGTTTATATCTGTGTGTATACATAAATGGTAAAATAAATAAATAGAATACGAAAAATTGCAATATTGCTCATCCCCCATAGCAAACAGCGTGATAGCCTACAGACACAGTATACAAAATCTATCCAGCAGTTTCTGCGTGATTCTGGAACATACATACATACATACAGACAGACAAAAAGACAAAAATTTCAAAAGTATATATTTTCGGCATACCTTGCAAAAACCTTGCAAAAATTATTAAAAAAAAAACAATATACAGTTTTCATTTCGCTACGGTTTTATTACACAATAATTATATAGATTTGACTTCTGGCCGGACGGACGTCGCGGGCCGGAATTATTCTAGCACAGTTAGACATGTAATCAAATAGACTGAGTTGAGTTGATGAGTTTATAGATGTATGAGGAACAGGGTGTAAAGTTCACTCATAGGTACTCTATAGAAAAGGGAGAATCCTCCAACCAGACGGGTGTTGTGTCTGGCGGGCAACTGCCCGAAGATTCATGTCGTGCCATTGTATCTATGCTAGTTGCGCGGTAAACTCTGCTTGTGAGATGCAGGATTTTGGCGTAACGCCAATATGTCGCGTTGTTCGCATATGGAGTTGTAGATACCGCAATAGTTTTTTAATTATCTATTATTAAACCTGGTTCAATTTGATCACCTATGGACCAAAGATGTGATAGTTTTTTCAACAAAAAGAGCTTTGAAACTAACTCTAGTCACCACCCTATTACAAATACCTAACCATTTTATATTAACGGTGTCATCAACAACTTATTTGGATTCCATACAATCTAGGACATGCTAGTCACATCTTTTGTGACCAGAGACATTTATTTTAGCTACATATTATAGAAAAAGGCTTTTGTTTTTTTATATTATTTATCCATTTATTTCAGGCATCAAGGCTCATATAAACACATCAGTTACAATATTAATACAGTGAAACTTGGTTAAGTGGGACCTGGATAAGTGAGAAACCTCCATAACTGGAACTCATGCTGAGGTCCCAACACTTTCGCACTGAATTACCTCTGTTAGTGGGACGAGGTAAGCCTCTATATCTGGGATTTGTTCTTTCGATTTATCATCATAGTTACCTCTATAACTGAGACAGCGAGTAAATTTTATATGCATAAACCTCTGTAACTGAGATAACATTGTTTGTTTACTCATTCTTATTCTACCCACAAATTATTTTATTTAATGATCGCACCTGTATAACTGAAATAACCTGTATTCTCACCTCTATTAATGGAACCCTCTGTAAATGAGACAGATATTTATTTATACCTGTAGATATTTATTTATGTATCTGAGACACTGGGTAGGTCCCTTGATGTCTCACTTAACCAGGTTTCACTGTATATCTTAAAAATACTATAAATACATACAACATTATAGTTACACTAAAAACTAACGCACACGAAGTGTCTGCGTCGTGTTTCGCTGTCTGGTGTCATGTAGTCAGACACGAAACTGGCGGTACACAACACCTTTCGGCCAGAACTCATCCTTGAGGAACTTTTCGAGATGATGTGTCGGAAGACGCACCACGAACGATTTGAAGTTCTAGTTGTGACGCGACTCCAACTTCTCGACCCTCAAGGTCACACGATGACACGGTACCCTAAAGCAGGGCTGTCCAAAGGCTGTCCCTTAATAAAATTAAAGGCCTCTAAGCTATTTAAAATTTTACATTGGCCCCGGGATCGTATCTGGTTTGGACAACCCTGCCCTAAAACTTTGAAAGTCTTATTTTGTTGCCCTGTCTGAGCTATTTATAAGCTCTTAACTAAGAAATCAGTTCCTGAAATCCTTGAGTCAACGCCCGTCACAATTTATTTAAGCATGTTCTTATGATATTTAAGCCCAAATATTTCTGGTATCGAGTTTGTTGGCGAGACAAGTGGTAAATGGTATTAACAAAACGGAAGTAGACGTAAAAAATAAGAATTTCTTGAACGAAAAAACCCAGAGATTTACGGCAAAATAATATGTCTGAGTTTAGCATAAACGATGAGACGGGCTTAGATTTTAAATCTGTTTAGATCTTAACGATAGTTTTGTTGATATCAAATTAACTCAAATTGCTTAGATTTAGAGCTCCTGGGAAGTACCCGATCAAACCTTTATGCTTCTGTCAATCAACAAGGTTCTGTCAATTCAAATTAGTGATAAAACTTGTTAATTGAAGTAGAACTTCAATTAACAGGTTAGTTCAAGGGGTATCGCGTTACCCAGTGGTAACACAACGATACCCCTTGGCAAGACTGGTTGTCACACTTTCGGGATTCTGACTACACGTAACTACTGTCATTGATCTACAACCTTTGATTCATAACCTATACCTACGAGCCTAACTCCACAATGAAATTAATTTCTAATTCACAAATCTAGGCAGTCTCAAATTTCTGGGAACCTAGTACAAGAGTCAATGATTGATGAAGTCATTTGTAACGTCTTAAAGAAATTTATAGTTCGTTTCGTCATGGTGTATTGTCTTGAGAGTCCTTTTGACACATCGTATAACGGTGAATTGACACGACAAACGAGAAGATCAAGAATTTCAACTAATAGGACAACGATCTTATTGTTTGAATTATTAATTATTCGAGACGTATTTAAATATTTATTCTAATTTAAGACTGTTGCTATTCGATCTTAAACTGGCAATCCAAAATGAATTGACAAACGAATATCATTCTTATTCTATCATCATAGATCTCTTTTATCATAATTATCAGCCTATAATTTTCTCACTGCTGCATTTCCCAGTCCGGGTTGGCAGATGTCACATGTCTTAAATTTTTTGTTTCTAGAACATGACGTTTTTCTACACCGTTTTGAGAGCAGTGTTATAATAAATACGGCCACTAAATTATTGCGGTCTACCTACAGTTTAAAACCCCGAATTTTAATTAACCGACTTCCGTTTTCCTAGATTCATTCAGATTTCCAAGAAACTAGAACTAATTAAAATGTTATTGGTGCTCTACCGAATCAAAACCACTACTTTTGTTTTAAAGATGGACGACCAGATTGGTCACCGATGTTTGCTCGTTAGTATTAGATAATTTTTTGCATGTACCCGTTTTACCCGTTTTAATTTTATTTGTTGTTTCTTTTTAAATGAGTACCTACTTGGCATAATCAGCTGCATCCGGTTAGACTGGAAGCCCACTCCTACATAGTTGGGAAAAGGCTAGGCAGATGATGATGACCTACTAGGACACTGGAGCTCCTTTCTTCGAGAGAGAGCAGTACCTATTTAAATGTTTTTAATTCTCTAAATTTACTCGATGATTTTAGCGCAGGGTAAAACTCTAACGAGTTTACTTTGGCACCAACTTAAATTTATAAAATTTATGTGTACCTTTGAATAAATAAATAAATAATAAATGCCTTTGAATATAGCAAACAATTGAAAACAGACATCAAAAATCAAAACAAGAGTGACAGACAGTAGTGTATAGTGTGGAGTCAGATTCAAAGACAAAGATATCTAATTCCCTATTTATGCTAGTGATTAAAATCACCGCAAACGGCCTCCTGTGTTGTTGTTTATGACCTGTGAGAAATTCAAACAATAATTTGGGCGCGTAAATCACAAATTCGTTGCCATTTGAACTTGGAACCTAGCTCATCTTCACAACTTTATTCTTACCGTCCTCAAAATTACACTTAAACAATTTTCAACTCTAATAAGTGGGCAGAAGAGTCACAAGAATCTTAGTAAGTGTTAGGGAGTGGCAAAGTTATCTCGGCAGAATCATATAAGCATGTTTTTTAGGAGACTTTTCAAACGCTATAAAAAGCAAAAGTTGCTTCATTGTGCCACCAGTTTAAGTGGGTTCTGCTGCGCATACACATCCCTCAGAGGGATATAGGACGATGATTTTGGTAATAATTTCTTTTGTGTCATTGTGGTGTGAATAAGTGTCTTATTGTTTAGTTACGCGAGAATAATTAGAAATTGGATTTCGAATTGCAAAATTTTTTGGCGGCAGTTTTCGGTGGTGATATTTTGACAGTCCTTGTTGTGCCATCCGTAACATTGTCATGACGTTTGGATTTTTTTTAATTGACTCATTTTCATGATCGACGTTGATCTTTCACAAAAATATATTTTATTTTCTCCTTATCAGCTAGGATTTTCATTTGCATTTGCAACTATTATAAGCTGAACACAAGAAATAATTAGTAATAAAACCTAAAACTCTAAGGACTGACCATTAATCTAAAGACGTGACTCATTAAAATTTATAAAATCGAGATAATAGACAAAATAAAACTAATCAAACTCTGTAACTCTTAAATTACTCTTATGAAAACCGTTACGTTTGAATCTTCCTCAAACCATTAACATTGATGTCGTTTTGTAATTTATTTCTTTACTTACTACTATGTAGTTCTTCAGGCTGAAAAGTATTAAATTTTTATTCCAAGCTTCTTTTGAATAAATCAGCATTTCGTAATAGTGCAGGTATTTGAATCAATAATTCTAGCCAGTGCCAATACATCAATTACTGAAACTTGTGACTCGGAATTATGAGTTTTTAATATTAGACTATATTTTAATAAAATCAGCATAGTATTGTAATTAATTTCTTGCGGTGATTTTAACTTCCATACTTACATTCAAATAATTTTTATGATTTGTATTTATCAATTTTATTACAAAAACCATTGTTTTTAGGGTTCCGTACCCAAAGGGTAAAAATGGCACCCCATTACTAAGACTCCACTGTCCGTCTGTCTTGTCTGTCACCAGGCTGTATCTCTTGAACCGTGATAGCTAGACAGTTGAAATTTTCACAGATGATGTATTTCTGTTGCCGATATAACAAGAAATAATAAAAATAAAATAAAGTAAAAATTTAAAGGGGTATAAAAGAAACGTTTTTTTCGGCGTTTTATGTCTTGCGGTACGGAACCCTTCGTGTGCGAGTCCGATTCGCACTTGTCCGGTTTTTCTTTTTTAGGGTTCCGTACCCAAAGGGTAAAAACGGAACCCTATTACTAAGACTTCGCTGTCTGTCCGTCTGTCTGTCACCAGGCTGTATCTCAAGAACCGCGATAGCTAGACAGTTGAAATTTTCACAAATTATGTATTTCTGTTGCCGCTGTAACAACAAATACTAAAAACAAAATAAAATAAATATTTAAGGGGGGCTCCCATAAAACAAACGCGATTTTTTTACCCATTTTTGCTCGATATCAAAAATGGCAACAGGTAGGCACTTGAAATATTCACAAAATACTCAGTTGTATTTTAACTTTAATACTAAATAATAAAATTAAAATAAATATTTAAGGGGGCTCCCATACAACAAACATGTATTTTTCGGCGTTTTTGCCTTGTGGTACGGAACGAAGGGTTCCGTGTGCGAGTCCGACTCGCACTTGGCCAGTTTTTTTTTAAATTTCCTAGTCATAATTTTAATCATAATGTATTTGCATTTATCAATATACCAGACAGTTTTTAATTAAGCACCTAAATGAAAATATTGTGTCGAATTCATTATAGTAACATTAATTTGCATATTTACATAAAATAATTTACATCTTAATCAATTACAAAAACTATTTTTTCAAAAGAATTCTCCTAAATACCAAGTCAAGATTTCAATCATAATTTAAAAAATACAAACTGATGTTCCGTCATCGATCACATAATAATAAAATAATATATAATGTTAAATCATACGCTTGAACAAGTTTTATCCGCAAAGTTGTTACTGTGGTTTGCGTGTTCAATAATAACAGATTGCAGCAAATCTACATTAGTATATAGAAAGCAGTGAAAACTTGTATGATTCGATTTGTTGAATTTGCAAAATGGCGGAGCGAATTCGGTAAAAAATTCGAATTTAAAAAGAAATTTGGGTTCAAAGACCACAATGTTCAAATATCATCATCTGCCTAGCTTTTTCTTTTTCCCAAGTATGTTGGGGTCGGTTTCCAGTCTAACTGGATGCATGTCCAAATATAATTTTAATGTTTTTTTTCTAAAAATGCCTAAGGCCAGTTTTTGCGTGGGCGAGATGTCCCTTAAACCCATTGTAAAGACGTTTTGTACTTAATAAAATATTCGAATATCATTAGCGCGTTACTCCAAATGTCATTAGACATGTCATTCTTTTCAAATTATAATCTAATTTTGATCGAGCGTTTTTTCTGCTTCGTTTGATGATTACAAGTTACCGAAAAAAGCCATTATTTTCACATTTGATATATTGAATTGTGTGGTTAAAATATGACTAGACACGTTAATAAGGACAGAAAGCTTGTTAAGCTATATTGACAAATATCAAAGTTGTAAAAAAGTGGCAAAACAGGACTGTATCTTTTACCTCATTAACATTTTATTACAAAACGCTAACATGTGAACTTTTGACCTCTAAGTTTTAAGCTGATTTTTTCTTGTTAAGCACATCCTGTCTTTAAGATAGTTGATCTCCGAAAACTGGACACTTCGAGGTTGACTTGAAACCTTTTTTAAAGCCTAGACTTTTTTCTCAAGACTGCAATTATTTTTTCTTGTTGTCTGATTCTATCATGCAAGCGCGGTAGGATCTGACTCATGTTATCCTTGTTAATTTACTTGAAAACATCCTTATCCTTTAATAGAATCTCTTAACTTGTTTGAACTTTGTGGTCATCTAATTTTAAAATCATATCCTTTACAGGTTATATTAACCGCTTTTGCAGCGGTATGTGGAGCAGCAAAGCTCGACAACAGCTATCTGCCACCTCTATCAGCCAAAACTGCTGGAGGTAGCGCTGGTGCCTTGCTAACTCCCTTAGATGGATCTAACCGAGGCTTGCCCACTGGCAGCTTCACGAATGACGTCCAAGGAGTGGTTGTAGACGCAGTTAACCCTGGAACAAGGACGTCTGGTCATGAGCCAACTGGTCTAGGAGGACCGAGACCCTCATACGGCTCAACAAACTCCAAAGTTGGAGATGCAGCTTTCAGTGGTTCTGTCTTGGGAAGCCTAGGACCTAATACTAGGATAGCACCTGCATTCGGTTCCTTCGGAGAATCAGGTCATGCTCAAGCTCATAAAACTAGCGGGAATACCCTGAAGTTCACCAGTGATGTAGGTTTAGAGAAGTACAGCTATGGGTTTGAGACTGATAATGGAATATCTGTTGGTGAAAATGGTGAAGCTGCGGATGGAGTGAAAGCTCAGGGTGGATATTCCTACAAGGGAGATGATGGGAAGACGTACAGTGTATCGTATACTGCTGATGAAGGTGGATACAAGCCACAGGGACAGCACCTGCCGACGCCGCCACCTATTCCCAATGACATATTGATATCTTTGGAGAAGAATGCTAAGGAGGAAGCTGCAGGCCATGTCGATGATGGTGAGTGTTCATATAGTATTATTAGTAAGTTGTATAGTAGCCAAGATGGAAGCGTTAATATTTGCCGGTTTTCCATACACAATTATTAGTGACGATCGGTAATATTATAACGGTAATCTTTTCATATACTTATACTGAATTATTGTTTTTAACGCGGCTGGCAACGCAAAGTATTATGTATTAGTTTTTACATAAATACCACCTGTCTGATTTTGGATCCATCAAAATAACACTTATGTCAAAAAATACAATAATGATTGCGGATCGAATTGATCAAAAACTTAATTTAGTCGCATATATTTCAATCGATTTCAGTTTTAGTATCCAGTTAAAGCTTAGCGATCGGCTTCCAGTCTAACCGGATGCAGCTCAATACCAGTATTTTACATGGAGCGACGGCCTATCTGACCTTCACAACCCAGTTACTTGGTGATACGATACCCCTTGGTAACACTGGTTATCAGACTTACGGGCTTCTGACCACCCGTAACGAATGTCAAAGATCCACGAATGACAGCCGGGACCAACGGCTTAACGTACTTTCCGAGGCAAGGAGGGTTCACGGCATGTAAAGATGGTCACCCATCCAGAGACCAAGCGCGGCAAGCGTAGCTTAACCTGATCGATCGACCTGTGCGGCTGTTATTATTCAGCCACGGGCCCCTCAATCTATATAATTTATCAAAGCCTCTAACTATAATTTTCAAAAAATGTAACGAACAAAATTGACATAAATACAATACAATGACAACATTGCCATCCAACGTGGCATCGCTGTTAGCCTTTTGGGCACGTATTCCATTGATAGCGTACGAAAAATACGCGCATTGACGTGGAGTTGCGGACACCAGCCCGTAGTATCTATTACCTATTCCATTGATAGCGACGCGGACGAATTTGTTAATGCCCAATGAGCTCCTGCCTTTTCCTTTTATTTTTTTGAATATCGGGATAAAAAGTAGCATGTATGTTAATCCAGGGTATCAGCTACCTCCATACAACATTTTACCAAAATTGGTCCAGCCGTTTGAGCGTGAAGAAGTAACAAACATATAAACACACACACACACACTCACAAACTTTCGCCTTTAAAATATTAGTGTGATTATATATGTACGTGTTCATAATAAATATCTTTTTTTAGTGTTAGCTTGCATATTGTAATTATGACTTTTTGTTTATAACTTTTAACCTAAAATGTGTGATAATATAAAATAATATTCTCAATCTTTATTTGCTAAAAGTCATGACTTGCACATAAAAGTCCGGTCTAGACTATTACATAATATCTCGCATAACGGTTCAATTTAGTACAAGCGTTACTACTGAAAAATATTTGACTATTTAGGTAAATCTTTTATTGAAAACAACATTTTATTTCGCTATAAATTTAACATGCCAACCAATACATTTCTTAGTAAGTGTTGATTTCGATTTCATAGATACTGAATCGAATCTTGCCTATTGTAAAACCATTTTTAAATAAAAATTGTTATTGTCTAAAAACATGAAAATTATGAGAACATTTTGGCAAAGAGCTTATTTGGACTGCCGGTGGGTCTGACTATCGACGTTGTCAATAGGTCAATGAAACTATAACAAAACATTTTACTACAAATTACAACTGCATACAATAAAATAAAACTTCCTACTAGAAAACTAAAATAAATACATAAAAATACATAAATATACCAGCATTTTACATCAATTTGCTTCACAAAATTGTATAGGAACTGGCATGTAATCTTTGCCTCACCGCATCATTTAATATTAATCAAAACACAGGTTTACGATTGTTGCAATTTGTATTGTTGTTTTCCTGATGCATGTTGAGTGTCAGCAGTCACATTGCTATTGATAAAATATTTAAATTGTTGACATTTTTCTGATCAGGGACTCATTATTATTTTTCGTTCTAGTTTATTTTTCTCAAATGAATAGTTACTTCATACACGTTGACCATTAAAACGCAATAACGCGTGTCATAATATGTCCTACAAAAAGTTCACTTCAAATATTAAAGATACTATCAATCAAACTGTCAATGCAGATACTCACAAATTCGGTAACATCTCATTCACACCTTTAAGGCCTTTGTATGCCTTGACAAATGTACCTTTGACACAGGTATCAGTCATTGACAAATCGCTTACAACTTTCATTTTTATTTACAGGCTCGTACGACGCGCAGAAATACAATGATGGAGGTGATTACTCGAGCAATGGCGCGGGCAATAACAATGGCAGACCTACAATAGGCGGCGGAGTTGCAACGTCTGGTGGATCTTACGTGAGTCAAGGCAGCCACAGACCTACTTCAGGAGTTCTCGTTGGGGCTTACAACCCAAGTTCAGTTGCAAGCCATTCTTCACAAGGACACAGTGCTCAAGGCTTTAGTCAAGGTTCTACTATTGGAGGACAGGCTGGTTCAAAGGATAGCAATTCTTTGAGTCATGGTAGTAGTTCTCAAGGTGCTCAATTAGGTTTTTCTTCGCATTCGGCTAGTAGCCAGTACACTAATAACCACCAACCAAAATTCCCAGTTAGTTCTATATCTCAACAGGGATCGAAATATCCCAATACTCCCACTACATCAGCCACTGGACAGTATCAAGGCACCAGCTCTTCATCTTACAATGGTATTACCCAGGCTGCTATTTCTCCTTTCACACCCTCGTCATCACCAACAACACATACCGGTTCCCAATCTGCTCAATATGGTTCTAAACCGTCAACACAGTTTGGCCAATCTGGTCAGCAAACTTCAACTCAATTTGGATCTACTGAAACTCATTCTGGCCATAAACCAATTGTCCAGAGTCAGACACAGTTTGGCCAGTCATCGGCCAGTCAGACCTCTGATAGCTCTCAGTCACCAACACAACAGTACCAGGGCACAATTTATCAGTACAACAAACCGGCTGCGACTCTGCCTGCACAAGGACACAAAGATTCTTCTTCCAATTTTGTCCAAGAGACGTTTTCGCAAACAAATTCGCAAGCTAAGCCAGCTCAGACTGAGACCGGTTCCAAGTTTGGAACTCAGCAAGGATCGTCTCAATTTGGAAGTCAGTCAACCTTCCAACAGACTCAAACAAGTTCTAATGCTCCAACGTCTCAATTTGGTCAGAAACCTATTGTCAGCTCTCAAGTAACTGGTTCAAATTATCAGTTTGGTGACTCTGGTCTGGTCTCTCTCTCTCAATTTGGCCAAAAGCCATTAACCACCCAAGGTTCTATTGTGTCTTCGAATACGAATACACAAAGTCAAACTTCTTTTGGGCAGAAACCAGTCGGTAGCTCACAGACGACAACACAATTTGGGTCTACTGGTTCCGCAAAGCCCCAAACAACTCAAGGATCCAGTTTTGCTTATACTCAAAGCCAAACTTCCCAGTTTGAAAAGAAACCCGTTATAACTCAAACTGGTTCCCAGTTCGGTCAAAATTCTCAATCTACTCAAGGTTCAGGTCAAAAACCTTTAGGTTCCACATATCAACAAAGTCAGTTCAGTTCTCAGTTTGGATCAAAGCCAACTCAAGCGACTCAAGGATCTAGTTTTACGAACTCTCAAGCCACAAGCCAGACATCCCAGTTTGGCAAGAAACCTATAAGCACAACGAACACCGGCGTAACATCACAACAGAATCAATTTGGTTCATCTGGCTCCCAGATCAGTCAAAACTCTCAATTTGGTTTATCTGGTTCCCAGGTCGGTCATACCTCTAAATATGGTTCATCTGGTTCCCAGAGCGGGCAGAACTCTCAATTTGGTTTATCTGGTTCCCAGAGCGGACATAACTCTCAATTTGGTTCATCTGGTTCCCAGATCGGTCAGAACTCTCAATTTGGTACATCTGGTTCCCAGATCGGTCAGAATTCTCAATTTGGATCATCTGGTTCCCAGATCGGTCAGAATTCTCAATTTGGTTCATCTGGTTCCCAATTCGGCCAGAACTCCCAATCTACCCATGGTGTGGGATCTACATCCACTAACTCTCAAACATCATTTGGTATAAAACCTGTGTCCCAGCAGCCCCAGTTTGGATCAACTGGTTCTCAGTACTCTCAAGGCCAAACATCTCAGTTTGGAAAGAAACCTGTTGGCACAAGTCAAACTGGCGTAACATCACAACAGACTCAATTTGGATCATCTGGTTCCCAGTTCGGCCAAAATTCTCAGTCCACTTTTGGGTCTGGTTCAGTTTCGGCTACCAACAAGCCATCATTCAGCCAAAAACCATTCAGTTCCTCTAATCAACAAACGCAGTATGGTTCAACTGAATCTCAGTTTGGCCAGAATATTCAGTCTTCTTTGGGCGCTGGTTCAGTTTCAACGACAGGTAAACCATCATTTGGTTCTTCCTTTCAACAAACGCAGTTTGGTTCAAAGCCACAAACAACTCAAGGTTCTAGTTTCACTTACTCTCAAAGCCAAACTTCGCAGTACGAAAAGAAACCCGTTATTAGCACAACTCAAACTGGCACACAACAGACCCAATTTGGATTAACTGGTACCCAGTTTGGATCAACTGGGACCCAGTTTGGACAGAATTCCCAATCAAATCAAGGTTCTGGGTTGGCTTTTACGACCTCTAAACCATCTTCAGGCCAAAAACCTTTCGGATCTTCAAATCAACAGACACAATTTGGATCAACTGGCTCTGGCTCCCAATTCGGCCAGAACTCCCAATCTACCCATGGTGTGGGATCTACATCCACTAACTCTCAAACATCATTTGGTATAAAACCTGTGTATCAGCAGCCGCAGTTTGGATCAACTGGTTATCAGTACTCTCAAGGCCAAACATCTCAGTTTGGAAAGAAACCTGTTGGCACTAGTCAAACTGGCGTAACATCACAACAGACTCAATTTGGATCATCTGGTTCCCAGTTCGGCCAAAATTCTCAGTCCACTTTTGGTTCTAGTTCAGTTTCGAGTACCAATAAGCCATCAGTCAGCCAAAAACCATTAAGTTCCTCTAACCAACAAACGCAGTATGGTTCAACTGGATCTCAGTTTGGCCAGAATGTTCAGTCTTCTTTGGGTGCTGGTTCAGTTTCAACGTCAGGTAAACCATCATTTGGTTCTTCCTATCAACAAACGCAGTTTGGTTCAAAGCCACAGACAACTCAAGGTTCTACTGTCACTTACTCTCAAAGCCAAACTTCGCAGTACGAAAAGAAACCCGTTATTAGCACAACTCAAACTGGCACACAACAAACCCAATTTGGATTAACTGGTACTCAGTTTGGGTCAACTGGAACCCAGTTTGGTCAGAATTCCCAGTCTAATCAAGGTTCTGGGTTGGCTTTTACGACCTCTAAACCATCTTCAGGCCAAAAACCTTTCGGATCTTCAAATCAACAGACACAATTTGGATCAACTGGCTCTGGCTCCCAATTTGGCCAGAACTCCCAATCTATCCAAGGTGTGGGATCTACATCCACTAACTCTCAAACATCATTTGGTATAAAACCTGTGTACCAGCAGCCACAGTTTGGATCGACTGGTTCTCAGTACTCTCAAGGCCAAACATCTCAGTTTGGACAGAAACCTGTTGGCACAAGTCAAACTGGCGTAACATCACACCAAACTCAATTTGGATCAACTAGTAATCAGTACGGTCAGAATTCCCAGTCAACCCAAGGTTCTGGTGTGGTTTTGTCAACTTCTAAACCAGTAAACGGACAACAACCTTTTGGTTCCTCGTATCAACAGACACAATTTGGATCAAGTGGTCAGAATTCTCAGTCATCCCAAGGTTCAGGTTCGGTTTCAACATCATCTAAACCAGTATTTGATCAAACATCTTTCGGATCCTCTTCTCAACAGACACAGTTTGGTTCTCAATTCGGTCAAAAGCCACAATCTACTCAGAGTTCTAGTTTTACTTCGAACACTTACACTCAAAGCCAAACATCCCAGTTTGGTAAGAAACCTGAAACTTTAGAAACTGGTTCAGCATTCCAACAGAATCAATTTGGATCAACTGGCTCCCAGCTCGGTCAAAAACCGCTAACGACTACAGTTACTGGTGTAACTTCGACGACTGGTCAAGCCTCGTTTGGTCAAAAACCTTCTAGTACGGCACAAGGTGGTTCTGTCTACCAACAGTCATACTTTGGATCTACTGGTTCTCAATTCGGTCAAAAACCACAGACAGCAACACAAGGTTCTTCTTACGCAACAAATACAGGGTCAAAAGGACCAGTGGTGCAATCGTCGCAGTTTGGGCTAACTGCTGGTTCATCCCAAAATGTAGGATCTAGCTCTCCGATTACGCAATACGGTTCTGCATCTGGTTCTGGCAACAAACTTTCTGGTTCATCATCAGTTTCAGGATCTAGCTTCCAGCAAACTCAGCTTGCCGGCACTTCTGGATCTCAGTTTGGCCCAACAATCCAGACTACCCAAGGAATCATTTCTCAAGCCCAACCCGTACAGGCTACCAAACCTACACAATTTGGTCAAAAGCCTTTCCAAACCCAATTCGGTTCTACGGCTGGACACTTTGAACAAAAGCCACAGGCTCAAGCAAACGCATTTGCTGTTACTTCAGGTAATGTAGTACCATTTGGCAGTACGCAAACAGGTCAGCAAAATTCTCAATTCGGTTCTCAAAACCAGGGTATTGTTTCATCTACGCAAAAACCATTAGGAAGTTCCCTGTCACAGACTAACTACCAAAAGTTTCAATACACACAAACTGCCGAAAAGTCTGGAAGTCAGCCACAACTTGGTCAGGCTTCACAATCCAATGTAGGTACTGGACAGTTTGGGCTGACCACATTTGGTGCTCAGTCACAAAAACCTTTTGGCTCTCAATCAACTCAAACTACTTACCAACAGGCGCAGTTTACTCATGGCCAAAAGCCTTTCGGTAGTTCCCAAGGTCCTGGTTTTCAGATTGGTCAATCAACTGGAGACCAACCTACCCAAGGCACCCTTCAATCAGCAAATGTTGCTGGCTATAACTATCAGAAACCACAATCAGTCTTCACCACCCATTATGGAGGCCAAGGAAATGGTCCCCAGGACCAAAAGGTTCAGCAAACTCAATCAAACTTTAACTCTGCAGTATCCACCTCGCAAACACCGATCAACGGCCAACCCCTCAAGCCTTTCGGGATCTCATCAACTCAGGGTACTTTCCAACAGTCCCAATCTACTGTGAGTTCATCTCAGTTTGGTACGCAACCAGCTAAACCAACTACTGGTCCAGTTTTTCAGACATCTTATAATCAGTTCAGTGGGCAGCCCTTCCAACCCGCAAGTACTGCTTCCACGCACGGCTCTAATCTCCAGAGCCAGTCTTCAGCGGTCTCTACTTCTAACTTCGGTCTCCAGCCGACTCAGCCACCTGCAATAAATAATTTCAGTGGACAGCCATTTGGGTCGTCTTCAACGCATGGATCTGGCTTTGGAAGCCAAACAGTGGTAGGTTCTACACCTGAATATAGTGTCCACCCTTCGCAGGGCGTTGTCGCTACCACTAAGAAACCTAGTCCCTTTAGTGTTGAGCCTTACAACCCGAGTGTTTTCAACAGTGCCCAAGCCTCTAGCGTTCCTTTAGGAGTCGGTTCTAATGTAGGTCTTGGCATATCTACGGCTCACAAGCCAATCGTGCCTGTTCCTGGCTACGAAATAGTTACTTCTAATCATGGAGCTGCTCATGGAGTCGCAGGAATAGGAGAGCAATTTGGAGGTCCCAGGAATCCTCCTAAGTTTGATGACAAAACTGGATATCATTATTGAACAGTGCCATATAGACTGCATAAAAATAATGTATAATGACATGTGAAGACATGGATGTGAAAATCTGAACGAACTGCAAGAAACTGACAAAAGAATTTCATTCTTAAAAGAGTGACTGCTGTAAAATGCTGTCTTAAAGAGGTCTTTATTAGGTTTCCAAAATATTTTGACAGTTTTTAGCCGTTTATAGCTTAGTTTTAAGCAAGTGATATATCGTCGTAATAAAATGAGTTAAGAATTCCGCATTTTAAATGTGAAAGAAATGTTTTAATAAATTATTAAATTGTTAATACTAAAAATATTTGTGTGGTTTTATTTTATAAAAACTTTACATAGTATAATCAGCTTAAAATGTTCCCACTGCTGGGACACAGGCCTCCTCTCGATGAGAGGGAGTGGACCGTAATGGTGGGTCCACACGATACAGAATTTTATCAACTTCTATAGAATTTCGTCTGCGCAACAAATTGGTACAGACAAAATGTCGGTGTACCATAAAAATCCAAAGTCTCAATATAAATCTGCGTATTTGTCGGAGCCAAATAATTAATTACTAATTAAATTGATCGGAACATCACAGATTTTCGAAAATCCAAGTCATAACTAATGAAAAGTCTGCGCAAACATTCTGTAGAGATGTCCGCATAAAAATGTTTACTCATACTAACTTCATAGTCTGTATACAGATATCTGTACGACCAAAAGTCAGTATAGTGTGGACCCACCCACCATAATCCACCACGCGGGCCCAGTGCGGATTGGTGGATGTCACATGTCTTCGAGTTTTTGGTTCTTGGACATGCCGGTTTTCATAATCCTACATAAAAAGATCTATTTACCACGACCTTTGTATAAGTACATTTCGTAATAAAATCACACAGTCACAGCAGGAGCAAAGAAACGGGCGACAGTAGTTCAACCCTTTTAGAATAAAAGACATTGAATGAACCATAAAGGTTTTTATGAATTTAAATAAAAACTTGTTCGGGCATGACATGGCAGACATAAGGCCAAAGTGAATATGTACATTTATCTTGCGGCCGAGCCGTACATGCCGGGCATTTGATTCGGCTCAGAGGTGCCGAATCACACCGACCCGAACAAGTGTGTAGCACAAGCGAGTGTGTGTTATCGAGAATAATTTCACAATTCGTACAAACAAGGTAAATGAATCATGAATGAATAAATGCTGCATCCGGTTAGACTGGAAGCCGACCCCGACATACTTGGGAAAAGGCTAGGCAGATGATGATGAAGGTAAATGATAAAAGATTGTATTTCTTTAAGTAGGTTTGTACAAACACATTTACACAACAATCATATTTTAAAAACTAGATGAGATCGGGGTTTCCTATCTGACTACTCTGAGAAGAAAGGCCGAAACAAACTACTAGTATGCACAGACGTCCGTCTGTCACCAAGCTGTATCTCATGAACTGAGACAGCTAGACAGTTGAAATTTTCACAGATGATGTATGTATTTCGGTTGCCGCAAACAACAAATACTAAAAACAGAGTTTTTTCTTATTAATTTAGTCTAGTAAAGTTTACGTCAACCACATTTAAATCAATAATTAATAATATACCTACTTAATTTATACATCCGGGACTTTAGTGTAAAACCGGACTGGTTAGTGGTTTGCTTGCAACTAATTTAAATATCTAATTAAATTTTGTAATTAATTAATTTCTATTATTCTCTATAATATTCTTATGTAATAGATATTATTACTTAATCTTATAATACAAATATTTAATTATAAATAAATAACAATAGCAACAAAAAACTGGCCAAGTGCGAGTCGGACTCGCACACGAAGGGTTCCGTACCACAAGGCAAAAACGCCAAAAAAAACATGTTTGTTGTATGGGAGCCCCCCTTAAATATTTATTTTATTTGAATTTTATTATTTATTATTAAAGTTAAAATACAACTGAGTATTTTGTGAATATTTCAAGTGCCTACCTGTTGCCATTTTTGATATCGAGCAAAAAAGCGCAAAAAAATCGCGTTTGTTGTATGGGAGCCCCCCTTAAATATTAATTTATTTTGTTTTTAGTATTTGTTGTTATAGTGGCAACAGAAATACATAATTTGTGAAAATTTCAACTGTCTAGTTATCGCGGTTCTTGAGATACAGCCTGGTTACAGACAGACAGACGGACAGACAGCGAAGTCTTAGTAATAGGGTTCCGTTTTTACCCTTTGGGTACGGAACCCTAAAAATGAGTAAGTGGTTCTGATCCCCGAGTCGTGAACTATGGTACTGAGGTTATCCATTTGGAAATTTTCATTAGCTGTCTGTAGATTGGATTTCTCCGCGATTAAGGGGCTTACAGGACCTAAACGCAAAAAACGCAAGTTTTAGAAACAATAAAAGTATAAGATCGACTACAGTAAACAAAATCAGAAAAATATATGATATTCCTCAGGATATACGCTAAGTAGATAGTGTGTTGAAAACATAATACAACAAATTTGATACGATAGAAAAAAATCATAAAAATACCTCTAAAAACTTTCTTTTTACAATAAAAACCATGACTTTTTGTCAGATTATTCTACAAGCAACATACTAAAATACTACTGTTTTAATTTTTTAGTCCAAACAATAGATTTTTTTTTGTAACCAAATAATTGCTTCATATTTTGCAATAAATTACCAGCGTTGTGTCATCGCGCTGCTCTTTCGTTTCTATGCAGTCCGACAGTGACCGCGCTTTAGGTCATGTAAGCCCCCTAAAAAAGTTTTGTAAAATATTTAAGCATGTGTGTATGTAGGTACTATTATGACAGTTATGCACCTGCCAAGCCCTTCGAAAACTAGCATAATCATCCTACAATCTTGTGGGAATACTGTAGGCTGATTATGGGGGGACACAGGCCTCCTCCCTGTGAGACAGAGTGGGCCGTAATCCACCACGCGGGCCCAGTGCGTGTTGGTAGATGTCAAATGTCTTCGAATTTTTGGTTCTAGGACATGCCGGTTTCCTCACGATGTTTTCCTTTACAGTTTTGAGAACAGTAGTGATAAAATAATAAATGCACACAGTAAAGCGCCTGTCTAGGAACCGACGACCTACAAGTCGTAAGTGGCGGCCGTTACTGCTGGGCCACTACTGCTATAAGGGAGAGGAGAATAGTGCATGTTTTTTGCATAAGTTTTTTCGAACCAAAAATCTATAATTAAACTATAAGTACTACTAGAATAAACTAAAATGGCAAATAAGCCTGTTTCTTACGCCTAAGAAACTAATTTTTGACAAAATACTTAGGAATGTCGGTAGGTACTTAAAGGCTCTCCAGGGATGTGCCTTACAGGCGTTTCATGGGGGGGTTCCAAAATTGGTCTTTTAAGAGGAACCGGGACCACCCCTATGTGCTGATGGTGATCACCGGGGTGGTTTTAGTCAGGTAAAAATCCCACACTCCCCTCTCCCTCCCCTTCCCTCTTCGGAGCTCGAGTGCCTTTTGAATATGTCCCCGCGACAACAAAAAAAAAAGGTACCTATAGGCTGCTAATACGTACCTAAAGGTAGGTTTAATTAAAAACCTTAAAATAATACAACTTACAATGATGATCACGGCTGATCAATCTGCCTGCCGTTTCCCAACCATGTAGGGGTCGGCTTTCAGTCTTACCAGATGCAGTTGAATACCAGTCTTTTACATGGAGCGACTGTCCATCTGACTTCCACAACCCAGTTACTTGGTAATACGATACCCATTGGTTAGACTGGTTGACTATCAAAGATCCACGAATGACAGCCAGGACCAACGGCACCGAGGCACGGAAGCGTCTCGGTAAGTAAAGATGGCTAACCATCCACGGAACAACCGCGGCAAGCGTAGCTTAACCTGATCGATCGACCCCTGCGTTTGTTATTACTTCTTAATTAATGAAGATCACGGCCAAAGCTTAAAGAATATTAATATATTTCCCGAGGTTAATAACACCATGTCCTTATTACATTAAGATGCTATCAGCGGGTGATCGATCAGCGCAAGCGTATTCAGACAAATTATTACATATACAATGATAAAATCTTGAATTACTATAAATAAATCTTGTTCGTTTTGGATTAATTAAGATTATTAATATATATATTAGTTAATTATCACTACATTTAGATGAAGAATATAGTTAATTGGACTGTGATCTAAACTTTTGAACTTTAGCTAGGCACTCTCGGCTTTAGGCAGACTCGGAACGTTGGCCGTGTTGAAATAATCAGTCTAAATATTTATCTTACAGTTTCTTTTTTAAACAGGATGTTGAAGATGTTGGTCAAAACTTATAACATAGATTTTGAAAAAGAAAACGGTAAGTTCTGTTTATTTTTAAGTTTTATTTCTAAACTCAAATATTTTATAGAACGTTGCCGTTTGAAGTACTTATTTTGTCAATCGATAACTATCCTGACAAGGACACACATTCTCAGACATTTTTTTAGGCTGCACACTGTTCGACTTTTGATGAAAAATTTAAATCTGAAATTATTCTATGTGATAGAAGTTTATGTAAATATTACAGGAAAAATAAAACTTAAGTCTCTAAATAGCACCCCTTTTCAGAAACCATCAACAAAAGTTACATTAGTTCCACTATCGGTCAAGAGATGGCGCTGACATAAAACTGCAATATTCTACACCGCAGTGCACAGTGTTAAAAATTTTCGACAAATATAGGCCTCGCTGATGAAAATTTAAAAACACAATGGTACGGAACCCTCGGTGCGCGAGTCCGACTCGCTCTTGCCCGGTTTTTAAATTAATGAACCTCTATAAACTTTTTGAGGTTCTAATGATGTACACTTATTTCAATAAATACGCCTCTTTTAACTTTTTGACCTTTTCTCACAGTTTGTAGCAGTAACTAAGCTAGGGTACCCCGACCAACCGATTTAAGTTAGATTGTCTGTATCAGCTATCCTACAAATGTTTGTAGTCATTGCTATACATTACAGAAGCAGGCAGCGCGCGGAGATCGGAAGGGAGATCTGTGGCGGCATCTACATTGCCACATGCTAACTACGCATTTCACTGACGTCACACAAAATCCTGCATCGCGCAAGTAGAGTTTACCGCAGTACTAGCACATATGCAACGTCCCGACGTCAATCGTTGGGCAGTAGCCCATAGACACAACACCCATCTGGTCGGAGAATCCTCCCTTTTCTATAAAGGATGGTGAACTTTACACCCTGTTCTTCATACCTCTATAGATGTCTAGCAATGGATGTCGTTCGGTTGATGATTTTCAATGACATTACATCAATCAATCAACTTTATTTCTCACCACAATATACAAAATTCATTTAACATTAGACAGATTCGACAATGCCACATAGTTCAGGTAAGTTATATATTGTGGGAGACTGGTGCCTAAGCTAGGCTCGTGGCCTGTGTTTCAGGACACCAGGATCCCACCCCTTTACATTATCATTTCATAATTATGTACTAAGCGCGCTGACAGAATATAGTAAGGTATCAGACGAATTTTATACATAGTTTTATTTATTTTGATTAATATCTAGATTAAGTATGCGAGACGAATGTTAGTAGATGTGTAGTAAGGGTGATTGTGTGGGTGTGTGAGAGTGTGTGATTGTTTGTTTAAGTCTATAAGAGAATGTTTTCAGTATCATTATAGTTTAATTTTAGTAGCCAGTCAGTTAGCCTCACTTTGCATTTATTCTTTGTGAGATTAAAGATCTGTAACATCTTATGAGTTTTATTGTATATGTCGGAAACGTCATTAGTACGGGAGCTGACTTGACAACCGGAATCGGAACGCTAGCGCCATCTGGTGGCGCTTGACGGAGTCTGGCCTGAGTTCGTGGGGGGTCGACGCTGGAGGACAGCGCGACAAGAGCGATGTGAAGCTCTCTTGGACATTGGACATCGTACGAACAACATGTGCTCAGAAACTGTCGGCGTTCCGTATCTGGTTGTGTCGTGTACCTACCTAGTGTGTAATTTGTTAGCGTGATTAAATTGTTTGTGAAATTATAATCTCATTTGAACTGAAAACCGTTTTTCTATTGCGCATTATCCAACACACAACCCACTGTAGCCCACTGTAGCCCACTCTAGTTCAAATATGGCTGATATTAACGAGACACACTATACTTTCCCCGTTATATAAGTATCCACCTAGATAGCAAAAGAAACGCTTTGCAAATATAGTTTTGAGACGTAGGTGATGACGCTCCACTGGGTCATATCGTCTACATAAATATATACAACAAAACATCTGTAACAAAACTATAAGAGCAGTCATGACAAGATCATAACCGATTGCAACAATCCAGTCTCACGTCGCATGCGCATGGCCCATAATTAACTTCACTTAACGTTCGACTTCGTTTCGTAAATATTCATGATACGTATTTGTGTTAATTTCTGTTTATTTGGACTGTTTTATCGTTGTGTTTTGTAGTGGATTAGTTAAATATAGAATAGAACATATTTATTTTCTTAACGCAAATTACAGCTTAAAGTTAAATTAGTCTACAGATACAATTTTGTACTTAATTTGTGGAAGACTGGTGCCTAAACAAAATTTTTTACAAAACCTGTAAGTCAGGTCACCAGGCCCCCTTAATAATTCAAAAAAGGTCCCATTAAAATAGATGGACAAACTTTTAGAAATCATTCAGACCACCAAAGACGATTTTTGCTTGGATATCTTTGGTTAGACTGAGCGCTGTGTTAAAATTCGTCCATCTATTTTAAAGGGAAGAAGAAGAACACCTTAGAAAATAATATGCTGCTACTGCTAACATGCTATTTTACTTTTATTTACCTATGTTTTAATTTAGTTTTTACGTTAAACTGATTGTTAATTTATTACATAAATATTTATACTTATATTACATTAAATAATTATAATATGCACTTTCTAGCCTGAAGCACAGGTTCAACCTAGTTCAGGCAAATTAGCAACTGTGCACTATTTTATTTTAATTGTTAAGCTATTCATTGTAAATGTATCCCCTTTTTATAAATAAACGATTATTATTATTAATATCTTGACCCAATCGTCCAGGAATGATTCTAAAATACACACAATATAAAAGTAAAAATTCACGTCCTAAAAATGATTATGTAAGTAAATATTATCCAAATAATATTTATATTTATATGTAAATATAAATTCCATTTACCAAATTATATTTATATGTAAATATAAATGGGTAAATGGAAAAAAAATCCATATCTCGTACAAAAAAAACTTTAATCATGTACAACAGCCACAGTCGTTTATGTCTTTTCTTGGGCGTTACTTGGGCGGGGCATATTGGGTATTGACTTGTTAAGAATGAATCCGGTACTGCAGTAGGCGAAGTTTAATTTTAATCTCAAGTGATATAGACCAACCAATTCATTCATTCGATCATTTATTAATTTTGGGAACACAGGGTACAATGATGTTTTATAAAAATGTTTGGTCCATCCTATGTTCCGCCGAAAGGCATACAAAGTATTATCAAAATTAAATTTATTTAATTCAATTTATTATAAAATGAATAAAAGTACAAATCTCATAAAATAAAATGTCAGCAAATGAAATTTGCCAAAAATAGAACCTTATTTTCTCACAAGTAGGTATTAGCCATAAAATAAATTCTGTACCTAAGCAGATTTTTATATAAATGAGTCACCCTTTTCCCAACTATTTTTACAACAACAACAATTTATTATTACTTTTCCCAACTAGTCTTTTTCAAAATCATAATGTTTTGTTTCACATAAACCTACAAGGGCACTTGTGAAACGTCAGAAGCTAGGTGCACGGTTCCAATTGGTCGTTTCCTATGGAGAAGAACCGGCAACAAACTCCACGGTTACTCTTTTTAAAAATAATTGGCTTTTACAATGTTTTCAAATTACAGTAGTTGTGGGAGGTACCTGGTACTTGATAAAATAAAAAAAACTGGCCAAGTGCGAGTCGGACTCGCACACGAAGGGTTCCGTACCACAAGGCAAAAACGCCTAAAAAAACATGTTTGTTGTATGGTAGCCCCCCTTAAATATTTATTTTATTTTAATTTTATTATTTATTATTAAAGTTTAAATACAATTGAGTATTTTGTGAATATTTCAAGTGCCTACCTGTTGCCATTTTTGATATCGAGCAAAAAAGAGCAAAAAAATCGCGTTTATTGTATGGGAGCCCCCCTTAAATATTTATTTTATTTTGTTTTTAGTATTTGTTGTTATAGCGGCAACAGAAATACATCATCTGTGAAAATTTCAACTCTCTAGCTATCGCGGTTCTTGAGATACAGCCTGGTGACAGACAGACGGACAGACGGACAGACGGACAGACGGACAGACAGCGAAGTCTTAGTAATAGGGTCCCGTTTTTACCCTTTGGGTACGGAACCCTAAAAATGGTCTACAGATCTAAAGTCTACAAGGCCTACAAAATCCTCACATTTACAAAATAAGTCTAACCGGATGCAGTTGAATACAAGTATTTTACGTCGAGCAACTGCCTATCTGACCACCAAAACCCAGTAACTGGGTAACACTCCTCTCTCTCTTAGGTAAAACTGGTTGTCAGACTTTCGGTCTTCTGACGACGTAATGACTGTCAAAGATCTACGAATCCAGACAGCTGGCACCAACAGCTTAACGTGCTTTTCGAGGCACTGAGGGCTCTCGGTACATATAGATGGTCACCCATCCACGGACTGACCGCGTCAAGTCTAGCTTAACCTGATCGGTCGACCCGTGTGACTGTTATTACTTAGCCACGAGACCCTCATATAAATAAGTGTTTATTTAAAAAGTCCTACTTAAGGATTTTTAAGGTTTGTACAAATATTTGTCACAATAATAATCTTAAGTTGATTTTAATAGGTTGTACATACCTACAAAATCAATAATCTTGTTTCAAATTACATAGAAGATCCAAAGTGGATCTATTCGTCTTTTTTCGTTTTAACTCAATTTTACATCTTTTTTGTAAATCAGATGCATGATAAACAAAACAAATAAAAAAACAACACATCATAAGTTATCGAGTCGTTTCTCTATAAATAGCATTAAAAAAAAAAAGAATTATTACAAGACGTGATCCCAGCGAGGTCAAACTATCATCAATTTGTAGGTACTGGAATAACACTGAACGTGTCTGTATGTGTGTAGTGTTGATATCGTGAACTGTTAAACTTTGGAGATTAATTAGTCTCATTTTTAGGGTTCCGTACCAAAATCGTAAAAAAGAACCCTTATGGTGAGGCTCGGATTGTCTGTCTGTCACACCAGCTGTGACAGACAGACAATCCGAGCCTCACCATAAGGGTTCTTTATATCTCAGGAACTACTAATGCTATCAACTTGAAATTTGGAAAAGTTTTAGATGAGGTTTGCCCAACTATTTTGCCAGTAAGAAAGAAATAAAAATATATGCACATTTTTAGCAACAGGGATTGAAAGGGGTCTGAAAAATTCGAAGTGTACTAGGGCATGTGGGATATCATATGTAAGAACGCAGTTTGCACATTCTCAAACATTTTTTCTTTTTTTAGGCCGCACAGTTTCGAATTTTTATGAAAAAAAAAAAAATACCGTTCCCCCCTTATCTCCGAAGTTTGCAAAGAGGAAAATCTGAAATTATTTTATTTGATAGAAGTTTATGTAAAGATTACAGGAAAAATAAAACGAAGTCTCTAAATAGCACACTTTTCAGAAATCATCAACAAAAGTTACATTAGTTCCACCGTCTATCAAGAGATGGCGCTGACATAAAACTGCAATATTCTACACCGCAAAAAAAAATCTCCGACGAATTTAAGCCTCGCCGATGAAAAATTAAAAACATGATGGTACGGAACCCTCGGTGCGCGAGTCTGACTCGCTCTTGACCGGTTTTTGCGGTATAAACGGCCGTGTCTTTTTTTTTCAAATCAACACAATATGTCTACCTATAGGTAGTCATTTTATTTTTAATTTAGTTTAGACTTGACTTGTTAAAGCTTGGTTATGTAACGGATTGGGGCCTTATTCTCTATGACACAATGATCGAAACCGCGCGACATGAACGAGAGATTAGCGTGAAATAGCTAAGGAATTGATGTGGTTTCCGTTAGGAAACCACATCAATTCCTTAGCTATTTCAGTTCAATCAGTTCAGTTCAATCTTTCAGTTTCTTTCTAAGCCAGATCAGGGCCATAACAGCCAGATCAGGCCAGATCAGGGCCATAACTCTCTATGACCTATAAACGATTCCTTAAGTTATTAAGGAATCGTTTATAGGTCATAGAGAGTTATGGCCCTGATCTGGCTTAGAAAGAAACTGAAAGATTATTTACGAGACATTTACGGCGTTCTGAGTTTGGAATCCAGGCACCTGCTTCTACAAGTCCCATTCTCAATGAGTCAAAATAAATATTCTCAGAAACATAAATATTCTCAGACTTCATTTTATTATCGACTACAGATTTATCGCTAAATATAGTTAGATAAGTTTGTTAGCATAAAAACCTCTTCATAGTGCATCAATGAAGTTTAAAACAAAAGAAATAGGGGATCAGATAGATCAGAAGTTTGTAGTGGATAAGACAGAGATTAAAACAGAAGAATAAAGTAACTAGCAGGGGATCCAGGGGTGGGGGGGGATTAGACCGGAATAACTCGGTTATTCCAACTACACACATCAAAAGTGTCTAGGGATCAAGCATTTTTATGCGGATTTCTTGAGATTGAGATGTGGCTTTGTAATAAATTTATGATTTTATAAATTTATATGGATCCTTTTTGGTGCATTTCATAATTTGAATCAGGAACTGTGAATCAAATTCGAGTAAAAGATGAAAATCAGCTGTCAATATTTTCCCTATAAAAACATACAACGCATTGAAGACATTATTAGTGCTAGTGTTTCCCTACTACTGATTAAAACCAACGTTATTATGGAGCGGCGACGTCATTTAAGCAGGGAAGAAATGTTCAGAGCCGTGGGAATGATAGAAGCTGGTTCCCGGCAACGTACTGTGGCTTTAGCTCTGAATACAAGTCAGAGTGTTATCAGTCGACTTTGGACACGTTACCGAAGCACTGGTACCGTGGCTGAGCGCCATGGAGGACGGTATCGCTGCACCACACGGAGACAAGACCGATACATTCAAATCTTAACTCGAAGAGCTCCAACAATAACCGCCATGATGTTAGCCGTGAGGCTTCATCACTCTTCAGGGAACTTAATTAGCGACCAAACAGTCAGAAACCGCTTGCATGAAGTGAACCTTAATTCCCGAAGACCGCTACGGGTACCACCTATAGCAATGCACAATCGTAGGATTCGATATCAATGGGCTCTTGAACACAGAAATTGGGCAGAAGAACAATGGCGTTTCGTGTGCTTTTCTGATGAGTCTCGTTTTGGTATGAGACCGGATACAAGACGTATACGACACTGGAGAACCCCTGGACGCCAACAGCGAATAAAATCCTGCCAGGAACTCCATCCTTATAGTGGTGGAACCATCATGGTATGGGCGGGTATTTGGATCGGCGGAAGAACTGAGTTGATTTGGATCAGATCGATTGTATCAGACGTCATCGTTCCTCTACAAGTGCAAATCGGACCCTTATTTCAGTTAATGCATGATAATGCACGACCGCACACCGCAAGAGTTGTAAGACAGACTCTCGCCGCAGCTAACATCAATGTCCTGCCCTGGCCTGCTCAGTCGCCAGACTTGAACCCGATTGAGCATGCATGGGATATGCTACAGAGAAGAGCTCTGCCGAATATGGAGGGTATCCAGTCGCAAGAAGACCTTTTTTTGTTGTTGCAACGAACATGGGCGGCCATTCCACAGCGTGATTTGGATGAACTCATTTTGAGTATGCCAAACCGATGTTCTTGTGTTGTTAGTGTTCGCGGTAGAAACACGGATTATTAATTGTTTAAGTTACCCAATAAAATTTTAAAGAAAACTGTTATTTCAGTCTTTTTTTCGAACTTTTGTGTTAGTGGTTCAAATGTCAAAAATCCCTTTATTAGGAAAATGGCAAATTTCTTTATTAATGCAAAGGTGACTTGGTTTATCGTTACTGTGACAAACGAAAACACTTTATTTGATGAATCCTTAAAGAAAATTTTAATTAATATCAATCAGGAGAAAAGTTATTGCAAAAATATATGTTGATCCCTAGACACTTTTGATGTGTGTATTTATGAGTAACTTAAAGTTTTGTTCAATTTTAATAACTAGGTATCTATCGTAACGTTTCTGTACCTACTACGTACCTTAATTGTAAGAGGTAAATAAATAAAAACTGTAGGCCAATTTTATTTACTAGATACTAGAACCAAAATTATGGCCCACCTTCAAAATTGATGTTTTAAGTATGAATATGTTTTGAAACGTACCCACAAACGTAAGTCTGGAATCTAAAATAAAAACCTGTTAAGGCTTCAATCAAATACCAATAAGCCAAGTTAGGATTCAAAACCCGTCACATAATGGTCTAAATGCAGTAGCAATAAACACGGAGCTCTATGACGGATATAACATCATTTTTATTTTTAAAATGATCAAGAAAACACGGATCTGCTTTTAAAGACAATAATATATCATTTGCACAGACAGGATTGACGCTAAATATAAAGCTAATTTATGAGACCAAAAATGGATATATTATTAATTGATAGTCACGTTCTGGAGGACTAACAATATTAAATTGTAATGAAGACCGGCTCAAGACCCAATTTTTTTATTGTAGAGTTTTTTTTTTTGAAAAACACACAACTTTTAATTAAGTAACCTCTTTTGTTCCACTGTTGGGCGATGTCCACTCCGGTACTGCAGTAGGCGAAGTTTAATTTTAATCTCAAGTGAGATAGGCCAACCGAGATTTTATGGATTTTGTTTCTTAGTTAGAAAGAAAAAAATACGTTTATTTGCATTAATCTAAAACGCAAAACAAAAACACAAAAAAGAACAAGTTACCAAAATATAGGTATCGCCAACCTTTCCCATCCGCTGTCGTTGTGAATGGGACAAGAAAAAGGAAACAGCTAGAAAACGGTATAGTCCCCATAGTCCAAATTATCACAACATGATGCCTTTTATGAACAACGAGTTATACCTAAATAAGCGTGGCCATACATAAAAAAAAATATAAGTACCACTTTTGAGAAAATATACGACTTGAGAACCTCCCTCTGTTTTTTTTCGTCGGTTAAAAAATAAACAAAATATCCCGATTCTAAGTAGACAATATTAAAATAATATACAATATCTAAAGAAAACCTTTTTGCAGTTATCAACGCTTTTCTTCAATTTACTTTTTAATAGACAATATTTAAATATGCTATTTATTTCATAATCAAAGAAAGCCCCAAAGTACGTTGTATTAACAAGGAAGCTTCAGCCTTAACAAGCTCATGGGAGAATAATGACATGTAAATACTGTTCCAAATACATTCACTTTTTACGACACCTAGGAGTAGGGCTCGAAAGGATTGCACGATTCCTCTATGTACCTATTTGTCAACTGTGTGCACACACTAAAAAGAGGATACCTATAATATAATATTTTTTTAAATATATATTTTGAAATGTTTTTATTTTTATTTCATACTAATATTTAGAAATATAATTTATATGTATTTAATTAAATAAAGGAACTAATAATAATTGATTAATATAATAATAATATAAAATAATTATATAATTTACTTGTATAGTAATCTGTGGAAACTGTTTCTGGATTATGTTGAACTATTTGTATACTTATGTTTGTTTCCCAAATAAAATAAAATGAAATAAATACCTATGCATTTTTGAAGAGAACAACAAAGCGAAACAAAGGAAAACGTGCCTTATGAAAATTATAGGGACCAATGATTCTCAGTAGCAGTCCGGACTCCGGAGTCTGGATCGTGCCGGGTTGATGGCAAGGGGCATGTAATCATGGGGCTTAAGCCTACTCTACACGTCGTCAGATGCATCAGCAGATGGCCATCTGCGAATGCCTCCGCCGACGTGTAGACGGGGTAATTTGCTAGTCTGTGGTAGCAAATTACCCCGTCTACACGTCGGCGGAGGCATTCGCAGATGGCATCTGCTGATGCATCTGACGACGTGTAGAGTAGGCTTTAAACATAACTGGCAAACTATGGGTGCATCTGTTAGGTACTTCTGCCTTACCCACCGTTATTTTATGTGTGATTCATAGACAAATATTTTCCTCTAAACTTACGTAATAATAATGTATAGCTTTTAGTACGAATTTGTGAATAGTCGCGAAAGGCCATTAGAATAATTATATTAATAAAAATACACATTTTTGGACGTTTTTGTATAGCCTTGAACTTAAACAAAAATATAATAATATATAAAGGTGCGTACTGGACTGGTTTATTTATTTTATCCCACTAATTCTCAGTAGAATAGGGCGCTGTGTTTTGTCTTTCTGTTGAAAACATAAATTATATTTTAGAACGTCCCTAAATAGTTTGGAATCTCATTTCATTTATATATCTTCCTAAGGTACAGACGCTAGCACATCAAGCTACTACAATCTGTCAAATTTCTTTAATAGGTTTTCAAATTTATCGCTGAAGCATAAGGTTCAAAGTTGATTGGGAAATTTTGACAGTTTCGGGTAGCGTGCTGTGCTGGCGTTTTTAATTTTTAATTTTTTAACCAATTAATTAACTGCTATTTTTGATCTCCTTAACTCAATTACCTACTGAAGGAATCTCATAATTACATATACTGCCGTTTATCCAATTTTTAGAATGTTCCTAACTTACTACTTACGCAATGACTATTAAAGGTAATCGGTCAAATAGTAATAAAGGTAACCTCCAGAATTAGTAAGTTGTTCCTGCTTCAATCATGATCTGTATTTAAACACTAGCTTCTACCTGCAACTTTGTCCTTGTGAAATTTCTTGTTTCCCCGATCCACATCGTCTACCTGCATCACTTTGCATCGCCTACCTGCGCTAGTACTTCGTTTTCGCTAAACGTTTTTTTTTTTGCTGTGCTCTTTGGGTCCTAGGGTCGTGTCGTTAAAAAATTGGGACCTTCTTCAAGAATTGGGGTATCAAATGCAAAAATATTTTTTCAAATCCGACAGGTTATTCTAGAGATTAACGCGTTTGAACAATCAGACAAACTTAGGTTATTGTTAGTATAGATTATGACTTACATTGGAGAGCGAAATAAACCGTGAGCTATAGCAGTCCAAAATACCGACTAGAATACCAATAACTGGTAGACATCATCATCTGCCTAGCCTTTTCCCAACTATGTTGGGGTCGGCTTCCAGTCTAACCGGATGCAGCTAAATACCAGTATTTTACATGAAGCGACTGCCTATCTGACTTCCACAACCCAGTTACTGGGTAATACGATACCCCTTAGTAAGACTGGTTGTCAGGCTTTCGAGTTTCTGACTACCCGTAACGACTGTCAAAGATCCACGAATGACAGCCGGGACCAACGGCTTAACGTGCTTTCCGAGCACGGAGGGGTCTCAGTATGTAAAGATGGTCACCCATCCACAGATCAACCGCGGCAAGCGTAGCTTAACCTGAACGATCGACCTGTGCAGCTGTTGTTATTTAGCCACGGACCCCTCTCCTCCTTCCCTCAACTAGTAGACATATTTGGTTATAAAAACCACAAAAAATGTGACCCAACCATATTACGAAATCGTCTCATGTAACCAAAATTTTAATGTAATTAATGTTGATTCTTGTTAAACCCACTGAAAACAACTCCATTCGTTGTAAAACAGTCGCTAGCTCGATGACGACATATAATTTTAATACCTTGTGGGTTATTATTAACTTGATATTGATCTGATCTTTTACAGTTACGAAGTTCCGACTCAATTGTATTATTGAGGTATGAGGAACAGGATGTCAAGTTCACTCATTCTCCAAATAAAAGCGAGGACCCTCCGACCGGACGAGTGGCGTGGTTAGTAGGCAACTGCCCGACGATGATGTCGGGGCGTTGTATATATGCGAGTCGCGCGGTAAACTCTGCATGCGCGATGCCAGATGCTGCGTGACTTTAGTATGATGTGTAAGTTCACATGTGGCGATATAGATGGCGCCACAGTATGAACAAAGTAAAAATTAAAAAAAGCTTAATTAAAAGAAGCACACTATGAGTACAGACCTTTACAATGACCCTGGACTTGGTTGAACTATACACAACAGAATTTGTTGAAATTATTGTTTTAAAATATTTCATAACTTTATGCAAAGCTATTGATTTACAATTTATTAGGTGACAAATATTATTGTGAGTAATGGCCTAGACTTAGACGTTTCGAAAACTATTGTTAAGTTTAAATTAAACACGAAGTATTTACTTTATACTGTGAATTGATTCATAGCAGTTTTATAACAAGTTTGCGTGAAATCCCAGATTTTATTTAGAACAAAATAGTATACAGAGTGGTAGGGAAGCCGACGCGTATGCCATGGGTTCAGTACAGGATTCTGAACCTTCAATATCTTCGGTTATTAAAAAAAATATTTGCTCTTCCATACATTTTAATCGTTATCATTTTATTCTTTCCGCACAGGTAGATTGATCAAGTTAAGCTACGCTTGCCGCGGTTGGTCTGTAGATGGGTAACCATCTTTACATACCGTGACCCCTCCGTGCCTCGGAAAGCACGTTAAGCCGTTGGTCCCGGCTGACATTCGTGGATCTTTGACAGTCGTTACGTGTAGTCAGAAGCCCGAAAGTCTGACAATCAGTCTTACCAGGGGTATCTATTACCCAGTAACTGGGTTGTGGAGGTCAGATAGGCAGTCGCTCCATGTAAAATACTGGTATTCAGCTGCATCCGGTTAGACTTGAAGCCGACCCCAACATAGTTGGGAAAAGGCTAGGCAGATGGATACATATGAAACAGCTCATTTTATTTTTGACAATCGACGTACTATGTCTAGGATCATGTAAGTACTGAAAACATGGTTACAGTTTGCACGTCTATGTCCCTACCACCCTGTATATAAAAAAAAAAAACTGGCATTCCTGGACTGCCGACAGAAGTGAAAACAAAACACAAACAGAATACTTTGCCATCACTCACTGACATATCGGATATACATTCAAAACGAGCACATCCCGAGGGCAGCTGAATACATCCGAAGCGGGTATTTTTTTGATCGTCTTATAAACAAAACACGCGAGGTGTAGCTTACGGTAACAGTGGCGCGAGTTCAATGGTTTTGACCATCTCAAAGAATGCCCAACGCGCCTAAAGAAGTTTTCACTATTTTAAGTTATTTTAGCAGTAGTTCAGTATCTGAATTTTATTCATGGACTTTAAAAAAAAAGCTTTAAAGTCTGAAAATGCCGAGGGCTACTACTGCTCAAACGCCAACTAATGTCGGCTGTCGAGAGAATGCGTTCTTGACACATAAAAATAAAATTCGCAAAAGACGTACTTGTTTGTATGAAACTGACAGGACGGTGTCAAGAACGCATTCCCTCGTCGGCCGCACTGTAAGACCCAATGATTTCAAAAGTAAGTAATATACAGGGTTATTGGTAAAACATTAACAATTGTACTCGTCATTATGAACAACTTTTACTATGGGACCAAACCAGAAATCGCGAAAAAAAAATCAGCTGTTCCCTACATATTTTATTTTCGTTTATCTCGTCAAAATGTAGAGAACAGCTGATTTTTTTTCGCGATTTCAGGTTTGGTCCCATAGTAAAAGTTATTCATAATGATGAGTACAATGACCTCTTAAGAGGTTGTTAATGTTTTACCAATAACCCTGTATAAGTCAATGGGAAGACCCTATTATTTCGTCATTGTTTTGTACACACAATTATGTATTTGAAACTATTTGGCGTTTGTTGGTAAATGATAACAGCCGCAAGAATCGATTGAAGGTTAAGCTACGCTTACCGCGGTCGGTTCTTGGATGGGTGACTACCCATTACATATCGAGACCTCTTCGTGCCTCGGAAAGCACGTTAAGCCGTTGGTCCCGGCTGTCATACCTACTGTAATCTGGAAACATTGTAAAAGCCAATTATTTTTAAAAAGAGTAACCATGGAGTTTCTTGCCGGTTTTTCTCCATAGGAAACGACCAATTGGAACCGTGCACCTAGCTTCTGACGTTTCATAAGTGCCCATGTAGGCTTATGTGAAATAAAACATTTTGATTTTGTCATTCGAAGATCTTAAACAATCGTTACGGTTCGTCAGATGAAAGTCTGACAACCAGACTTACCACGGGGTATCGTGTTACCCAGTAACTGGGTTGTGGAGGTCAGATAGACGTCGCTCCATGTAAAAGTACTGGTATTGCTGCATCCGGTTAGACCGGAAGCCGACCCCAACATAGTTGGGAAAAGGTTAGACAGATTGATTGTGAAACTATTTGGGCTGCAAGCAAATATGTCTTCCTGAAACTGCATATCCTTGAAGCGTATGCCTTTCACAGGCTCTTAAATTACGACGTGCTTTGATATTTTGGTTGACAAATGAGGCAATAACAATATGAATTGACAACAAATGGTCGTAAACTTAATTCCTATAGAAGAGGGAGTGTCGCGAAGATCTATCACACATTGTACAGTTATAGATAATACAAAGCAATAATCAACCATTTTGAAATCTGTCTGCATTGTAATAAACATTTCATACTCTCATAAACTAGGTTAGCAATATCATTACTGTATCAAATAGTTTTAATAATGATAATCGTCTCCAGAATTTAGTAACATTAGCTATTTAGCGATTCTTTCTCTGCAATAATCTGTTTGTGAAATAAATTACAGACATCTAAAACACAGTTTTTATAGTGATTGCAAGAGAAGTTATCATAATTATCGGTATAAATATCTACCGAATATCAATATCTTGCAATAGACTATTGCCATTGGACCTGCACAGCGTAATTAAGGGGCAGTACCTACTTAGATTTTCAATTATATTAACGAAGATAATAATCATAAACGTTGATACCTTGGTGTGCTTCGCCCTGCAATGGTTTCGATCCTTATGTAGTACAAGATATTATTGTATTACTAATTTCTCAATAGCAGCTCGGAGTCTGGGTTTGTGCATGGTTAATGGCAATATTAACGAGGTGTGAACAGGCTTCTTCTGGGTAAGCTCACTCCATCGTCAACTTTGTCTGACCTAGACTTGAGTCAAGAGCATACCCATTCGAAAAAAAAGGTGTCGGTTCTCCAGCAGCGAGATGGGCGGACGACATTGTTGCCATCACGGGTAGAGGCTGGATGAGGATTTGGAGAATTATTCCGTTCTGATCCCCTGAACCCCCCGCCTCGATCCCCTCCTAGATCGTCTTCTGTTTTAATCTCTGTCTTATCCACTAAAAACTTTCTCATACCAGATTGTTTCATTTGTTTTAATTTCATTTCATTGTTTGTATTCATTGGAGCTTGGGGATTGGCCTGTGGTCAACAAACAGCAACAAATGTTTGAGGTTGGGCTGTTGATGATGATGATGATAACAACTGATCATAACAACCACATTGCGCAATGTGGTTGGAGTTATTCAGTTCTGATCGCCTGAACCCCCCTCCACCCCCACACCTCGATCCCCTCCTGGATCGTCTTCTGTTTTAATCTTTGTCTTATCCACTATAGACTTTCTCATACCGGTTTGATCCGCTTTTTCTTTTGTTTTTGATCCTGAAGGATCGTCAGCAACAAAAATAAGTACAGGGTTTATTGAAATACATAAGTTCGTAATTTCTTGTTACAGAGGAAATGCTGGTGGTCGTTTCTCCATAGAAACACTCTCGCCTGTTTTCTTTCTGGTCAATGACCATAAAGCAATGATTTGTTTACAAAATAATAAATATTAACTACGTGTATGTCCCTGTGTTTTCCTTTTTGATGATACATTATTTTTATAGCACTAGAACCCTCAATAAATGCCGATTTAAACCGCTGTCAACAGAGGCCTAGTGTACAAATTTGACAACTATTATGTAAAAAGAAAAACATTGGAACACAGTATCTTCCTTCTTATTAAAATCCTTTTTAACCGACTTCAAAAAAGGAGGAGGTTTCTCAATTCGACCGTATATATATATATTTTTTTTTTATGTGTGTTCGCGGATAACTTCGTCGTTTATGAACCGATTTTGATTATTCTTTTTTCGTTGGAAATGATATATGCCATGATAAGGAAACCAGGATCTGATGATGGCATCCCAGTGAAATCGAGGGGAACATTCGAAAATAGTAGGAGCGACCAGTGCGTTTGTTAACTTTTTCATTAAGTATTTTAAAGCACTACAATTTAATGAAGGCCTGGAGTCGATCTGATGATGGAGCCGAAAGATAGTAGAGGGGACTCCTCAACGATCTACAGCAGTTACCTTGTGTTTGGGCTTGATTCATTTGTATTGTTGTGAACTTTACACCTAGATGGGTTGTGACTGTCATTAGGAGTCTGATGATGAAGACGAAGGACAGTTAAGGGAACTCCTCAACAGTTTACAGTAGCTACCTTGTGTATGTTCACCGATTACTCGAAAAAGGCTGGGCCGATTCCAAAAGTTCTTTTTTTTATTTGAAAGGGAATACTCTCGAGGTGGTCCCATTATCATCAAATTGGAATCTGATGAGAGGATCCCATGGAAATCGAGGGAAACCCTCAAATTTTATAGGCAAACCTATAGCGATTTGGGTATTTTTTAAAGTAACTTGAGCATTTGCTCTCGGATATCATCATTTGGTAAAGTCATTTTGTTATTTGGAGCTGATGATGAAGACCACAGATGGCCATCGGAACTACTCAATGACAAATATTTCACGGGTTGCGATTCGATTACTTTAATATGTTTGCTAAGCAATTTATGCTCGTCACAATGCGTATGGTGAGTGATTGTTGAGGAGTTCTTCTGGTACTTACCGGGAGAACTCCTCAACAATTAACGTCCCAGTATCGGGAAAAACAATATTTAGTAAAAGGTGATAACAGTTGGCATTAGGCTATTGTAACTTAGATAAATTACAAACTGACCAACAAAAGTGAAAAATAAAAACATGTTTACAAAAAAAAACAACCGACTTCCAAAAAAAACACTACAAATTGAAAAATAACTTTAATTTCGGAAGTCGGTGTCGATAATCGAAAATGCGGAACCAAAGACACCGACTTCCGAAATTAAAGTTATTTTTCAATTTGTAGTGTTTTTTTGGAAGTCGGTTGTTTTTTTATGAAATATGTTTTAAATTGGTCCAATATAAAAGGAAATAGGTGAGAGCCAAACCTCGAATAACGACTTTTTACTTAGGCTTTTTCATAAGTCTCTCCGACCGCATTCCCTCTTAAGTACTATGATTAGACAACTCTGTCAACCCCTTTGAGGGATAAAGCCGTGATGTTTTTACTAATTTATGTATACTAATTTATTCGTCTGACATCTAGACTTGTGGAATAGGTACACCTTTGTTTAACCCTTTGGGGATCACAGGCGTGACTAGACTTACAATTCCTATAATTTATGGACCGTTATTGGTTAATTAAGACTCTTGTATCTTTAACAATAATGACGCAAAGACCATAACTTTGCACAGTAGATTCTCACATATGGAAGTAGCTATCAAACCGTTTCGTTTTTGTTTATAGGAACTGACCATCAGTGCTTGGCCAGACTGGCACGCGGGGCGGGGAGCGGCGCTGGTCCGGGAACGCGCGTGACAGAAAGGGTCTAAAGTAAATAAAACGGAACGTCTTTACACTACGAAATATTTAATCAGACTAAAGAACACGCTACAAGTTACTACTACTTATCTTAATTTTCCATTTGTTTATAAGTCCTACACATAACTACAATAATTGTGGCTGTCACGCGCGATTTGCCTATCCGCAGTCAAGCGCGGCTGCGTTCTGCGTATCGTGGTGTCCAGTGTTAGTCAAAATATAATATGGATGAAGACGACTTATTTTTACTAGAAATCAGCTCGAACTAGTTTGAGAACCCCGGTGCCCGCGCGGGCCGTCCGTGCACCCACTGTGGCCACTTGTATGAACAAGCTATGGTGTGAGTTGCCCGCGCGCTCTCCGCGCCGAGCAACCCGCGCCGCTCACCGCCCCGCGTACCCACTATGGACACTCAAATGAAGTTTTTATGTTTGAGTACGCCGCGCCGCGCCCACCCCGCGCCCACGCTACCAGTCTGACCAAGCACTTTGATCAACGATGACGGAACTTATCAAGAGGCAGAAGGGTGTCGATTTGTTAGGTTACGTCACCCTTCCACAGACTGAACGACGCAAACGCAGCTTTTAAGCTCAGACCGATCGATACTTACAGCAACAAACCATGAGTCCATCTGCCAATTACTCATAAGAGAGATCACTTATATTACCAAAACCGCCATAATTATGATGGATAGATTTATAATTAATATTTTAGCGTTTCTTTTTTGCACCACGAAAATAAGTGCTGATGAAACTGTTACCCACAATTAAGTCAAGGATGGTACAAGACATGACATGCTTATATACCTAGTGTAATGGAGTGATTGAAGGGTATATTAATATTTGCATTAAATATTATCTAAAATATATAAGTAATTCAGTTGGATCTACTAGTTTTTAGCGAGGTTTCGGTTGAATTTTTTATATTTTTAGAACAGAATGTCACGATTTGTGTTTGAAAATGCGTGGGTGGACTTAAAGCGATCAGTCTTTTGAGTGAGCTCTAGGTCACCTGTCATATTTTTAGATCATAATAGAATGATGCATAATTTAAAAGGTCAATTGCGACTACGATGGCGACCTACGATGCCAAGGTTGAAAAAAATATTGCTACCCTACGAATTCCCATGGGTCACCCAAGAAAGAGCAGCGGTGGCTCAGTGTAAAAGGCTGCGACTTAGAAGTTGCAGGTCGCAAGTTCGAACATAGATAGGCACTTTACTTTATGTAAATTATTTCATCACCATTGCTCTCAAAAAAACATCGTGACCAAACCGGCATGTCTTAGAACCTAAAATTCGAAGACATGCGACATCCACTAACCCGGGCCCGCATGCTGGATTACGGCCCAATTCCTCTCACAGAAAGGAGGCCTGTGTCCCACCAGTGGGAAAGTTATAGGCTGATTATGCTACACAAGAAAATCTAGAGAGGATCTGGAAAGAAGGCTGTCATTCGATCTTTGACTGTCGTTAACTGTACCCCGTGTCCTAACTAAAAGCTACCGTTGCGTGAGTGAACGATCGACTAGATTGTTTGTACGAATTTTGACATACAGACGCAACTTGATTGATCGCGAGTCTATGTCATATTCATATAAAAGGGCCCGACGAGCGCTTTAGCGCGTTAGGGCGCGGTCCATTTTGTTCGGCGAACCCGAATGCGTGGCTGCGTCGACAGAGGGCGTTTACAATTTTTTTGTTTAGGACGCGGGTGTAGTAAGAAGCCTGAAACTGGTATCGTAATACCCAGTAACTGGATTGTGGAGGTCAGATAGGCAGTCGCTCCAACCGCAGCAGCAGCTGCAACGGTTTAAACTAGAAGCCGACTCCAACACTTTTCGTTAAGATTATGGCAGATGATGATCTGGCTAGAAAGTTTGGCTAGTCTGGCGTTCACATAGTTTTTTGTGTTTTCGTTTATTCTGATTCAGTGTTTCTGTCCTCTATTGTTAATCACACTAATATTATAAAAGCGAAAGTTTGTAAGTGCGTGTGTGTGTCTGTTTATGCTAGGTAGATAGTGTGTTGAAAACATAATAACTACAACTAGTTTGATACGATAGAAAAAAATCATGAAGATACCTCTAAAAACTACATACAACGTTCTGATTTTTTGTCAGATTATTCTACAAGCAACATACTAAATCAAATCAAATCAAATCATCTTTATTGTGGACTATAGGTATACATCATAGATACAGGTCTTAAATAATTAAAATAAGTTCAGCTATGTCCCGCCGTTGAGGCATACAATAATAAATACAAATCAGAAGTTAAAACACAATTAGTCATATTATTATTAGTCTCGATACATTATTAAAATATTCAAAATTATAAATACATACAAATTCAATTCCAAGTCATATTAAGTAGTCATAATTCATTATTACAAAAAAGAGAGGAAAAAAAACAAGCAATTTAAATGGTATTCAAATACAATTCACAATGTTATCATGCATATGTGAGCAATTGATACTTATTTTCCTATCTTGTCATTGGAACACAATATTTTTGTCACACAAGTAATCTTTGACATCATAATAACATTTGTCTATTAATAATGAATGTAGTTTCTTTTTAAATTGGAGGATTGGTAATTGTTTAATGTCATCAGGCAATTTATTATAGATTAATGATGTCATGCATAAAATACTTTTATTTAATAATGCTGTTTTACCATAACGTATTTGTACTTCTAACCTTTTTTTATCCCTTAATTTTCGATAATAGCTTTTTACAGCAGTCTTATAGTAGCTTAGATTTGATTTCACAAAAATATTTGATTCGTAGATGTATAGGGAAGGCAATGTTAGAATTTTTAGATTTTTAAAATAAGGTTGACAGCTAATTGTATTATTTATTTGGCACATTGCTCTAATGCACTTCTTTTGAGCTTTAAATATAAATTCTTTATCTACCGAATTACCCCAAAATATAATGCCGTATCTCAGTAATGGTGCCACCAGTCCGTGATAGGCCGTTAAAATCGCTTCTTTGTTAACTATTTTCGAGAGCTTATAAAGAGCGAATGAGGATTTGTTGATTCTTTTGCAGAGATTGTCTATATGGGTTGTCCATGAAAGTCTGTAATCAATATTTATTCCTAGAAATTTTGTATTTGTTACAGATTATACTGTCTGCCCGTTATAACTTACATTCATACTTTTCGGTTGAGTTCTTTGGTGAAAGTGCATTATATTTGTTTTTTCTAAATTTATTTTCAGATTGTTATCAATTAACCATTTAATTATAGTTCTTAGTGTTTCATTAATTTCATTTTCATAGTCATTTTGACTGTCACATTTTATTACTACAGTGCTGTCATCTGCAAAAAGTACCATTGGATGCTTAATGTGTCTAGGGAGATCATTAATGTAAATTAGAAAAAGCAAGGGACCCAAGACACTACCTTGTGGAACTCCTAGTTTTATGGTTCTAGTTTGGGATCTATATGTCTTCTCATCGCGCGTTTTAAGGCATATTCTAGTTATTTCTGTTAACTGCTTTCTATCACATAGATATGAGTGAATGAGGTCTAGTGCCTTTCCTCTTATGCCATATGACTCTAATTTTTGAAGCAGTATGTTGTGGTCAACACTGTCAAAGGCTTTACTCATATCCATGAAAACAGAACATATTGGATTTCTTTTGTCCATATTACTCAAAACAATGTTAGTAAGTTCATATATTGCAGCGTTAATGGACTTACCCTTGCGAAATCCTTTTTGTTCGCTAGCCAAGATATTATATTTTTCTAAAAAATTGTAAAGACGACTATGAATGGTTTTTTCGAATATCTTTGAGAAGATGGGTATCAAAGCTATAGGTCTATAATTTCCCATATTGCTTTTGTCATCTTTTTTGTGTAGTGGAATAACAACCGATGTTTTAAGTTTTTCTGGGTAAGTTCCATTAGAAATGCATAAATTTATTATATAACTTAGATGAGCTGCAATTGACTGCGACACTTGTTTTATTACTTTAGTACAAACGCCATCGTAACCCTCACTCGATGTATTTTTAAGTTGCTTGATTTCTCTGTCCACTTCTATTGGGGTTGTGGGGGTAAGGAAAATTGAGTTAAGGTTAGTGCATATGTTTTGATTCGAAGGTGCTCTATTATTATAATTGTTTGTACGCATCGATTTTGCAGCTTGGTCAATAAAATAGTCATTAAAATTATTCGCAATCGACGTTGGATCTGTAATGCTTACATTATCTTTTAATATTTCACTAATTGGTTCCTTGGGAAATTTAAATTTAGAGTTATTTATAAGTGACCAAGTGGCTTTCGATTTATTTTGAGCTGTGTTGATGCGATGGTTATTTTGTGCCTTCTGCGTAAGACAAATAATTTTTTTAAATTTCGTAGCGTATTGCTTGAATTTATGTTTGTTTTTTTCCGTCCGGTGTGTTCTATATTGCCACAGTAATTTTCTTTTCATTTTGCTACAAATTTTGACACCTTTTGAAACCCATTTAGTTTTTTTGTATAACGATTTTGTTATTAATTTGTAAGGAAAACACAAGTTATAGAAACACAGGAAAAGCTCCAAGAAACGATTGTAGGCTTCGTTTGAATCATTTGTCAGGTAAATGTCAGAGAATTTCAAGTTATTCATACAAGTTTTAAATTTTGTCAAATTTTCCTCACTATAATCGCGTACTTTAATACGCCAAGATTTTAATACACAGGATTTTTTTACTGGAAAATGCAATAATTGGGCAGTATGATCTGATAATCCTAATTCAATTATTTGGCTTTTGCATTTATGAATGTTGTGAGCAAAGTTGTCGATGCAAGTGCTACTGATGAGTCTAGTGGGAACCTTAATTTCTAGTTTTAAGTTATGACTTTCTAAAATTTGTTCAAAATTTAAAGTTTGTCGGTTTCTTTTTAATGTGTTGATATTGAAATCCCCGCATACAACAACTTTCTTACTAGTGTTATCACATATTTGGTGCAGTAACTTTTCTAAATTATCAAAAAATGTAGACATACATGAGTTAGGTATTCTGTACACACAAACTATTATCAACTTATGTTCAGTTAGTTCTATTGCACTATATTCTATGATACCTTTACTTGAAAATATATTATTAAGTACAGCGTATGGGTGTCCTAATCTGATTAATATACAGGCACCTCCCCTATTTACGTCTCTTGAAAAACTTGCTGCCAAGCGAAATTTGGGTAAATTAATTGTAGCCTCTTGATCTGGTGTCATAAAATGCTCAGTTAAACATATTACATCGATGGGTATATTCTTTAGTTCCAATTCTTCTAAATGTACTGTGAGAATGTCAGCTTTGGTTAGCAGACCAGCAATGTTCTGGTGTAAAATGTGTATATTATTATAGAAGAAAAAACTGTGAGTTTTGCTTATTATCGTTAGTATCTACGTAAGGAAATAACCTTAAGTCAATTTTAATCCTCTCCATAATATTTTTAAATATGAAATTTATACCAGATTTATTTAGTTTCCCTGATCTATCTGAAAACATGTCAAATTTAAATTCTAGGTCATTATTTGAGTCAAAAAAGTATGCGTATTTATGATATTCTAGGTCCATGTAAAGTAGGTTATTAAATATATCAACTTTACAGTTATATATAGGGGATCCCCGTACGTACGTAGGTGTGCATATTATGATATTTGTGTAGGTCATTTGTCTCAAGCTTTCATTAATTACTTTCACGAGGTCAATATAGTTATTGTCAGTTTTAATATCTGAATTGCCTAATAAAATTATACAATAGTCATTTATAGTGAATTCTTCCAATTTTGTTTTAATATTAGTTAACAGATGTCTTATTTTTGTGTTGGGCATTAAATAGCTACAATACTTAAAGTCATAAGAAAAAAATTCTTCAATTGCTTGTAATATGCCTCTATGTGTACTATTACTCAATACGCACAGTTTTCTTTGTTTGGTATTATCGTGAAATCTTGGTTTCGTAGTGTTCTTCTTTTTCGGTGTCAAGTTATTTGTTTGGTTTAAGTTTTTATTTAGATTCAGTTTAGGTTGACTAGCTTGGGTGGTGCTTGAATTGTTGATAGAAGTATCTTTACTCAGTACTTTCACGTTGTCAGTCTCGAAGGGTTGAATGAAAGTACTAGTGTTTTAATTTTTTAGTCCAAACAATATGTTTTTTGTAAATAGATAATTGCTTCTTAGTTTGCAGTAAATTACCAGCGTTGTGTGATCGCGCTTCTCTTTCTTTTCTATGCAGTCCGACAAAGGCCGCGCTTCAGGTCATGTAGTCGCCTTAAATTGAAATGCTTGTTTTCTTATATATTTTTACCAACATCTAATAATGGTGTTAATGTTTCCTGCTGGTTTATATTCGGACGCAATGTGAATTGTTACTGAATAAAATTGAATTGAAGCAGAAGTGGCGCAACAAACTCCCCAGCAGCACAGTTGTCTGTTCAGGGCGTGAATCTCACGTTGATGTCGCGCCTTCCGCCAATCTCACGGTGATGTCATGCATCCCACCAATCTCACGTTGAAGTCGCGCATTTTGCCAATCTCACGTTGATGTCAAGCATCCCACCAATCTCGCGTTGATGTCGCGCATCCCGCCAATCTCGCGTTGATGTCGCGCATCCCGCCAATCTCGCGTTGATGTCGCGCATTCCGCCAATCTCACGTTGATGTCGCGCATTCCGCCAATCTCACGTTGATGTCGCGCATCCCGCCAATCTCGCGTTGATGTCGCGCATCCCGCCAATCTCACGTTGATGTCACGCATCCCGCCAATCTCGCGTTGATGTCGCGCATTCCGCCAATCTCGCGTTGATGTCGCGCATTCCGCCAATCTCGCGTTGATGTCGCGCATCCCGCCAATCTCACGTTGATGTCGCGCATCCCGCCAATCTCACGTTGATGTCGCGCATCCCGCCAATCTCGCGTTGATGTCGCGCATCCCGCCAATCTCGCGTTGATGTCGCGCATCCCGCCAATCTCGCATTGATGTCGCGCATCCCGCCAATCTCACGTTGATGTCGCGCATCCCGCCAATCTCGCGTTGATGTCGCGCATCCCGCCAATCTCGCGTTGATGTCGCGCATCCCGCCAATCTCACGTTGATGTCGCGCATTCCGCCAATCTCGCGTTGATGTCGCGCATTCCGCCAATCTCACGTTGATGTCGCGCATTCCGCCAATCTCGCGTTGATGTCGCGCATTCCGCCAATCTCACGTTGATGCCGCGCATCCCGCCAATCTCACGTTGGTGTCGCGTATCCCGCCAATCTCGCGTTGATGTCGGTTTCGTTCATTGTGTCTTAAAGAATTACGGCCCAGTTAGAAAAACTTGCTTCTATACAATAGTAGGTATGTAAATCATCATGGTAGGCACGTCATAATTATGTTGTTAGGACTGCACTTTCGTCTGTAAGTAATCAGCAAATAAGTTTCTTTAATATTCATTATACATACGTACAAATATATCGCAGGCATTCTTATTAATCCTGACTTTACGACAATTATTATGTTAAATATTCGTACATTTATTACTAGCACACGACTTAATAATAGTTTCATAATAAATATTTACGACTAACGTGTTCTTTTGTAAATGAGGACACTTCATTATTTACAAAGTTGTACCTATTCCTTTATTACGCATAATGGCGTCAATCCAAATCGATTCGTAGAAAATCATAATCGATATTATGATTTATTTTGTAGGTTATTTAAAAATCTAATCGATTCCAAAGCTTGACCTTACTACCACAAAACAGTGTTTATCAGTTGTTTAGGCTAAACATCTTTTAAACACGACATATTTATATGGACTTTGACGTAACACTGACATTAGACACACGTTGAACAAGTGTTTAAGTTTTTGTGGTTAGGCCACTGACCTCTATAATACAAGTACGCTGGACTAACGATACTCTACGAAATGACAGTTGTTTTTTGTGCCGATTCAAAGCGCCCCGCTCGTAGGCCCAAGGAACTAAAATTGACACGTTCTTTCAAATGGACGTTGATTTGTTTACTTCGTCTCTGATGATTTAGGTCTAAATCGTGAAAAACTAGTTTATTTGTGTATTTTGTGTTTACTACGTGATATTTGGAACATTTTTATTATGAAAGCATGCGGATTTTGTAAAACTCGCTACCAAAAAGACAGCGGATTAACCTTTCACAAGTAAGTGAATTTTACGACTATAAATGTTTCGATTGCTTATGTGAGCATTTTTATTACTATCTTATATTTAGAATAAATGTTTTCATTAATATCCCATCATATTTAAGTGTAATTAGGGCTCAGTTTTCACATTTAGTGAATACAATAATTTGAATAGGGTTGTAAATGTTCCATGTCAATAATGTGTCGATAGTTTTCTTCAGACAGTTAATAATTTTAAATTTACGTCTTTCAAATAGAAATTTACTGTCGCCAGAAATTTCTGCAATTTGATTACCTACCTAAAACAAATTAGCAAATACTAGTTTCTAATTTCAACAGATAAATCCATACTAATATTATAGGTAAATTCGAAAGTAACTCTGTCTGTCTGTATGTTACATTTTCACGCCTAAACCACAGAACGGATTTCAATATTTGGCAGAGTATAGTTTTTATCGACATATCTCGCGGGCGAAGCCGCGAGCGGAAGCATAGTATTATATGTAATGTGTACTTGTTTCCGAAGTAAAGACCTAACATCAAAATAAAACTTGTCATCTACAATGTACTGTATACTTTAGTCAGTTTTATTTTAATTAAATACTTAATTTCAGATTTTCCACCAAATCAACTAAGCAGGGCTCAAAAACATGAAAATGGAAAATTGGAGTCCTAAATCGAATTATCATCTTTGTAGCAATTTCACTGCGGACTGTTTCGTTAAACACTCTACACTTACGCTCTTCTCCATACGAACACGGCCTTTTGGAAGACTAGAATCAATTCTATTTTATTGTATGTTTGACGTTCAAAAGTGCCTATGTACCTATTTGAAATAAAATAATGACGTTCAAAAGTGTCTATTTCATTTGAAATAAATTATTTGACTTAGACTTTGTTATTTCTTGTGTTTTTTTCCATTAGTAGGTACGCACGCAATAATGAAAATGGAATCCCTCTCCTTTCCGCTAGTAATGACTACATGGTAATGTTACAAGGTTCACTTTAGGCATTCAATTTGAGTGAATTTGATTGAATTTGTATGGACGCTGTTTGTTGTTTTTTGTTTCCAACATGGTTCAATTCTTCCAAATTGAACACCAAAAGTGACAACACAAGCAACACAAAGTCACGAAGAATACAGCTGCCATTTGATTTACTAGGTTAGAGCGAAATGGCAACATAGTTTTTAGTTCATATTGCGAACTAATGTGACCCCAGTTCAGATTGTAAAACTAGTGTAGTTGAGCCAGGAGATATTAGCTCAACCATAGTAGTTTTTAGGCTAAATTCTAAGCCTATCCTCATATTTAAAGCTCACTGATCTGATCGTCATGCGCTATAACCTTACTAGGACACTATCCACTAGTTTATAGCGTGCGATCTGACCGCGCCCTAATGAATTTTCAGATAGGGGGCCGGCGAACTACGCATGCTAATGCGTAGTTCATACAAACGTAATACCAAAATCATTTGTAATTCAAACATATTCTTAAGATAGTTTGTATTTATTCCGATTAGATTACAGAATATCTAGGTTCCCAAATATATATTTTGAAAGGACTCTGATATAAAGACGAGAGTGAATTTCAAATTTCTATAGAAAACTTATTTTTCTCAAAACTCGTCTTTAAATCAGTGTCCATTCAAAATATATATTTGGGAACCTAGATATTCTGTAATCCAATCGGAATAAATGCACACTACATTAAAAATTTGTTTGATTTACAAATTATTTTGGTATTACGTTTGTATGAACTACGCATGCTCCGCCGGTCCCTTAACTTTTGCAGAGCAATTACACTATTACTTAAAAATGAAGCATAAAAATAACTGGGAGTGATCCGATATTATTCTCTTAAGTAATAAATTACTCTGTGGTTATAACGGTCGATAAAATTCATAAAAGTATTTTTTTATCGTAGGATATATCACATCTCTAATATTAGTTCTATGGTCCCTTCACATTGCTATCAGCGCCAAAATGGCGAAAATCAAATGGCTTCAATCTGTCATCCATAGTCTGCAGTCCAGCGTACTTGTATTATAGAGGTCAGTGGGTTAGGCCCTTAATGTTTCGTTTCTATATCTATCATATATCGATAGGTTTTTTGAAGTGAAAACCTCTTTAGGCGCGTTCGGCTGTCCTCGGGATGTCCTCGGTGTTAATGTATATCCGATATGTCAGTGAGCGATGGCAAAGTATTCTGTTTGTGTTTTGTTTTCACTTCAGTCGGCAGTCCCGGAGTGCCACTATTTTTTTTTTGTAGTTGGCAATGTAGAAGATTTCTGTACAATCACGAACACTAATATGTCAACACTTGGCAACTTTCAATGTCGATTTTTTCGCGAAATAACGAATGCAACGTTGAAATACGACACTTTACACAAACCTATGGGTTCGAAAATATAATTTGTTCGTAACAAAATAAAATTTTATTGAAAACTAAAGGAGAAAATCGTCTTTGAATAAAGCCAAGTGTATACATACTTATGCTCGTGACTGTACAGCATTCGGTAAAGCGACTCACAAGTTTAATATGTTTTGTCAAAAACATGGGCTGAAATGTCTTTCTTTCAGCTGACTAGCCTGTAAAAACCAGTCAGGGACCTGGGTAAATGAGCATTTCCCGGTTGTAAAGTCAAAGTCAAGTCAAAGTATTTATTAGTGTGTTTTTTGGTGATACAATAGGTCTTATAATTAGGATATGGTAACTCAAAAAACTACCCATTAGGGCATACACTATATACCAATTTAAGAATGTAAAATTAATATTACATACAATTTAACATAAACAATAGGTACTTCGAATACAATCTATTTTTATAATTAATAAGTCAAGTTTTTGAGTTGTCAAGCATACATACATAATTATCATTTAGTTTACTTATTACATTTTGTCAAAAAGGAATTCGTCAATGGTATAATAGCATTTTTCAGTCAACGTTGTAAACGTCTTTATTTGCGCCTATGAAGGCATTGAAAGCCTGTCCATTTTGGTTATGTTCCCTTTGACCTGTCACTGGCACAGCTGTCACAACCCCATGTTTTACAAAGGACTTTTAAAAATTGTCTACCTATTTTTTTAAAAAGAACCTTTAGAATAATTCAATCTTATTAACTTTTATTTGTATTAAGCCTTTGGGTGACGGCAATTCCGTTGCCTCATCCATCATTGGTCATACTAACCATTCTTTAAATAGTTTGAAACGTGATCATCTTTCTTTTGATCGCGATCAAATCAGGCCATATGCTCTAGGATAGTTTAGGTGGATAGCTTATTTTGGAATGTTTGTGACATCAATTGTTGGTAAAAGCTTATATTTTTAGCTTGATTGAAAGGATTGAAATGGATCACATTTAAATATTCAAACAGCGGTTTGAATACGTTCTTTAAAAATGAGCTCATCTTTGATCAGTTCAAAAACTTATCACACTAATATTATAAAGGCGAAATTTTGTGAGTGTGTGTGTGTGTTTATAATTATGTTTGTTACTTCTTCACGCTCAAACGGCTGGACCAATTTTGATAACATTTTGTATGGAGGTAGCTGACACCCTGGATTAACATATAGGCTACTTTTTATCCAGATATTCCCACGGGATCGAACTTCTACAAGTAAAACCGCGGGGCGCAACTAGTATCAAAATAAATATAATATGATTAAAGATAATTCTGAATAAAGCGCAATGAATGCATTCGCCACGTTTGATTCATCAATGTTCTGAACCTTAACACTAAATACAGCCCCAAAAATCGCCTTTGGTGGATTACGGCCCACTCCCTCTCACCGAGAGGAGGTCTCGGTGAGAGGGAGTGGGCCGTAATCCACCTCGCGGGCCCAGATGCAATAACAATATTACTTCTACTGTGTCTCATTTCCTTTCCTTCAAATGGTTTAAGAAAGGGTGGGTACTGAAGTCAGTAAATAACTTCTACACCGAGTCACTAATTTCAAAATTCTATCTACTTAAGATGCTGACTCACTGACCATTTAAGCAAATAGAACTAACAATTACATCTTCAACACATCTCAAATACCATACAAAACAATTAAAAGGTGTCACAATCTCAATCACTTACATTACCTAACCATAGCTTACTGAATAGTAGTAGGTAAGCAAATAATAGATTGTCAGTCAAACTGATGGATAGCTGGCGTTCCATTTGTTCATGTCGTATTGATTGTCATGATTAATGGGAGCAGAGCTTCTTATTGACAACTTGATGACGTCACAAAGAATACGCCAGTACGTTATCGAACATGCCTTCTTTTCACATTCCCGGATCACACCTACAATTGCTAACGAAAACCCAGGGCTGTCTACCGGCGTCCAGAAAGCGTGAACAGGGACTACAGGATGACTTAAAAAAAAAAAAACTGACAAAAAAGTCCATAGGCGAGGCAAGTAACAAGAATTTAGCTTATAACTAATGTTAGTTATAAGCTGTTGCGGCTGCTGAGACCCCCAAGGGGCACAAATACTCTAACCTTATTTTGAGCCGTTTGGGGTCGAAACGCTCGGGTCATGGGGCCCGAGTGCGCGTCTCCTTTTTAAGGAAATTTCTCGCCGGCTGGTCGACACTTTACGTGACCAGAGGGCTGGGTCGTTCTTTGACCAAAGAATTAGCATTGCCATTCAACGTGGCAATGCTGCCAGTCTTCTGGGCACGTTTCCGGACGACAGCGATGCGGACGAGTGCTTCGACGCCTAAGTGTCCTTTGTTTTTGTATTTATAGTAAGTTAGTTAGGGCTGATTTTTCCATCGCCGGATAACTTTTATTCGAGGAACAAAATTGACGTTTGACAGTTTTTGTATGAAACAACTGTCAACATTTCAAAATTATTCCTCGAATAAAAGTTACCTGGCGTTGGAAAAATCAGCCCTTAGTCATTTAATTTAGTATTCTAGTGTAAATAGTTTGTAAGAAACTTAATAAATCCTAATATACTAGTAATTAAAAAAAGTAAAAAAAGAAGTAACTAGACACACCGCCTACCCCTGCACAGTATGCTCATCGGTATCGCAACACATGGAGTTCAGTGAACCTACTAAGCAGAACAGTATCGGTTCTCTCGCCAATTATCTTCAGGACGCTATTCGGGCTCCCCCGTACTCGTCGTACCACAGACGCAACTTTTTTACGCATAATTGCGTAGAAGTCATCTACGCTGGCGTCGGCAAACATGCGGCGATGCACTGCCATATCGAGGGAGCCGAAACAGAGCCCTGAACACATTATTATACTGGACGCGCAAGGTATTGTAGGCTTTTTGTGTAAAGTTTGCCCACAGGCCACTCGTGTAGACAGTCTGGCAGAATGCCTTGAACATTGTTATTTTAACAGGAGCAGTACACCGAATGAACCTGTGTGCCAACATATTACCACGCACCGACAATGCCATAAGCTCCCTCTCAATGTCTAAATCGTCACTCAAATTTTCAAATCAATCAATTTTCAATTTTTTTCTGAGATTAGATAATTGCTCAGCAGTAGTTTTGTCTGATCGATCGCTTGATAATTTAAACTATCTAAGAGCACCAATTCCACTGCCAAACCTGATACAGTTCATTGTTATTCGCAGACAAAAGAGTAAAGCGCAAAGTCCTTTGGTTTCGCCTTTTCCATCCCACGTGTTTAACATGGGTCTATTTTTGACCTGGCAAGGAACAACAACATAATAACAATATTTTTTTGCCTAAATAACCATCATCTGCCTAGCCTTTTCTCAACTATGTTGGGGTCGGCTTCCAGTCTAACCGGATGCAGCTGAATACCAGTATTTTACATGGAACGACTAGGTACCTATCTGACCTCCACAACCCAGTTACTGCGTAATACGATACCCCTTGGTAAGACTGGTTATCAGACTTTCGGGCTTCTGACTGCCCGTAACGACTGTCAAAGATTCACGAATGACAGCCGGGACCAAAAGCTTAACGTGCTGTCCAAGGCACGGAGGGGTCACGGTACGTAAATTAATTAATTTTAATGAAAGTAAAGATGGTCACCCATCCACAGACCAACCGCGGCAAGCATAGCTTAACCTGATCGATCGACCTGTGCGGCTGTTATTATTTAGCCACGGGCCCCTTTTTGCCTAATTAACCATTATGTTAAATTAATACTGAAACTTTCCAGAGACAATCCATTTTAATGAGACTGTAGCTTCAATGGCACCTGTGACCTTGAGATCGGGACACTGAATATGCTGCTTGGTAGCAGAAATTAATTTCGATCGGAATATTCATTCGGCAAAGGAAAGCATCGGCAACCGGCACGTCCTAGAATAAAAAATTCGAAGACATGTGACATCTAGGTACCAACTCGCACTGGGCCCGCGTGTGGGAACATCATACGCTCATGATTCTTTCAAAAGAAACCCTTACCACATACTACAGAACAATACAACAATTATAACCTTCTAAAAGTAATTAAAGCAGATCATAATCTGGCGACAGGATGCTATAAACATAATCAAAGTTTTGATAACCAACGTAAAAATCTATATTATGCTCACGACATATCGTGGTCGTGGTGCACATGACCTGGACTGCCGTGTCGATCAACATATTGATTTTGACCAAGTAATCGTCACGCGTCGGGTTTGAACTAAGATGGTTTGGTTCCGTACGTAATATATTTACCATTAAAGAGTTACCAACAAATTCTTGGGTACGCTCGTTCCATATTACTCATCGTCCATTGTTTTCATTCTATAGTCTGTCTACTTAGAAAGACGTTGGTAATTCTTGCTGTTAATAGAATAATCTGAGTTCTGTTTATTAAAAATGTTTGGTTCTATTCCTGGGCAAAGGTCTTGCCCATATTTTTCCATTCATCTTTGTCTACTGCCTGCCGATTAAGTCGCCGCGCCAGTGTTTCTAGGCTTGGTGGCGATGCCCGTCTTTCGGCACCAACTGCGTGACGACCTTGGCCCATCTGTCCTGATGCATCCTATAAGTGTGGCCTGACCAGTCCCATTTCAGCCTCGTGGTTTTATCGCCAACAACATTTTTTTTTTAAATTCCTGAATGGGTCTGCTCTTGACCTCGATCACGCCTGATGGAAAGCGATGGATGACGTTTATGATAGAAATAACGTACCCAAAAGATACCTGTTCACTTTTGCTTTAAAGGCAGAAAGGTTAAATTAATTAATTTGAGATATTACAAAAAATATTACTTTCGTTCGTTCCCTTTGGTTTTAGACTTCAAGAGCGTTTACGCCGCCGCCGCCGTACGGCATTTCGTACAAACTTTCAAGCCCTTGTTTTTCAAAATGAATGAACCGATGTTAATGAAACTTCATACGCATTAGCAGGCAACAAAGGTCTAAAAAGTTACTTAAGAACATTTTAGAAAAATAGTGTTACAGCCAAATTAGACCGATTTTAAATTTTCCATAGAAAGAGAGATTTCCAATTATCTTTTTTAAATGTTCTTGAGTAACTGTTTAGACATTTATGTATCTTGCTTATGCGTATGAAGTTTCATTAAAATCAGTTCATTCATTTCAAAAAACAAGGGCTTGAAAATTTGTATGAAATGCCGTACTGCGTAAACGCTCTATATTCTCGTCAACCAAAAACATGATCCAATAAGTACCCAGATCCCAGTGAGTCATAAATTAGAAGTAGGTACAGACGCCAGCACATTAAGCTACCCGAAACTGCCAAATTTTCCCATTCAACCTTGAACCTAATGCTTTAGCGATAAAGTTGAAAATCTATTAAAGAAATTTGACAGATTGTAGTAGCTTGTTGTGCTGGCGCGTCTGTACAATTTCTCATGATCCTCTCGATTACACAAATACATAGGCAACTCACGAAAACTAGATAAACGGCGGAAATGTCTCAATGTAGCAAATGGTACATGATTTAAGCAATAATAAGATATACCATAATTTGCCTCTCGATGGGCACATGTGCTTTGTAAGTATTTTATAAGTATCATCTGTAATTCGATGTGATAACCCTATAAGTTGGAACCACTGTTAGTGCACGGATGTGAAAATTATCAGAGTTTGTACGTAGTATTTGATATTTTCGGGTTTTGCGGAATCAATCAACTCAGCCTATCGCAGTTCACTGCTGGACGTAGGCCTCTCCCAGACTGCGCCACAGCACCCTGTCCTCCGCCTTCTGCATCCAGTCTACCCCAGCCACCTTCTTTAGGTCGTCCGTCCATCTAGCTGGGGGGCGTCCCACACTCCGCTTGCCGATACGCGGCACGCGACACGCTTTTACTGAATACAAGTTGGATATAGGAAATCTCTGTTGGGTAGAAACTGGGTGACATTTATGACACATAAGCCATTTCTTTTCTTTTTTTTTTTGGGAAATCATCAAATGACGCCTCCCGCTCTGGGCGGAGCGGCAGGGAGTGTCAGACTCTTACTGACTAAAACCCACCCGTGTTCCTTCCTTAGCCCTTTATGTTCCGGGGCAGCGGTAACCCTTTCTGACAATCCCGCTGACCCGGCAGACCACTGGCCTTTGCCCGTGACTTCGTTCGCGTGAAATTTCTCGCTCCCCCGACCCACCCACGTCGCATCGTATCAGCCGCCTGCGCTATCACTTTGGTTTCGCCCGTTATTTCTGACTTCTTTTCTTTGTGCTCGGCTCTTAAGGGTCACAGCGTGATGTTAAATAGCTTATAGCCGTCCTCAAGAATTGGGCTATCAAACACAAAAGTATTTTTTCAAATCCGGTTGTTCCAGAGAATAGCGTGTTCAAACAAACAAACTCTTCAGCTTTATTATTAGTACTAGCTTCTGCCCGCGCCTTCGTCCGCGCGAAATTTCTTGTTGCATCGCATCGTCTACCTGCGCTATTGCTGTGTTTATTCTGACATTTTTTTGTTCTAATGCCTCTCCTAAGTGTCTTACCGAAATGTTAAGTACAGTCTTCCTTAAGAATCGGGCTATCAAATCTGACTGGTAGTTCTAGAGATTTGCGCGTTCAAACTTTTCAGATTTCCCGGGCCGATTTGAGGGGTCCGTGGCTAAATAATAACAGCCGCTCAGGTCAATCGATCAGGTTAAGCTACGTTTGCCGCGGTTGGTCTGTAGATGGGTGACCATCTTTGCATTTGTGACCCCTCCGTGCCTCGGGAAGCACGTTAAGCCGTTGCTCCCGGCTGTCATTTGTGGATTTTTGACAGTTGTTACGGGTAGTCTTACCAAGGGGTATCGTATTACCCATGTGCAGTAACTGGGTTGTGGAGGTCAGTTATGCAGTCGCTCCATGTAAAATACTGGTATTCAGCTGCATCCGGTTAGACTGGAAGCCGACCCCAACATAGTTGGGAAAAGGCTAGGCAGATGATGAAACAATCTTTTCAGATTTATCTAAGTATGTGCCAAGTCGTACCTTATTCGTTACCAAATACGATACGTAATGCAAAATAACCTGTAGTAGTAAGTAATCCACAAGATGAACTAAAAGTTACATCCTAATTTGTTATTTTGATTGATTTTGCAATACTAAACCAAGAATATTAGTATGGTTTGATGTTCAGACAGAAACAAGCAGTACTACCTTTTTCGGAAAGACTAATTGCAATATGTTTTAGACGTCAATGATGGATACATCCTGCGAAGGAATGTGGAATGATGGGTCAGCTTTGTCAATACCTACCTAGGTATGTACAGACGCCAGCACTTCAAGCTACGCGAAACTGTCTAATTTTCCCAATCAACTTTGAACCTTATGCTTTAGCGATAAAGTTGAAAATTGATTAAAGAAATTTGACAGATTGTAGTAGCTTGATGTGCTGACGTCTGTACCGACATACGAGTAGTTTATGTTAGAAAATGCGACAGTTTATTTCTGTCTGTTACCTTTTATGGTTAAGCCACTGGCCGGGTTTTGATGAAAATTGGTATTAATGGGATTACATGACCTAAAGCGCGGTCATTGTCGGACTGCATAGAAAAGAAAGAAAAGCGCGATGACACAACGCTGGTAATTTATTGCAAAATATGAAGCAATTAATGTATCTATTTACAAAAAAAATCTATTGTTTGGACTAAAAAATTAAAATACTAGTGCTTTAGTATGTTGCTTGTAGATTATTCTGATGGTTTTATTGTAAAAAAAGTTTTTTTTCTATCGTATCAAATTAGTTGTATTATGTTTTCAACACACTATATACCTAGCACATATCCTGAAGATTATCATATATTTTTCTGATTTTGTTTACTGTAGTCGATCATATACTTTTATTGCTTCTAAAACTTGCGTTTTTTGCGTTTGGGTCCTGTAATTCCGAGTTCGAGGTCTTGCATAATATTTTCAATAAATATTTTTCTATCGTTGATATAATAATTGGCAGCACATTTGGAGTTTGAACCCGATTTTTGTTAATGTCGGATTTTTGAATTGGAACTAAAATGAAATTGAATGGTTTATATAATAGTGTCAGTTATAGGCACAAGGCAAGGCGACCTTGGTCCATGAGAAAGACGAACTAGTCAAATTCTTGAAAAGGATTTTTAATGATTGCTCTCCAACTTGGACATGGAATGATTGATGCACATGGGACTTGAACAAATTTGGTTAATGTCCTTTTATATAGAGCTAATTATGTAATCAGGAGGCACGGCATGCAAATAATTAAATAGCAAAGATAATTAATTACGTAAATAAAAGACGATTGAAACAACCGTTTCTTGTTTATGGTATAAAGAATAGGGAAACCAGTCTTACTAAGGGGTATCGTATTACCCAGTAACTGGGTTGTTGAGGTCAGTTAGGTAGTAGCTCCAAGTAAAATACTGATATTCAGCTGAATCCGGTTAGACTGGAAGCCGACCCCAACATAGTTGGGCTTTTCCCAACTATGTTGGGGTCGGCTTCCAGTCTAACCCGATGTAACTGAATACCAGTATTAACATGAAGCGACTATTATCTGACCTCATCAACCCAGTTACTGTAGGGTAATACGATACCCCTTAGTAAGACTGGTCAGTCTAGGCAGATGATGAAGATTATACCTAAATAGGAAAGTCTGTCTATCCGTCTGTCACCTTTTCTCGCCTTAAAGGCTGTCTTTCAGTTAGGAAATTTAACAGACAGGTAGCCTGTGACCTGGGGTAGGACATAATAATATGCTAGTTTTTATCCTAGGCTAGATGTATTAAAACCAAAAAAAAACAAAATCAAAATCGGTTCATCCGTTCGGGAGCTGCGTTGCCACAGACAGACACACCCTCACACACACAGATACGTCAAACTTATAACACCCCGTCGTTTTTGCGTCGGGGGTTAAAAATAATTAAACCCAAAATATACGCAGACGAAGTTGCGAGCAACAGCTAGTAAACCTATATAATTATATCCTATGTCCTATAATTATGTACAGTCAACAAAGGAGATAAGTATACAGAATCGTCGGATATAGATGAAGTTTAGCAAGAAACCGATAAAGGTTGTTGCCTGAAATTTAATTTGATAAATGAGCTGTTTGTTTTCTATTAATAAAATAAAATTTTATTCGAAAACATCCATCGGTTTCTTAATAAACTTCAACTATATCCGACGATCCTGTATACTTATCTCCTTTGTTGACTGTACATTTAATTCTGCTGATACCCCAAGGAAAAATGCAAGGATGATCGTGATCCTTCGTGTATTGAACCCGGATACCATAAGATACAAATAATCTCGCAATTATAAAATAATTAAAAATAAACAACGTAGATAGGTACGTAAGTAGGTACTACAAATACCAACGCATGAAGTACTTGCAGCAATTACAAAAATCAGTATGCTAAATGTTATTCAATTGTTTTTTATTATCCGCAATTATATTTAAATACAACATGACGTGTATATTATTTTTATAAATTCATCGGTCGAGGCATATTTTATTTTAATTTATTAAATTATAAGGTCCATGAAAAAATTAAAAGGTACTAAAATTTAATAATAGCCCTTATAGTTTTCAATCGATCATAAGGTTCTCTATGGTAACAGAATTAAGAATTGTTTTTACTTAGTTACTAAAAGCCACAATATTTGTTTTCCAGTGCACACTGGTACTACTACTGGTATGGTACTCATATAGGTACAAATTTGCAAAACAGGCGTGAAGGGTTTGGGAAGCATTTATCTACTACAGGCTAAACGGCGCATTTCACCAGACATCTCGGAGCCCACTATTATGTACTTAGTACATAGAGCTTGTGGTTTTAGCTGGTAGACGCTCGAGAAACCTTTCCCTTGGCCATTGTACTTAGGTAACATATAAAAGAAAATTAAAACAGTTAATTTTGAACACAATTTCCATGTACTACACAGCAAAAATGAGTCAATTTCATATAAATTAATATTTTCTAAATTCGTATAACAGCATGATATTTCTTCGTACAACCGGCAGTAACTGTGGTGAACCCAAATAATTATGTAGGTACTTCCGGTACACGAATTTCCACAAAGACCTCCACGGATCTCCAATATAAAATAAACAAAGTAAATCCCACCATACATGGGACTCACACAGACACACACGCTCACAATAATTAGAGTATCAGTAATATTGATCGAGTTATTGAGTAAGAACCCACACATACACACAGACACTGTGGAATCTTCACTATTAGTACTGTCAAAGGTTAGCTCCGTGCACACAATTTTGAGTAACCTAGCATGGTGAACGAATTAACTTCATATAAATAGGATGCAGTTACTCCGTTATGCACATTCGGTGATCATCCCGTGGTAGCTCAACAGCTTAGAAATGAAGCTGGTAATACATTCAATTAATAAATAATAATTAATAAAAAATAATTCGTTAAAAAATAATAGTTCTTTTTATAAAAAAAAATATAATTTTAAAATTTAAAAATAACGGTCATTTTTTATGTGTTAATGATTCGGAATTCAAAAAGTTTTTACTTAAAAATGGATTGCAGTGAAAGTTTACAATTTACGAAATTCAGGAGTGTGTGACGGTTGACTGATTAGTTCATTTTATAAGATTACATTTTAACTCTTCATAATGTCCACAGTATTCTGTAAACTAGATGAGCAAATCAAGGGCTTCCCTTTCTAACTGTGACTCAATTTAAATTTATGACAAATCAGTGCCTTCGAATTGTCGTAGTTCGTAACCTCCCATTATTTCCATTAATACTAATTATTTTAATTTCGTCTTTCAGCTCATCATCTTAACCGTAGTAGCGTGCAGCTATGCTGACAAGCTGGACAGGACGTACTTGCCTCCTGCCAGTGCTGGAACTGCTGGAGGAAGCCCAGGATCTTTGACGGCACCTGGAGGCGAGCCTGGCTTTGACCTGCCTAAAGGTCCTTCTTCATTTGGCAAGCCTTCAGGCCCAAGTGGTTCCGTCGGATTTGGACAGCACTCGACTTCTGGTCAGCCAGGATTTGGACAGCATGCTTCTCAATACGGTGCTCCTACTGGTGGAGTTGGGAGCCCAGCGCCTGGTCAGAGTCCAACTGGATTCGGTCAGCCTACTTCTCAATACGGTGCTCCTGCTAACGGTGCTGGTTTAGCTCCCGGTCAAGGCCCTACTGGATTCGGTCAACCTGCCTCTCAATATGGTGCTCCTACAGGTGGTGCTGGAAGCCTAGCTCCCGGTCAGGGCCCCGCTGGATTCAGTCAGTCCTCAACTGCTGGTCAGCCTGGTACGCAATATGGTGCTCCCACTGGCGGCGCTGGCAGCCCAGCCCCCGCTCAGGGACCTACTGGATTTGGACAGTCACCTTTCGGAAGCCAGGGATCTCAAGACGCGTCCGCTTACTCCGGCCAGCCGCAACCCGAACGCGAACGTGCCTCTATTGACAAGAACGCTGAAATCCTCAGATACGAGAACCAGAACGATGGCGAAACCTTTTCGTACAGCTTCGAGACTTCGAACGGAATTTCTGCTGAAGAATCTGGTGTAGCTACGAACGGTGTGCAAGCTCAGGGTGCTTTCTCTTACACTGGTGATGACGGCCAGCAGTACAGCGTGACATACACTGCTGATGAGAATGGTTACCTGCCCCAGGGTGACCATTTGCCGACTCCTCCTCCCATTCCTGAAGAGATCCTGAAGTCTTTGGAAGAAAACGCGAGGGCGGCTGCCGCTGGTACGCAAGAAGGTAAGGCTATTTATTAACTTTAATCATTATTATTATAATTATGATGAAAAATGTGCAATTGTTTTATCGCATTCGTGGGAATTTGTCAGTGTTGTCCTAACAAACGATGGAGTGATAACTTAAAGTGGTCTGATAACAGAACCAATCTAGTTTTTGTTATAAAAGTGTTGTCATACCGACATTTTTCAACATGCGTGCACATATCGTGTCAGTCGTATTTATAACTCAGACCGGAAACGGCAATCTGTAGGCCATTTCTTGTTACGTGCGGGAATAGAACCAATGACCCGCTGAAACACTGCACTCGTTTTAAAAAGTGTTAAACTCGCAATGTTCTAGGTAGTAACATAAGTGACTAACAATATTGACTAACAATATGCCTGAAAACGGTAAAACTATTGTTCTTGCTTACAAATTTAGACTGACGCAATTAATACAATTTTCTTCTTAAATGTTACCGTAACCTCAGTAACTTCAGATTCAGATATTAAAGCAATGAGTTACAGTTGCTGAGCCTGAGGTCCGGGGTTCCATTCCCAGTACGGGTGACGTGTTATTAGGTTATTTCCTTACGAATTTCAGATTTGTGCCTAATTGATGGAAATAGGTGCGCCCTTGGCGAATAGAATAGAGTACTCTTTATTATGTACACCAAATATATATATAAATAAAACTAAATCGGGTTAGGTACACCATTTATAACTCAGGAACGGGTAAACCGATTTTTATGATATTAATTTTTTTTTGGATATAACCCGAATAGCAGATTAACTATTAAAAAATGGGAAAATTTTGGAAAAAAAAAAGAGAAGATAATTCATTTTCTACATTCGTTCTTATTGATTCTGAGGCGGTACGAAGTTCGCCTGGTCAGCTAGTCAAAGTCAAATCATTTATTTCAAATAAGCACATTAAAGGCACTTTTGAACGTCAAAAATTACAGTAAAATAGAATTGATTCTAGTCGCCCCTTCCAAAAGGGGTTCGTATGGAGAAGAATGGGCAAGAAACTCTACCGTTACTCTTTTAAAATATTTTACAAGGTTTTGTATACATAATATAATTATATGTGTAGACAATGCACCTAGAATAAAATTAGACTACCACAAAAGGTAAAAAAAAATAAAAATGAAGCAATGACAGGTAAATTAATTATGTGATAGATACATACAGATAGTGAATAAGATATACAAAATGTAGGTGTACCTAATAGATCACCGTCTCTGCCTTACCCTCCTGAGGAAAACGAGCGTGATGTTACGTTATGTATGAGCGAAATTTCAACAGTTTATTTAGATACCCATATAAAAGAAGACACTGACTGACATTGACTACTGACACAGTTTTAAAATTTTTACGTTAAGTAACGAATTTAATTGCTACTATTAACATTTCGATAGCGGTAAATCACCTTTGAACTAATAATATGTTTTTGCTAAATTACTATTACTCGTATGTTTGCACGATATTTTCGAGACTAGCCTATGGAGTAATGATTGAGTTCGTTGGCAAGGTCAGTAGTAGTAAATAAGGCAGCTAAAGGTGCATACAATTATGTAAAATACATCATTTAATTTATAAACAAAAACTACTTTTTTTAATTTGTAGAGGGTACCGTGGCTAAATACTAACAGCCGCACAGGTCGATCGATCAGGTTAAGCTACGCTTGCCGAGGTTGGTCTGTGGTTGGGTGACCATCTTTACATAACGTGACCCCTCCCTGCCTCGGAAAGCACGTTAAGCCCGGCTGTCATTCGTGGATCTTTGACAGTCGTTACGGGTAGTCAGAAGCCCGAAATTCTGACAACCAGTCTTACCAAAGGGTATCGTATTACCCAGTAACTGGGTTATGAAGGTCAGATAGGCAGTCGCTCCATGTAAAATACTAGTATTCAGCTGCATCCGGTTAGACTGGAAGCCGACCCCTACATAGTTGGGAAAAGACTAGGCAGATGATGATGACATCATTTTAATTTATAAATTTTTATAACGGTAAAAGAAAACATCGTGAGAAAACAACATGTCCTAGAACCAAAAATTCGATTTGACATCTACCAACCCGCACTGGGCCCGCGTGGTGGATTATGGCCCACTCCCTCTGAGAGGAGGCCTGTGTCCCAGCAGTGGCAAGATTATAGGCTGATTGTACTACATTGTACTAGACAAAACAGGACCCATTGTGAAGTTTATTACTTTAGAATAGCTTCCTCGTGACTCGTACTCATTGTGAAAATCTACAATTAGGTATTGTCTCGGAGTTTAAATTTTAGTTTCCTTTGAGTAAGAATATTAGATACAGCTATTTAAACTAGTTTCTTAAGAGAACTTTGTAACCAGTTTTTCAAGGAATAGAATATAATAGAATACTCTTTATTATGTACACCAAATTACAGACATAAATATAGAAACTGTACAAAGGGTGACACAATGGGCGCTCTTATCGCTAAAAGCGATCTTTTAAAGACAACCGTTGGATGGATTAAAAAGTGGAAGGACAGACAAATACTGTAGGTAGTCTGTGGTGTACCATTTACACAATACAATAAATACATAGATACATAAAGTATATCATGCCTTATTTTATAACCAGACGATTTTAAATACCAAGTTTAAAGCATCTTCTTAAAATAGGATCTTTTTTTTTTGTAAGCGTTACCTTTAGGAATACACAATTATCAACGATCTAATCTTTCTTAAAAAACTGTTCCAGGTGCCTACAACCCTGACGAAGACTCCAGCTCGACCCCACAACAGTACTACGGAGCCGCTTCCCCATCTTACCAGGCCCAGGGTCAACCAGGGCAGTCTCCCAGCTCCTACCAGGCTGGCCAGGGTCCTTCTTCACAATACGGTGCTCCCGCTCAATCCGGACCTGCATCTTCTGGACCCCAAGGCTTCCCTGCTCAATCTGGTCAAGGTCCTACTTCCCAGTATGGAGCCCCTGCCCAAGGTGGACCTACTGGATCTTCAGGACCTCAAGGATTCCCTGCCCAGCGTGGTCAATCACCTGCTTCTCAATACGGCTCTCCTGCTCAATCTGGATCTGTATCTTCAGGACCGCAAGGCTTCCCAGCCCAACGTGGTCAATCACCTGCTTCTCAATACGGCTCTCCGGCTCAATCTGGACCTTCCGGCACAAGCGGTCTTACTGGATCTGGTTTCCCAGCGCAACGTGGTCAATCTCCTGCTTCCCAATTCGGTGCCCCTACCTCATCTGGATCTCAGGGTTCTCGAAATGGTGCGCCCGCATCATCTCCATTCGGCCCATCTAGAACAACTGGTCTTCAGGGTGGTCGTGACTCTGGTTATCAGTACAATGCTCCTGGTGCAGCTCCTTCTGGACCTCAAGGCTTCCCTTCTCAAGGTATTCAGAGCCCTGGTAACCAGTACGGTGCCCCTACTTCCTCTGGATCTGCTCGCCCATCTGGACCTCAAGGTTTTTCGTCACAGGGTAGCCAGCCAGCATCTCAATATGGATCTCCTGCTGGTTCTAGCCCGTCGGGACCCAAAGGTAACCAAGGCCCATCAAACCAATACGGTGCTCCTACTTCCTCTGGACCTTCCAGGCCATCAGGACCTCAAGGCTTCCCATCTCAGGGTAGTCAATCGCCAGCTAACCAATATGGTGCTCCTACACCCGCGGGATCACCCAGGCCATCCGGACCTCAAGGATTCCCCTCTCATGGTAGTCAGTCTCCTACCTCTCAATATGGCGCTCCTAGTGGTTCTCCTGGTTCCACCAGACCTTCCGGTCCTCAAGGTTTCCCGTCTAAGCCCTCCGGAATAAACCAGGGCTCTCCGTTTGCCTCTGCTGGACCCTCTGGAAACAATGGACCTGCTCGTTCTGGAACTCAGGGACAGGCTTCGGGAAAGGATGATGGATACCAGTACGATAGGCCTCAAACTCAGTTCGGCAGACCAAGCCAACCTGGACAATTTGGACAGCAGCCGCAAACTCAAGGATCTTTCCCCAGACCCAATGGACAAGGTTTTGCGCCATCAGGCCCCGCCGGCTTATCAGGACCCGGTGGTTCTCCTGTCTCTACTAGCCAAGGACCCGTCTTCGGAAAAAGCCCCGCCGGTCCTACTTCTGGACCTTCTTCCAGTCTTCAAGGACATAGATTCCCCGTGTCATCTATTGATCAAGGATACCCTAAAGGCCCCGCTAGTTCGCTCTCTGGCAATGGCCCAAGTGGATCAGCAGCAGGTCCCATTGGCCAGGGTTCTCCATTCAAGCCAAGTGGCTCAGTTGGACAATACACACCATCAGGTCCGTCTGGTTCCTCTGGCCCCACTAGCTCGGGTTTCCCTAGGCCTAGTGGCACCACAGGACCTACTTCAGGATCTGCTCAGGGATCTTTCGGACGTCAGCCCTCTGGATCCAGCTCTGGCATGTCTGACTCTGGTTATGAATACAACAGCCCTGGGTCTCAGGGCCCTCAGTCTGGACCTGCTCAGGGTCCCCACACTGGTTTCGGTTCCTCTGGTCAGAACAGGCCGAGCCAAACCGGCGCTCAGCCTAGCTTTGGACCCGTGGGTCAAGACAGGCCTCGTCAACAAGGCTCTCAGTCTGCTTTCGGTCCTGCAGGACAGGGGAAACCAAGCGAGACCTTCGGTGGACCCCGCCAGCCCCCGAGCTTCAGCCCCGAGGAAGGATACAAATACTAAACCAAGGATAGATTAATTAATTTATAATAAAGTTTCAAGCAAATAGACAAAATGTAAAAAAAATAAACTACGCCGTACGCTTATAAAAGTACTAGCTTTTGCCCGCGGCTTCGCTCGCGTTAAGTAATATTTAAAAAAAAAATTTACATCCGCCATCATCCCTTATTTTATCCCCATGGGGGTTGAATTTATCAAAATCCTTTCTTAGGGGATGCCTACGTCATAGTAGCTATATGCATGCAAAGTCTCAGCCCGATCAGTTTAAAATTGACAACGTTTCATACAAACTTTCATCCCCTATTTTATCCCTTTGGGGGTAGAATTTATCAAAATCCTTTCTTAGGGGATGCCTACGTTATAGTAGCTATATGCATGCAAAGTCTCAGCCCGATCGGTTTAAAATTGATAAAGTTTCATACAAACTTTCATCCCCTATTTTATCCCCTTGGGGGTAGAATTTATCAAAATCATTTCTTAGCGGATCCCTACGTCATAACATCTACCTGCATGCCAAATTTCAGCCCGATCCCTCCAGTGGTTTGGGCTGTGCGTTGATAGATCACTATGTCAGTCAGTCACCTTTGAGTTTTATATATTTAGATTTTGTACATATTTTTTACGAAATGTATAGAATATAATGTGGAATCACTATGTGATTGAAATGTAAATGTGAATTAAATAAATGATGCAAAGCTAACTAGCTCTTATTACATTTAAGAATCAACGTGTTTCAATTAAGAAATCCTTATTTTAATTTAGACAAACACTTTTTATTACTTAATAATACAGGTTGTTAGATTAAACGAGGGACACACTTGAGGGGAGTTAGTACTCATGAAATGAGCAACTTTTACTATGGGGCCGAACCTGAAATCGCAAAAAAAAAAATCAGCTGTTCAGTACATTTTGACGAGCTATGCGAACATAAATGTAGGAAACGGCTGATTTTTTTTCGCGATTTCAGGGTTATTCCCATATTAAAAGTTGTTCATTTTCATGAGTACTAACTCCCCTCAAAGTATGTCCCTCGTTTAGCCTAACGCTCTGTATATTGATCACTCATTTTTTATTCATAGTTTTATGAACGATACTGGTTGGTAATTAATTTAAATCATTTTTTTGATAGCCGTATCATACTTATATTCATCAAAATAATATCTGGCGATTTGATACAGTGATTTGAAAACCAATTAAGCTTTATTGAGCTAGTATTACAGTAACTTTTGGTGAAGTAAACATTGCGACGGTACCTGAAATAAATGATACTGAAATCGGTAAATAGGTCATAACGCCACTGATCATTGATCACTATGGCCGCATTCCGAATTAGCTATAATCGCTCACAGCACTCACATCATCTCACATGTGTTCCGATTTAGATATTATGATTATGACAGCTGAGAGCTGTCAAAAATTCGGAACGATCGTGAACGCGTTCACAGTGCTTACTTAATGTCAAAACGATATTATTACAGTATTTCTTTGCAGAAATACCACATCAGTTCTTCTTCTTTGGTTAGGTGGCGACTGTCAGTCAGAAGCACAATTCGAAAATGCCACGTTAGTTTAATTTAAAGTTATGATGCAACTCAAAACAAAACACACACTGACACATCCTCACACACACTATCATTTTTGACAGCGCTCACGGTGATATTATTCTATGGCATGGTCGGCGTTATCGCAAGATGGCGCATGTCATTATCATGACATCATCTATGACGATTCAGACATCGTTATAGCGCTCACGCTTTTTCGGTACGGGTCAAATCGATTATTCTGACTCTACCCAGAGGGGTAACTGCGTAACACACTATCAGTAGCAATGGGTTTCATTTTGACAGTTCAACAACATTCATTGCGTTATTTACGTTGTTAAGCAGACACATTTTACGAACATATGAAGCAATGGATTAGCGACATCCTTCAAAATGATTTAGATTGAGATTGATAGTGTGCTACGCAATTAGGGTGCTGAACCTATTCTGAAACTGAATATTTTTGACGGATTCATTATTTTATATTTGAATTTTGTTTTCTGGACCATCATCATCATCTGCCTAGCCTTTTCCCAGCTATGTCGAGGTCGGCTTCCAGTCTTACCGGATGCAGCTGAATATCAGTATTTTACATGGAGCGACTGCCTATCTGATCTGCACAACCCAGTTACTGGGTAATACGATACCCCTTGGTAAGACTGGTTGTCAGACTCGGGCTTCTGACTACCCGTAACGACAGTCAAAGATCCACGAATGTCAGCCGGGACCAATGGCTTAACGTGCTTTCCGAGGCACGGAGGGGTCTCGGTATGTAAAGATGGTCACCCATCCATAGACCAACCGCGGCAAGCGTAGCTTAACCTGGTCGATCGACCTGTGCGGATGTTATTATTTAGCCACGGGCCCTGTTTGTTTTCTGGACCATAGAATAAAATTAACGTTGAAATCGTAAAACACACAGTCTTGTTAGACATCACCTTCTGACGTATATAATGACAGTCCTCCCAATTTTACATTTTCTAACTAAAATGTTATCCTGATTCATAAAATTAAGGTTTTGACTTATATGGAAAGGAAAGGGGGAAAGGATAGAGGGAATTTCGAACCTTCCATTTCACATCGGTGTCTTAGTTGACAATTGCACTAACTACAAAGTTGATAATTTTGAGGAGAGCGTTTAAAGTTTAGATGTCAACACTACGAAAACAAAGTAAAATAATAAAACAATTATGCATCTATTCACAAGACTAGTGCTTTAAATCCATCATATTATTATAATTATTTAATAAACACGTTGAAAATGATGTGGGTTACATGTTTTTTATTTTAGTTTATGACTTTCTTGTATTTTATTTAGCATGTAACAGTATGTTCTTCGTTCCCAATAAAAAAAAAACAAAATAAACTCGTAGTCACAGAAAAACAAACCCACAAGAGTGGCTAACATATAGAAAGCTTTAAGTCCTACTCGTGCTATATTCTCACCCACGATCTCGACTTATTGACGGCGTTCAAGCCAAAACCTGTCATCATCATCCCAACTATGCCTATCATCACCATTTCAGCCGAGAGACGTCCACTGCTGGACATAGGCCTCCCCCAAAAGGGGGGCCTATGGGGGTTTGCCATAATCGCCACGCTTGGCAGGCGGGTTGGCGATCGGGTTGGTATGGTGGTGGAATGCATAGAGAACGCTGCTGCCCATTCTCCGGTAAGCCCCTTAGTCGCCTTTTACGACACCCACGGGAAGTATGGGGTGGTGCTATTCTTTAAGTCCGGCACCACACAGACAACTATGCATAGCCTTTTCCCAACTATGTTGGGGTGGCTTCCAGTCTAACTGGATGCAGCTGAATACCAGTATTTTACATGGAGCGACCTAGTTACTGCGTAATACGATACCCCTTGGTAAGACTGGTTATCAGACTTTCGAACTTCTGACTACCCGTAACGACTGTCAAAGATCCACGAATGACAGCCAGGACCAAGAGTTTAACGTGCTTTCCGAAGCACGGAGGGGTCTTGGCATGTAAAGATGGAAGCCAAAACCTGTACATTCGGGATTTACAAACTAACAAAAACTACACTGTGTTCCCTTCCACACATTTAACCCGTTTGCCTTCAAAGCTAGAGTAAACATCTTCTGGGCACGCTCGTTCCATCAGACCTCATCCATCACTTCCATAAGACGTGATACGGTCAAGGCCAAGAGCAGGCCCATTCAGTAATAAAAAAAAAATATAAAGAAACTACAACTAATAACTGCTGCTGCAATATTTTTTTTGTTTTATTAATAACCAACTTATATTAACAGTTATTATAATTGGATTTATTTCGGTCTGATCCCCTCCACCTCCCCTCCTCGATCTCCTTCTAGTTCTTCTTCTGTTTTAATCTCTGTCTTATCCACTTCATCTATGTTTACTCTTTTTGACAGTTAAGTACAATCAAGAGAAAATAAACATTTCATGATTTACATGTTCGGCATGAGAAGTAGCCTTGATCCTACTATTATAATAAAATAATAAATGTAGATCTAACTCTACCGAACTCTTTTTTAACAGACTTCATTAAAGGAGGAGGTTCTCAATTCGACGGCATGTTTTTTTTTTTTTTTACAATATAAAACTAAAGTTTTATGTACGGAATTTTATGCTATCAACTGTGAATCATTTTAACTTTTTTAAGACTCATCATCTACCTTGCTTGCCTTTTCCCAACTATGTTGGGGTCGGCTTCCGGTCTAAGTGAATGCAGCTAAATACCAGTATGTTAGGAGCGACTGCATATCTGACCTCCACAACTCAGTAAATGGGTAATACTTACGATACTTTTTTAGAATGCTAATGTCAATAACGTGCGTCTATTCGTTCTTGCTTTTATTTCAAGATCGTTCCAAAAACCATAACCTCAATAATTTCTATTAACAATTAAAACGCCTGTAATAAAGGTTCATAAATTCTCCAAAATTGTTGCTCCACACAATATCATCTTTAAAAACCCATAGATTATAAAAAAACAAAAATCCATAACTACCCATAAACAACTAAACTAAAACGCAATAACATAACGTTAGAAAAACGATAACCAGTCTCAATAATTGGTAGTAAAGTAAAGTAAATTAAAGTAAAATAATGTGTGAACCGAACGTAAACGAGTTACATTACTGTTGCGTCACTAGTGCGGGTAAAGTCGTGTGAAGATGTTGCACTGTAGTGCTGACGGAGAGGCGTGGCGTGTTATTAATATTTTATTTATGAGTTCTGAATGGGAGATGTATGGGATGTGGATTTAGATGACGTGGGTTGTAATTAGATTGATATTTATGTAAGTTTCGATCATTTGATTTATGGGTAGATCGTGGAGGCCCCGGAGGCTAAAACGCAGCAAAAACGCAGAAACGAGTAGGTACAAAATCACACTGTATGCTTATGTAATTATATGCTTTTAAGGCTTCTTTAAGAAAAATCCGACTTGTACAGACGCCAGCACATCAACCTACCCGAAACTGTCAAATTATCCCAATCAACTTTGAACCTTAAGCTTAAGCGATAAAGTTGAAATTTGACAGATTGTAATAGCTTGATGTGCTGGCGTCTGTACATAATGCACATACTATGAAGGATAACCTCCACGAATAGCTACTTTAAAGTCGTTAATATTTTTTGTATAGTGAAATTTTATTATAATAGGACTGATAAAACTAGTAAATATCAAAATTATATATTTTTTTATATTGCTTGTTTATACCGAATGGTGTTCAAATAATTATACTTAAAAAAGTACAATTTTTTTATTCGTTCCAAAAAATAAATCCTGTAATAATACATCACAGATCACCATAGCGGCGTTTAAATGGCCATAATGCAAAAAAAGCAGACCAATACGCAGCGTCAAGACTGTGTAGTTAAAACTTAAAAGGTAATTGTGCAAAGGCGTTCTAATAACAGTGATCACGCTATCGAGTGTGACGTTAATTGCACAGATATGGGCTTAGTGCCTGCATACACGATACAACATTTTTAGATCCAACTTTATCAACTATAGTTCGTTTATTTTTTTATTACAGATCACACTGTTTGATGCCATAGGTATTATTTTTTATCTAATTTTGATCAATTGGTCAAAATTAGACAAAACAAAGTGGACAAAATTTGATGAAATGAAATTAAATAAAACAAAATTTTGTTTAGTTTCATTTAATTTCATCAAATTTTGCCCAGTTTTACTAAGTGATTTAACCTAATTTTATGATTGTATGACATGTGTAATTACTAATATTGATTTAATAATCATAAAATCATAATCAGCCTATAATGTTCCCACTGCTGGGACACAGGCCTCCTCTCGGTGAGAGGGAGTGGGCCGTAATCCACCACGCGGGCCCAGTGCGGGTTGGCAGATGTCACATGACTTCAAATTTTTTTTTTGTTTCTAGGACATGCCGGTTTCCTCACGATGTTTTCCTTCACCGTTTTGAGACCAGTGGTGATTAAATAATTCACACAAAGTAAAGCGCCTGTCTGGGTTCGAACCTACGACCTACAACTCGTAAGTCGAGGCCGTTACCACTTGGCCGCCACTGCACTTGTATGTGTGGTGCAAACTGTTATTACCTATTAGTTGGTTATTAGTATTTTTAAATTCATTACTTTATGTCCTCTGGAGGACGCCATATTAAAGATAGTGTGATTTCACATAGCCTATATCTAGGGAACAGTTAAGACGCTTCTAACGTTACCTCATTTGTCAAATTATTATAAGTAGTTTGAAGTTATGAGGGAACAGATAAACATACATGTCGGAAACGTCATTAGTACGGGAGCTGACTTGACAACCGGAATCGGAACGCTAGCGCCATCTGGTGGCGTTGACAGAGTCTGGCCTGAGTTCGTGGGGGGTCGACGCTGGAAGGCAGCGCGAGAAGAACGGTGGAGCTCTCTTGGACATTGGACATCGTACGAACAACATGTGCTCAGAAACTGTCGGCGTTCCGTATCTGGTTGTGTCGTGTACCTACCTAGTGTGTAATTTGCTAGCGTGATTAAATTGTTTGTGAAATTATAATCTCATTTGAACTGAAAACCGTTTTACTATTGCGTATTATCCAACACACAACCCACTGTAGCCCACTGTAGCCCACTCTAATTCAAATATGGCTGATAATAACGAGACACACTATACTTTCCCCGTCATCAGAAGTGGGATTAGTGTTGGTTCATGCGCAAAATCAGAACGCTAAAAGTGAAAGTGACCGTTGACATTTGTAGACAAAGTGCAAACATGCGAACGCTTATTAAATAATCGTGTGGATCTGTCCAAGTTCGACCCAGACAAACCAGATACAGATGCGCGATCATAGTACATGTTGTTTTGGGCATAGGCTGTATGCAGAAATACCTTTGCACAGTGACGCGCCAGTTGCGCCCTACCGCCACGTTTAAAAAAAAAAAAAACAAGAAAAATTGTGTGTCTGTAACCGGCGTTTGAGTCCGTCGTATCCTGTTTTCGTATTAAGAACACATGGTAGGACGCGTCGTGTGCAAATGCGCACAAAGGGAGCCAACGACGTAGCGTGGAGCTACCAGTGACGTGGGGTGACTTGAAGAATCGAGCCAAGCAGCCTGCAGCCGTCGGTGAAGCCCTTCGTGTGCTGCAAGTGAGGGAATCCAGGACAAGTCGCGACATGTCATGGGCCGCGGCCCGGTGCACGAGCAGTGGCAGCCAGGCAGATGGTGGAGGTGGACCGCGTGCTGCAAGCAGCAGCGGCGAGTGGACGTTTGCGTCGTACAGCTACTCTCAGGCACGTTAGAAAATAAAGGTGAGCTGTATTGTTTCGTTTACGATTCTGGTGCTGAATGCTCGTTAGTAAAAGTGAGTTGTGCAGCCAAATTAAGTGGCAAATGATTTAATAACGTTGTTGCATTGACTAGTATTGGTCAAACGCGTGTATTCAGCACAGAACAAATCATATGTAGCGTTGCAATTAGCGAGTAAAGACTTAAGATTTTATACCCGACATTTACTGGCAAAGTAATATTATGATATGACAAATAAAGTAACATGTTGAACAGACCTAGTTTAAGTTTATTTTGATAAAGGCTCGTAGGCTTGTGACTCTTTTGGATGGTGTGTAACTGGATGGAGGTTACATGTGGAGGTGACCGGATAGAGGTTGCCTGTTGTGTTAGTAACCGGATGGAGGTTACGTGTTGAAGACCGGATGGAGGTCGTTTGGTTTGATGCTTATGACTGGATGGAAGTTATAAGTGTGATGATATGAAGGCCCGATGGAGGCATGAGCGCTGCAATATTTTAAAGAGCTTTCTATTATTTGAATGAGTATGGGTGTTGTTCAACATGTCGCTTTGAGAGAAAGGGTTGGTAATGATTTTCATTAAAAGTAATTAACAAAAATTAAATTCTTTTTTGCGAGTAACCATGAGACCCATACAGTGTTAGTAACAATAAACCAAACTTACAATTATGTTAGTGATACAATTACAACAATTTTCGCTTTGATTAGATAATCAAAGTTTATTTACATGGCTCTGGTCATTGGATGTTTTTGCTATGATTAATCAAAGTTTGTTTAGTTAAGAGGATTAAAGCTTTCTGTTTTCAAAAGTTAGAAGCCGTAAGTGGTCAGAATTGGCCGAGTGGAACATGCACTGCTGTTGGTTTTTTTTTGTCGTTACAGGTTGGCGCGCGGCGGCGTGTGCGGGCGGGATGGCAGTGTCAGGCGACGCTGCATTCTTTGGATCTCCTGTGGGAGTGCTCGCTGATCAGGGACGGTGCTTTTCGTGCAAGAGGTTTCACGACTTCTGCCAGAGAGGCAGTGACGGCGAGTGGATTGTCTACCGAATCTGGTGAGCCGTTTTCATTTTGTTTTGACTCTGGTACTGAGTGCTTCCCTGGTAGATAACAGTAAAAATGGTTACATTGTTGGGTGTAGCCCAATCTAATTTACAATGCAATTTTAAATAAGCTCACGTTAGTTTAAGAATGATGTCAGTAGGTCATGTACCAGTCGAAGTAGATAGTGATCACAGTGGTGATGAGCAATGAGCAAGCCTATGTAGTGGGAGCCACGCGAGTAGGTGTTCTCTAACGGGCGCGGGCGTAGTAAAGTTGTGTGTAGTCACAGGGTGATGGATGTGGTTCCATGCGCTGGATGTGTGAGAGCAATGTGGATTGCTGGTCGGCCGGAGCGCCGTGGCGTTAGAGTGGTTTACTCGTGTGTGGGTTTCCAGGTGCCTAAGGCTCTTAGTGAAAAAGATTATGGTTGTAATGTGGATAACGATGGTACATGGCTGTGGTTGTTTTTTTTTGCTATGATTGATTACAGTTTGATTACATGAATCTGGTTGAATCAAGTACGCTCATGAGGCTAAGGCACATGCCATGGCACAGGCCAAGGGATCAGAGTATTACTGACGAATTTGATGAAAGCCAAGAAAAGTCTTGTTGATGAAACAGAGCAGAGATTAAGTTGTGTGTGTGTGTGTTATGTGTGGGGTTTTGTGAGAAACCACAAAGTCCGTGAGTGACTTGGCGATCCGAGGGGATGCGCAAATGAATGGTTGAGTAACTGGAGGTTACTTGATAGTATGAGACATGCACCTTAGTTGATTATTTAGTTTGTGATCTTGAGATTTGTTAATCAAATAATGAGTAATGCTCTGAACTCTGCAATTTTTTTAGGTTGTTCGAATTTTCATTGTGTTTTTGCCTGTACCATATTGGTCAGGAGTGACCGAGCTATGTGATACTTTGCGGGTATGTTTGTTTACAGATTAACACACGAGGACGTGTGTATCGCAGGATGACCGTGTCGGAAACGTCATTAGTACGGGAGCTGACTTGACAACCGGAATCGGAACGCTAGCGCCATCTGGTGGCGTTGACAGAGTCTGGCCTGAGTTCGTGGGGGGTCGACGCTGGAAGGCAGCGCGAGAAGAACGGTGGAGCTCTCTTGGACATTGGACATCGTACGAACAACATGTGCTCAGAAACTGTCGGCGTTCCGTATCTGGTTGTGTCGTGTACCTACCTAGTGTGTAATTTGCTAGCGTGATTAAATTGTTTGTGAAATTATAATCTCATTTGAACTGAAAACCGTTTTACTATTGCGTATTATCCAACACACAACCCACTGTAGCCCACTGTAGCCCACTCTAATTCAAATATGGCTGATAATAACGAGACACACTATACTTTCCCCGTCATACATATATACAGGTCAAAATAATAACCCTCCTTTTTAAAAAGTCACCTTAACATTGACTATTTTGTGCTCAAGTTCAAGAGATTAGAAAATACAGTCCGATTCAAACTTTATAGCGGCTCTGAAGATACTCGCTGCGCAGTGCCTCACCCCTCACCCCCGCCACCTAATGTTCCGAACCGTCATAAATTTTGAATCGGGCCGTACCGCCTGTTTGAAAAATATAAAACAAGTTTTTTGTCAACCTATATGTATAATCCTTATCATCTTAAGTTTACCTACTACCAGGTTTAGTTATTTGCATTAATTTTCAATTTCGTAGGCATAGTCGTTTTATTTTAGGACTTCACAAGGAAGAGCACATTATTAGGCCAATATTTTAATTACTTTTTGTTGGTAATTTAGAATGACGAAGGAATGGAAGTGTCTTTAAACATTCTTAATAAGAAACAAATAATAATTTATCCATGTACAGACGCCAGCACATCAAGCTACTACAATCTGTCAAATTCCTTTAATATATTTTCAACTTTATCGCTACTGCATAAGGTTTAAGGTTGATTGGGAAAATTTGATAGTTTCGGGTAGCTTGATGTGCTGGCGTCTGTACTTAAGGATTGACATTTATAACCTCCACATAACATCAGCTAGAAGACGTCGCGGCAGACCTCGTAGAAGATGGCAGGACGAGTTGGAGAAAACAAACGACCAGTGGTCCCTGGATTGAAGGAGCTGGAAGTCATGGAGAGAGGCCTTTGCCCAGCAGTGGGATGGCTAACAGTAACATATTACACCTGTTATTCCGGAAGGGATATGCACAGAATATGTACTTATATTATTATTATTTGGTTAGACACTCTAGCAGCTAATTAGTTGATGAGTGTGTGAGTGTGTTTACCTTGAAGATATTTAGTCTGTCCAGTCGATTCTTGAAGCAGTTCAGTGTGGGAGCCGTCACAACATTTTCCGGGAGCGTATTCCATGACGTTAGGTACATCTCGGTTAGACAAGAATTGCTTCAAGGGCTTTTTTTTATGAATTTTCCCATAGCTTTACGGAATAGTATACCCATAGTTTGCCAGTTATGTTATTTATAATTTATTGGAGCTACATAAGTACCCCTTTCTTTTAGGCAGTTTGCTTGGTACTAAAGTTTACTTAATAAAAATCTAAAGCAAGAATTTAAAATGAGTATTTACGTTTGTATTTCTATTTTTTTAATCCCAGAGACTAATCTGACAGGTGTAATGTCAAACTTCTATATAACTTCTTCTAAAAAACAGTGGCACTTCGACAGAAGTGAAAACAAAACACATATTAATACTTTGCCATTGTATCCTGTATACTTGTGGCTAAGTTTCGCTGGCTAATTTAATTTGATCCTGTATACTTGTGGCTAAGTTTCGCTAGCTAATTTAATTTGATCCTGTACACTTGTTTTCAATTTTTGATATTTTGGAATCTTACGAATTTTTGATCAGGGTCACGTGTCCTGATGCGAGTTTAACATTTTTTACCCATTACAAAAAAAGTGTACAACGCCGCTAAAGAAGTTTTCACTTCAAAAGAAAAACGCAAACACAAAAGTCTTAAATGTCAGATTAGTCTCTGGGATAAAAAAAAAACGAACTATATGTAACTCCTTTATGAAAAATTGTTGTTATGTTGGCTCGTGTACCTACACACTTACTTAAACTAACCCATACATCACACGTTGTTCTCCAAATGATGATAATAATACAATCATGTACATAAACCTGTGCTTTATGTTCTGAACATGGTATTGTGAAGCTTTTAATAGTGTTAAACGTGTGTGTGTGTGTGTGTGTATGGCGTGCTACATTCAATTAGGGCCTTCGTAGGGTTGAATGTAGTAGTGAAATTATTTATAGAATTTGTTCATAATTATGGTAGTTGCAGAGGGAAAGCTTGTTTTAAAATATCTTCTATCGCATTAACAATAACAGTCTGTTTTTGTTCTTAAACCTGGATAAAATGCAGGGCGACTGAAGGGCGTGAAAAGCCGTTGAACAACCTATGCACAACAGCAAAGGAACGGTGTGTACCTACATACCAAAATATTTAGAAAATTTTATGCGATCCAACGGAAATACATAATAATGTTTTATGGGATCCAACGTCAACAATATTAAACTGAGATTCAAAAGTGGGATCCAACGAAAATAAAGCCAAAATTCTACAACAAATGATCATGAAATAAATTCAAGGTGGGATCATTATTAGGTAACTAGCTGTGCTTGCGGCTTCGCTCACGTGGTAGTGTTTTTTTTTTTTGTGGCAACTTGTTGTCATAAAAAATGTTGATAAGAAATTAATCCACTGACAGTTTTTCTCGTTAAAACCGATAATCTAAAAGTTATAAGCACATCTTTAATATCAATCCTCATAAGAACAAATACTAAAAATAAGTTTATTATAGGTAACTATTTTTATTTATTTATTTATATAACTATTTCGCCTGAAACACAGGATTACCTAGATATGACAGAAACCATGGTGAACTTGACACAACGACAGCCCCATTTTATGTCCTGGAAAGTCACTGTCCATTCCAAGGTTGCCTGGAAGAGATCGCAGAAAGCGATAAGGCCGCCCATTGTATATTTTGTAGTGTTTGATGTATCTTTTTCATGTTATGTATTTTTGTGGTGTACAATAAAGTATATATAAATAAATAAATAAACTTGACATAAATTTTAGAAAACCTGTATTTATTGTTAGTCCATAAATTTTTGAATAAATTTAATTATTATTTATTTATGTACACGTAAACAGACAAGAAGAAAGGAACAGAAAAATACGTAAAAAGATGATGCTTATTTCTAAGGAAATCTCTTCCAGCATGTGTTGCTCTATAAGCAACTAATGTTCGACACAGAGAATTTTTTCATAACATGCGACCTCTTTGGGCTTAATATAATCGCTCCAGCATCAGACTGAGTAATTGAACCTAGTTAATAATCGTCGTCGTTTCAGCCGATAGACGTCCACTGCTGGACATAGGCCTCCCCCAATTTTGGGAGGGTTTGCCATAATCGCCACGCTTGGCAGGCGGGTTGGCGATCGCAGTATGGTATGATGGTGGAATACATAGAGAACGCTGCTGCCCATTCTCCGGTACGATCCTTAGTCGCCTTTTACGACACCCACGGGAAGTAAGGGGTGGTGGTATTCTTTAAGTCCGGCACCACACAGACGGTTTAATTAATAATAATTTTTGCCTACCAAAAATGCTGAACTGTCATCATCTGCCTAACCTTTTCCCAACTATGTTGGGGTCAGCTTCCAGTCTAACCGGAGGCAGCTGAATACCAGTATAGAGCGACTGTCTATCTGACCTCCATAACCCAGTTACTGGGTAATACGATACCCCTTAATAAGACTTGTTGTCAAACTTTCGGGCTTCTGACTACCCGTAACGACTGTCAAAGATCCACGAATGATAGAAAGATACAAAAAAATGCTGAAATAATTAAAAAACATCTTACAAATGTTCTATAACTGACACGAATCATCTCAGATGTCTATTTATCTAGCGAGATGAAGTCATAAGCGACCATTAAGAAACGATGACCCCTGGGCGGAGGCAGCCGTCACTCAAACTGCAATATGAACCTCGATCTTCTACTTAAGGGGCTTACATGACCTAAAGCGCGGTCACTGTCGGAATGCATAGAAAAGAAAGGAAGAGCGATGACACAACACTGGTAATTTATTGCAAAATATGAAGCAATTATTTAATTACTAAAAATCTATTGTTTGAACTAAAAAACGAAAATACTAGAACTAACTACTATTTTAGAATGTTGCTTGTAGAATAATCTGACATAAAAAAAAGAATGATTGTGCGTATATTAGTAAGGTTTTAATTGTAAAAAGAAATTTTTTAAAGGTATGTTCATGATTTTTTTCTATCGTATCAAATGAATTGTATTATGTTTTCAACAGACTATCTACCTAGCATATAATTATCCTGAAGAATATCATATATTTTTCTAAAACTTGCGTTTCTGTGTTTAGGTCCTGTAAGCCCCTTAATAAAAAATCATAAATTCATTCACTAACAGAAAGCCCATTGCTTAATCGCTGGGTCTAGTACAGACGCCAGCACATCAATCTACTACAATCTGTCAAATGTCTTTAACAGATTTTCAACTTTATCGCTAAAGCATAAGGTTGAAAGTTGATTGGGAAAATTTGACAGTTTCGGGTAGCTGATGTGCTGGCGTCTGTACCATGAAATGTTGCACAACTGTTTCTTGTACAAAGAAGATAAGCATTAAGAAAGGATTTCTGAAAATTCATCCCCCAATAGCGATAAATAGGGGATAAAAGTTTGTATGGAATTAGTTCTTCACTTTTGCAGATATTTTTAACCTTTCATTGCAAAATTGTCCAGCTTTTGACCTCGATCTCGCCTGGTGGAAAGCGATGGATAAGGTCTATGATGGTACAAGTAAGCCCAGAAGATTCCTATGCCTATTCACTCTGCTCACTTTACTCTTGCTGGGTTATAGGTGGAAGGTATCACAGACGCTGGCGGAGAAATGCGTGAATAACTGTGAAATCCCACGGGTCCACTGCTTGTTGTATTATAAGAATAGTTAAAAAACTCGCCAACTGCGAGTCGGACTCGCACACGCAGGGATCCGTAGGCACCACAAGGCAAAAACGCCGAAAAAAACACGTTTGTTGTATAGGAGACCCCTTTAAATATTTATTTTATTCTGTTTTTAGTATTCGTTGTTATAGCGGCAACAGAAATACATCATCTGTGAAAATTTCAACTGTCTAGCTATCACGGTTCATGAGATACAGCCCGGTGACAGACGAACAGTGGAGTCTTAGTAATAGGGTCCCGTTTTTACCCTTTGAGTACGGAACCCTAAAAATGACGCCAGTTGGTATTCTTTAAAGGATTCGTTAGAGGAGTAATAGATTACAACTACATTTCATCTGGGTAATTGAGGCGAGCATATTGCTATTTACCGAGCATAAATCCGGTCACCGCCGCAGGCATGAAGTTCCAATTGAAAAACGCAATTAAATTTTGCCTGATCCGGGGGTCAAACCCAGGACCTAATTATCTGTGGTCGCGCTTGTCACCTCTGGATTAATGCAGAAAATAAAATAAAAGCAAAACTTAGGACCGGGTTTTTAATCGTCAGATAACTATTCTGACGAATAAATATGACTGTTTGACCGCTTTTCTTTATTTACATAAATAAATATGTCAAACCGCCAAAATAATTCGCAAAAAACTTTCAATAAACTTCCAAGTAGTTGGACGAAGCTTAATGTCCGTCTATTAAAAAATAAATTAAAGATACTCCTTCAAGGGAAAGCATATTACAGCATTCTAGAATTTTTTAACGACAACATTTAATATCATGTAACAAAATATATTATCATTGCATCTTTGACATAATCATAATAATAAACCAACATATTAATGATATCAGACTAATATTATAAAGGCGAAAGTTTGTGAGTGTGTGTGTGTGTGTTTATATGTTTGTTACTTCTTCACGCTCAAACGGCTGGACTAAATTTGATAAAATTTTGTATGGAGGTAGCTGACACCCTGGATTAATATATAGGCTACTTTTTATCCCGATATTCCCACGGCATCGACACTTACGCGGGTGAAACCGCGTGGCGCAGCTAGTAACTAATAATTTAATTGACACTTTATAATTGTACGTGCGTTTAGTGGGACCCAATCGGTGGTTCTCTTAGCCCTATTGTCATCTGACATGCGGCAAACATGTAAACGCACGACGCCATCGTGGCAGGCCAAGACAAAGATGGCGGGACGAGCTTGACTCCTACCGTAAGGACCGGCCGGCACTAGCTAAAGACAGAATTGTGTAGAAAAGGGAGAGGGAGGCCTTTGCCCTGCAGTGGGACAGTACAGGCTAGTTAGATTAGATTAGATTACAATTGTAATTGTATTTCTTTTCAAAATTGACATTTAACTATTTTGTTTTAATGTATCCAATTTGGTGTTATGTTATAAATTACTGACATTTAAATATTTGCACGCCACTAAGGCCAAACATGACTGATCTAATAATGTATTGTGATAACTTGCATGCTATGTGTGTATACTCATGTTTCCACAAATAAAGACTCTTGAATCTTGAATTCTCAAGATAAAAATTATCTGATCTGACTATTGAAAAACGTGCTACAATTACCACGTTTCGTCTCAGTGTGATGTCTATTTATCTAGTGAGATGAAGTCATATCTATTGCCTCCTGGGCGTTGTACCATCCGTCACTCATGCTGCAACATGGACCTATCACGTTTGGCTGTTGGGGCTTGCTGTGATTCAGTAAGCTTCTGCATTAAATAAATATGGAAATAAATTAACAAATATAAATGTAACTAGGTCAAAAAGGGTGTGCACATAAAATAATTTTCATTTGAAAGGTGTTGTGTCTAGATCACTTCGTGTTGTTCGGTGGCCTTTTGTAATTTACTCTATTCAACAAATCGTGCCAATCGTCAGCCGCGCTTTTTCTTATCTGCGCTATCTGTGGCTAGATCATCTATTGATCGAATTGATCAAATTGTAAGATTGCTCGTTTGACTCCATATTTTTATTAATTACCGACTCCAAAAAAAGGACGTACGAAATACTATTGGAATTGTATTATATTCACATATGACAATCTATTAGGGCTTCCAAACAAATATACAAAATTTTATAGACGTATGTATGTATGTTTGTCCACGCATTTCTCCGCAACTATCAATCGGATCATGACCATTTTTTATTGGCTTACATTTACTTCAGCTTAGGGAACAGTGCAAGTTTCATCAAAATCGATTCAGTAACTTTCAAGATATGGACTAATACGTGTAAGTGGGCCTGGCTTGTTGATACGAGCTACGGGTGTAGTGTCAAAGGGAAAACAACTTAAAACCTTGATCAAATTCTAGTGCAGTATTTATAACTATTACCTACTTATTACAAACAAATATTCCAGTTTTTACTTAAAACTAAAAATTACAAAATAAAAAAGTAATTTAAAAAAAATTAAACGAACTTCTTATAGATACGATTCAAGAATGTTCATTTCTTTTTGAAGTTGGTTTAATTTTATTAAATTACTTTTTTTAAGAGTCAGTTTCATCTTATTGTTTCCGTAAGTGTCATAACTTCTTAAAATCCAGAATCCAAAGGAATAATAAAATTCTTAGAATTTAAGGAGTACCTACTGAAGGACTCTCCTAAAGTATTACAAGTACTCTGTGCTCTAGGTAGAAACTTTAATTGCGTAATGTGAACATATACGAGTACCTACCTACGTCATTATTGTAAAAGTCAGACAACAGTTGTAACTTTTTTAGTAGCCTAATTTTCCTACAGCTAGGCCAATGTGACGTGTGAGGTTTACGTGAGGAGATAAATAATACCCACGTAAACATCAGCATAAAAAATATATTAAAAAGATGAAAGAGAAAATGTGTGGGTAGTTCTATGGTTACAGGCGTTGCGCGGGGGGTTCCGAAATTGGTCTTTTAAGAGGAACTGAGACCAACCCTATGTGCTGATGGTGATCACCGGGGTGGTTTTAGTGACGTAAAAATCCTACACTCCCCGACCGCCGCCATCCCCGGCGGTGGGGTGCCTTTTAAAGGTTTCCCCCCGACAAAAAAAAAGGTCTATGGTCACAAGGTTCCCTTAGTTCCCTTGGGAGTAGCACAGTAGTCTCCTGGCTCAGTTTGGTGAGGTGATGACCGTAGTCGTGTGCCACGCTGCAGACTCCAGGTAAGGTGCCGGTCGGTGGATGTTTTCACCAGATCCGTTGAGCTCGACGCGACCAGGCGGGTAACATAAGTACCCGGCGTGGAGCTCGATGGTGAGGGAGTTTGCTGGAAGGTGGATATACTGGGTGTTTGGTGCATCGTTTGCCAAATGGAATTGGCCGAAAGGAGAGGTCATTTGCTATCTCTTAAGGCCCAGTAACTCATTCCTTGTTACACCGGTTTTTTTAAAATAAACTTTTATTTAATAAGTACCTAATTATAAATTTTGTTCAAATTGTCCTCCACTATTGCGTACACACGCGCGACAACTTCGTCTTATCTCGACTGTAGTGGTGTGTAAACGTATTTCTGCTTTGGGTTTTTTTAATAAGGTACTTATTAAATAAAAGTTTACTTATTTTTTATTTCAAGTTCGAAGAAAGTTAGATCCCTAGAAAGAGATAAGAGACTGCGCAAGAGGGAGATAACACTATCCACCTACATAAAGAATGTTATTCATGTGAAAACTAGTGTTCTTACCGTGATATCGAATATCAGCCTGATGTGTCTCGATTACACATTTAGCGAATTACTGAAGTTATTAAAAGTTTTTTTTTGGTATATTGCACACCGTTGGAAAACTAGAGAACTTTTTAAAAGAATTCGAAGATCCCGATCGCTATTAGTTTTTTTTACAGCAATTTAAAGTTGAGTGTTAAGTGTATTTTTCCTTTTTTCAAAAACTTTGTGAGTTATTAAAAAGGAACTAGATGTTATTAGCAAGTAATTTTGAATGTCGTAGAACCATACAAGAGTAAACATAAGAATTAAAATAAAATTTGAAGGCTATACTCACAACTTTGTTTTACAGTTAAGCTTGCATACAGAGTTCTTTTATTTTTCTAAATAAAAATTAAAAAGTCATAATAAAAAATCCGGTGTAACAAGGAATGAGTTACTGGCCCTTAAGAGATAGCAAATGACCTCTTCTTTCGGCCAATTCCATTTGGCAAACGATGCACCAAACACCCTGTATAATACGAGTACCTTTTTAGTAGCCTAATTTTCCCACTGCTAGGCACAGGGTCTCCTCCAACAGCGGGATTGTCCGAAAGGGTTACCGCTGGCCCGGAACATAAAGGGCTAAGGAAGGAACACGGGTGGGTTTTAGTCAGTAAGAGTCTGACACTCCCTTCCGCTCCACCCAGAGCGGGAGGAGTCATTTGATGATTTCCCATCCTCAAAAAAAAAAAAAAAAAAAAAAGGGTCTCCTCCAAATCTTTCCAGTTCCTCACTGGATATATTAAAAGAAGAAGGGGCACGGTCCTTACAAAATTAACCCACATCCTACAGCAAAGACAAGTATCCCAAAATAATGATAAAATTGAGTATAAAAAGATGGCATGCTTCCGAACGCCATCCTTATAAGTCTAACATAAAAAAATTGCTATGAAAATTCGTTTAGGGTTAGTAAAATGTACAATGAATATAACTACAATATTGAGAAATACTTGGCTATCTTGACTTGACTTCAATTATTGAGTTCCAGCATCGAACAAGACCACCGAACACCGAAATATTGAAAACAAAAAAAATAGTATGTACAGTTGGAATTTAACAAAGTCAAACTACTCTATCTATCTATTCCATTTAACAATGCTAATGATCAATCAATCAATCAATCAAGCAAACAAGCAATCAAGTTATAATTCAATCAAGTTAGTGAAGGCATCTTCTGGGCACGCTCGTTCCATCATAGACCTCATCTATCGCTTACCATCAGGCGTGATCGGGGTCAAGACCAGGCCCATTTATTAATAAAAAAAAACCTCGGTTGTCAAAATCAAAAGTCATTTATTCAAACTAGGCTGAGAATCAGCACTTTTCGAACGTCAAAATTACAAAAGACAGTCCCCCCCAAAACGCCCGCCCTTCACCAATTCCTTGTGCTTTCGCTGGGGAGAAGAAGTGACGCAACAAACTCCCCAGCAGCACAGCTGTCTGTACAGTTAGAAAGTACTTGAATGTATACTATACTTAATTGTTCGACAACATTATATAATTGTTCGATGATGGAATTCAATAGTTGAAGTAAAGTCAAGATAGCTAACTTATTTCTCAATATTATTATTATTATTATCCATTTATTTCAGGCATCAAGGCCCATATAAAACACATACAATACAATATTAATAACTTAAAAATACTATAAATACATACACACATTATATTTACAAACTAAGTCACACGAAGTGTCTGCGTCGTGTTTCGCTGACTGGTGTCATGTAGCCGGCCACGAAACCGGCGATACACAACACCCTTCGGCCAGAACTCTTCTTTGAGGAACTTCTCGAGATGATGTGTCTGAACACGTACCACAAACGACTTGAAGTTCGTGTTGTGACGCGACTCCAACTTCTCGACCCTCAAAGTCCAGCTGGTCTTCACATGCACGTACTCCACGATCTCCTCAACCTTCGTGGAGTGGTGCAGTCTGGACACGTACAGCTGCGTCGTCGGGATTGCTGGACGCAGCAGCATGTTGGGTCCCGCCAGCGCGGTGCCGCACTGGTTCCGACAAGGAGGCATCTTCTACTTCTTCTTCTTCTCCACCTTGATATTATAATATAATATATTCATTGTAGATATCGCTGCCACTGAACGAATTTTCATAGCAATTTTTTTTATAATTATGTTACTGTAAGGATGGAGTTTGGAAGTATGCCTTCATTTAATACTCATTTTTATCATTTTTTTAATCATAATCATAATCATTTTTTATTTGTGTAACATAGGTAGTGAATACAGTTCTTAAATTAAAGTTCATAGCTCGCTATGTTATGCCAAGAGGCGTACAAATATAGTAGCATGCTAAATAAAAACAATATGACATAATTTCTACAGTCGGTGCATAAATAAATAATCATAAATTACAATTAGTCACAATATTTTCAATTAAATTAAAATTTGTTTCTCCAGTCAAATAAATAAATAAGTCTACATTAATTTATCATTCAGAAATTCATCAGTCGTATAATAACATTTTTCAATTAATAACAGTTTTAATTTTTTTTTAAATTGTGTAACATTCAAATTTTTTATGACTTCGGGTAATTTATTGTAAATGTGCCATACCTAGAACGCTCTTTTTCACTAAGGCAGTCTTACAGCGCTGATTGCTTAAAGAGTTTGCATATTGGCTACGAATCGCAACATCTCGTAACGTTGACACTTTTTCGAATAACCTCATGTTTGTTTTGACGAAAACACTAATTTCAAAAATATATAATGAGGGTAAGGTAAGTATTTTCAGCGATTTAAAGAATGGTACACAGCTAACATCAGTTTAGATACTTTTCTTTGCTGTAGGACGTGGGTGAATTTTGATCCTACTTCTTTCTTTTTCTTTAAAATAAAAAATAAATCTTGATTATAAGCCCTCAGAGTCATACTAATCTAAAATCAAATCTAATTTTAAATCTAGATCCTTGACTGTTCTCCTAAACAAGCTAATTGCACATCATTACGTTTATGGATCCTTCGTGGTCTGAATGTCATTATTACCAGGCATAAACAATATCAAAGACAATAAGGGTATACAGATTTATGTCGCGATGCGGGAACTGAACCTGTGACCATGATCTCTGAAAACGGATATAGTGAAGTTTCTATTGAGGTCGACGTGCGTCGTTGTTGATTTGAATTGATAATGCTCTGAGCTTAAACAGTCGATAGTTTTTTATAACAAGTTCTTACATTACAATTAAATGTTATAAGAAAACTATTATTTAATGTCAATTTGGGCGGATTCACACGCACGAAGAATTCGCACACAATTTGTAAAACAAATCACAAAAGTTTTTGCTAATGTGAATATAGTGGAATTTAAAAAAATAAAAATTTAATGTTTAAATCTACTGAATCATAGATTTAATTTCGAATCTACTTATAATTAATAAAGACCTGGCCAAGTGCGAGTCGGACTCGCACACGAAGGGTTCCGTACCACAAGGCAAAAACGCCGAAAAAAACACGTTTCTTGTATGGGAGCCCCCCAAAAATATTCATTTTATTTTGTTTTTAGTATTTGTTGTTATAGCGGCAATAGAAATACATAATTTGTGAAAATTTCAACTGTCTAGCTATGGCGGTTCTTGAGATACAGCCTGGTGACAGACGGACAGAGCGAAGTCTTAGTAATAGGATCCCGTTTTTACCCTTTGAGTACGGAACCCTAAAAAGCAAACTGCTCTAAGGGATAGCTAGAAAAAAATGTTATTATTGTTTTCAGGTTTATTCAGCATTCGTTTCGGCACGAGTTATCATAAATGCTAATAATAAATCTGGAGAGTTTGTTTGTTTAAACGCGCTAATCTCTGAAACTACCGGTTGGAATTGAAATTTTTTTTTGCATTTGATTGCCCAATTCTTAAGGAAGGCTATAAGTAGGCACATTTTAACATCACGCTTTGACCCTTTTAAGTAGAGCAAAAATAAAAAAAACTGGCCAAGTGCGAGTCGGACTCGCACACGAAGGGTTCCGTACCGCAAGGCAAAAACGCCGAAAAAAACAAGTTTGTTGTATGAGAGCCCCCTTAAATATTTATTTTATTCTGGTTTTAGTATTTGTTGTTATAGCGGCGTAAAGGAGAAGGGGACTTCTGGGCCCAGCAGTTAACTAGTTGAAACGTGTATTAAAAAAACCGTTATATTTTTCTAAAGGAAATCACAAAGTATGGTACCATGTTTCTACCTAGAAAGCGAGAAAACTTAAATTAAGTTAATGAAACATAAATAATCGATTAAATAATTCCTGAATGACTACTAATCGATTATGAATAAATCGGTAAAATATGATAATATGTATGAAAATCGAGTGACAACTGACAAGTGCATATCAAGCTTTCGTGGAATCGATTGAATAGATTCATAGTGAATTTTTTTCTTCTGGCGACAGTTGTGCCTGACATCCGTCAGTCACAGACTGACAGATGCACTCGTTCGTTTTCTTTCGTTCTAAGTGCACACGTATTTTCCATGTTTTATTGTTTAACCCCACGACCTCGGCTTTGCACATTATGACGGACTATTTGACGGATCTTGCTTCTCTAAATTACCTGGCTCTCTATTTTGGACAACTGTTTACTCCTATCGATTGGATATTGACGACATGATTGCTGTGTAAATTGTACGATTGCGACTGGTCGCAGTAACTCTATTGGTAGAAGAGTCTTGGAAGATGAGGGGATTTTATCAGTTGCCTGTTGGGACTTGGCCCAAGATGTGGTTCTTGGGAGACGTGCGACCGATGCACCAACCCAAGTTGGTCATTCTGCCAGTGTTCGTACCTCCTGCACAATTTTTAGATGATATTCTCATAATTATTGAAGATGAATAATGCATGTTTTATACATATATTGGTGTTTTATTTTACTTTATCTTCTCCCTTTTTTAGTTTTTAAAAGGTTGGTGCCTACTACTTCTAGGTTACAGGATATTGGACGTAGAAACCTGTCTTCGACTGTAGCGACTGTCCAGGGCGCCGGAGAGCCAAACGTGTCAGATCTTCGACACGTCACACGCTCCATACATAAAACCATTACACAACCAAAGCCATTCAAAGTATTTCGTAAATAACATAAAAAACTACAATGTTATAAACTTATAATATAACCTCACTTTTACTATAATTCATATAACTTGGTTCCTGGATAGCCAAATTTCACCAAATTTTCAGTGAGGCCTTATTATTATATCCTCTTACAAATAAGGCTAGTTTGATTCAGTTAACACTTGGGCCCAGGAATCTATGGAGTCATTCCCTTCTCCTTTCAACTGTCTAGGTATCGCGGTTTTTGAGATACAGCCTGATGACAGACAGACAGACAGACGGATAGTGGAGTCTTAGTAATAGGGTCCCGTTTTTATCCTTTGGGTACCGTCGAACTCTAAAAAAGTATCAGGACGCGAAACAAAAACGAGTAAATAACGCGGGCAGGCGATGCGATACGACGAGGAGGGTCGGGGGGGAAAAAAACAATAAATTTCACGCAAACGAAGTCGCGGGCAGAAGCTAGTGCATATCACACTAATATTATAAAGTCAAAAGTTTGTGAGTGTGTGTGGGGGTGTGTGTTTATATGTTTGTTACTTCTTCACTTCTTCAGTGATGAAATAAATTACACAAAGTAAAGCACCTGCCTGGGTTTGAACCTACGACCTCGACTCCTAAGTCGGGGCCATTACCACCGAGCCACCACAGCTCATCATCATCATTTCCGCCGAAAGACGTCCACTGCTGGACATAGGCCTCCCCTAAAACGGGGGGTTTGCCATAATCGCCACGCAATTGGCAGGCGGGTTGGCGATCGCAGTATGGTATGGTGATGGAATGCATAGAGAACGCTGCTGCCCATTCTCCGGTACGCCCCTTAGTCGCCTTTTACGACACCCACGGGAAGTATGGGGTGGTGGTATTCTTTAAGTCCGGCACCACACAGACAACCACCACAGCTGCTCTCAGGAAAAAAAAAATTAGAAATTTTCTTTCGACTTAATTTGTACACCAGCCATGGTCAAACATGTTGAGCCTTAAAAATACCTTATAACACCTATAATAAGCATCATACCATGTATATTATCTACACATGTTTTTGCAAATAAATCAACTCAAAACTCAAAGCATTTATTTCAATTAAACCTTGTACAGGCACTTTTGATTTGTCAAAATTAAATAGTCTGTCAGTTAGTCAGAAATTCGAAGCTAGTTGCGCATTCCAAAACGTAGATCTCTATGGAGAAGAACGGGCAAGAAACTCCATGGACACTCTTTTAAATCAAGATATTACAAAATCCTGGGTAGGTACATTATTCTTGTTGCTTCTATATGTGAGAACAATGTAAAAAAAAGACACAAATGAAGAATCAATTCAAAATATAAGATTAAAAATAAGCATTGGCAGTTAAGAGATGACCAGTCTCAACCGACGGCGCCCGTTCACGAACATGACGCGAGGATTAGCACCAAACGAATCTGAATCTGAATGACATCGAAACTTTAAGAAGATAAGAAATTGCAAAAACCTGTACTTATAACTGCGACTACTATGTAGGCAATTACGATTGATGTAACCCCTCACGAGATCGCATCTCTTAAACAACTTCACTAATGAAATTGATTGAATTCTCCGCAAAAGTTGAACGAAATTAACCTTTAAGAGAACTTGATAAAAAAATCTAAATATTTCGTAAAAGCCTATTAGTACGGGTTCCGTTGTATCATGTATTTAAATATTGCTTTGAAACGATATTAGTTTATTATTTAGTGGATAATATTTGGCAAAAGTTAATTAATCACGATTTGGACCACTATCGCCGTGATCATCGGAAGCCGATCCATATTGTAAGGTCATATAGGTGTAGGGTGGCCATGCGCAGGCTACATAAGAGCGTTTACGACGTACGGCATTTCATACATTTTCAAGCCCTTGTTTTACGAAATTCATGAACCGATTTTAATGAAACTTCAGACCTTTGTATCCTGCTAATGCGTAGCAGGATACAAAGGTCTAAAAAGTTAGTTAAGAACATTTAAAAAAAATAGTGTTAGGTACAGTTAAATTAGACCGATTTGAAATTTTCCATAGAAACAGAGATTTCCAGTTATCTTTTTTTAAATAAGACATTTCGAAAATGTTCTTTGGTAACTTTTTAGACCTTAGAATCCTGCTTTTGCGTATGAAGTTTCATTAAAATCGATTCATTCATTTCGAAAAACAAGGGCTTGAAAGTCCTTTGTGCTCAGTAGTTCCTTTAGCAGTTCCTTTGAAGTGTATGAATAGCCGTACTTACGTCGTTGACGCTCTTAATTTATTTACAAGTTAAAAGATAATGTGAGTCAAAAATACAACTTAATAGAAAAACAAGTATTCAGAATGACCTAATTAAGAATAGATGTAATTTGTGTGACATCCATACTTAGTATTATAAATGCGAAAGTGTGTCTGTCTGTCTGTTACCTCTTCACGCTTAAACCACTGAACCGATTTAGATGAAATTTGGTAGAGTGTTAGTTTGAGTCCTGGGAAAGGACATAGACATACTTTTTATCCCGATATTCTCACGGGATCGACACTTGGGCGGATGAAACCGTGGGGCTCTGCTAGTTGGTCTATAAGTGGTCGCAAGCGCTACTGCCAAGCATGAAGTCCTGGGTTCCATTCCCAGGTCGGGTACTGTTGTTGGGTTTTTCTATCTGGAATTTCTCAGTATCAGCCCGGAGTCTGAATTAGTGCCCGGTTGATGTCGATAGGCTCGCCCTCTATTACATGGGACTTAAACATAACTGGTGAAATGTGGGTGTAGTATAAGTATACCTCTGTCCAATCCTTCATCGCATCAAGAAATTGGTAAGCTTTGATGAGCTTCTTGAATTAACTTAAAACTAATATCATATTTTCAAAAAGTTATAAAAACATTTGCTTTTGAATATAGTATTTCGCTCGATTTTCTCAGCAATATCTTGCTCTAATTTTGACCTAAATTCCACACATTTTGAATTAATAATTCACTGATGAAAAAATATAGATTAGTGTCAAGTATTTTTGAGTAACTCGACGGAAAAAGAAACAGCATTGAAGTCTCAAAAAAGATGTTTGCGAGGCGTGATGTTATGCTATGTAATTTTGTAATGATAAATTTCGTTTACATTCTTACACGATAAAAATGTTCACTCACCAAACTCAATGCTTAACAGATTAGCCATCGTGATTCGATTAATAACATTGAATAGAAAATAAATAATAATAATTTATTTTTTATTATTAAATAATAAACAGTCAATTAAACAATTACCATTCTTATCTATTGTTATGTAATTACGACGTAACTTTAGTACCTACCTACAAGTAATTTTTAAATTTAATTTATTCCAATAATTATTTAAACATTCATACTTGCCTCTTAAAAATAACGATTAATATTGCCCTCTAATACATAAGTAATAATTGTAGTGTCAAGTATGATTTTACTGAATTATCTCACCAATTATAAAATAACAATAAAATCTTTAACAGCCTATTATGTTATTATTACTTAACATTACACGACGATTACACGAATCATTGATATATTCAACATTTACATAACAAAGTTGGTCATAAAAATTACAATATAGATAGAATAATTTACCGATGCTATAAACTGAAATATAATACCCTAGTTAGGCACCCTGAGTACCCTTTATTATTTAGGACTGGGTGCTTAAAAATACAACAAATGTAGTATTTTTATTTATTTATATATAATTATATATATAGGTACTCCAACGAGTTGTTCACTAATAACATGTTATACAGGGTTATTGGTAAAACATTAATAACCTCTTAAGAGGTCATTGTACTCATCATTATGAACAACTTTTACTATGGGACCAAACCTGAAATCGCGAGAAAAAAATCAGCTGTTCCCTACATTTATGTTCGTATAACCTGCAAAATGTAGGAAGCAGCAGATTTGTTTTTCCCATATTCAAAGTTGTTCATAATGATGAGTACAATTACCTCTTTAGAGGTTAATGTTTTACCAATAACCCTGTATAAAATAACTTATATATTATATGGATTAGTATGGTGAATTTGTCATTAAAGAAGTACACAGCTTAGACATAAATAAAAAATACATACCTACAAATTAAGAAAATTATTTTAAAGTGATTAAAAAAAATAAAAAAAATATACGAACTTATTTTCTGTTACAATGTAAGATAAATATGAGCTACTTTACCATAGGAAGACAATATAAAAGAAAATACAACATCAGATTTACTTAATTAATAATCATCATCATCATCATTTCAGCCGAAAGACCTCCACTGCTGGACATAGGCCTCCCCCAAAAGGGGGGGTTTGCCATAATCGCCACGCTTGGCAGGCGGGTTGGCGATCGCAGTATGGTATGGTGGTGAAATGCATAGAGAATGCTGCTGCCCATTCTTCTGTTCGCCCCTTAGTCGCCTTTTACGACACCCACGGGAAGTATGGGGTGGTGCTATTCTTTAAGTCGGGCACCACACAGACAATTAATTAATAAATATACATATAATAGATAGTCAGTTTAATTTTGGTGTGATTATTATACGTAAGACGACTGCAATAAACGTGATCTAATGTTATGAATAGTAAAAAAAAGTATAGTAAAAAGTAAGGTAGTAAGTAAGTTAAGGGGTGTGGTAGTAGTAAGTATGGTAAAAATTGTCGGCAAAGGTGTCAAATGCTGCTATTGTGGATTATATTATAATTAGCCATAAATCGGTTCATAGGGGCTTTTTCTTCCTTTTGTATACGGACAACATTTTGTATTGCAAAAAAAGCTAATATAAAATAAAAAAACATTATCCTATACTATCCCACTGTTAGGCAAACTTGAACTCTGTTCCTGCGCAGTCCTTGCGGTACGCGTATAACTCATCTCGCCTTCTCTTTCGTCATTACTTATGATGCATACAAAACCATAAATCTAAGGATAAAAGATTTCAATTTTTGGTCAAAATGTTAGTTACATTTTGACCAAAAATTGAAATCTTTTATTTTATTCGAAATAAAAAGTCTGTTCTCAACTTTTCACCGCCGGGCAATTTAAACTAGGCAGTGGACACAGTCTGAAAGCTTGCCAGCTTGGTCAACCTACACGAGAAGCTCGCATTGGAATTTGTAAGCGGGCAAGGTCGAAAATCGATGCTCGATCGAGACTAAGTGTCCGTATGTACGGTAATACGACCATTCAAATAGGATTTGTATGTCAAGCGTGGTATGTGAGAAGGGACCAAGATATGTTTTGAATTCTAAGAAATTGAGAAACAACAAATTAACAATAAATTTGTTGTTTCTCAATTTCTTAGAATTGATAGATTGAAATTGAAAACATGCGACAAACCGAAACAGGAGATTGTACTCATCATTATGAACAACTTTTACTAAGGGACCAAAGTTGCTATCGTGAAAAAAAATCTGCTGTTTCTTACATTTTGACGAGTTATGCGAACATAAATGTAGGGAACAGCTGATTTTGTTTTCGTGATTTCAGGTTTGGTCCCATAGTAAAAGTTGTTCATAATGATGAGTAAAATCTCCCATTTCAATTTGTCGTATCTTTTCAATTTCACCCTGTATATTTGTGAAAGATTGTGGGTTAATGCTGTATATATATCTAGTTGGTAAGCCTTTATAAAATAAATAAATAATAAGATTTATAAAATAAATCTTGTGGAAAAATCTTACAAAGACTACGAGCGGAAAATCAATTTTGTATTTGATTTTAGGCTCTTGTTTTTTCAATGTTTCTTTTTGTCTATATCCTAGATGGACAGCTTTAAAAAAAAAATCAAAACAGAATTTTCAACCAAATAAAATCGAAAGCATAATGCTGACTTAACAAGACGTCTCACATAAAGCCATCCACGACAATTAGATGCGTCCATCCTCGGGCACAACATAATATCGTGATTATGAAACATCGACCACGACTTGAGATGAAGTAGATCGACCCACACCCAACTATATATATTGTGTACTGATACTGTAAGGTTATCAGTTGCATTCACAGCTTCTGGGTCGCAAGTTCCTTCTAACAATAGAATAAAAAGAATAAACATGAAATTGGTAAGCTTTGATGAGCTTCTTGTATTAACTTAAAACTAATATTATATCTTAAAAAAGTTATAAAAATATATGCTTTTGAATATAGTATTTCTCTCGACTTTCTCACTAATATATTGCTCTAATTTAGACGTAAATTCCTCACATTTTTAATTAATAATTCACTCATGAAAAAATATAGATTAGTGTCAAAAAATCAACTGAAAAAAATTCCAAGCTAATTTTCACGATTACATTTTTCTAGTTCATCATCGTAGCTGCCGTTACCCTGGCTCAGGCCGCCAAATTGGACAGGATCTACCTCCCACCCAATGCTCAGTCTTCTGCAGGATCGAACTTCCTCGAGACTCCTCGCCAGTCCAACGGATTCCAAGACCAGACCGGCGCTATAACCAATAATGGATTCTCCAATCCCCATGCCTACAACCAGAATGCCTACAACCAGAATAGTGCTTACTCAGGATTTGAAGCTCATCCCGAGCGCGCTCAGGCTGCCTTCGAGAGGAACGCTGCCATCTTTCGTCAAGACAACTCCAATGATGGAGAGACTTACGCGTATGCTTATGAGACTGAGAACGGTATCTATGGCGAGGAGAACGGAGTGGCGACAAATGGAGTCCAGGCTCAGGGCGGGTATTCCTACACTGGTGATGATGGCAAGGTCTACTCTGTGAGGTGAGGGAATATATTAACACAATAATGTCTACCTCTTTAAATTGGCATGATTTGTCTAACCAATTTTTCACTTTGTTGATTGACAAAACTTTAATTTTGTCTTACATTCTCCAGGTACACCGCTGACGAGAACGGTTTCCAGCCCCAGGGTGATCACCTCCCCACTCCTCCCCCTGTGCCTGAAGAGATTCTAAAGGCTCTGGAGCAGAACGCCCGCGATGAGGCTGCTGGAATCTTTGACGATGGTAAATTTCTTGAAATTATATCATAATAGTGTAATGTTTATTTTATTATTTATTTGACTAGACGTAATTGCTTAATCATTACTATTTCGTTTTTCAGGTTCATACAGCGAAGGCAAATACGACAGCAACAGCCAACAACAGTACTACAACAACAACGGCCAATCCAACAACTACAACGCTCAATCCAACTACAACAACGCCCAATCCAACTACAACAACGCCCAATCCAACTACAACAACGGCCAATCCAACTACAATCACGCCCAATCCAACTACAATAACGCTGACTCCGTGGTCACCAACAACGCTCTTCTCCGCAACGACGCCGCTGGAAGCGGTAACTCCGTCGCTGGACTCCAGAAAGCGTACCTCCCTCCCATTACTCAGAGGAGACAACCCTCCTTCAATGCTAGAAACGGCTACCAATATTAGAGACTGTTGATTATTCTTTTTAAAGGACTTATTAAATAATGTATTTATAACCGAAACAATTTTGTTTGTTTTACTTGTTGTATTTCAAGATGTTATTTAAATGTGGTTCTGCCAAAAATATAGATACCAACTATATTTGTGCAGCAGTATTGAATTAACTATACTAGTATTAACTTTAACAGAGGAAACTTAAACTAAAAGATTTGTGAAACAAAGGAGATAAGTGGACTCAACGTGTGGTAACACCAGAGGTGGACAATGAAGGGAATAATGCGAAATTAACAGATCCATGGTAAAATTGACTGAGCATCCGCCTGAAAAGTAGGAGACGCTGAAAGCTCAAAACTCAAACTCAAAGCATTTATTTCAATTAAACCATTTACAGGCACTTTTGAATTCTCAAGAAGTCGGTCAGTCAGAAAATATGAAGCTAGTTGCCCATTCCAAAGCGTAGGTACCTATGGAGAAGAACGGGCAAGAAACTCCATGGACATTCGTTTTGACGAATTTATTCCTAGATAAAACCTTATATATAACAATCTCGTGTCACAGTGTTTGTTATCGAACTCCTCCGAAACGGGTTGACCGATTTTTATGAAATTTTTTGTGTATATATATATTTGGTAGGTCTGAGAATAGGTCGTAGGCTATTTTTTATACCCCTAGGTGTAGGGGTGGCCCTCTCCAGATTTTTTTTGGAATCGAAGCTTACGCGGGTGAAACCGCGGGGCGCTGCTAGTATGTATGTAAAAATCTTACTGTAAGTTCCACGATACTGCTCGAACTTACTGATGACAAAGAAAATCTTGGAAAAACAAAAAATAAATTAGTAAAAGACATGATAAATGCAGTCACTGAAATGCGCTGTCTATCTTAGAAGCGTATATTTTGTGTAACCATCTCAAGTTGCCAGAGGGGCCCGTGGCTAAATAATAACAGCCGCATAGGTCGATCGATCAGGCTAAGCTACGCTTGCCGCGATTAGTCTGTGGATGGGTGACCATCTTTAAATACCGGGACCCCTCCGTGCCTCGGAAAGCACGTTAAGCCGTTGGTCCCGGCTGTCATTCGTGGATCTTTGACAGTCGTTACGGGTAGTCGGAAGCCCGAAAGTCAGACAACCAGTCTTACCAAGGGGTATCGTATAACCTAGTAACTGGGTTGTGGAGGTCAGATAGGCAGTCGCTCCATGTAAAATACTGGTATTCAGCTGCATCCGGTTAGACTGGAAGCCGACCCCGACATAGTTTGGAAAAGGCTAGGCAGATGATGATCACAAGTTGCCAGGATCTAGGCTACTGATTCATTAGCGTTCAATGCGTTGATTGTTGGTTTGTTTAATTTGTATGTATGGAAAATTAATCTTTTAGTGGATATTGAGTAGGTTGTCATGGGGGCGCCTTCTGGGGAAAAGTGCTGAAGCAGATTAAAATAGACAGTTTTATTTTAATCGCTCGCTTTGCGGGGCCCCTATTTCTTTCTACAGGGTTTAAAGGAACCTAACACGAAGGGGATGACGGGGGCTCGTTCGCTCGCTTTGTTCGCTCACTCGAGCCCCCGTCATCCCCTTCGAAACTAACCTGTCCGAGTCGGGGTGCCCCAAGTCCCGAGCTCGCTACGCTCGCTCTTGCATCCTAAGTTGTCATTACAAATGTGTTACTTTTGTATATTATGTTGGTTTAGTGTGAAGTGTAATCGGAAACACAAAAAAAAAAACAAAAATAATTTAAATCGACGAATGACAACTGTCAAACGTCAACGTCCCTCACTTACATTCAATTACGTTTCGTTACCCAGTTAAAAATGGATTAAAGTTAAAAAAAACTTACAGTATTCATAATAAAAACCACTAAAATCTACCGTCACTTTGTCTGAAATTAAAACGGAACGACCTAGAAGTGAAATTCGTACATTATCTATGGTATAATGTCAATTTTATAATGTAAATATGTTGAATTTTCTGTAACTTTAAGATATTTTTCTCAAAAACTATGCGTTTGCGTTTTTTTTTTGTCTGTAATTAGGTTGATCCTATCCTAGGGCGTTGTCTGTCAGTGAATATATTTTAAGGTTTTTACCAAGTTTTAACATTCAGGAAATACAAACCCAAAGACTGACTGAAGGGCTGAGTTTACAGGTCTTGAATTTCCTGGGTTGGCCAAAGCGATGTAAGATTTGTTTTCCACTATGAAATTTTCAGTAGGTACTCGCCCAGAGCTTTGATTGGCTCCTAGCCCCTATTACATAGGACTCGTACATATAACTTGCGAATCCCCTAAAGTAGTTGCCACTCAAGGTGCCTTCTACGTCAGATATCCATACTAATATTATAAATTCGAAAGTAACTCTGTCTGTCTGTCTGTATGTTACCTTTTCACGCCTAAGCCACTGAACGGATTTTGATAAGATTTGGCAGAGAGATTGCATCCTGGGGAAGAACATAGTTTTTATCGACTTACCTCGCGGGCAAAGCAGCGGACGGAAGCTAGTATTATATATTATAAGAAAAAGCCCTCTCAAGAAAGAATATACTTGAACAAAGTGAACCAATATAAACCCAACCTTGACCGATATTATTTAATTACGACTTCGTGAGACGCGCAAAAAGCAGATGGGTCAATAACTGGAACGCAATTGCCGGAAACGTGGGTTTACTTTGACCAAAAACTGACAGATGTATCGTCAGTTCCGAAAGTATGTGATGAAAATGTAAACAAATGGACCAGACAACGCACCTGTTCCTGCCTATTTGTAGGGCCACTTATTTTAACGCAGATTTCATTATTTGAATACTTATACCGGAAAGTCAGGGGAGGGGCCCGTGGCTCCTAGGCGTGGCACTAACAAACGGGGTCCGCTAGGGCCGATACCTGACAGGGTCGCGGGTTGTTCGAAAGAGATACCGTGGCCCCTGGCACAGGCAACTGAAGGAACACGGGTGGTTTTTAGTTAGTAAAAGTCTGACACACCCTCCCGCTCCAGAGCGGGAGAAGTTATTTGATAATTTCCCTCCCAAAAAAAAAAGGTGTCCGTGGCTAAATAATAACAGCCGCACAGGTCGATGGATCAGGTTAACCTATGCGTGCCGCGGTTGATCTGTGGACCCCTCCGTGCCTCGGAAAGCACACTAAGCCGTTGGTCCCGGCTGTCATTCATGGACCTTTGACAGTCATTACGGGTAGCCAGAAGCCTGACAACCAGTCTTATCAAGGGGTATCTTAATATCCAGTAACTGGGTTGTGGAGGTCAGATAGGCAGTCGTTCCATGTAATATACTGGTATTCAGCTGCATCCGGTTAGACTAGAAGCCGACCCCCACATATTTGGGAAAAGGCTAGGCAGATGATATATACATTCAAGAACTAAGCCTTTATAAATTCAAATCTTTTATAAAGCCAAAACTATGCCAGAAAGCCTATTATACTGTAAAAGACTATATTGAGGACAAAAAGGCTTGGAATTGAGCTTCTCCAATAGGTTTAGACAGTTAATGTTATTTTACTATTTTACAAACTCAAACTCAAAGCATTTATTTCAATTAAACCAATTACAGGCACTTTTGAATTGTCAAGGGGTCGGTCAGTCAGAAAGATGAAGCTAGTGGCCCATTCCAAAGCGTAAGTACCTATGGAGAAGAACGGGCAAGAAACTCCATGGACACTCTTTTAAATCAAAATAATATGGTTACAAAGTCTTGTTTACATCATTCATGTTAAAAATTATACATGTGAGAATGATGCAGAACGTTAAAAGCGTCCGTAATGAAAAGACGAAATAAAAATAAATAAAAAAACAATTCAAATAGGTATTAAATTAAAATAAGCCATGGCAGCAAAGAGATGACCAGTCCCTACTGACGGCACCCGTTCACGAACATGACGCATGTATTAGCACCATTCAGCTCAACCATTTTGAAGGGAGCTAAATGATCCAACACACACGCCACCATCAGCGAGACATTTGAGTTTTACACTTAAATGTTTTCTTTTTTTAAGTATCTATTTACTTAAACAATGACACATGTACATTTACTGTATAAAGTATTATATTATTTTAATCATGATCTGGCAGTTTGAGTAATTTACGCGGTCTACCCAAATGTCCTTTCTTTGGTATTAACGTTCGTCGAATCGTTGAGTTCCTCAACTTCTGAGTTGAGCTGCACGATTTTTAACAAATGCGTGCACTGATTGGACAGGTCCGCTCAATCTGTGTGGTTATTTCCTCAAAAGACCATTTCAGACACCAATCTACATGGTCTTCACACCATCTGACCAAGATTTTGTCCGGACTTTAAAAGAGACTGTGACCTCTGAGTTTGTTTCGGCCTTTCTTCTCAGAGAAGTCAGATAGGAAACGCCGACCTCATCTAGTTTAAAAAATATGATTGACGTGTAAAAGTGTTTGTAAAAACCTACTTACAAAAAATAAATCATTTTTCATTTATACCGGAAAGTCAACTTTTATATCACCTTTTTCTTCTTCTTCTTAGCGTGTCGATAGCAATCTAGAGGGGTGTGTAACGTTTGATATAATAACAAAAGTTCTAACGATCAAAATACCTAATTTCATTTACTTTTTTTTTATTATAACGATCAAATGATATAATGAATTATTGACATAATTTCATTTTACCTAATTTTATATGATATAAGTAATGAACAGTTTATATAATGAACATTTGAAATAATATTTACATAATATAATATTCAGTTGCTATAATATTCTAAATCTATAAGTAACGTTTAATATAATTAGGAAATGTCTGCTTTTATTTTTGCAAAAATTGATTAGATTTTAAACGCCTGTCACTTTTGTGCGCAATTCTGGCACCATAGGATCAACCTAATTACAGACAAAAAAAAACGCAAACGCATAGTTTTTTTGAAAAAAATCTTAAAGTTACAGAAAATTCAACATATTTACATTATAAAATTGACATTATACCATAGATAATGTACGAATTTCACTTCTAGGTCGTTCCGTTTTAATTTCAGACAAAGTGACGGTAGATTTTAGTGGTTTTTATTATGAATACTGTAAGTTTTTTTTAACTTTAATCCATTTTTAACTGGGTAACGAAACGTAATTGAATGTAAGTGAGGGACGTTGACGTTTGACAGTTGTCATTCGTCGATTTAAATTTTTTTTTTTTTTTTTTTTGTGTTTCCGATTACACTTCACACTAAACCAACATAATATACAAAAGTAACACATTTGTAATGACAACTTAGGATGCAAGAGCGAGCGAAGCGAGCTCGGGACTTGGGGCACCCCGACTCCCCGACCTGACGGGGGCTCGTTCGCTCGCTTTGTTCGCTCACTCGAGCCCCCGTCATCCCCTTCGAAACTAACCTGTCCGAGTCAGGGTGCCCCAAGTCCCGAGCTCGCTTCGCTCGCTCTTGCATCCTAAGTTGTCATTACAAATGTGTTACTTTTGTATATTATGTTGGTTTAGTGTGAAGTGTAATCGGAAACACAAAAAAAAAAAAAACAAAAATAATTTAAATCGACGAATGACAACTGTCAAACGTCAACGTCCCTCACTTACATTCAATTACGTTTCGTTACCCAGTTAAAAATGGATTAAAGTTAAAAAAAACTTACAGTATTCATAATAAAAACCACTAAAATCTACCGTCACTTTGTCTGAAATTAAAACGGAACGACCTAGAAGTGAAATTCGTACATTATCTATGGTATAATGTCAATTTTATAATGTAAATATGTTGAATTTTCTGTAACTTTAAGATTTTTTTCTCAAAAACTATGCGTTTGCGTTTTTTTTTGTCTGTAATTAGGTTGATCCTATGGTGCCAGAATTGCGCACAAAAGTGACAGGCGTTTAAAATCTAATCAATTTTTGCAAAAATAAAAGCAGACATTTCCTAATTATATTAAACGTTACTTATAGATTTAGAATATTATAGCAACTGAATATTATATTATGTAAATATTATTTCAAATGTTCATTATATAAACTGTTCATTACTTATATCATATAAAATTAGGTAAAATGAAATTATGTCAATAATTCATTATATCATTTGATCGTTATAATAAAAAAAAAGTAAATGAAATTAGGTATTTTGATCGTTAGAACTTTTGTTATTATATCAAACGCTACACACCCCTGTAGATTGCTATCGACACGCTAAGAAGAAGAAGAAAAAGGTGATATAAAAGTTGACTTTCCGGTATAAATGATAAATGATTTATTTTTTGTAAGTAGGTTTTTACAAACACTTTTACACGTCAATCATATTTTTTAAACTAGATGAGGTCGGCGTTTCCTATCTGACTTCTCTGAGAAGAAAGGCCGAAACAAACTCAGAGGTCACAGTCTCTTTTAAAGTCCGGACAAAATCTTGGTCAGATGGTGTGAAGACCATGTAGATTGGTGTCTGAAATGGTCTTTTGAGGAAATAACCACACAGATTGAGCGGACCTGTCCAATCAGTGCACGCATTTGTTAAAAATCGTGCAGCTCAACTCAGAAGTTGAGGAACTCAACGATTCGACGAACGTTAATACCAAAGAAAGGACATTTGGGTAGACCGCGTAAATTACTCAAACTGCCAGATCATGATTAAAATAATATAATACTTTATACAGTAAATGTACATGTGTCATTGTTTAAGTAAATAGATACTTAAAAAAAAGAAAACATTTAAGTGTAAAACTCAAATGTCTCGCTGATGGTGGCGTGTGTGTTGGATCATTTAGCTCCCTTCAAAATGGTTGAGCTGAATGGTGCTAATACATGCGTCATGTTCGTGAACGGGTGCCGTCAGTAGGGACTGGTCATCTCTTTGCTGCCATGGCTTATTTTAATTTAATACCTATTTGAATTGTTTTTTTATTTATTTTTATTTCGTCTTTTCATTACGGACGCTTTTAACGTTCTGCATCGTTCTCACATGTATAATTTTTAACATGAATGATGTAAACAAGACTTTGTAACCATATTATTTTGATTTAAAAGAGTGTCCATGGAGTTTCTTGCCCGTTCTTCTCCATAGGTACTTACGCTTTGGAATGGGCCACTAGCTTCATCTTTCTGACTGACCGACCCCTTGACAATTCAAAAGTGCCTGTAATTGGTTTAATTGAAATAAATGCTTTGAGTTTGAGTTTGTAAAATAGTAAAATAACATTAACTGTCTAAACCTATTGGAGAAGCTCAATTCCAAGCCTTTTTGTCCTCAATATAGTCTTTTACAGTATAATAGGCTTTCTGGCATAGTTTTGGCTTTATAAAAGATTTGAATTTATAAAGGCTTAGTTCTTGAATGTATATATCATCTGCCTAGCCTTTTCCCAAATATGTGGGGGTCGGCTTCTAGTCTAACCGGATGCAGCTGAATACCAGTATATTACATGGAACGACTGCCTATCTGACCTCCACAACCCAGTTACTGGATATTAAGATACCCCTTGATAAGACTGGTTGTCAGGCTTCTGGCTACCCGTAATGACTGTCAAAGGTCCATGAATGACAGCCGGGACCAACGGCTTAGTGTGCTTTCCGAGGCACGGAGGGGTCCACAGATCAACCGCGGCACGCATAGGTTAACCTGATCCATCGACCTGTGCGGCTGTTATTATTTAGCCACGGACACCTTTTTTTTTTGGGAGGGAAATTATCAAATAACTTCTCCCGCTCTGGAGCGGGAGGGTGTGTCAGACTTTTACTAACTAAAAACCACCCGTGTTCCTTCAGTTGCCTGTGCCAGGGGCCACGGTATCTCTTTCGAACAACCCGCGACCCTGTCAGGTATCGGCCCTAGCGGACCCCGTTTGTTAGTGCCACGCCTAGGAGCCACGGGCCCCTCCCCTGACTTTCCGGTATAAGTATTCAAATAATGAAATCTGCGTTAAAATAAGTGGCCCTACAAATAGGCAGGAACAGGTGCGTTGTCTGGTCCATTTGTTTACATTTTCATCACATACTTTCGGAACTGACGATACATCTGTCAGTTTTTGGTCAAAGTAAACCCACGTTTCCGGCAATTGCGTTCCAGTTATTGACCCATCTGCTTTTTGCGCGTCTCACGAAGTCGTAATTAAATAATATCGGTCAAGGTTGGGTTTATTTTGGTTCACTTTGTTCAAGTATATTCTTTCTTGAGAGGGCTTTTTCTTATAATATATAATACTAGCTTCCGCCCGCGGCTTTGCCCGCGAGGTAAGTCGATAAAAACTATGTTCTTCCCCAGGATGCAATCTATCTCTCTGCCAAATCTTATCAAAATCCGTTCAGTGGCTTAGGCGTGAAAAGGTAATATACAGACAGACAGACAGAGTTACTTTCGAATTTATAATATTAGTATGGATATCTGACGTAGAAGGCACCTTGAGTGGCAACTACTTTAGGGGATTCGCAAGTTATATGTACGAGTCCTATGTAATAGGGGCTAGGAGCCAATCAAAGCTCTGGGCGAGTACCTACTGAAAATTTCATAGTGGAAAACAAATCTTACATCGCTTTGGTCAACCCAGGAAATTCAAGACCTGTAAACTCAGCCCTTCAGTCAGTCTTTGGGTTTGTATTTCCTGAATGTTAAAACTTGGTAAAAACCTTAAAATATATTCACTGACAGACAACGCCCTGCAAAAGGTATGTACTCGTAAGTGTGGAAGTTCGTCATTATGAGACACTGAGAGCCCTATCTTGTGCCTTAAGCATACTGTCGGGTATTACACGGAGAGAAAGACGCCGATATATGCCTGTTTCCTCGATTTGTCAAAAGCTTTTGACACAGTGGCCTATGACATACTGTGGCAAAAACTAGAGGAAACAGGTATGCCAACGGAAATTCTTAGGTTCTGGTATAAAAACCAAACTAACCAGGTGAGATGGGTGCATACACTATCTGACGAATATAGGTTGGAATGCGGTGTGAGGCAGGGTGGTCTGACGTCTACCGGCCTTTTCAGCCTTTATGTGAACCAGTTGATAGAGGAGCTCAGCAGGACCCATGTCGGATGCTACATTGACGGAACATGTGTCAACAACATAAGCTATGCTGATGACAACGCCTTGAGGACATTGGTTAAGATTTGTGAACGCTACGCTTCCGAGCATGGTCTAAGGTGCAACTCACAGAAAAGTGAGGTACTCATTTTTAGGGCAGGAAAACAGACGCCTAGTACAGTGCCCCCGATCATGGTTGATGGAACGGCGTTAAAAATTGTGAAACACTTTAAATATCTGGTCATCTGGTCACGGAGGACTTAAAAGATGACCCAGATGTAGAAAGAGAATGCAGGGCTTTGGTGGTTAGGAGCAATATGCTGGCCCGTAGGTTCGCTCGTTGTATTAAGGAAGTAAAGATCACACTTTTTAGGGCATATTGTCAATCTTTTTACACGAGCGGCCTGTTGGTTCAGTATACGCAAAGAGCCTACAACGTCCTGCGTATTCAGTATAATAGTGCGTTCAGAATGCTGTTGGGGTTGCCGCGGCACTGCAGTGCGTCGCAAATGTTCGCAGATGCGCGAGTTGACGGTTTCCACGCTGTAATGTGTAAGAAAGTGGCGTCATCATTACAAAGACTGCGCGGTAGCACCAACAGCATTTTGCAAATGATTGCGTCCCGTTATGACTGTTCCATACAGGCACACTGGGTGGGAATAGTAACGGGAAAATTGTAATGTTTATGTTTTTGTTTGTCAGTTCACTTTGTATTAGATACCTACTAACATAGTTCTTAAGAAAATTGTTACTAACACTTATATGGACTCTGTCCTAAATCATCATCTTCCTGCCCTTATCCCATGTTACTTGGGGTCGGCGCAACACGTTTTCTTCTTCCATTCTCCCCTGTCAGCCGTCACGCTATCATTCACTCCCTTCTCTTTCATATCATTCCCCACACAATCCATCCATCTTTTCTTCGGCCTTCCTCTCCCTCTCCATCCATCAACACGTATATTCATTACTCTTTTAGTCACATGCGTTTCATCCCTTCTCATCACATGCCCATACCAAACCAAACGATTTCCTTTCAACTTTTCTGTCACTGGCGCCACTTTCAAACTTCCTCTTATATACTCATTTCTTACTTTATCCATTCTCGTCACTCCACACATCCATCTCAGACTCTGTCCTAAATAAATGGAATTATTATTATTATTATGAATTTATGTATCTCGGAACCTTGGGGTCCCGGTCCTTTGGAAGGCGTACGAGGGGCCGAAGCCAACTCGCAGAGGCCCCTTAGGAAATTTTAATGAAATGCGGCACCAACCGACGATTATCCCTGTATGCGCTATGCAAGTGCACCCAAGGATAACCCCCGGTTGGTGTAGGACTATTGCAGGATACGGAAAAATAAAAAGTTGGACTATGGGTTTGGGTGGCTAAAGTGGACTGGCTACCAAGAACTATGGAATAACTATGACCCCTGCCTGATCAATGTTTTATATATACACGGATAAAATGGCAGGGGGTGACTTGCACACTCAATAATGGGCCCCCGGAAATGGTCGCTAGCACGTAGTGACGTAGCAACAAGGGAGCAACATGTCCTGAGGTGCTTATGAGGAGTGGAGAGGTATTCCACGGCTATCAGGACAATCCCGGAAGTACGGTCAAGATCCCTACCAGCATCTTACTGGAATAATTCCTTCCTCCGAGCACATTTGCTCTTGCGAATCTCCACTCAAGCCGGCCAATAAAGACAAGAATGAGGTGGGAGCTCTGTTCCTCGTTATTATTTTCCCGATGAAATTTCCCATTTTTAAGGTAAAATTAGTTACCCGTTACTGTTAGCCTGGATCATCCCACTGCTGGGCAAAAGCCTGTCCCCATAACTTCTAGCTCTTTCGATTCAGGACTAAAGTGGACCACTGGTCGTGCAATTTGTACCATTCTCAATTGTCTCAAATCAAAAGACAATGTATCCAACTACCATTAACTCAAAGTAGATACTGCATTGACTTACACTGTTGAAATAATATGGGTCAATCTTTCTTTAGATTCATCCTCCTTGAAGTGTCATTTTTCAGACTGTTTGCTCTCAGCTCCCTAAGAGGTACCACATGTTCAATACCAACTGTATCTCATTCCACCTTCCTCCACCACCACACCATCCAACCTCAACAAAGGTCATCTACAATTAAAAAAGTCATTCCTCAGGCGTAACAACATATCGTCATTAAGAATCATTGTCCACTACTTACGATATAATTGCTCGATCTGCTCCTCACTATAAATACTGTCATAATATTGTGAGGTTATCAGTTGCATCTACAGCTTCAGGGTATCAAGTTCAATCTGACAATAAAATATTAGAAACGAAAATGAAATTGGTAAGTTTAATAAGTGCTTCCTGAATTTAACACTGCAATGTATTGGTTGACTGAAAGATTGACAAAGGAAACAAAGCAAATATTGAATTAATTTTATAACTGAATTATTTGGAATCTTAAAGGAAAAACTTTAACATTGAAAATCTTAAATTTTTTATGTTAGATAAGTTTATCTTTAGTTAAAGATCTTCTGATTCAAAATAATAACTAATAGAAGTGGTAAATTCACGACCTTAATACCTTACTTACCATTACACTTCAATACTGCTAATTTGTACCAAAAGACAATACAGTGTACTATTTAAAGAAAACATTTGTGACACGGAATATAAAACGGATCCATCAATACTAGTAAATTGACTGAGGGCTCTGCCTGAAGAATGGTCGAAACCTTAATTGGTTTCAATTACTTACGTAATAAATGATTACCTAATATTGCATTTCCATTTTCAGTTCATCGTTTTAACAGTCGTAGCTTTGGCTCAGGCAGCCAAATTGGATAGGACCTACCTCCCACCCAATGCTCAGGACTCAGCAGGATCTTTGTTTCTCGAAACTCCTCGCGAATCCAATGGATTCAAGGATCAAACTAGTGCTTTCTCCAATGGATTTTCCAGCCAAAACGCTAATGTTCAGAGCGGAGCCTACTCGAGCTTCGTAGCTCATCCCGAGCGCGCTCAAGCTGCCTTCGAGAGGAACGCTGCTATCCTTCGTCAAGACAACTCCAATGATGGAGAGACTTACGCGTATGCTTATGAGACTGAGAACGGTATCTACGGCGAGGAGAACGGAGTGGCGACCAATGGAGTCCAGGCTCAGGGCGGGTATTCCTACACTGGTGATGATGGCAAGGTCTACTCTGTGAGGTGATAATCTGTTTTTACAAACACCAAGATACATAAATGTCATATTTAAATTACAATTATGTTATTCTAAATTTTCAGGTACACGGCTGATGAGAATGGTTTCCAGCCCCAAGGTGATCACCTCCCCACTCCTCCCCCCGTACCTGAAGAGATCCTGAAGGCTCTGGAGCAAAACGCCCGCGATGAGGCTGCTGGCATCTTTGATGACGGTAAACATTTGGATTTAGTTACTTTATTTTCTAAACCTTGTGCATCATTTAAGTGCAAATGACACACCTTTTGACCACAATATTATGTTGGATGAAAGTTAACTGTCACAGGCAACATGGTTCATCAACTTTATTTTGTTTTCCAGGATCTTACAACGAAGGCAAATACGAAAGCAACAGCCAACAACTATTCTACAACAACGCTCAGGGCAGTAACTACAACAACGCTGACTCTGTTGTTACCAACAACGGTTTCTCCCGCAACGACGCCGCTTTAAGCGGCAGCTCTGCAGCTGGGATCCAGAAAGCGTACCTCCCACCTTTCGCTCAGCGCACCAACCAGAGGAGCGCAGTGAGACAACCCACCTTCAACAACAACGCTCTTCTCCGCAACGACGCTGCTGGAAGCGGTAGCTCCATCGCTGGACTGCAGAAAGCGTACCTCCCTCCTGTCGCTCAGAGGAGACAATCCTCCTTCAACGCTAGAAACGGCTACCAATATTAGAGACTGTTGACTATTATTGTTAAACGACTTAATAAATAATGTATTTATAACGAAAACTATTTCCTTTGTTTTACAAGTTGATTTTACCATAAAACTAACTACATATCGGTCTTCTAATGATTGTACTTCGGTGAGTGTGCCCAAGAACTCCACGACCTCATTCCACCGGCCCCCTTCTACCTTCGGTCATCCAGACGCACTGCAAGTTACCATCCCTGCCTAGTTGCTATTCCACCAATTCGCACTAAGCGTTTTCAAATGTCTTTTATAATGCGCACAGCAAAAGAGTGGAACTCTTTACCTGCGTCTGTGTTTCCGAGCGCATACAACCCGAATCTCTTCAAAGTAAAAGTGAACAGGCTTCTTCTGGGTAAGCTCACTCCATCGTCGACTTTGTCTCTGTCACCTCTGACCTAGACTAGAGTCAAGAGCAAACACATTTCAAAAAAAAAAAAATGTGGTCTCATAACAAACCAGTTACACAAAGACAGTGAAAAATAATAACAGTATTGCACTTGAACACTGCTAACCTGTACCTAAAGAAAATACAGTGTACTATTTAAAGAAAACATTTGTGACGCGGAATATAAAACGGATCCATCAATACTAGTAAATTGACTGAGGGCTCTGCGAAACCTTGATTGGTTTCAATTACTTACGCAGGTGGTATATATAATCCTGACTGTAATTAGTAGGAATTGAATAGTGAAGACAATGAAGTAACCTGTTACTTAAAATTTGTACTATGAATAAGGAGGTCTCATTATGAGTACTCATCTCAGGTTTCCAGAATCAAGACTACTGTGGCCAGCGATATATTTTGCAGAAAACGTAACCTTGAGTGGTTTAAGTTTGGGTATTGTCGGATATTGGGATGGGATGAAATCGTTGAAGCAAAATTTGTAGCAATCAAAGGAATTTGTTGTAATCATCTCTGGAGAGGCTGTTTTATTTAATTGAATGTGCTTTGTTCATATACTCCAAAATTAATGATTTAAGACAAAATCAAGTAGCGATAATTTTTAACTGTGTCTATTTACTTTAAAATGTTATAACTTACCATAAGTGTACCTATTTCCACAACAAACGTTATATTTATTGCCGAAAGTTATTCATTTGCAATAAGGTAAACGGTTTGCATTATGATATCACGCTATTTCAGGACCTTATTGGCTGAAGGCTTCTAACTGATTGGATTTTTCTCATATTTACCGTTTATTAGAGGTAACAGACCTTTAAAATTACCCTATACAAGGCAGTAAAGTTGGCACTTTAGTATCATGTGTACTTATTTTTTAGGCAATATTTATTGGTGGAATTTTGCTCGTGCTTAGAAATTTACTATCATCGCACTCATCGTTTCCACATTTAGCTCAAAATAATATTACTTAGGTACTATATTAAATGCTACTGCAACCTAAAGTAGCAGCACACTTGGGATTTGCCATACTAGACGCGCGGCTGTCGAGCCGACCAAATGTGTAGCACACCTGATTGGCAGGTTCAGGTGTGCTACACATTTGCGCGTCAAAATCCTAACTCGTAATATTATAAATGCGAAAGTAAGCTTGTTTGTTTGTTTGTTACCTTTTCACGCCTAAACCACTGAACCGATCAATCTGAAATTTTGCATATACGTTGTCTGGTGTACAGAAACGGACATAGAGTACCTTTCATCCCGAAAAAAGTGCTGTTCCCGAGGAAAGCAACAATAACGTTATTGATGGCGCCAAGTGTCTTTCGAATCAAAAACTGGACAATGTCTGTCGGGTCAGCTGGTTAAGTATAAAATGTAGATTTATGAAGGGTTCTGTCGAAGTAGTGTTTTTCGAAGGTGTGTGTTGTCGAAGTATGTTCTGTCGGACTAATGCTAGTCGAATATATTATGTTCTGTCGAAGCAATGAGTAGTCGAACTATTGTTTTTCGAAATTGAGACCGTGTCGAAATAATTATTGTCGAAATTCAGTATGACAGTCATATTTGAGAAAAATAAGGGTATATGCCGAAGGAAGTTTGATTTAAGACGAATGGAAACAGATAATGTGTAGTGATTCCTTCAAGCCGGCTTTGCTATTCAGCAAATACTGCCGAATTGAAAGTGCTAACCCGAACATGTGTAAGTGTGTAACACCCCTTACATAGTCAAAATGCTTTACTTTGTACCTATTACATCTGACGACTGGTCAAGGTGAACTAACGTTTCCGGCAATTGCGTTCCAGTTATTGACCCATCTGGTTTTTGCCCATCGCACGATATTGTAATTAAATAATGTTGGTCAAGGTTTAATTTATATTGTTTTACATGGTCGAACTATATTCTTTCCCGAGAAGAATCCTTTCTTAATGTACCTACCCAAGATTTATAATTTAAAATTGGCCCTGGGGAAGGCAGAAGTTTACAGTATACTCACCTTTCGCTAGTTATGTAATAAGAACGAGCCTATTGCCAGTAACTTGGCAAAACTTTAGGCTGCTAGAGACTTTCCTAAGGATAAAAAACGTGTGCAGTCGGGGGCCTCCGTCAGGAACGTAATTCCTTACGTTATATTTGTACGCACACAGATTTACAAAATACAAAATAGTTTATTTCTTTAACAAGCTTTGTACTACATAGCTAGTGATAGAAGCGTCCTTTTGAGCAATTAAATGCCTGTATTAGGACACTCTACTCTTCCGCAACTTAAATTTACGTAACGTACATTCTTATTAACAAAAAATTATGCAAGTATTTACTATTTATATAATTTTGAGAAAATCAATTGAGACAAAAGAGAATTACAGAAGACTTTTTACTTTGTATCAGCTTATAATAATGGGTGTGTTTATTGTGTATATTATAATATGAGGTGAATATGTTTGATAAGTGTGTATGAGGTGTATATGTGATGTGTGTGAGGTGTATGTGTGTGTGCGTGGTGTGTACGCGTGAATGAGTGAATTATGTTGTGTAGTGCAGGAGGGCCTCAATGTCCTCATATGTAAGTTGTTTTATCCATTTAGTTATAACTTTCTTACATTCATAATATTGTTTAGTGTATACATATATTTCTTTATTTATTTTATTGTAAAGTTGAGATGAACGTTTCTCGTATTGCGTACTACAAAACCAGGTTTTTGTATTTGGAATCGGTGCTATAATATCTTTCCTTCTTTTTGATAAGATAGCGGTATTATACGGCAGCTCTTAATGTTTTTTCAAAACAGTATGAATTATATATAATTTTCTCACCGAGATCAAATCACTTATCTGATACAGTCTTTCCGTGGGATATCTAATCCTTTTAAAATGCATTATTTTTATTAGGGCTCGTTGCGCTCGTTCCACTTCAATAAATGATCGATTTGTGTGACTTGTGCTTATCTATACTAATATTATAAAGAGGAAAAATTTGTATTTTTGTTTGTTTGTATGTTTGTTTGTAATGGATAAACTCAAAAACTACTGGACCGATTTTTAAAATTCTTTCACCATTAGAAAGCTACATTATCTGCGAGTAACAGGCTATACTTTATTTTAGAAAAAATAGGGGTCCGTAAGATATTTGGGTTTTTCGGACCCAAGGTGTAAAAAATCATCCAAAAAAGTGCGCCGTACGCGGCCTAAACTATAAAAGACAGAACCATAAAATGTTCTAATTAATTAAGACCTTGAAAATATCTACAAAAAAGTCTGCGATACCCTATACCTATCTATTTCAAGTTAAGCACAACAACCATTTTTTTATTAAAAATTCTTGAATTTTTTTAGGACTTCATTTAAACGCATTTATTTTACACATGTACTACTATTTTGTCAAACTACTGTTTACGTAGATAATATTTAGTCTTTGATTCATTAAAATTGGACGTTTGGTTTGAAAGTTATGGCGAAATCAATAATTATAATACTATTTCTCCTGTTTGTCGGCTAAAATGCTGAATTTACTTTTGGGTAGTTGAACACATGGGATCAAACTTAGGCTTTTTGTAGCGGTAATCGACATCCACGCAGGCGGAGCCGCGGGGGACCGCTGCAGGTTATATAAATCAGAATAACACATAGGCTACTTTTTGTCGTGAAAACCGACATCCACGCGGGCGGAGCCGCGGGCGACCGCTAGTGTATAATATAAAGAGTCGAAGAGAGAAAATGTGAATTCAATACGCGTTTTTAATACAGATCATCAAGTATTTAAGTTTTTAGAAGCTCTTATAATGTTGTCTCCATCTTTGATTTTCATTTTAACCTCACTATCCTTTGAAAACCATGAAAACTACACCGATCATTACAAATTTAGACAATTTTTGCCGACGCCATCTTTGATTTTCATTTTAACCTCAATATTGGCTTCAGCACCCTCGAAAGCCATGAAAACTATCTCTATCTCTCTCTCTCTCTCTCATAAGACAAAGAAAGTCGCATGAAAATGGAAAACATACCTTCGTCCATCTACCTCAAAGTATTTATACTTTCCGATGTTGAGTTCATAAAATTTGATCTTACTTTTAGATTCATCTCCCTTGAAGTCCTTGAGTCTTATTCCTTTACTCCTGCATTTTCCAAATAAACTATAATGAAAAGGGCTGACTGATCTCTGCTCCTAGTGGACACAAGATGTTCAGAATCAACTGCATCATTACACTTTCCTGACGCCAAGACTTTCTTACCAAGTAACCTCAACAAAGGTCATCTACAATTAAACAAGTCACTCTTCAGGCGTAACATCATATCGTCATTAAGAAACATTGACCACTACTTACGATATAATTGATCGATCTGCACCTCACTATAAATACTGTGATAACATTGTGAGGTTATCAGTTGCATCCACAGCTTCTGGGTGGCAAGTTCAATCTTTCCATAAAATATAAGAAACGAAAATGAAATTGGTAAGTTTAAAAAGTTTAGTAAGTTTTGCTTCTTGAATAACCACTGCATTGTTCTGGATGATTGAAACAAAATGTTTAAATTATTAAAGGAAAAAATTAAAACAAAACTAACACTCAACTTTTTACATGGGCAACTGCAGCATTTTCATCAAAAAAAAAAAAAAAACAGTTGCATTCCAGGAGTGCCGACAGAAGTGAAAACTTGAAAAAGCATAGCATATTAATTATAAATAGGTTTGAAGGTCATTTTACCCAAAGAAAATGTATCGCGCGTTGATGTCTTTATAATGGCCAAAACTTAAAACACAGGTGTCGTTACGGTAACAGTGTCGCGAGTTCAATGGTTTTTTCCCATCTCAAAAAATGCCCAACGCGCCTAAAGAAGTTTTCACTTCAAAAAGTTGTCGAATTGATTATAATAATATTAATAATTACCGTTTTCAGTTTATCTTCTTAGCCGCCATCACTCTGGCTCACGCCGCCAAATTGGACAGGACCTACCTCCCACCCAACGCCCAATCTTCAGCAGGATCTAGCTTCCTCCAGACTCCTCGCCAGTCCAACGGACTCCAGGATCAAACTGGTGCTCACTCCAATGGATTTTTAAGCCAAAACACTTATGCCTAGAACGGTGCGTACTCAGGCTTTGAAGCTCGTCCCGAGCGCGCTCAGGCTGCCTTCGAGAGAAACGCTGCCATCGTTCGTCAGGACAACTCCAATGATGGAGAGACTTACGCGTATGCTTATGAGACTGAGAACGGTATCTACGGCGAGGAGAACGGAGTGGCGACCAATGGAGTCCAGGCTCAGGGCGGGTATTCCTACACTGGTGATGATGGCAAGGTCTACTCTGTGAGGTGAGAATCTGTTTTTTCAAACACCAAGATACATAACCAATAGGTGATATCAGTCCTATCTAAATTATAATTATGCTATTCTACATTTTCAGGTATACAGCTGATGAGAACGGTTTCCAGCCCCAAGGCGACCACCTCCCCACTCCTCCCCCGGTCCCCGAAGAGATCCTGAAGGCTCTGGAGCAAAATGCGCGCGACGAGGCTGCTGGCATCTTTGATGACGGTAAGCATCTGTAAAATAATTTCTTTTAAGGATGTGTAAAAGACTGTAATCAAATGAGCTTCCATTTTAGCATCTGCTGTATTTTAAACAAAAATTACGTGCTCAGGCTACAATAATTTCAATGAAATTACATCATTTATTTTTGTTTATCAGGATCATACAACGAAGGCAATTACGACAGCAACAACAACGCTCAAACCAACAACTACAAAAACGCTTTCTCCCGCAATGACGCTGCTGGAAGCGGTAGCTCAGCGGCTGGAGTTCAGAAAGCGTACCTCCCTCCCGTCGCTCAGAGGAGACAACCCTCCGTCAACGCTAGAGACGGCTATCGTTATTAGAGACTGATAAAAGAAGAGAAAATTTATTTAATAAAATATTTAATTGAACAAATCACAAATACGTTTTTATTTTATTTTAATAGTCATAATCAGACTATACGATAAAAAAAATTGTGTATTAGTAATTCACTGGTGGTGAAATCATAAATCATTTCTTGACTTGGCTATGCGACCAATGGATGCAGTCAGGATGGTATTAAGCACCCGTTGGTATAGGCTTTTTTTTTTTTTTTTTGCGGATGGGAAATCATCAAATGACTCCTCCCGCTCTGGGTGGAGCGGAAGGGAGTGTCAGACTCGTAGGTATAGGCTGTCCCATTGACAGAGTTTGCGTTAATAATATAAGTTACGCTGACGACATGGCGCTGCTGGGTGCATCAATAAGCGCACTCAGGCGTCTTGTTAAGATTTGTGAAGACTACGCGACCACTCAGGGACTCAGGTACAATGCAAAAAAATGTGAATTATTGGTACATGGATCTTATATTTTGATCTGAAATAAATATTTATTTTAACATATCTCGGGACCATGGGGTCCCGGTTCTTTGGAAGGCGTACGAGGGGCCGAAGCCAACTCGCAGAGGTCCGTTAGACGTTTTCAACGAAATGAGGCACCAACCGACGATTATCTCTGTTCGCACTTTGCAAGTGCACCCAAGGACAACTCCCGGTTGGTGTAGGAAAAAAAAATTGACCAAGGACAACTCCCGGTTGGTGTAGGAAAAAAAAATGGTATTGCAAAACATGGAAACAAAAATATTGGATTATGGGTTTTGGTGGCTAAAGTGAACTAGTTATCTAGGACTATGGAAAAACTATAGCCCCTGCCGGACCGAAGTTCTATATAAATTATACAGATAAAATGGCAGGGGGTGACTTGCACACTCAATAATGTGCCCCCGAAAACGGTCTATAGCACATTGAAAAATAGCGACAAAGGGGCAACATGTCCTGAGGTGCTTATGAGAAATGGAGAGGTATTCTACGGCTATCAGGACAATCCCGGAAGTACGGTCAAGATCCCTACCAGTATCTTACTGGAATACTTCCTTCTTCCGAGCACGTTTGCTCTTGCGAATCTCCACTCAAGCCGGCCAATAAAGGCAAGAATGAGGTGGGAGCTCTGTTCCTCGTCATTGTTCACTCCAGCCGGAATATAAAGGCAAGCCATAGGTGACGAACAAGACTTCTACCAGGACATGGTCCGTGGGTTCCCTACTATCCAATAGCTCGCCACATGCTGCCCTGCGGATTTCTGTATCTCTCTTGGTCAGCTGGCTCCTAACTCTAGACCTGTTCCGGCAAAGGAAACCCTTCCAGCACAGGCCTAGAGTTCTGAGCACGCAAGCCCCACCACGACGTCAACGTAGAGATACGGCGGTGGGGAAAAAATATTTATTATTATTATGCGTTAAATGATCCAACTGTTCCTTTATTACTATAGGTATTATGTTATGTAGTTGGATAATCATCTCAAGAATGATTGTTTCAAGTAATGTGCAAAACAAATTGAGTTTATAAATCACGCTGTTTAACATTGTATCTTGGATGCGAAATCTGATGAATCATTACGAAAGAAATACTGTTAGTTTGTTTTATATTACAGACATAATTATACAGTTGGATCTTATTTACAACAAGATGAATGAATAAAAAACTGTAAGAGACTATATTGCTAACCTTTTGCTTACTGATATTATGCAATTCTCTGTCTATAATAGCTTCAATACATCGTAAGTTAGGCTACCGAGGACTGTGCCCTACATCTCATCGTATCGCCCAAATCCCAGAGGCAAAATTGAGAAGTGTTGGGTTTTTTTTTGAGGATGGGATATCATCAAATGACTCCTGCTCTGGGCGAAGCGGCAGGGAGTGTCAGACTCTTACTGACTAAAACCCACCCGTGTTCCTTCCTTAGCCCTTTATGTTCCGGGCCAGCGGTAACCCTTTCGGACAATCCCGCTGACCCGGCAGGCTTCGGCCCTAAGGGGGCCCCTCCTCGATACTAACATCTCTTTGAGGCGCGCGTGGAACACGTACGCGCCGTCCGGCACGGGCCTGGTCCTGATCGGGCGGTGAGCTACCCATTACTCTCCGCCCGCAGGCCCGCGCCTACGGTGGCCGGGAGTCGTCACGCGGCTCCCGACGCCGGGGGCGTCCCCCGCGGTGGCTGAGACGGGGGGCTCTCTCCCTGAACCATCCCGTCACCTCCTTCGCTAGCATGACTGCTTCGCAGAAGGAGGTGACTGCCTCCCACTCCCTCTCGCCCCGGACCATGGCTTGCACCAGGGCCGGACGCGAGAGGTCGCCGCCGCTGCCAGCTTCGGCCCTAGCGGCCCCTTCATTGGCGCTCGCTGACATCCCTATGAGGCGCGCGTAGAACACATACGCGCCGTAAATTGTTGGGCTTGTAACTTAAAACTGCCTGCTTTAACACTTCGTCACTTTTCGACTTAGTCATCTAAAACTTGGTTCCTTGTCCATGGTGAAAAGGTCAATAACACATACTCTATATTCCATTTATTCCAAGGCACCATTAAAAAAATTGAGGAAGCTCAATTCGACGTGCATATTTTTTTGTTGTATATGTATGATCACGCTTAACTCTTTAGCAGAGAATCACTTACGAATAGAAAGGTTCTCAGTGACATGGTCAAGGCTTTTATAGATCGATTATACCTAATGCTGCCAGGTGGGCGAAGGTAGTGGTGCTTCCCCAGATGAACTGTTTCACAAGCAAGTTTACGTTGCAAATCTCTTTTAGACAAGATGGCACGATACGACTTGTGAAACAATTGAAGTTACGTCTAAAAACTAAATTGAAATTGAATTTTAAGATGGCTATGTTGCATACATTGATGAGAGTAGACTCCTGTCTAGATCAGTTTTTATCAGTTCACTTGTGCAATGTTAATAGGTACATCATACCGTGCTGCCAAGTTTTACATAATCTTTGAGGTATTTTTTATGTACCAGTCGAGGGTGCGGCGTATGTACTGAAGACCTAAAAAGGCCACTTTGGCAGAATCATAAAAGGATAACAGAATGGACAGTTATCTGTTAAGTTAATCGTATCAAATCACATTGGTGAAGCATTTTTCAGTTATTTTTTTTGTCTGTGCTAAAATACCGATCAATCCAATCCAAATCCAACCCCAATCTGTTTGATTGTACCTACGTAGTGCGGCGAAAAAAAAGAAAAACACGGACTGTCTTCGCCATTTTATAATTCCTTTTATGATTCTCCAAAGTGGCCTTTTTAGGCCCCCAGATGCCAGCACATCAAGCTACCCGAAACTGTCAATTTTTTACAATACATTTTGAACCTTATGCTTTCGCGTAAAGTTGAAAATCTATTAAAGAAATTTGACAGATTGTGGCTTGATGTGCTGGCATCTGTGACTCATGGTACTTGAAGGAACAGTGGGGTTTTAGTTGGTAAGAGTTGGTAGGAATCCATGAGGAATTCCCCACGCAAAAAAAGGTATTTTTTATGTATTTCCTTTCAAACAAAAATCATAATTATGAATCATTGGTTATGTGGAATTTGGTCCAAAACCAATGTTTTGCTAAATACAATTTTTTTTTTTTGTTTCACTGACCACATGTTCGAAACGGCAATAACAAGCTGAAGCCACCAAAGCGGTACCGCATTGGTAGTTACACCAAATCTTTACATCAAAGATCAATTAAATTAATTAATTAATTTAATTCCCTCGTTTCCTTCAAATGGCTTAATATATTATTAAGAATCCAATTACAAACGAACAATTTGTCTTTATTTATCCCACGATAAGCGTGGGATGGGAATTATTATAATTAATTATAAGAAGTTCATCTGATGCACTTTCAGATCTTGTATCTGCCTGTCATACGTATTACTACGTTTTGATACAATATTTCATCTATTCACGTTGACAGCTTGTATTGCGTGTACCTTTTGTTTTGCGCGTGGCGCCGGCGCCGATAACTTCAGATAGCGTTCTTTAACCGATTGATGGAATTAAGTGGTGGTATAGGCAATGACTGCATTGCCTATACCACCACTACCTACGACCGTCACCATTTGGCCACCACTGGGTGGCCAAGTGGTGACGGCCGCGACTTACAAGTTTGTAGGTCGTAGGTTCGAACCCAGACAGGCGCTTTACTTTGTGTAAATTATATCATCACCACTGCTCTCAAAACGGTGAAGGAAAAACATCGTGAGGAAACCGGCATGTCTTAGAACCAAAAATTCGAAGACATGTGACATCTACCAACCCGCACTGGGCCCGCGTGGTGGATTACGGCCCACTCCCTCTCACAGTGAGGAGGCCCGTGTCCCAGCAGTGGGAACATTATAGGCTGATTATGTTATGTATGTTATGTTATAGGCAATAGACTATTACTAATAATATTTCTCTGATTCAACCCTTCATTTCCAGAATAAAGCTTTACATTAAATTAAAAATTATAGTTACAGAGTTAATTTGTGAGTTTACCAACTTTGACGTGTGATAAATTAAAAGGAAAAAGTAGGTGGTTATAAATATATTTATTTACAATTGAATTAACATAATTTCATCAGTCTCTAATAACGGTAGCCATCCCTTGCGTTGAAGGAGGGTTGTCTCCTTTGAGCGACGGGAGGGAGGTACGCTTTCTGGACACCAGCTACAGAGCTACCGCTTTGAGCGTTGTTGTTGTTGTATTGTTGTTGGTTGTTAGCGGCTTCACGGTAGGTTCCTGGATAAAAACAAATAATAAGTTGGTAAAATCTTAGAATTTAAATAAGTGATGGATTACCGTTCATTGGAATTCAATGTTAATTAATTATTGATTGAACATTACCAACGCCATAAAATATTAGTCTTGCATATTGGCTAACAGCACACTACATTTATTTAAATTCTTCTATCTATAATTGAAATTACTAAAGTTTTCATAATATAACATTATCAAATGTTGAATTATGCTTACCGTCATCAAAGATGCCAGCAGCCTCATCACGAGCGTTCTGCTCCAGAGCTTTCAGGATCTCTTCGGGCACGGGGGGAGGAGTGGGGAGGTGGTCACCTTGGGGCTGGAAACCGTTCTCATCAGCTGTATACCTGAAAAATTAAGAAAGAATTAGAATTTTATTGATATGACAGGATATCAAAATAATTAGTAGCTAAGTAAATCTGATATTTATAGATAAAAGTATACCCTCACCTCACAGAGTAGACCTTGCCATCATCACCGGTATAGGAATACCCGCCCTGAGCCTGGACTCCATTGGTCGCCACTCCGTTCTCCTCGCCGTAGATACCGTTCTCAGTCTCATAAGCATACGCGTAAGTCTCTCCATCATTGGAGTTGTCTTGACGAAGGATGGCAGCGTTCCTCTCGAAGGCAGACTGTGTGCGCTCGGGACGAGCTTCGAAGCCCGAGTAAGCACCATTCTGGGCATAGGCATTTTGGCTGGAGAATCCTGCAGAGCCTTGAGCGTTGGGTGGGAGGTAGTTCCTGTCAAGTTTTCCGGCCTGAGCCAAGGTGATGGCAGCTAAGACGATGAACTGAAAAACAGATTTTTTTTTTTTAAAGTTATGATGTTTCTTGATCACCCACACTTAACCTATTAAAGCATTTTTCTGGGTCAATAAGGTAACAACAATTTAAAAATCTTGAGATTAAAAAAAAATATACTCTCACTCAAAGGTCGCGTTTAAAATACTCAGTATACTTTTTCTTTATATATTTGTTGAGCTTTTAATTAAAGCTACCAACAAATCCCAGTAGCTTACCAATTTCATTTTTGTTTGTTGAATTGAACTTGCTACCCAGAAGCTGTGGATACAACTGATAACGTTACCGTATCAGTACAGTATATATACTTAGTTGTAGGTCGATCTGTTTCATAGTAAGTAGCATTCAATATTTCATCATCAACATTCGGGGATGGGCTAGTCTAATTGTAGATGACCTTTGTGTAGCTAGTTGAGATAGTTTTGAAATTAAGAGGCGTAATCATGTCTTGACTGTATAATAATCTAGTTTCCTTACTGGTCACGGAGGTCAACAGGAGGATACATCAAAATGTAATTAACAACTTCATTCATGAAAAACAGGCGCGCCCTTTTCATTATAATTTAATTTTTACACTATCTAAAATGTATCAAAATTGATCAAAATTTTTACTATTTAGGTATCTGAAAAGTTTAGGAATTATACTGTTTATATTACGTAATAAAACACACGAAGCGGCGTAAAGCGTCGTCGAGTGGTGGAAATTTAAGCCGTAAGGTATATTGAATAAAATCGAATTTCAGTTGTTATAGAATTAGTCGCTTCGCAGCCGCTCCGCCGGTCTGTACTGACCCTAAGCAGGTGGTTTGTTATGGTTGCTCAGCGCGCTATTTTTTATGTTTTTATTTATTAGCCAACTAACTATTGTTACAATTTTAAAATAGTATTTTACTTAAAAAAATCTTTTAAATCTAATGTTAGTGTAACAATTTCTTATAGGTTGGCACCGCATGCCTCATAAATATGTCGTGGATAAATGGCAACACAGTATAGTGAACAGCGCCATCTAACCATTTGTTTGGTAAACGAAGAATCATGTGATCGGAAACGCAAGCGAGCCCTACCGCTTGGACACGATCGTCGGTAGAGGGGATGCAGCGAGGACTGGTGGAGAGACCGAGTGCTGCGACAGTCTACAGTCGACCGCCCTCGAGCTCGGACAGTCTCGGCAAACGCTCAATACCAACGCACGTGTTTGTTTCCGACGCACGTGTGCGTTTCGGTTGTAAATAGCTAGTTTATTAAAGTTACTGTAAATTCAAATAATCTTTTCGTTCGAGTACCCACTGTAGTGCCCACACCTATCTAGACTATGTCGGATCGTGAAGAAGACCCGATGTATCGCATCTCGGCCACCCGGTGATGCGACATCAGAACTGGGATACACTCGAGCTGAAAAAATTATGGAGAATTGAGCGTTGACGTCACGGTGCGATATTTCTTTGACTGGATTTCACCTGGATAAGGCCATGGAGTGACTTTGAGAATCGAGCCAAGCCGCCTCGCATCCGTCAGTGAAGCCCTTCGTGTGCTGACGTGAGAAACCAGGACATATCGCGGCCCTCCACAAGCAGTGCCAGCAAGCGGATGGTGGTCAACGTGCTGGAAGTAGTGAAGGACGAGTGGACGTGGTAAAACTGCCCTCAGACACGTTAGAAAATAAAGGTGAGCTGTATTGTTTTGTTTACAATTCTGGTGCTGAATGCTCGTTGGTAAAAATGAGTTGTGCAGCCAAATTAAGTTGCAAACGAGTTGATAACGTTATTGTGTTGACACACGTGTATTCAGCACAGAACAATTCTTATGACGTAGTGTACCGATTAGCGAGCCTAAATTGAGATTTTATTACATTTTTACCTGACATTTACTTGCAAAGTAATATTATGATAGAACAAAGGCAGCTATAACAACATTGGCGATTGAGTGTTAGTAGAAAATGAGTAGCAAAATCAGATACTAAGTTCAGATCATCAGAATTAGATCGGAAATTCAGAGGTCCGCTTAAGTTAGTTGATGTTTTGGATGGTGACCCCATAGGTTAAAAGATTTAAATTCTAACCGTACTTACAAGTATGCTCACGGTCGCATATGAAAGATGCCTCTAAGTAGTGTTCCTAACGAGTTAAACGTAGAAGACTGTTAAGTCGTACGTAATGTTGTTATCGTAGTACGCACTAGTCTGTAGTCGTAACTGCAACTCACTTGTGAGTTGTTCAGGGAGCGATGGGCAGCTGGTGGTGCAGCGGGGACCAGGGTCTCAATGGAGACTATTGTTGTGTTGGTCTTGTAGTGACCTGGGAGTTGTGGACTCTATGTTAATTGAAGTGTGTTGGTCGTATCACTTGAGGTGATGACGATATGGGTGCCATGAGTTTCACTAGCTGCTGCGGCAGCAGGGCCATGAGCGTTGTATGTGATCTAAATTGATATAGTTCCTGACCTGTCCGTGTTATTACTAAGGCTTAGAGGAATCTTTTGTTGTCGATGATTGCTATCGTTTTTACAAAAATTTTGTTAAGTAATGCGTTTCGATAACAATGCGGTCAGAATTGGCCTAGTGGAACATGCACTGCTGTTGGTTTGTTTTTGTGGTTACAGGTTAACACACACGGAGGTATACAAGCAGAATGGCAGTGAGAGCGCTGCACTCTGTGGATCTCCTGTATGAATAATCGCTGATCAAGGACGGTGTTTTCCGTGCAAGAAGCTTCGCGATTTCTGCCAAGGCGGCAGTGACAGCGAGTGAATGTCTGTACCATTAAGCCAGCTACAGATCTATTGTCTACCGAATCTGGTGAGTCGTTTTCATTTTGTTATGACTCGGGTACTGAGTGCTTCCCTTGTAAACAACAGCAAAAACAGTTACATTGAGAAGTAAAGCCCAGTCTAGTTTAAAATGCAATTTTTAAAGACTCTATACTATAGATTACGAATGATGCCAGTAGGTCATGTACCAGTCGGAGTAGATGGTGATCACAGTGGTGATGAGCAAGCCTAAGTAGTGGGAACCACACGAGTAGGGGTTCTCTATCGGCCGTAGTAAAAAGTGTGTAGTCACAGGGTGATGCACATGGATCCATGCGCTGGATGTGTGAGAGCAATGCGATTGCTAGTCGGCCGGAGAGCCGTGGCGTTTAGAGTGGTTTACTCGTGTGTGGGTTTCCAGGTGTCTAAGGCTCTTAGTGAAAAAGATTATTGTTGTAATGTGGATAATGATGGTACATGGCTCTGGTTGGTGTTTTTTTTTGATCAGTGGGTTGACTTAGGGGCGTACTTACAAATACGCTCTATGACCGTCTTCGGAAGATGCCCGAGGGCCAAGTACCAATTGAGATTGTAGACGAAATGGATGATGAGCTGGCATCACTTTAGTTTGTGTACTCAGGTTCACGGTTCATTGGGTCGGAGACCGTACCAGAGTACCGTGAGTACGTGGTATACGCGGTAGCTCTGGGTAGTATGGTCGGGTCTAGCCTTGAAGCCAAGACCGTAGAGTCAAGGATGACTCGGCATTCCTGCGGGAAGTGCGCATGTGACAAATGTGTGGGACCGTGAATGGGATACCTGATGTTTTGTTTTCTTTGACTAACGTAGTGTGAAAACGTTGTACTTGGTCTCGGTAATCTCGAAACTAGATAGTTCAAATTCTTAGATTAGCTTAATTTTTTATTTCTAATTTGAATGCTTTTTGCAAATTGATAAAACAGATTTTAAAGAGTCGAGTCCCGTTTAATTATCTCATCAGTCTTCATAAGGGAGGTTGCGAAAAATTACAGAAAATCAGATTATTACTGACGAATTTGAGGAAAGCCAAGTGATAGTCTTGTTGATGAAACATAGTAGAGGTTAAGTCGAGTGATAGTTGTGAATCTTAGGTCTGCGGGTCGGGACTGTACCAGTAGCCATTTCGTAGCCGTAGTCTGTTAGAAGTCGGTATCTGCTTTTAGTAGTCCGTGGATACGCGGTGCGCGGGAGGCTCTGGCGGAGGTCGGGTCTTGTAGAAACCATAGAGTCCGTGGGACTTGGAATTCAGAGGAATTCATAGAAACAAACGTGAGGTTTGTTGGACTTGATGAAAAGCCACAGGCCACTAATAAGATTCCTGCTTTGTATTTTGTGATGCTCTAAGGATGTTTTATTGGCTTAGTCGATTGTTTACTTTGTGATCTTGAGATTTGGGAATCAAATAATGAGTAATGCTCTGAACTCTGCAATTTTTTTTGTTTGTTCAAATTTTCATTGTGGTTTTTTGCCTGTACCATATTTGGTCAGGAGTGACCGAGCTATGTGATACTTTGCGGGTATGTTTGTTGACAGATTAACACACGAGAACGAGTGCAAGCAGGATGGCAGTTTCAGACCGCATCTGTTTTCGATGCGGCAACACCAGACATTTTGCTTCGAGATGTCCACGAAACAATGAATGAGGCGCCATCGCCAGTAGCGCGAGGAGGCTCAGGCGGTTTCGGGCCAGCGCCTGCAGCAGCGGCTAGTAGCGAGTGATACGGTTCAAGTTTGCTATGTCAGCAATCCGAGCAGATGAATGCTGGGTGAGTCACATCCATTGTATTACGACTCTGTCGCTCTATCATCAAAGATTGTATTGCGTCAAAGTGTATTGGCTTAGCTTAGTGACAACTGATGATGAGTTGACTGATATTCACTTAGATGAGATAGTAAACCACGTGACACGGGGTCTTAAAAAAATGCAATTACGATAACATTCGATTTGACTAAAGTAAAGTTAGTCTTTAAGTTTGCTTTAAATGATTGTTTTAAAGGCGCTTGACTGAGCGAACCTAAGAATGCCCTCATGATTTTGTGAGGAGGGTACCCGATCACCAAGTTACATCAGTTAAGGACAGTGGTAGTGACACCACCTCTGATTAAGAATGGCTTGTACACTCAAACTCAAAACTTAAGACCGCACCTCATGAGTAACATGTGGCGATGGGTCTATAAGAAATCGTTGGTGCGATTTCTGTCTGTGTTGGTGCACAGAGCGCTTCATGTGTTGTAGCACATGTGGCGGCAGATATCTAAAGAGTCGTTGGTGCGATTCTTTTCTGTGTTGGTGCACAGAGCCCCTCATGTGTTGTAGCATATGTGGCGGCAGATGTCTAAAGAGTCGTTGGTGCGATTCTTTTCTGTGTTGGTGCACAGAGCCCCTCATGTGTTGTAGCATATGTGGTGGTAGATATGTAAAGAGTCGTTGGTGCGATTCTGACCTGTGTTGGTGCACAGTTTACAATAAGAGTTTCATGAGTTGAGTATACGTTGCCTATGAATTTTATTTCGGTAAATTCTAACTGATTTGTCACAACAATTGTGATGGTACAACTTGTTGATCGGTCGAGTCCTGTCTGTGTTGGTGCACAGAGCGCTTCATGTGTTGTAGCACATATTGCGCAAGTATTCTTTTTCTGAGAATCAATGGGTCGATTCTAGTCTGTGTTGATGCACAGAGCACCTCATGTGTAGGAAGCATATGTCGTGACTAGTCTCAACCGCACCTTATGTGCAGTAGCAAATGTGACAACTGATCTGGTAAGAATCATTGGTGTGATTCTGGACTGTGTTTTTTCACAGATTTTGGTAAATAGTAACTGATTCGTTACAATTTTGATTTTCTTTGGTTCAACTTAATGATCGAACCTTTTCTAATGAATAATGTTGTATAGGGTGTGAAACCTTGACAACAAGGCATTGTAAATTAAGATTAGAGAAATTAAAGTAACAATGAGATACAGTTACCTTAGTTATTAGGTATTGGCAGGATAGGCCGAGTTACCTTAGTTATTAGGTATTGGCAGGATAGCCGAGCTTGTTTACTCTGTGAGTATTTTTGGTCCGCAGGTACTACACCCGAGGACGGGTGCTAGTCAGGGATGGCCGTGTCGTGGATAAATGGCAACACAGTATAGTGAACAGCGCCATCTAACCATTTGTTTGGTAAACGAAGAATCATGTGATCGGAAACGCAAGCGAGCCCTACCGCTTAGACACGATCGTCGGTAGAGGGGATGCAGCGAGGACTGGTGGAGAGACCGAGTGCTGCGACAGTCTACAGTCGACCGCCCTCGAGCTCGGACAGTCTCGGCAAACGCTCAATACCAACGCACGTGTTTGTTTCCGACGCACGTGTGCGTTTCGGTTGTAAATAGCTAGTTTATTAAAGTTACTGTAAATTCAAATAATCTTTTCGTTCGAGTACCCACTGTAGTGCCCACACCTATCTAGACTATGTCGGATCGTGAAGAAGACCCGATGTATCGCATCTCGGCCACCCGGTGATGCGACAAATATAATAATTGTGCCAAGTACCATACGAGCAGTAGTGTCCCAGTGGTAACGGCCGCGACATACGAACGGTCATAGGTTCGCTTTATTTGTGTAAACAATTTCATCACCGCTGCTCTCAAAACGGTGAAGGAAAACATCGTGAGGAAACCAGCATGTCCTAGAACCAAAAATTCGAAGACATGTGACATCTACCAACCCGCACTGGGCCCGCGTGGTGGACACAGCCCACTACCTCTGGACGAGAGGAGGCCTGTGTCCCAGCAGTGGGAACATTACAGGCTGATTATGCTTATGCTTGTGCTAAGCACTATACTATAAACCATGAAACGTTTATTTTCTCTTGACTGTACTTACCGGTCCCCCCCCACCGGAACCCCCTCCACCCCCCCCCCCCTTCTTGATCCCCTGGTAGTCCTGCTAGTTCGTTCGTGAAGACGAACTAGTGGATCAAGAAGGGGTTTAGGGGGGTTCAGGGGATCAGACCGGAATAAATCAAATTAATAACTACGTTAGAAATACAAAATAAAAAGTTTAAAGCTATGGAGCGGGCTCTGCTTGAAGGTTCTTTGAAGAGTAAGGATCCGAAATAAAATTTTCCGGAAAAGAAGTGGAGTTACGACATAACCTGCAAAGTTAGAATGCTGATTGAAGTGGCTGGCCATGTTTGTCGATGGACCGATGGTCGGTGGAGCAAACGAGTCCTAGAGTGGAGACCGTATATCGGTGAGTGTAGTGTGGGAAGACAATAACAAGTGCGTGTCGGGCCACGCACAGTGTAACCCTACACTGTGCGTGGCCCGACACGCACTTGTTGTCCGTAGTAACCCGTTATCACAATATAGTACGATTCTGTTGTCCTTTATATTAAATACAAAAAAAAAAACATATTTTGTTTTTCAATGCAAGTCTTTACCCGATAAAAACAAGCAACTACTTCATCTTAGTCACTTTGAAGGATTAATGCTAAGGATTTTGTATTTGGTACAAAATTATCCAACACCCAAGTTCAACGAATAATACTGCTAAACTAATAAAGTTATCTTAACCGCTTTAATTTTTCTTTAAAGTTCATGAAATGCACTATCATAGTGAATTTTTCCAAATTTATCATGCCAGCAGTATAGGTTTTAGAGGGAGGGGAGGACGCCCAACTGGAACAAAAATTTGCACTTTGAAGTTTAAAATTATGTAGAGCATTAAATCGAAAAATAATTTTAGCAACCCCCGAGTCATTTTAGAAGACCTATTCAAAGATATTCCACACGATGGGGTAGACAACGAAAAAAATATTCATCCCCACTTCACATGTAGAGGAGCTACCCTAAAAAAAAATATAATCCAAAATTTTATTATACCACTTTGTCGGCGTAATTGATATACGCACTCCTACAAAATTACAGCTTTCTAGTACTAACGGTCTCTTAGCAAAACCTCGGACAGACAGACAGACAGACGGACATGACGAAACTATAAGGGTTTCTTGTAGGAACTACGGAACCCTAAAAGGTGACCTGTCCATCTGTCCTCCGCCTTCGGCATGCAGTGATGCTGAAGGCAGAGGACAGGGTATTATGGTGCCGCTTATGAGAGGCCCATGTCCAACAGTGGACTGCGATAGGTTGAGTTGATTGAGGTAATTTGTTGACGTTGTACCAGTGAATGTTCTTAAAAATCGTACAGCATAGTTCTTCATAATAATCTATTGATTGTTTGATTTTTACACAACTGCGGCGACTCCCAAAAAGGCTAATGGCAATTAGGTATTTGTTTTGAATTGTTCGTTATGGTTCGAATTAGGTTGTTTTGAAAAGAAAAATTGAAAAAACTGAATTTTTTTTTCTATGGGACTTTTGTACGAATTATTCTTTCGACAGGATAATACGAGTATCTGTCGCGTCAGCTTGTTTTTCATAGAAACGCTCGGGTCACGGGGCACGAGAGCGTGTCTCTTTTTTATTTAAGGAAATTTCTCGCCGACACTGGTCGATACTTCACGTGACTGGCTCGCTCGTTCTTGGGTCAAAGAATTAGCATTGCCTTTCAATGTGGCAATGCTGCCAGTCTTCTGGGCACTCTTCTGGATGACAGCGATGCGGACGAGTAGATATTAAGTGTCCTTTTGCTTATGTATAATTGTATAGTTTGTTAGTTAGTCATTACATTTAGTACCTAGCGAAAATAGACAGTTATTTTATATATTTTATGGAAACATTTTAATGTTTATGAAATAAAACATTTAAGATAAGTGGAGTACACGAAAAATCAAAAGTAGTTTTTACATAAAATTATTAGAAATCCTACAGTCCTATAACGAAACGCAGATCGTGAACCCATTTCAACCCAACACACTTTTATTTTTAAGCCTATTAGGGACAAGTTGTGTTAGACGTACCAGCGCCTCGGTTGTACTGCAGCCATATCGGCTCTCCTGTTTATAAAATCTGCCATTTAATGATGTAAAAATGTGCTATTTAGTCCTGTAAGTGAACTTAAACAAGTTTACCAACTTGTTTAGGTTGCCCACTGAACTTCTGAGAAGAAAAATATCAAATAAAAGTAAGATTTTGCTACTTACTTACGAATAGTATGTCTGTAAGTAATATTTTTTTTGTTCATCGCTAAGCCCGAAAGTCTGACAACCAGTCTTACCAAGGGGTATCGTATTACCCAGTAACTGGGTTGTGGAGGTCAGATAGGCAGTCGCTCCATGTAAAATACTGGTATTCAGCTGCATCCGGTTAGACTGGAAGCCGACCCCAACATAGTTGGGAAAAGGCTAGGCAGATGATGATGATGATTCATCGCTAATTTCATGGTATTCCAACTTTCTTATAAGCTTTACCAAACCGTACTTTTTATTATCACAAGCTTTTTTTTACAAGCTTTTATTTAGTTTCACCTGTTCCGGTGTCTGTAATCAAATCTTGTAAGTTAAATTGGACCCTTTTTCCGGTGTCCAATTAAGCTGAAATTTTGCAGGTATATGTAAATCTAATGACAATGCAATACTATTATAATATGGAACTGATCTGATGATGGAGCCGGAAGGTGGCCATGGGAACTCTGTAATAAAACGAAGCAATCCCATCGAGTTTGGGCTCCTTTTATTCGTCATGACAAGACTCTGGTAGGAATACAGCAGAAATGGACGATAACTTATATTGAAACAACATTTAATTCATTTAGAGTCTAGAAGTTTCTTCCTACTTTTTATAGATCTAAGGATTTTTTAGGAATCAATTTAATATAATCTATCAAAAATCAAAACGAAGGAGTAGGTGGTTATAAATATATTATTTACAATTTAATTAACGTTCAACAGTCTTTAATAAAGGTAGCCATCCCTTGCGGTGAAGGAGGGTTGTCTCCTCTGAGCGACGGGAGGGAGGTACGCTTTCTGGACCCTAGCGATGGAGCTACCGCTTTGGGCGTTGTTGTTGTAGTACTGTTGTTGGTTGTTAGCGGCTTCATGGTAGGTACCTTGGAAAAAATTAAATAATTAAGTAAAAAGTTGGTAAAATCTTAGAATTTAAATGTGATGGTTCGTTGGAATTTGACGTAATTTGAGAAAAGTGTAGAGAGTGTTATTAATAATATTGATTGAAAATTACCAATGGTATAAAATATTAGTCTTTCATATTGCCTAACGGCACACTACATTTATCAGTTTTTATACATACATAAATTTAATTGAAATCACTTAAGAGGTTTCATAATATAACATTCTCAAATGTTGACTTATTCTTACCATCATCAAAGACGCCAGCAGCCTCATCACGAGCGTTCTGCTCCAGAGCCCTCAGGATCTCTTCGGGCACGGGGGGAGGAGTGGGAAGGTGGTCGCCTTGGGGCTGGAAACCGTTCTCATCAGCTGTGTATCTAAAAATGAAGAAATTAATGATAATTATAATTTAGATTATGACCTAATATCAAAAGTTAGTGATTTATCCTGGTGTTTGTAAAAACAGATTCTCACCTCACAGAGTAGACCTTGCCATCATCACCGGTGTAGGAATACCCGCCCTGAGCCTGGACTCCATTGGTCGCCACTCCGTTCTCCTCGCCATAGATGCCGTTCTCAGTCTCATAAGCATACGCGTAAGTCTCTCCATCATTGGAGTTGTCCTGACGAAGGATGGCAGCGTTGCTCTCGAAGGCAGCCTGAGTGCGTTCAGGACGAGCTTCTGAGTTTGAGTAAGCACCATTCTGGGCATAGGCGTTTTGGCTGGAGAATCCATTGGAGGAAGCACCAGTATTATCCTTGAATCCGTTGGACTGGCGAGGAGTCTGTAGGAAGGCAGATCCTGCAGAGCCTTGGGCGTTGGGTGGGAGGTAGGTTCTGTCCAGTTTGCCGGCCTGAGCCAAGCTGACGGCTGCTAAGACGATAAACTGGAAAACAAAATTGATTATTATAATTTTTGAAATGGTAAAATGTTACTTGTTAACCCTTAACTCTTTTAGATGCTTGTCTAGATCAATAAGGCTTCTTAATTTAACTTGTATGAGTTACGAGGTTTCTTTTTGGCTTTATAAGTTGGCCTTCTGCTAGACAAATTCTTCCGTGTACTCTTCTCATTTTTTTAAGTATTGATTTTTTTATATTGTCCATCAATATTGTCATTTAAAGCCCAGTAGCTCACCAATTTCATTTTTGTTTGTTGAATTGAACTTGCTACCCAGAAGCTGTGGATGCAACTGATAACGTTACCGTATCAGTACAGTTTATATACTTAGTTGTCGGTCGATCTGTTTCATGGTAAGTAGCCGTCAATATTTCGTCATCAACATTCGGGGATGCGCTAGTCTAATTGTAGATGACCTTAGTGAAGCTAGTTGAGATAGTTTTAAGATATAATATTAAACTGCATAATGATCTAGTTTCCTTGTAGTGAAGGTTAGGGAGGTCAGAAGGAGGATACAGTCAACATTCGGGGATGGACTAGTCTAATTGTAGATGACCTTAGTGAAGCTAGTTGAGATGGTTTTAAGATAAACTGCATAATAATCTAGTTTCCTTGTATGTAACGGGGCCTCCGTTCCGTTTATTTCTCCGTTTGTTTTAGAAAAGGTTAAACAATATGCTTATTGTCAGTAAGCTATTTCTGAAGAAAGATATTATTTTTCTTCATCGCTATTTTCGTGGTATTCCAACATTTATTTAAGCATAACCTAATCGTATTTTTCGTAAGTTATGTATGTTGTTTTGGTTTTAAACTTTGAATTCCTCGAAAGTACGAATTAGGCAAAGTAATTAATAATTCGTACGAGCAGAACAACATTTTAAAGACCTAACACTGTAAGTTCACACTCGTTGTGCCTACGGGAGTTACTGCGACATGTTATGCATTTAAATAAAACTGTTGATCACAATAACTGATTATAATAACTGTGTTGGCTTTTGCGTTCTTAGTTCCATCTCGCTTACCTACTAATTTATGGAACTGTCTTTCTGCACTCTCTTCGAAAACGTGTAACAGTCGCTCTTTTAATGTATTGTACTTATCTATTTGCGGGGGCGATAGAATAATGTCACTAACTTGTTGAAGTGCTTCATGATCTAACCTTGCAACCACAAAATCGTATTTTGCTTGATCACCAAGCTACTGCGGCACCAGCACACTCTCCACTTGAGCAAACCATATCCTTGGCATATCAACCCACAACATCGGTAAGAGTGATGATACCGAAATATTTGCTAATTCTGCTGCGGTTTCTGCTGCCTCCGGCATCTTCATAGGAATTTGATTATTCATTGTTGCCGAGACAAACCCTCACTTGATTACGCACTTTGTATTTTGGAAAGTACAAAAATGTTCGGGACTAAAACAGATAATTTCATATGGCAGTCGGGGACCTCTTAGAATAGAAGGTGTTCCACAGAACGGTCCCCCGACTTCCATATGAATTTATCTGTTTTAGTCTCATTACCTAGATTCTTTAAGTTGGGGGTTTTTAAATTATTTGATCCTTTTCCAATTACTTACATTTAATTTTATTATGTATTTTTTTGTGTCGGGGGTTTTTTAATATTTAATTTAATTTTTTATTTCACGCTTTTTGTAGGGACTCCTTAATTTTTGTATTTCATTTCTATTATTTTCTTGCGTTTTAAGATTCAGGTAATTTGGTGTTTAATCAGGTTTTTATCCGTCAAAAAATAATTATTAATAGTTATGTATAGTTGAATAATAATTTTTAAGACTAAACAGATTTTTTTTTGTTTTATTATATCCCGTTTCTAGTTCTTCCTTTAGTTATTCAACTTTGGTACAAGTATTTCATAGTTATTAGATATCTTAGGTATTTCAGATCTAGTTTATAAAATGGGACTGCGACACTATCTGATGTAGAAATACCTACGCTTTTTAAGTAGAATAATTCCATTCATAATAAAAATAGTCAAACTTAGTGGTCGTAGGTACGAGTCATCACTCCACTTTCCTCATCATCCTAGAGCATTAATCAGACAAAAAAATATTTTCAAGTTTTTAGTTTTCATTTCGTTAGTTAATATTCATCATTCCCTTTCAATATAGTACACATTATTCTACTTGTCAAGCCCTTGCATTTGATACCTATATTGAAGGAGTTGTGAAGAAAAAACATAATTCGCCATTTTGTGGTGGCGGCCATCTTGTATTTGAAATTTGTAATAGCGTATAGTATTCTACTAGTCAAGCTCTTTCATTTGATACCCATATTGAAGGAGTTGTGAAAAAATATGTAGTCCGCCATTTTGTGGCGGCAGCCATCTTAGACCGATTTTCATCAAACATAGCTAAGAACACTCCCGACTAATTCACCTTTCAAACAAAAAAAAACAAAATCAAAATCGGTTCATCCGTTCGGGAGCTACGATGCCACAGACAGACACACACACACACACACACACACATAGACACGTCAAATTTATAACACCCCGTCGTTTTTGCGTCGGGGGTTCGGCGTAGACGGTAAGACGAACTAGCAGGGGATCGAAAAGGAGGGGGGGAGGGGGGTCAGGGTATGAGACCGGAATAAATCATCATTTCAGCCGAAAGACGACCACGCTGGATATAGACCTCCCCCAAGCATCTCTACTTCGACCGGTTCGGTGCTTCTCGCATCCAACGGGTTCCTGCGGTATTACCCAGTAACTGGGTTGCGGAGGTCAGATATGCATTCGCAACATGTAAAATACTATTAGATATTCAGCTGCATCCGGTTAGACTGGAAGCCGACCCCAACAGAGGAAATGGCTAGGCAGATGATGAGTTAGATTATTTGTTTGGTCAAAAATAATTTTTCAAATCTGAAATTTTGCATTTCATAGCACAATTCTATAGGCTACTTAACAATCCTTAGGAGCCGAGAAAAAAGTCAGAAAGAACGCTAAGCAATCACGCGTCAATCTGCGGGCTTAGGACACTCGTAGCCACTTGCGAGCAATATGCCAGACTGCATGGTTTGGCATATAATGTTAAGAAGAGTGTGGTCATGGTCTTTGGGGCCAGATGTAAATACCCGGAAACAGTACCTCCGGTTAAGCTGAACGGTACACCCCTCGTGAGGGTAGATCGATTTAAATATCTGGGTCACTTATTGACCTCTGGCCTCAAAGACGATGAGGATATTGACAGGGAGCGAAGGGTGCTGTGTGTGAGAGCTAACATGATTGCCCGCAGATTCAGGCGTGCCTCTAAAGAGGTCAAGCGCACTATATTTAGTTCTTACTGTACGTCTTTTTACACTTGCAGTCTGTGGGTTCATTATACTCAAAAATCATACGGCGCCCTTCGCGTTCAATACAATAATGCATTCAGGGTGTTGATGGGGTTGCCCCGGTACTGCAGTGCATCAGGGATGTTCGCTGAAGCTCACGTGGACTGTTTCTACGCGGTGATGCGGAAGCGGTGTGCGTCCTTGGTCCGTAGGGTGCGGGGCAGCGCCAACAGCATCCTGTCTATGATAGCAAGTAGGCTTGATTGTGCGTTTGTGAACCATTGCTGCAAGGTTTCGGCTGGGCCTGTCACCGTGCAGCAGTGATGTCACAATCTGTTTTTGTGTTTTTGTTTTTGTATGTGTATTACTAACATAGTTTGTAAGTATATTGTTACTAACACTACGAGTCTTGTTGCTCGAAATAAAATATTATTATTATTAAGAGCGTTTACGCCGAACGGCATTTCATACAAACTTTCAAGCCCTTATTTTTCGAAATTAATGAACCGATTTTAATGAAACTTCATACGCATAAGCAGGATACAAATGTCTAAAAAGTTAGTAGAAAATATTTTTGAAATGTCTTATTTAAAAAAAGATAACTGGAAATCTCTGTTTCTATAGAAAATTCAAAATCGGTCTATTTTGGCTGTAACACAATTTTTCGAAAATGTTTTCTACTAACTTTTTAGACCTTTGTATCCTGCTTATGCGTGTGAAGTTTCATTAAAATCGGTTCATTAATTTCGAAAAACAAGGGCTTGAAAGTTTGTATGAAATGCCGTTCGGCGTAAACGCTCTTAAGCGAAAACGATGTAATAGTGCGGGTAGGCGATGCGATGCGACACACAACAGACAGTCGGGGGAACGAGTCATTCCACACGGAAACAGTCGCGAGCAGAGGTTAGTCATTTAATAAAATATTTAAATTGTTCATGTTGACAGTATTACGCGTACGTTTTTAGGGTTCCGTACCTAAAGGGTAAAAAAACCATTATTTAAAAAAATAAAAAAACCCGACTGCGGTAAAAAACTTAAGTTAAAAAAAACTGAAAAGTTAAAAACAAGCCCATTTTAAATTAAATAAAAGTTGGAAGCAGGCGGGACCCATTTGAATTTGAAAGTATAATAAAAAAAAAGGTATGGGTCCCGCCACACGTACATACACAGGCTGATGAACACATTACCACTCCTTTGCGTCGCGCAGTCGGGTAAAAACGGGACCCTATTATTAAGACTCCACTGTCCGTCTGTCCGTCTGTCAGGCTGTACCTCATGAACCGTGATAGCTAGACAGTTGATATTTTCACAGAAGATATATTTCTCTTGCTGCTATAACAACAAATACTAAAAACAGAATAAAATAAATATTTACGGGGGCTCCCATACAACAAACGTGTTTTTTTCGGCGTTTTTGCCTTGTGGTACCTACGGAACCCTTCGTGTGCGAGTTCGACTCGCACTTGACCAGTTTTTTTTTAGGGAAGTACTCGTAGTCAGTGGCAATAACTTTCATTAAGAATTAGATTTGAAAAGCTACAGCAACACGTCATTGATGGAAAAAAGCAATGTGAGATGCACATAGTCATCCTAAAATTATTCTATAGTATTCATTCATTCAGTCTGTGTGGTGCCGGACTTAAAGAATAGCACCACCCCATACTTCCCGTGGGTGTCGTAAAAGGCGACTAAGGGGCGTACCGGAGAATGGGCAGCAGCGTTCTCTATGCATTCCATTCCACCATACCATATTGCAATCGCCAACCCGCATGCCAAGCGTGGCGATTATGGCAAACCCCCCCTTTTGGGGGAGGCCTATGTCCAGCAGTGGACGTCTTTCGGCTGAAATGATGATGATGATGATTCATTTTATATTTTTGAATAAATTTTATTATTATTATTATTTGTACAGTGTTTTTTCTTCTCAGCTCTTTGGCTGGTTTTTACTATATTTACGGGCCGAAACCAAGTAAATGCAGCATGTGTTGTGTTATGTTAGATGTGTTGTGATGAGAACCTATTTCGTTTTCATCTATTTGCATGAACTTTCTGACAATGATAAATGTATTTAAAATAGCAGCTTTTTGGGGTGTGATATAGAGGGTTTCTTTTAGGATTATTAATTTAAGGTTGTGGAGAAGGTGATTTAGAATAACGAATGTTGTGGAGAGGACTGTAGGGAACCACGTAATTTTTTTGTTGACGCCATATTCTAGTTACTTCATCTTTTAGTTCTGCGTATTTACTAATTTTACTAGATATTGTCTTCTGAATTTTATGTGTGTTGGGAACGGCTATATCTGTTAGGTAAGTATTATTCCGATACTAAAGCTTTGTAAATTACTCTGAATTTGCAGCAGTTTCTTTTTCTAAGTTATATTTATGGAGATTATAATAGTACATTATGATACATGTGTGCTATGTTGATCATTATGCTCGAGGCGGTATTATTCGCGCGAGCCGCAGGCGAGTGCGATAAGAAAGCCGAGAGTCTAATGATCAATGCACACGCGTTTCATACGACGTTTTTCAACACACTTGCGAGGAAAAAAACAGACTTGTTAATATTAACTTGTTTGGAAAATGGCGCGCTAGTTTTGTTTTTCCTCGCGCGCAGCAGCGCGCAGCAGCATGCGCGCGCAGGTGTAAATAAAAGCACCACAGACTTCTTAGACATACTACGTAAAAAGCACTGAATCTCATTTTAAATATATTATTCTGTGGCATTGACAAAACTTCTAAACAGCCTATAGAAAAAATATAATAACTACGATCAGTCTACACAAAATAATGTGTAGACTGATCGTAGTGGTGTCGTATGTCAAAATTGTAGTTTAGTTAGTATGGAATTAGAAAGTACTATTGGCATAGAGAAATATACATTAGTTCAGTGAGAATCCGCAATAATAGAACGCCAGTTAGGGTCTTTTCCGTTTGGTTTCGGAAGGGACCACGGACAATTCAAGGTGGATAATTAAAATTTCCAAACGTTTTTTTGTAATTTGCAGGTCTGTATCAGGTTGTATCTTGATCAAATATGATTCGCGACTATAATATATATGTATTTTCAACACACTTGCTCGTAAAGTAGCTCTTATTGAACCGCTTTTAGGTCCATAATGCAGTGTATTAAAAACGCGTGCTTTTTCTTTACTTTAATCCACAAGTGCTTTATTTCCACAGATAACTATTTACTAGTCGGAGATGCGCGTTTTTTTAATCTCATCAATTCACTTTTTTTTTAAATAGTCTGTATTGTCCTTTGTCCGAAAATTAACTAATATTTATTTACCTTAAGGTGAATGCGTAGGGACCACAGACAATTTAAGGTGAATGCGCAGTGGTAGTTCACGAAATTCAAATTTTCTTAGGTTTTTTGCAGGTCAGTGTCAGGTTGTGTCTTGATCAAAATATGATTTGCGAATATAACAGGTACGACTTTACAGAATGATAATCATTCAAATTATTAATACATCTATCTTATGGAAAAGTTCTTAGGCAAAAAAATCTAACCTGAAAGATTCTATTCTAATGACTATAATTATGTAAATACATATATATTATAGTCGCGAATCATATTTGATCAAGATACAACCTGATACTGACCTGCAAATTACAAAAAAACGTTTGGAAATTTTAATTATCCACCTTGAATTGTCCGTGGTCCCTTCCGAAACCAAACGGAAAAGACCCTAACTGGCGTTCTATTATTGCGGATTCTCACTGAACTAATGTGTATTTCTCTATGACAATAGTAATTTCTAATTCCATACTAACTAAACTACAATTTGACATACGACACCACTACGATCAGTCTACACATTATTTTGTGTAGACTGATCGTAGTTATTATATTTTTTCTATAGGCTGTTTAGAAGTTTTGTCAGTGCCACAGAATAATATATTTAAAATGAGATTCAGTGCTTTTTACGTAGTATGTCTAAGAAGTCTGTGGTGCTTTTATTTACACCTACGCGCGCATGCTGCTGCGCGCTGCTGCGCGCGCGGAAAAACAAAACTAGTGCTCCATTTTCCAAACACGTTAATATTTAACAATACAAGTCTGTTTTTTTCCTCGCAAGTGTGTTGAAAAACGTCGTATGAAACGCGTGTGCATTGATCATTAGACTCTCGGCTTTCTTATCGCACTCGTCTGCGGCTCGAGCGAATAATACCGCCTCGAGCATAATGATCAACATAGCACACATGTATCATAATGTACTATTACATAATTATAGTCATTAGAATAGAATCTTTCAGGTTAGATTTTTTTGCCTAAAACTTTTCCATAAGATAGATGTATTAATAATTCGAATGATTATCATTCTGTAAAGTCGTACCTGTTATAGTCGCAAATCATATTTTGATCAAGACACAACCTGACACTGACCTGCAAAAAACCTAAGAAAATTTGAATTTCGTGAACTACCACTGCGCATTCACCTTAAATTGTCTGTGGTCCCTACGCATTCACCTTAAGGTAAATAAATATTAGTTAACTTTGGGACAAAGGACAATACAGACTATTTAAAAAAAAAGTGAATTGATGAGATTAAAAAAACGCGCATCTCCGACTAGTAAATAGTTATCTGTGGAAATAAAGCACTTGTGGATTAAAGTAAAGAAAAAGCACGCGTTTTTAATACACTGCATTATGGACCTAAAAGCGGTTCAATAAGAGCTACTTTACGAGCAAGTGTGTTGAAAATAGATTTATTAATCTATCGAAGATTGAAACTAAACAGTAGGTGGAAATAAATATATTATTTAAAATTCAATGAACATTCATTAGTCTCTAATACCGGTAGCCGTCCCTCGCGGTGAAGGAGGGTTGTCTCCTCTGAGCGACGGGAGGGAGGTACGCTTTCTGAACCCCAGCTACAGAGCTACCGCTTCTAGAAGCGTCGTTGCGGGCGAAAGCGTTGTTGTTGAAGGTGGGTCTTTTGGCGACACCCTGGTTGCTGCGCTGAGCGAAAGGTGGGACGTACGCTTTCTGGACACCAGCAACAGAGTTACCGCTTCCAAAAGCGTCGTTGCGGGCGAAAGCGTTGTTGTTGTAGGTGGGTCGCTGGGCAACACCCTGGTTGTTGTGCTGAGCGAAGGGAGGGAGGTACGCTTTCTGGACACCAGCAGTAGAGCTACCGCTTTGAGCGTTGTTGTTGTTGTACTGTTGTTGGTTGTTAGCGGCTTCACGGTAGACACCTGGTTAAAAATAAATAATTGAGTAAAGTGTTCGTAAAATCTTAGAATTTAAATAAGTGATAGGTACCGATTACCGTATATTGGAATTCGGAATTGATTAATTTGATTATAGTGTAGCAAGGTTATGTGGACTCACTAATCAATTATTGATTGAGAATGGCCAATGCTATAAAATATTGATCAACGGTCCACTATATTTATTTAATTTCAACTAGTCTTTATAGTTTAGCCTTTATAGTTAATACAAGTGGTTTCATAATTATAATCGATAGAGTTGACCGCGCGTTTTCTGAGTTCATCTAAGTTAATCTCGGTTTCGAGTTGATTTAGAATAGGCAAACCGATGATCTTCACCTGATAACATTCTCAAATGTTGACTTATTCTTACCATCATCAAAGATGCCAGCAGCCTCTTCACGAGCGTTCTGCTCCAGAGCCTTCAGGATCTCTTCGGGGATGGGAGGAGGAGTGGGGAGGTGGTCGCCTTGGGGTTGGAAACCGTTCTCATCAGCTGTGTACCTAAAAATTTATGATGATTTTAATTTAGATATGCCCTGATATTAAAAGTTAGTGATTTATCTTGGTTTTGATAAAACAGATTCTCACCTCACAGAGTAGACCTTGCCATCATCACCGGTGTAGGAGTACCCGCCCTGAGCCTGGACTCCATGGGTCGCCACTCCGTTCTCCTCGCCGTAGATACCGTTCTCAGTCTCATAAGCATACGCGTAAGTCTCTCCATCATTGGAGTTGTCTTGACGAAGGATGGCAGCGTTCCTCTCGAAAGCAGACTGAGCGCGCTCGGGATGAGCTTCAAAGCCTGAATAAGCACCGTTCTGGGCATAGGCGTTTTGGCTTGAGAATCCATTGTGGGAAGCACCAGTGTGGCCCGTGAATCCGTTAGAATGACGAGGAGTCTGGAGGAAGGCAGAGCCTGCAGAGCCTTGGGCGTTGGGTGGGAGGTAGGCCCTGTCAAGTTTCCCGGCCTGAGCCAAAGTGACTGCTGCTAAGACGATGAACTGGAAAATAAAATTTATGATGACCAAAACGTTTAAATGTTACTTGATAACCCTTCACCCTTATAAAGTCATGAGTGAATACATTTTCCCGACGTCTTTTTAGACTTGTATGATTAATGAGGTTTTTTGTTTTTGTTTTTTAATCTGTCCCACTGCTAGGCCACTGTCTCTCCCAAATTCTACTCCGTATAATCTTTTCCTTCCTTTTATTCTTAATTTTATTTTTGAGCAGTCAATTAAAGCTGTCAATAAAACTTACCAATTTCATTTTTGTTTGTTAAATTGAACTTGCTACCCAGAAGCTGTGGATGCAACTGATAACGTTACCGTATCAATACAGTATATATACTTAGTTGTCGATCGATCTGTTTCATAGTAAGTAGCAGTCAATATTTCGTCATCAACATTCGGGGATGGGCTAGTCTAATTGTAGATGACCTTAGTGAAGCTAGTTGAGATAGTTTTGATATTAAGAGGCGTAATGATGACATTAAACTGTATAATAATCTAGTTTCCTTATAGGTCACGGAGGTCAACAGGAGGATACGTCAAAAGATAATTAAAGGCATCATTCATGATGAACTGCCGCGCCCTCTCACTATTTAAAATCGGTAAAATAGCCTTTGAAGTAAGAATATGAAGTCTTAAATCATATCAAGTAGTAAATTCTTTATGTACGTTGTGAAATTTAATCTTCTTTAATTGCATATAGCCTAGATTTCATTTGAAAATTATCTTATAATCGTTGTTCTAAGAACAAAATTCAATGGAAGCTCGTAAAGAAAATCTACAATTCGGTGCCATTTTTTTGGCTATATTAAATCAATATAATTATGAACATTACCGTCTAGTCAAGAACAAGGCAGTGGGTAGTAAAAAACACATACTTAGCCTAAATCGATCAATCATCGAACAATCTATCCGAATAATCTATCCATTGTGCTTACAAAAACACTTAAAAGTAAATAAACAGCATCAGACATTATGATGTAATTTGTCTACTTTTAAAATTCATCGTTAGTGAGTAGTTTGTTTACAATTTCACATTTAAAATTATCATCAAGGATACTTTACAGATCTATATAGACAAATCGTGAACCTATTTTAGTTTCATCATCCACGAACATTTATCCATCTTTCTAAGCCTAACATCAAACTTAATACCTATACACAATCATTATTTGAGCATTACTTTTACTGAAACTATTGAAGTATTGCACCATTGATCTTTTGAGAGCACTCGTAATCATTATGATTGCGGTATCATCACGCGTATATTTGAGGTAGGCAGAGTAAGAGCAACGGGGTGAAGGTCGTTTTAAAGTGCTCTGTTAGTTCTTCACTGGTATGATAGATGGCGTGAGCTATCGATGTTGTTAAAAGCTTTTGTGGAGCTTCGTTAGGTTTTCTTTTGTAGCCTAAGAGTGGTTCTGCACTACGTCCGATCCGAATCCGAGAAATTCCGGTCCGAAGTGATCATAGTCCTATTTGAATGAGGGGTTGCGCATTAGATCCGAACTCTATCCGTCTGAATTTAGAACATTCCCATTTTAGATTGAAGTCGGATCTTTAATTCGGATTCGGATCGGATGTAGTGCAGAACCACTCTTAGGCTACAAAAGAAACTTGGCCCCATCTATTATCATAATAACGTTATTGTTGTTTTCCTCGAGAATAGCAGTTTTTTTTCGAAAAAATTAAACGGACATAGGGTATGTCCGTTTCTGTACACCTGACAACATAGGTATTTTAATTGTAATTTCAGGATGATCGGTTCCGTGGTTTAGGCGTGGAAAGGTAACAAACAAACTTACTTTCGCATTTATAATATTAATTCGATATTATAGACTTTAAGCGGACGAAAGTCGCGGACAGAAGCTAATACCTACGTGTAACTTAAAGAATGAGCTCTCTTTTTCGTGGCTGGAAAGAAATAATTATTAAAAAACGTTCCTGGAGGTAAACTAGTTTGTACTTTAAACCATGCAGTTCCTTCTATGGTGCTGTAAGTGAATAATGTATGTTGCAAATAGGGTATTATAATAAGTTCTGAGCACAATACATATAGTTTTAAATCATTCGACCTTCTCGTATCTAATTTAGAAACGAAAATCTAGATCAGATACAAAACATTGAAGCTTGATTCACAATCCTTTAATAATATTACTCATCTCAATCTGATGTAAAAAAGACATTATCGATCAATCTGATTCTGAAATCAATCCGTCTTTGCAACATCCTTTTATGGCACGAGATTCCATGCCTTATAAGGATGTTGCAAAGACTAATTGAGGATCTGAAGAGATTTGTATCGCTATTAAAGGCTTTGTGTATTTGTACGATGCTGTTAATAATGAACTGATGACTGACAGTATTGTATCATCCGGAAAAATGAATATAGGATAAATTAATATATTTTGAAATCCATAACATGATATTATTTACATAATAAGTTTTAATAATAATAAGTTTTATTCATCAAAAAGTAAAAATACAATGTGACGAATTCGGTGAGCCACAAACTAAGCATCGCTTGTATCTTGTGGCTTATATTTAAAATAATAATAATAACGTGTACATATAAATGTAAAAATAAGCAAAAAAAAAAAGATAATAAAACTTTTGATGCCCTATGATTTTTTTTATTCTAGGTTATATTTTTGGTCGAAAGGGTACACCAAAATAAAAAAAAAGAATGAATATTTTTGAGTAAGAAAACTAATGCGGTCAAATTATAACCAGCGTGTGATTTTTTTGCTGATAGAATTTCGGTGGTTCTAAATTGGTTGACTGTCTGCAGTGAAAAGGTACAGAATAGCATCCACATTTAGCCGTAGAAAAAGTGATTGTAACCTGACACCCAGAGGATGGGCAGCGCTGATCTACAAAGACTACAGACCAATTTGATGTGTCACAGTCATAATGTCTATTCAGCGGACTTGAACTGGCTGAAAACAAAGCTGAAAACCACATAAACCCACAGATCCATAAAAATGTGTGTAATGGACTACATTGATTATACATTATATACTAATTGATTATATTCTCGCTTCTCACTGCATTATGTCATCGGTCGGTCATCGGCCTGGATGCCGACCCCAACTGGGGTTGGCTTCAAGTCTAACCGGATGCAGCTGAATACCAGTTTTTTACATGGAGCGACTGCCTATCTGACCTCCACAACCCAACTATTGGATAATACGATACCCTTGCTACTGGTTGTCAGATTTTTGGGCTTCTGACGACCCGTAACGGCAGTCAAAGATCCATGAATGACAGCCAGGACCAATGGCTTAACGTACTTTCCGAGGCACGGAGGGGTCTTGCTATGTAAAGATGGTCACCCATCCACGGACCAACCGTGGCAAGCGCAGCTTAACCTGATCGATCGAACCATGTGGCTGTTATTTCTCAGCCATAAGCCCTCAATTGTGACATCAGTCGGTATTCGATCCGAATGAGCCGTTTCGTCACTGACCGTACAGTTTTATAACAGACGGCTCATTCATGAAGTTAAGGTCAAGACACGTCAAAGAAATTGATAGATGGTTTTTAAAGTTTATAAATACTTAGAAAGAAAAGGGTATTTTTGAATAATGCTTTCAATTATTGATTGCTTGGAAACGTGCTGGTCCTGCTCCATAGGACAATCTGAAGTCTAGACAAAATTAAACTAGTTTCTAATTGACTTATTTATTTAAATTTTTTATTGGTTTACTTACATAACTTTTAATATTTAATACAACTATTTACACTAAGTACTAAATTAAATGATTAACTAAATATACAAATTAATAAAAAAACAAAAGGAAACTTAGGTGTCGAAGTACTTGTCCGCATCGCAGTCTTCCGGAAACGTGCCCAGAACACTGACAGCATTGCCACGTTAAATAGCATTTGTATAATGTATTATTGTTATGACATTGATTTTACATTCTGATTACTTAAAGTAAGACTTATTACTTGTTCATTTTTTCGGAAGTTCGTCTAATATTTTTTTTGAAAATAGAATGTCTTGAAATCTATTTAAATTACTGTTTCGAAAGAATTAAATTAAGACATAATCAATTTAGTTTCAGACTTTATCTCTTAAAACTTTGACAGGTAAAATGTTTGACCACCAGACAAGGAATTCTAAAATAATTTACACACTATTACACCTAAATACTTACATAATTGTGACCCTACGGCAATTATCGATTATTAAACAAAAAATAAGCCTTAAAAGCAAGTTCACAGTTCACGGTCGAGCAAGTAATTATAAAGACAATAACGATTATCTTACGAACGACCGATCGTGTGTCCGACGACCTTTCACTGTGTTTGTTTTGTAGGCCGACGTTGATACGACCGAAGCCTAACGTGTGATTGGTCAGATGCAACACGATGAAATGGTTTCTGTCAAAATTGATGATTTAGGTACGCAAAATTCGAGAAACTCAGTACATGATATTGAACAACCATGCGTTAAAATTTTTGTCGGTTATTAAAAAAAAAATGCTGTTGCGGTTTGCACTTTTTATAAGATGAAATAGATCATGAGAGTCGAAATTTTTGTATTGGGTCGACCCAAAAAAAGTTTGTGCAGTGAGTGCGCAAATGACTGTCTCCGTCCTGACCGTATAAGTGATGTTAATGCCTGAAGTCGCATTACAGCATAAGCAAAATCAGCCTATTAGGTTCCCGCTGCTGGAACACCGGTCAGGCCAGCCATGACCGCTGGGCCACGCTTGCTCTTCATGCCTTTTTGTTATTTTATTTTTTAGGTTGTGTGGTCATCAAATGACCTCTCCCGCTCTGGGTGGAGCGAAGTGAGTGTGAGACTCTTTCTGACTAAAACCCACCCGTGTTCCTTCCTTAGCCCTTTATGTTCCGGGGCAGCGGTAACCCTTTCGGACAATCCCGCTGGCCGGCAGGCTTCGGCCCTAACGAGCCCCTTCAATTGATGCTGACATCTCGTTGAGGCCTGCTCCTGATCGGACGGTGAGCTACCCATTACTCTCGGTCCGCAGGCACGTGCTGCTCTTCATGCCTTAAGCAACCATTAGCATATCCATTTACGATCATCATTACAAAACGTTCAATATTGCAATTCTTACCCTGAGATAGTGCACCAGACCAGTCATTCTATTGAGAACATGATTTATTACTATTTACTTTACTAACCTTTAAAACAATGGCTAATTATCATGGTACAGATGAATAATTAGAAGTTTAATATGTTACTGCTAATGATTCATCTTGTTCTATCATAATAACGAGTTGTGTTTCAATGTATTATAACCTAGTAGCAAGTTATAAATACGTGATGAAACATTTACAAACTGTGATCGAAAAGTGAAGTACTGGGTAATGTAATGGGTGTGTAAGTGAAGTAATGGGTAGCTTGCCGTCCGATCAGGACCAGGCCCGTGCCTGACGGCGCGTACGTGTTCCACGCGCGTCTCAGAGGAATGTCGGCATCAATGAAGGGTTGAAGCCTGCCGGATCAGCGGGATTGTCCGAAAAATAAAGGACTAAGGAAGGAACACGGGTGGGTTTTAGTCAGTAAGAGTCTGACACTCCCTTCCGCTCCACTCAGAGCGGGAGGGGTCATTTGACGATTTCCCATCCGCAAAAAAAAAGTACCTACTGGGTAGTGACGAACTGAACAATTTTCAACTACAAAAAAAAAAAGCTTTGTTAGCAAAAAAGAAAGGGTGATGACAGCTAGTATAAGCTTACATTTAACACAATAAAGTTTCTACGTGTATCACAATTTTTGGTAGGAAATATTATCACGATTTCTGAAGGTACCCAGTTCTTGGCTGAAAACTGCTTAGGTATAGTATTAAGAAAAGTTAGATGATTCGTTTATATTGAGCGGGTCTGCCGCAGGCGAATGGTTCACCTTATGGTAAATGGTCACCTCTGCGGGTGATTCCGTTTATCCATCCGAAAAAAAAAAATCCTTAAGGTGGATACGCGGAAACGCATGTCCGACAGTCCACCCTAGGCCCAGTTGGATAAACGCAATTTATAAGCTTAGGGTGGATTCTCGCACATGTGTTTCGTGGATAAACGGAATAACCGACCTCTGCCAATACAAGGGGCAATGCAGGTGCATTTTCTTCCTTTAATTGAAAAAGTATTTTGCACCTAACTATAATTACAGGCACTCATCATCACCTCTAAACTTGGAGAAAGTGCTGTTTTCCGACTATAATACTGCCCACCTGAGCCTAAAGTGCAGTAATAGGCATTTTGGTGGGTTTTGAGCGAAATATATATTCTGAATCCCTATAATTATGGGGATTCAGAATATAATAAATGAGCCTAAAGTGCATTTTGGTCTTCATTTTGGTCGGTTTTAAGTTGGGTATGGACAGAATAGGTAAAGCATTTTTGTGTCAAAAAGGTTGATATACGTTACTCTAATTTAGTTCTTAGGCTAACAGCAAAAGGGCTTGTAATTTGAAAGCCACATTATGTCACTTTCAAAACGTTTGTCACCAACAAATTACAGTGCTGGCCATAAAAATGCCAAGGCTCTATTTTTACCATGTGGTGTAATAATAAAATAAATACGCTTAATACGTTGTCTGTAGTGACAGCAACAATTAGGGGATTGTCACGCTGTCCGTCTGTCACGTACCCACGAACATCTAAATGGTCATTATGGGTTTATGGGTGGTATAAATATCATTTGTTTTTTTGGGATTATCACACATCTCAAGTGAGTCCTGGTGAGGATACAACAGCAGAGATGAAGTGGTTCTTGGTAGGCTATCAATTATATTTTATTTGATTTAAAAAGTGCAAATCAATTAATTAGTACAATCAGTACAAAATAATTAACACCTATGATTATTTCAAATTAAAAATCTTCCAAATTTTAAACTTAATAATTTTAATTGCTTGGTTTTAGTGGCCATGGTTTTAAAAGTTGTCAACAAATTTATGTTTAGTAGTAAAATATACATTTTTTTAAAATATTTCTTTGGTATACTTTTCCATGTCCCGCACTGTACACCTTAATTAGAGGTAAACGAAAGTACTTTAAATTCTGCCGGGGACAATATGCACCGACAATGAGCACTCATTATTGATTGATCCAGTAATGTACTTCCATTATGTATCTATGTAGACTGACGCAATATAGATTTGAGTACTTTATCCATAAAGAATGAGGTCTTTAGAGGCTTATTATCTTATTTGTGATAGAGATTCTTTTCCGGGTTGAATTGTTGTTGGATAAGTTATTCTTCATCTGATTCTATGGACGCAATTTTTTTTTTTATGACTGATCCGTGTCGTTTTTTCAGGTCCTTCGTATTAAGCGTTCTTTAGTAAATAATTTTTCAAAAGTTTGACATCTTTGTCATTTTGTTTTCAGATTTCCCTGGCCATAGGCCTAGCAGCTTCTGATAAACTGGACCGCACCTACCTTCCACCACCAGGTGCACAATTCGCTGGAGGAGTCCTTGGTAGCCATGATGCTCCCTTGGAACCTCCACATCACACACTTTCAGGACAAGGACCCGTGACTGGAGGACAAGGAACCCAATCTAACTTTGGAATAAACGGAGAACCTGTGAACTTCGGTGATAAAATACCCAAGGTTCCAGTAAAGACCACCTCTTATGCATTTTCCCAGACAACGACTTATCCACCTGAAGAAAGCTTCGAAACTACGGCTTTCCCAATAAATCCTGTTACTGGACTACCAATTGGATTGGAGCAAGGAAACTTGTCTTTTGGATCAACTCAAGGGCAAGCAGTAAACTTTGGAACTAATAATCAGCCTGGATTTGTTCCTCAAGGACCAACATCGGCACCTGTCAGTTATGGCAGTCCAAGTTACGACCAATTTGCAAACCAGCCGCTAAGTCAATATCCAGGACAAAATGTGATTACACCTGGAGGTGCTTCTCAAACCCCTGGATCAGTATATCCTGGTCAAAATCAGGGTCAATATTCTGATGGGCAGGTTAATACGGAACAGCAAAGATTCTTACCTACTGGTGCCCCTGGCAACCCGCGTTTGGATCAATACCCAGCGCAGAACGTAATTAATTCTGGAGGCGTTGTTCAAATTCCTGGCGGTAATCAAGGTTTGGTACATTATCCTGGTAGTCAGACAGTAACAGCGCAGCAAGGACTCGTGCCATCAACTGGATCTCCAATAAATCGTCACCCAGGTAATCAAAGCGTGAACTATGATGGTTCTCAAGGACTAATTCCTCAAAGAACTTACACTGGGGCGCCGATCAATGTTCAAAACCTGGGTGGAACTCAACCAACCCAAACTTCCTACCAAAATCAGGAGCCTATTAATATTGGAGGAATCCCATCGCAATATCCGAAGGGGAACCAAAACTACGGGTCATCTGTACCTAGTGCATCTGAAAACGCTTACCAACCTGGGTCTACAACTTCTACCATACCTTCATCATACAACAATGATTTCTCTAGTACAACTCCTTATCCTGGAATACCATCCTCTACTTCAGCATACTCTTTAATTAGACCAGTTTATCGACCAGAAAGGCCTCAAGCCGCAGCTGATAGAAACGCCGTTATCCTCAACTATGAGAACATTCGAACTCCTAACGGCTACTCATATAGTTTTGATACTTCAAATGGAATTCATGCTTACGAAAATGGTATTGTTGATAATGGAACAAAAGCTCAAGGTTCCTATTCTTACATTGGTGATGATGGAAAGGTTTATAGTGTTATTTACACAGCCGATGAGAATGGTTTTCAACCTCGTAGTGATCACTTGCCTACACCTCCGCCTATACCTGAGGCTATCCAAAGAGTTATTGAGCAAGCTGCTAGAGATAAAGCCGCTGGAATTATGCACGATGGTAAGTTTATTCACCATATTATATTACTTTTACTTAGCTTACAAAACACTTAATTCTTCTCGTGAGAATTTAGAATGCAATCAAAGAAATGTTATCAATTATTTTAATGTAGATCTTATAGACGGTAAATTATTCAATTATTCAATCAAACTAATGCATTATTTCTCGCCATACAATTACATTTCATGATAGTACTTAAGATGACTATCTCATCCTGTAATACTAGCAGTTGCTAAGCCTGTTAAATGATTATGAAGAATCAGTCTTACTAAATCAAACTACATTTATAATAATATTTTATTCTGTTGCAGGTTCTTACGATGAGGCTAAATATGGTGATCATCAATACCAAGGAACTAAATATCATCGTCGGCCACAAAATCAGGACGCTAATCAGTTTGGTAATAACCAATATAACGGAGCAAAATATGATAGAGCACAGAATGAGCTTAACAATAATCTTCCAGTTACTGATACGAAGAAAGACTTTAACGGAAAATTACCTGTAAGACGCCCTTCGAACCAAAAAACCAATGAAAATAACAATATCCAAGATGTTTCTGAAGGAAACGGAAGAGTTTCAGGAGACTTTGATTCACCAAAAGAATATTTTACTGGAAATAGTATGTCAATAGTAGATGAAGGAATAAATCATCAAGACAATTATGGCACAAAGAAACAAGAAAATAATCTGCCTTATGATAAAGCTAAAGATTCCAATAAAAATAATCTACCTAGATTGAAAAACCGTAGGCCTTCCACACGCCGCCCAATATCTGGTAATATAAAATATATTACGGAAACCAAGTATCCTGGGTCTAACTTAGATGTTGGTGCTACTGAGTACTCTGAAGGAGATGAATTTAATAATAACGAAAGTCAAGCTAATATTGGTTCTGGTAGCCCGAACGTATCCAATGGATCAGAAGAAAATACTAATACCTTTGATAAAGTTACAGGCGCTCCTATTAATAGAAACAAACAAACAATATTGAGGCAAAGAGTCAAAGGAAATAGAACACCTAGCTCAATAGGCAATAGATACACCCAAAATATAAATGACAGGCCTCAAAGTGAATCTTTCACTCAAGAAAGTACCGAGACGCCTTCGTTTTCAGATTATTTAAAAAATGCTATCACAAACCAACAAGAAACAACACAAGATTACAATGGGTACCAGTACCAGCAACCAAATACCAAGTTTGAACAGAATAGATTTCCAACTCGATTCAGTCCTCAAGAAGCTCTTTCAACCCAGCCTGATCAACTTAAAAACGAGTTCGTAGAAGGCTCGACACGGAAGCCTTTTATCACTTCTAACGTTTACAATCAAAATAATAAGAACAAACAATCAACACCTAACACATATAATCAAAATGATATTAGCGGCCAATCAACCACCATAAGACCTTTTACGACTATCGGTGTCACATCACCTACAGATAACTCTTACACTGATTATGATGATGGTGATGATTATGCAATTCAAAATATCGGTGACGATACAATCGGATCCACCAAGAAACCTGCAAATTACCGTGTTACGTCTCGACCTTATCAACCAACACAAACTACATTAAGACCTCAAAATGTTTCAAGTGGTCAGAGAATTCGCGTCAACCAAAAAGGAAGTGTAACTCCACGACATAGAACAGGAAATTCAGGAACCGCCGGAAATTATGGGCCGACTACTCAAATGCCATCCCAGAATTCCCGATTTGGAAGTAATGAAATTCCCCGAAGAATGAAAGCTCCACAGCGTAGACCATCAACTACTGTCCCTGATTCGGTGACTGCTGTTGGTAGACCTGTTACAACTCAGTCTCCCTCAGGAACTAGGCAGTCGAACGATAGATATCATACCACGGGACCTAACTCTAAATATTCTGGTTCAAATGTTAGGTCTGGTTATCCAACCACTGTTGCTTACCCTGGTCTCAGCTCAAAGACTACTACTTCTGGAGTGTCAACTCCTCAGAATTATTATACTTCTACCTATGGACCTCCTCAGGGCTATACTAGTTCGGCTTCACCTCAAATTTCTGAATACACACAAGGTTCTGGCTCTCAAGTTCCATACAGGACTCCTGGATCATTACAACCTTCACAGGACCAAACTTTCCATACTGGTTATCATTACGGACCTCCAAAGTCTGGTTCATTAAATCGTGATGGTCCTGGTTTATTCAAACCCACTGGAAACTCTAGAGTGTCTCCAACTTCGCCAACTGGAACTTACCAAACGACTTATCAACAAGGCCCTGGTGGTTTCCCGTCTACTACTTTAGGTTCTATAAAGCCTGGAAGTCAAGGAACCTTTATTACATCCCAACCTGGAACCTTTGCTCCAGGGACTTCAACAACTGGTACTTATCAAGGAAATTACCAAAATGGACCTTCTACGCCTGACTATGCTACTACTATTGGATCAGGAGGTAAACCTGTGTTTACATATCCAGGATCACCTGGAGTTCAGGACACTACTGGATTTGAATTCGGAGCTTTAAGACCTACTTACTCAACTACTGACTCACCTTCAACTATTGGAACAGCTCCTGGTTCCTTCATACCATCTGGGACCACTGGTCCATCTCAGAACTATTCGACCATTCGTCCTGGTCTGCAGACTACTAAGAATACGTTTGTGGGAGCACCTGTTGATGGTTTTGGAAGACCAATAACAACTGTACAGGGTGGTTTACATCCTGGATTCCGATATTCCACGCAAGGAACAACAGGACCAGAAATAAATACAGGGCCAAACATTGCTGGTACTGACCAGTCTTACACATATCCTGTGGTTGGTGGTGGTTTTGATCAGACCAGGGTCATTGGTGAAGACTTTAGTGGACCCAAACAGCCTCAAAGGTATGACCCTATAACCGGTTACCATTATAAATGATTGATAAGAAGATACTTATTTCTGGCAATTTATTTATTGAGAATGAATAAAAGTTTAATACTTTGGAATGTTGTTTTTATTATTATAGTATTCTGGAATTTAAAAAGCTACTTTCCTTCATCGATCCTTCAATGTCTACTTCCCAAATTAAATATATCTAAAATAAATAATACAGCCATATTTAGTTATATGTATATTTCAACAAAAAATAAAAACGTCTTAATGATCCAAAATTGCCCTAATTACATTCCGATCTTGTATCAATAATCATACAAGAGCACCTATTTAAACGAAGCGACGTCCAGTTTCCTATATCATTACGATTACTTATCATCACAATTAAGCGGTAATTACTGCCTTGTAACTAAATGTCAAGATCAAAGATATCTGGATCATTTTTTACCCACACATAGTCTAATCAATTCGACAAAACGATTAAACTGCATGCATTAAAAGTGAATTAAATTTACATAAACAAGAAATTAAAATGACATGTCATAATATATCATCTGAAAGCTGGTCACGTTTGATGAATAAAATGATGGTCTGAAATCAAATTGTAGAACATTCTTTTGCCTGGCTAAGAAAAGCTGGGAAAAAAGGACTGCTGGTCCACCAAATCAATTATCAACACCCATTCTTTATCAGATAGTCTTACATCTCATTAAGGGGCTTACAGGACCTAAACACAAATAACGCAAGTTTTAGAAACAATAAAAGTATATGATCGACTACAGTAAACAAAATCAGAAAAATATATGATATTCTTCAGGATATAAATGCTAGGTAGATAGTGTGTTGAAAACGTAATACAACTAATTCGATACGATAGAAAAAAATCATGAAGATACCTCTAAAAACTTTGTTTTTACAATAAAAACCATACTAATAATATACATACAATCATTCTGTTTTTTTGTCAGATTATTCTACAAGAAACATACTAAAATACTAGTGTTTTACTTTTTTAGTCCAAACAAAAGATTTTTTGTAATTAAATAATTGCTTCATATTTGCAATAAATTAAAAGCGTTGTGTCATCGCGCTTCTCTTTCTTTTCTATGCAGTCCGACAGTGACCGCGCTTTAGGCCATGTAAGCCCCTTAAAGCTTATTACTTACACTTACCTATAATATAACAAAAGCTAGGAGATAATGCAAAGATGTAAAGCTCCATCTACACTGAAACTATGAAAGTTGGCCAATGATCTATAGAAGAGGTTCACACGTATCGCACGCACACATGCAAAGTAGCTTCGAGTTTTAGACAAGAGTAGATAGATGGCGCGATTTTCAGTATTGTAGATATTATAAAAATAATAACACAACAACATGCTTGACTTGTATTTCCTGAAGTGTAAGGTAGTGGTGTTTTAGGACACTTACATTTCACCATATTTAACTTCTATGTCATGTCATATGTAGGAACTTCGATGCAGGTCCAGTTGAAAACCAGCGTCAGGCACTAGTTGTCTGGCATTTTTGCTGAACTGGGCCTTTTTGGCGCAGCCGTGAGGCACACTTTCCTGCTAATTTCTTACATCGGACTTTGCACTTTTTATTTTTTTGTTTTTATCTGGTGACTATTATCTGACTATCTGGTGTATTGTGTGTCTTTTAGTCTGTGCAAAATAAATGTATTTTCTTTCTTTTTTCTATGTAATAGGGGGTCGAGCCTTTTCCTGATGGAAAAACCTCAATAAATCCACCAGACACAAACATTTGTAATAATTTTTCTAGCTCAATTTAGAATCATAATATGTGCTTCCGGGCAAAGACTTTTATTATTAGTTAATAATAAAAGTCTTTGCCCGGAAGCAAAGCTAGCACAGCTACAGCTAGTTAGCTGTTCCCCGCGGTGTCGCCCGCTGCACAGCGCCTAAGGGTCATAGCGTGATATTATACAGCCTTCCTCAATAAATGGACTATTCAACACAAAAATAATTTTTCAATTCTAACCAGTAGTTCCTGAGATTACCGCTTTCAAACAAAGAAACTCTTCAGCTTTATAATATTAAGCTTTATAATATTAGTATAGATTTATTGATTATTTAACTTTGATGGCGATATACTTGCGTCGACTTACAATTTAGTACCATCTTTTACAAGTAAGTATAAACAGTGGGTATTCTGCATGAATTCTACGCTGCGAAATATGTTAAGCATCTTTCGTATTTTTCCTGACCACCAAAAAGTTTTAATTGTACATTTTCTCACAAAGATAATTATAACCCAAGTTCACAGCATGGAACACATACATACATACTTTACAGTTTTATGGATTTAAGAAAAACACCTCACCAGAGAATAATAACGCTACAAAACGATAAACTCTATCATTTATATTAAGCAACAAAACTATTGTTCTAAATAATCTACACCATAAATTTGATCATCAACATTGATGTGATATCGTGAGAAAACCTACACGTTTATAATAAATGGCGATCGTGTGTGAGAGTGACGACAGCGCCACCTGTGAGACTGGGCGTGACTTACCGGCGCCGGCGTCGCTTGGGATCGTTTGAAGTGTTGCTGTAATGCTGTCCCACGTCTGGGTAGCCTTTCACTGCTATCGCTCCTTTGATTGCATGTTTTGCGCATCTTCAAAGGCTTTGGGGTAATCCGAGCAGCAAAGTGTATGAAGATTCAAATCTCCGACTGAAATGATTTGCGATCGTACCTGCACAGTGCACATAACATTTTTAAGGCTACGTCGGTGGTAAAATGCACATAGGGGTCAAGAAATAATTCCTAGTAATTGTACCCAGTAACTGGATTGTTGAGGTCATCCCAGCTGCAAGTCTAACCGTTGACTGGAAGCTGAACCCAACATAGTTGGAAAAGGCAGGCAAATGATGAATAATTATGGTAGTAAAATGCAATAATGAAAACATCGATCAAATGTGGTGATAAATGAAAACATCGATCAACTGTGGTGATAAAATAAAACACAGATCAGTAGCTTTTAGTTTATTTATTATTTATTTATCAAAATCTCCTTACCATTATCATTACAGGCGTATACCTAACGTGTGGTCTTAAAATTAACTTAAGTACTTACAATTTAAAACTATGAAAAACATAAAAACTGCAATTACAACAAGCATTAACATCTCAAAACAACACACAGTACAAGTATTAACATCTAAAAATAATATTATGCACTAAATTCCCTAAATTAAATTAAACAAAATAAAAACAACAATAATTATAGCTTACTCTAATCTACATTATAACATAAAACGAACATCAGTATTTGTATAGTGTATTGTGTGTTTGTATAGTAGTTGTGCCATCCTCTCACAAAGGACGGCAAAATGATTTACTACGGTCTTATCAACAAAGCCTAAAAACTTACAGTACGATTTTCGCACGAAACAAGGTATTTCAATTGCCTAGAGATGGTTTCTGGGTGAGAGTTCGTGCATGTGAAATTGGTGTCTGTAAGTGTATGTAACTACGATGTAGGATAAATTCTAGTACTTAAAGATCAATAATGATGCAAGTATTTATTGAAGTAAAATGAATATAACTTACCTTGCTCTAAGCAACGAATGATAGAAATAACGCACTGGTTATAAGATCATAATAGTTATATGAGCAACTGTTGTATATTATGGGGTATCAAAACACGTATGTGGGTTTATCACATGAGTGTTTTAATACCTAATTATGTACAGTTGCGTACAAGACTTTATCTACACCCATGATATGAATCCTCTATAAAAGATTTTCAAACCATAGAGTGTTGTAAGAACTCTATGTAAATTCATGGAAAGTTTAATTGCTGAGTATCAAAGATTGTGTCACTCACTTTTGTAGACAACAACGTAATAATTTTTTGCAATACTAATATTAAACAAAAATGTCGGGTTACGACTTGAATTCGACTAACCTTAGATAAGTTTTTTTTTTTGAAATAACGGCGCTGTGGTAGTGAAACGCGCAACCATGATGTTTAATTCATAAAAATACCACAAATTGAGTAGTGAGAATGTGGCTGTTTGATGAGTAAGAGGGATCGAAAAAGCAAAGGAGTTGCATAATTAAATTTATTACGACATTATAACACTCGTTTAGATGATATTATGGTTACTATGACACTGGTTGTTTTAATGTTGGCAATAAGCTAACTGTTTCAGAAACTTTTATAGAGGATATAAAGCATAAACTGGATTCCAAACAAGAAAAAGAAGATACTCCTAATCATAATATTAACAATTTCCTAAGAACCAGAACCGATAAAGTAATAGAAGCCTATTATAATAATGATTACCTTATAACTAATAACGTTCAAATTACATTATTTAACGAGCACGCATCTTTTAATTTGAACAAATCATAGTTTGCAATTGTATGTTATATATTTTTTTGTTCGTCTCGAGTTTTTGTTGGATGTTAATGGCTTCGGGTCAGTTAAGATCCGGTTCCTTTTAATTTTGGGCTCAAGGTTAAGGATGGGCTGTTAGTTTTTGTTGTAGGGTCTTCTTGTGATTTTTCTTAAAGGGCTTGGAGGTTTTTTAGGAGTGCAAAAGGCATTGCTTATGATAGTCTTTGTGAAGAGGCGAAGAGGGTGGTTTCATTATATTAGTCTGTTGTACTAAGTTCCATTGTTTATTTAAGTTATGTATTTTGTTATTTAAATACACACGATAAAAACAGATACATACGTATTGAGTACAAAAGTATTGGTTTCTGCTTCTTCTGTTGGTTCTTTTTATTTGGATGTAAAAAATAGTCCTTCGCTATACAAGTCAAGATTTCCCGGATATTTAGGCGGTTAATTCAAAGGCAAAGTACACATTTTCATTGTCAGTTGATTGAGCATTCATTTTAAATAATAATTGGTTAAAAAAAGAGATAGCTAACAGTTTAATTCAGAATACCTATAGGTCGTGTCTTTAGTCATACTAAATGAAGTTCTTAGCTCTCTTAGGTATCGCTTTGTCTTTAGTCAAAAGAACAATGTACAAGCACTAATCCAAGTTCTAAAGACACAAGCTACTATTGTTGAACAAATTAGTCATAAATAAAGCAACCAACATAATAATATCGAGCACAAAGGTCACAAAAGCAATGACAGGTTAGGAACCAAATGCCCACGCACTCAATTAGTGCACAATTCACATCGCGTGGGTTACGCAGAGGATATAACTAATAAATAATAGAATTCTGAATAATTCTTGTCGTAAACCTATCCTGAATAAACTTGGTTATTATAATAATTGTAATAATAGTTGAAGACTTTAATATGACCAAGTGTATTATATTTTAGAATGGAAGTACGGTCAGATGTTTTGGTGTTTGTCTTGTTGTTTTAGATTTTGAAATATTTGATTACTATTCTTTTATTTATTCATTTAGGGCTGTTTTTTTCAACGGTAGAAATTTTTGTTGGAGGATTAATTTTGAATTTTTGACAGTTCTTCCATACAAAAACTGTCAGACGTCAATTTTATTCAACGTATAAAAATTATCTGTAGATTGAAAAATCCGCCCTTTTAAGTATAAAAATTATGTATTATGTATGTTGAAACTGTTTTGTACTAATGAATTTTGTGTGTCACAAACTAACTAAGTCTAAGTAACCATTATTTTTCCTTTATTATTTCTGTCTAGATGGTAAAATATTTTATTTTTAAATAATATTAGATTAGCTCGCGGAGGGGCTTGTGTCTAAGTAATAACAACCGCGCAGGTCTATCGTGCTTCGGAAAGCATGTTAAGCCGTTGGTCCCAGCTGTCAAACGTGGATCTTTGGCCGTCGTTACGGGTCGTCAGAAGCCTGAAAGTCTGACAACCGGTCTTATCAAGGGGTATCGTATTACCCAGTACATAGGTTGTGAAGGTCAGATAGGCAGTCGCTTCATGTAAAATATTCAGTTGCATCCGGTTAGACTGGAAGCCGACCCCAACATAGTTGGGACAAGGCTAGGCAGATGATTAGATTGGGTCGTGTTTCACCACTATGTCATCAGGTGGTAAGCGACGAATAACGTGGAGTTCGTACGCTTGCCTAGCCTGAAGATTCAACTCCAGTTGACTGAAGAATCAGCATAACTATTCACAACCGTTATCGAATGCTTTTGAATAGCTATGCAGATTTTGTTTGGCACAGAATCGTATCGATGCTTACTTGAACAGCTATCCATGTTAACGATAAATTCCTCTAAAGGCAGTCCAAATCCAAAACCCCAAAAATTTTCGACGACCAATTTTTTATTTTTTTATTTTAAATTTTTTTCTATATAGGTATATAGGTAAAAATATATATATTTTAATTTTTAATAGCTTTTTGCTGTCGGGCGCAAGGTAAATTAATTGTCATTTTTGATTCGACAACCTGTCGCATGATGGTGAATAACGTTACTCTTTAGCAATCAGTGCACATTTCAAGGTCATGTGAATTTCAATTTTAAGGTTTTAAATCCAGAAGTTTTGTAGATCACTGCAGTTTTTTATAAAATACCTGAAAACCTGAACATTCATGAGCCAATTTAGAATCCTTTTACAAACTACTTATTTCTGATGCTGACAGTACGGTCAGCAACAAAATTCGATTAACACTTCAGTTTTTTTAAACTCAGTTATTGAGCAAAATATTTATTCAAAATTGCAGCAGAAGTACAGTGCAATTTTGAACAACTATTGTGCTCAATAAATGAGATTAAAAAAATGAAGAGTTAATATTTTGCTCAATAACTGAGATTTAAAAACTGAAGTGTTAATTGACTTTTGTTGTTGACTGTACCTACTAAAGTTCATATTAATAAAGTTCATATTAATAAAGTTTATATTAATAAAAGGAGCATTCACGATCACAATATATTTATGTTTAGCGTTCATATTTTAACGACAAAGAGTAGGCCAAACCAATATTTCCACGGATCTCTTACTTTTACGAGATTATTTTATGAGGACGGACATACACTCAAATTGTCTTAAAGTTATCCTTTATTATCTAGTTTATTAACAAAACTTTAAGCAATCATCTTTAAACACCTAGCATGTCCTCTTCTTCAATGAGGTCATAGGTCACTGGTCCAGAGGTTGCAATAGCCGTTGTTGAGAGAGGTCACGACTTCGCTTACCGGGTGGGCAAAGTATTACATAGTTCAAATTCCAAGTCAGCTCAAACCTAAAGAATTTGTTTCAATAAAACCATTAAAGTACTTTTGAATTAAGTGTAGAAGTCAGAAAGACGAAGCTAGTTGCCCATTTCAAAGGTTTCTATGGAGAATAACGGGCAAGAAACTTCATGGACACTCTTTGATTATTCAAAATATTGGGTATCATTCATGATGAAATTGTACGGACGCCAGCACATCAAGATACTACAATCTGTTAAATTTCCTTAATAGATTTTCAACTTTATCGCTAAAGCATAAAGTTTCCAAGTTGATTCGTCATGTTCGTGAACGGGCGCCGTCAGTTGGGGCTGGTCATCACTCAGCTGCCGCGGCTTATTTTTAATTATTTTATTTTTGGATTGTTGTCTTCTTACTATTTGCTGTACTCTGGACGCTCTTAACGCGTACGTATTTTTTTTACATCGTTCTCACATATAATTGTAAATTCAACATTAATGATGTAACTAATATTTTTGTAAAAATACAATTTAAAAGAGTGTCCATGGAGTTTCTTGCCCGTTCTTCTCCATAGGTACCTACGCTTTGGAATGGGCATCTAGCTTCATATTTTCTGACTGACCGACTTCTTGACAATTCAAAAGTGCCTGTAAATGGTTTAATTGAAATAAATGGTTTGAGTTTGAGTTTGATTGGAAAAATTTGACTGTTTCGGGTAGCTTGATGTGCTGGCGTCTGTATGTACATGTTTGTGAGAATGATGGAGAAAGACGTGCACGTTAAAATGAAAAATAAATAAAAATAATAAGTAAATGAAATAATAATTAAATGAAATAAATAAATGAAAAATGAATAAAATCAGTAATTAGTGTTCATGATCATTATTGATTGACTTTCTTTGTCGAAAATTTTCGAAAGCAGCCTGAAGGTTGGAACTATATATATTATACCGGTGTTATGTAGGCACAGTAACACTACCAACTCTTTCCAGGAATTACAAATTTTGTTACAAACAAAAAATAATCATTAGGGCCGTTGATTGACATAATCTTCTTCAAAATCTAAAGAAGCTACGCGGCACGATGTGCCAATCTTCGAACCTATATATTTATTTCAACAGAATAATAGCGCCATGTCAATGTGAAGAATACTTCAATATAGGGTGCGGCCACACGATACGGAATCAAATTTTGTATATCACGCTCACAACACGTGACATGCATCAGCTGAGATGAAAGGGCCGCCAAGGTGAGGGCAGAGGTTCTAAAATAGTGCATAGTATTTAGCTTTAAATGTATGTGAAGCTAGCCTTATATGTACTTATTTGACAACTGCGGAATGTTCGTTATTTGAATCTTCATTCGGCACGAGCTGTACTGGTACGAAAATAGCTCAAGACATGATTAGTAAACAGATTAGCTTGTTGCTAAGCAAGATAGGCTGTCGTCTTGTCGTCAAGGCAGTCATTCACGGTTAGGTCAGAGGCTATCCATGACCGTGAAGTATTCAATGATAAGATAACACATTCGTAAAAAATAAGCAGGATCAAAAGTTTGATACAGAAACTTTCGGACTTGGTGCGTTCCTCCCTCTAGAACCTTGACTTCTAGCTGATAGCTTCGATTCTGCTCAGTGCTCACTATACCAGCAACAAACTGTGGGTAGATTAGAACAAAGAAATGCTAAGCCTCGAATGAATTCGTGGAACGGCGACGATGCACAAATAATTAATCTAAGTTCTTCATGTTCGTAATTTTTTGTGGGTCATCAAAGATGTCTTGACCAATTCTAATTACAAACACATGTTTTGTAAAGACGGCATTCAATTTAAAACTGTATGGGTGCGGCAACATGACTAAAGAATCTCGTTCTGAGCAAGACGTTCATCTTTTAGAGACGTGACTAGCATTAGGTATAGTCTAGAAATCTAGACGAAAGGGCCGCCAAGGTGAGGGTAGCTCTTAAAATAGACTGTAACTAAACTTGTACTATATGACTGTGCGTTGTGTCTAGCGGTTATGTACAGATGTAGAATCTCTTTCTACATCTGTACATAACCGCTACCGTATACGGTAAGAGCTGTGTAACATTATGCTGAATGTAATCATCATCATTTCAGCCGATAGACGTCCACTGCTGGACATAGGCCTCCCCCAATTTTGGGGGGGTTTGCCATAATCGTCACGCTTGGCAGGCGGGTTGGCGATCGTAGTATGGTATGATGGTGGAATCCATAGAGAACGCTGCTGCCCATTCTCCGGTAAGACCCTTAGTCGCCTTTTACGATACCCACGGGAAGTAAGGGGTGGTGCTATTCTTTAAGTCCGGCACCACACAGACAATGCATGCAACAATGCTGAATGTATATCGCTGAAAAACCCTGAGTTAATTAAAATGACCTATATGTGGTCAGAAGACCAATTTCCGTAATTGAAAACGTTCAAAATCTGGTCGCAATTTTATCTCAGCGATAATCAATGTCAAGAACTTTTTAAAAATGTCAGGAAAACATAGGAATTTTTGATAGATTGAGACTGAGAACGTTCTTAAAATTACAGGAATTGCTCCTTAAGCAAAAACAGAAAGATTAACTGGGGTACTAATGCATTTTGGTGATAGTTGGCAGGACCGGGCAAGGCGCAGTGATCGTGGAGTAATGCAGTAACCGAGTGGCGTCCAAGGACTGGAAGATGAAGTGACGGTCGTTTACTGTCGAGACGGGTGGACGATATTGTTGCCTTTGCGAGTAGAATTTGGATGAGCCTGGCTAAGAGCCTGGACATTGGTACAAAAAAAAGAGCATTGGGTGAAATTGCGCTGTGGATAAATTTTACAATAAGCTACCTTATTTCATTGAGGATCATTTTGTCGTGATTTATCGAATGTCTATATTGACTAACCTTGTAAGTAGAAGAAGGAAATACCGACCAAACATTTCTACGAAAATCGTGAGAACTGTAAGCCACAAACTATGATTCATCCAAATCCTAGAACAAACCAAAAATATACCTGCCAATACCTGTCAAACCTTCATACAAACTCTACGAAATATCAAGGTTGCCACAACAAAAGACTTTGCGCAATCAGCCCACATTGTGGCGAGTTCATTTCGTTGGGACTTGACCCCAGAGAGGCAACCTTAGACCGAATGAATGGATATGGATCGAATAACCGTCTGCTGAATCCGATGGCCGTATTGGTAACGAAATCACGATTCTTGAAGCGATTGTTTTTCTCTGAACAATAGATTTAGATATGCTTTTGTTTTTAAAGTTAATACCTTCTTTGTGCTGGTAGTTATGCTTAATGGCGTTTTAATGTCTCAATTTATCGAGTTTGCATCAGTAGATTATTATTGTTTGATGAACTATTGATATCATAAAATGGTTACTGGCAAAAGAAGATGTACATTATATATTATTACTGTATTTAATATCTTTGAAGCAATAGACTCCGACATAGTGTTATTTGAAATTATATTTCAACAAATTACTTTGATTTGCGAGACTACTTTTTTTTTTTGCTAGCTTACTTTAGTGAGCAGTGGTGGCCTAGAGTGTGTGTGTGTCGTAGGTCGAAGTTCGAACCCAGGTAGGCACATTACTTGTGTGATTTATTTCATCACCACTGCTCTCGAAACGGTGAAGGGGTGGGGTGACAGGCAGGGCAGGGTGTTGAGTTGTGAGTTGAGTTACAGTTGCGTTGTGAACGGGCCCCGTCAGTAGGGACTGGTCATCTCTTTGCTGCCATGGCTTATTTTAGTTTAATTTAATATTTGAATTGTTTTTTTTTTTCGTCTATTCATTACGGACGCTTTTATCGTTCTGCATCGTTCTCACATGCATAATTTTTAACATGAATAATGTAAACAAGACTTTGTTTCTATATTATTTTGATTTTAAAGAGTGTCCATCGAGTTTCTTGCCCGTACTTCTCCATAGGTACCTACGCTTTGGAATAGGCAACTAGCTTAATCTTTCTGACTGACCGACCCCTTGACAATTCAAAAGTGCCTGTAATTGGTTTAATTGAAATAAATGCTTTGAGTTTAGAGTTTTTTTTTGAGTTGTTTTTAGTGGCGTGCACTTATGTGCACACCATATGGATTACAGATAAAAATGTAGAAATTTTATGTAGGATGACACAATGGGCGGTCTTATCTTTTAAAGACAATCTTATCTCGAGTATCTTATCACTTTTCATGTCCTAGATAAACTGTCACACGACTGAGCCTCTCAGTCCGACAGAAAGTTTTGTAGTAAAGATGATTAGCCAGGGAACGTCTCATATAAAGCAAGTATCGTAACACATAGAGACCCCCTTGATGCAACTTCTAAAAACCTCTTAAAAAGTCAAAGATCCAAACCCATCTATCAAATGCAGTGTTGCCAACATTCCGAGCAACACCTACTACCAATCAAGGCACTTGCCGACTTATAATGATGCACAAAACAACGATGATCTACATCGCATGTCGCAACTTTACTAAAGATTCCTCGATCCAGTAATTGGTTCGATAACATTGTAGACGAGCGACTTCTTGATTGCTAAGAAGGGTTGTTTTAACATCCAGAAGTCATATTTTATTAAGGTATTATAGAAACTCACTCTGACCACAAACTCGATAGATACACCATTTGGAAAGGAATCCATTATTATTAAAAGCCTGTTATGTCCCACTGCAGGGCAAAAGCGTCCGTATTCTCTTCTTTTTGTTTAAAGCTGCTAATGACCAGTTCTTGTTGAAGGAGTCCAGCTCGTCCCGCCATCTCCGTCTGGGCCTGCTGCGATGTCGCTTGCCATTAAGAGGGACCCATTGGGCCGTAAGTTTGACCCAATTGGTCGATTGACATACGGCAGATGTGTCCAGCCCAATTCCACTTTAGCAACGGATGGTCGTGATGGAATTTATGTAAGGGATGGTCGTATTCCTAATCCGGTTAGGTTTGTACCCAGAATACTTCATTTCATACCCTTTGGCAAACCTTGACGGCGGACCTTTGCTGATTTGTCAATGAACATGTTTGACCACTATATTAGTAATAACTTCTCTTAAGAGTATTTCTCTATGAGACAAAGGAAGATCACCCTTCATTAGATCTTTCATGTCCCAATAGCCCTTTCTCTATTTTCTCATATTACGAAGAGAGAACGAGCAAAGTTTTTAAAGCTTTGAAGCCCACGTATAGAACAGTGGCTGAAACATTAGCTTCTGCACTAAAAATATCCCACCGATTGGATTCCTACACTGAACGTAAATAGTTGTCCAGTAGCCCATAGATCGGTTCCAAGTCGGGGTGTTTTTTCAAGTATGATCTATGTCTACAAAAGCGCTCGTTCCACTAAAATCCCCTAGACCAGTGCCCCAGTGGACTAAACAGCACTCACTGTTCCATTACGATCCCCTATGCTGGGGATTCTCTAAGTACTAAGCACCTTCAATACAAGTTTTTGGTTTTAAATGGTGTCAAAGACAAAGCATTTATTTTAAATAGGCACATAAAAGGCACTTTTAAACGTCAAAATGTTCAATAAAATAGAATTGATTCTAGTCGCTTCCACAAAGGTCGTATGGAGAAGAATGGGCAAGAAACTCGACAATTCCTCTTTTTAAATGTTTTACGATATTTTGTATACGATAATAATTAATTATATGAAGACGATTAACCTTGAATAAAAATAAATATACCACAAAAGGTAAAAAGAATGAAAAATGAAGTAATGACAAATAAATTAGTTATGTGATATATGGTGCTCACATATTTCCAAACATTGCAAAAGTATACGATTTTCCTAAATTTATAACAATTAATAAGGTGCAATGGGTTCTACTTTCATCAACTCATCATCTGCCTAGCCTTTTCCCAACTATGTTGGGGTCGGCTTCCAGTCTAATCGGATGCAGCTGAATACCAGAATTTTACATGAAGCGACTGCCTATCTGACCTCCACAACAGTTGCTGGGTAATACGATACCCCTTGGTAAGACTGGTTGTCAGACTTTCCGGCTTCTGATTACCCGTAACGACTGTCAAAGATCCACGAATGACAGCCGGGAACGGGCTTAACGTACTTTCCGAGGCACGGAGGGGTCACGGTATATAAAGATGGTGACCCATCCACAGATCAACCGCGGCAAGCGTAGCTTAACCTGATCGATCGACCTGTGCGGCTATTATTATTTAGGCACGGGCCCCTTTCATCAACTATGTATTTCTGATTGATCTTTTCTTAACATTCCAATTGAGAAAATTCGATAGCTAATGATAATGTTTGGACATCAAGATAAGCAAAGCCAATATGTAATGGGTCACTTGCAATTTGTCTTTCGTAAGAAGGACGGTTATGGATGGAATCCCAAGCGTTTATTATGATGCCATCATATCTTACGTTATCTTACTAATGTAATAAATGCGATAGTTTAGCTGATTGGACACTTTGATCTTTGTCGATATCGTTGCATCGATGTTAATGTTGACTGAATTGATTTGGATGGAATTTGGTACAAAAGTGGTACCCGGATTTCGGAAGCCTTTGAAAAGGTGACGAGGATTCGATATTACAATTTATAAATAAATGTAAAGCTCTATTTGTTTTTATGTTACCCCAAATGTTTCTGGTAATGCTTAAAACCAGAGGCATCTTTTAATTTTAAATTTAATCGATGTTTCTTTAAATGGTCTCTATTTTCCAGCCTCACTTTCTTTTATATACCTTATGTTATTGTCAAGTGTAACAACTTTTTATATTATTCTATCCATAATGTTTGGTATTTCAGATTCTTGCGAAATAAATCTCATTAAAACTCTATTATTAATCAAATTATTCAGAACAGAGTATCGTGGAAAAAAAAACTTTATAAAAATTAATTCAACGACTTCTACTCTTTTGCAACGGTTTTTATACCTATGGTAGATTGGTCGCCTGATTATACAAAGCTAATAAGTCAACACTGTCCCTATACTGGATTAGCATATAAGTTACTTCTACTTTCATTTCTCATCACACTTAATTTATAAAGGCGAAAGTTTGTGAGTGTATGTGTGTGTTTATATGTTTGTTACTTATTCACGCCCAAACAACTGGTCCAATTTTGATAAAATTTTGTAAGGAGGTAGCTGACACCTTGGATTAACATATAGGCTAGTTTTTATCCCGATATTCTCACGAGATTAACATATAGACTACGTTTTATCCCGATATTTTCACGAGATTGACACTTACGCGGGTGAAACGGCAGGGCACAGCTAGTAATAAATAAGATCAACCAGTTAACCCACAACTACGGGCACAGCTAGTTAATTATATATCGACATAGTAATTTACGCTTCTGCCATTTGTCAGCAAGCTATCGATTCGTTTCGATATGTTTATATGTCTATTTTATCAATTACCGATTTGTACGGAATGCATAATATCATACTAGGCGCTCCTAAGTTCTAACCAACTGTATAGTTTATACTACAGGAACATGCATCTCAGTGGTTTTAATTTTACATCGACAGTGCCTTTATGTTGCAGCAATAAGAGATTTATAGTGCAGGTGTTGCTACTTATGTGGGGTTGACTGTACAATGTGATGGATTAAACTTATAACTGTTATATTTTTTAATTGGTTTTCTTTCAAATAATTTATGTATTTGTGTGTATATTATTTTACGGACCGGTTACCCCACAAGGGAGACTGCTATACTCTCTCGTTTTTTCTTGAAAATGGTTGTTCAAAAATAATCTTTTTTTTTGCTGTGGGTCGTTTTGGTCTCAGTAATTTTTTGTGCTGTGAGAATTAAAATACGTTAAGAGCGTTTACGCCTTACGGCATTTCATACAAACTTTCAAGCCCTTGTTTTTCGAAATAAATGAACCGATTTTAATGAAACTTCCTACGCATAAGCAGGATGCAGGATATTATACAAAGGTCTAAAAAGTTAGTAGAAAACATTTTTTTTGGGATTGAAAGTTTGTATGAAATGCCGTAAGGCGTAAACGCTCTTAACGTATTTTAATTCTCACAGCACAAAAATTTACTCAGACCAAAACGGGGCTCTGTCTCGTATAGGGTCTCAGCATTATGTTGAGCGATGGCCGTTTTGCGTAGATGTGACGCATACTTTCTCCCAAATTGTTATTTTGTTTTGTATGTGTTTTTACTTTTATGCGCCATGTTTGCCGCAAATAAACGTATTTTCTTTCTTTCTTTCATAGTTCGACGACCGATTTCAAATGAAAAAAAAAAGAGTTGCTATTTACTTTTAGTTTGGCTGACCAACTACTACTCACGTACTCACTAATGATGTTTCATTAAATTTTTAGTTACTCAAGGAATAATGTATAATCGAACAAAGGTAAAACAAATAAAGCAGCATTACAAGCCGCCCGTCTGCTCAGTTCGACGCATGCGCACAACCGCAGGCTAAACGCCGCAGCACGAACTATTACGTAGTGCGATACACACCACATTATGAGTTGCAACAACTGCCCGAATGTAGGGCCGCAGAGCTTTGACCTTTGGATTTAAAAGTATTTGGTGAATAAATTATTTTATTTTGACAAAGAAAATATAATGGCTTAAAATAGTGCGTTGAAGTCTTTTTGTTGCGGTTCGACTGCTCATACAAAAGACTTCAACGAACGACCTCTGAAAATGTTTTTATAATGTCTTTAAAGAAACAGTTTACATTATTTCGCAGGATACTGCAAGATATTTTGGACGTTTCATCAACCTTTTATTTTCCCGGTATAATGTGTGTGTTTACCAACAATAATATCAGCCAGACCCGGAATAACTACATATTTGGTGGTCGTATAAATTGTTCCGTACGGGAATGCAGAACCCGGAGGCCGAGACACGCAGTTCAACAACCAATTGCTCAACTCAGCCACTGAAAAAACCATGCAGTCACACTATAATGAGTATCATCCTAGCCTAGCCTTTTCCCAACTATGTTGGGGTCGGCTTCCGCAGTCTAACCGGATGCAGCTGAATACCAGTATTTTACATGGAGCGACTGCCTATCGACCTCCACAACCCAGTTACTAGGTAATACGATACCTCTCAGACTTTCGGGCTTCTGACTACCCGTAATGACTGTCAAAGATCCACGAATGACAACCGGGACCAACGGCTTAACGTGCTTTCCGAGGCACGGAGGGGTCACGGTATGTTAAGATGGTCACCCATCCATAGACCAACCGCGGCAAGCGTAGCTTAACCTGATCGATCGACCTGTGCGGTTGTTATTATTTAACCACGGGCCCCTCCCACACTATTATGACTAATTATTCTTAATTAGTCCGTAGTGTAAACTCCCAACAGCTTATGAGACAGTGTTCTATAACAGCTCACTCCCTATCTAAAGGCCAATTGGCGTTGGCGATCGCATTATAGTATGGTGTTGGAATGCATAGAGAACGCTGCTGCCTATTCTCCGGTACGACCCTTAGTCGCCTTTTACGACACCCACGGGAAGTATGGGGTGGTGCTATTCTTTAAGTGCGGCACCACACAGACAAGCATCATCACCATCTCTCATCTTAGCGATAATCAAAGTTAAAAAACTGACAATAATGTAGGGAAAATAAAGGTTTTTGACAGATTAAGACTGAGAGCAGACTGTGATCTCATCCCAGCGATAATAGCGAGTGCAGTACCTATAGTATATGTGCATTATTTATAGTGCATTATATATAGTGCATTATATATAGTGCATTATATATAGTGCATTATATATAGTGCATTATATATAGTGCAGTATATATAGCATTCGGGTGTCGCAGCGGAACTGAGCCAGGGTTCCCGCAAATACCGTGACATGTAGTAGTATGGCAGGAGCCGCATCAGCCTGTCCTGGCAACCGGTGCCGCGGTCGCCGACGTCGCACAACGTGAGCTGACGTCGCCCGCCCGCGCCTCTGGTCAGCGCGACTGACGCAGCTCTGGATGAGCCCCGTGCGTGCAGTAACAGCGCGCCATTCTCTTTTTTTTATTATAAGGTTTTTACATGGCTCAATAAAACATAAGATTAGTTTACTCGGTGGTGGTGTAATAGATAATACGTTGATGTCATCCGTTCCTGTGAACATAGGCAGGCACAATATCACAAACACTTTTCCGTTAGTAAGTTAAAATATAGTTCCACCGCGTTATTTATGGTATAAATCGTGTATATACAAATAAGTTTCATTTTCCTTTTCGTTTTCCATTTTCCTATTTATGTAGCTCAAATTAGTTTGTTTTTGTAGTGTTCTAAAAGATCAGAGACACACTTTTTATTGTTCTCCTTTGTCTCTAATATTTTTAAGTTAGATATCAAGCATAGCTGTTATTTGCATGGTTACTGAAATCCTAATTTTAGATGATATTTAATTTGAATTGTAAGTGACTGTGCTGTTGGTATGCTTATTATAAATAAATAAATAATCAATGTCAAAAACATAAAAGAAAGAAAAAGTATTTATTGCTACTCGTACAGGAAGATCACAAACTAAACTAAACACAATAAAATGAAAATCCAAGTTATATAAAAAAAAGTAACAAAAGGAATATGAAACAGAAAGTCCTATACGAGGCCAAAAGGCTCCTATCTCAGCATGATGCTGCGACATTAAAAAAATAACATGTTAGAAATGTAGGGAAAGTACAGGTTTTTGACAGATGATGGGACTGAGATCAGAATGTGAACGTTCTTAAGATTACGAGAATTGGCCCCTCTGGGCCCTGATTCCACTAATTTTCAAACGTTTCAGTGATCTCTCGATTGTGTTTTTTTGAGAGATTTGTCATACAAAATATGTCAGTAACACACAATCGAGAGAGGTTGGTTGTGGAACCACCCTAATCTATTATAACATTTTGTAGACAATGGATCTGTAGAAACGAACGTATTCCATTCCAGTAAGAAATTCATACATTTCCAAAATCGATTTCTCATCTTACACGACCTTAAAAATAGACCTTAGAGCAAGTACATTTGCTCTTAATTACCTCAAATCCGGTCGTGTAGGTGAAGGATAACAGCCGGAGGGTGCTCTCAGTAATTACCTATAGTGGTGCCATCAGCCTGCGTTATGTCATGTCAGATCCATGGCCATGTTCTGACAGGTTGGCTTAATTGAGCCTATTTTGAAGTGCAGTGTATAAAAATAACCTACAATTGATGGCGGCCTCACAAAACAGGTTCTGCGACTAACTAAACAACAGCTGCGTACAGTTGCAGTAGCTTTACCTGGCCACGGGTCATTTAATAGACACCTCTTTGTCATAGGAGTCACAGACAGCTCGCTATGCAGGGCCTGCATTGAGGACAATGAGACAGCGGCTCATGTGCTTCTAAACTGCCCGGTGGTCGCCACAGACATAGGCCTCAGAACAGGGTAAAGAACTTCGGTAACCCAGGTGCCCTACGTCACAAAGCCAGTAACATTAAGGCGTTGCTGGCCGCCCGTTACCTATTATTTACACTAGCTTGTAAATATTTTTTTAAAGATGAGGACCTTCTTTTTGCGAATGAGACAAGATAGCAGTCGTAAGTATAATTATAATATTTCTTTTTTTAAAGGACATGGATAAAGTGTGGCCCTGCACGGACAAAGACTTAAATATATTAAAAAAAAAACTTATAATACTTGAATTTCTATCATGACTTTCAATTCTCCGCACATGTGTGTGGGAAAATATCTATTTAAAAGGGTATTATTTTGTTTGTTTTATTTTGACTTCCATCCGTGAGTTTCAAATGTTGCAATTATTTGAAATAAGATGGTAATTAGTACATGTTCATCGTTCGAAACAACATGTATTTACCTGTATTTTAGATAATAGAGTAAGAAAAATATATTTTTTTATGCGCGTTTAGTGATAACGGAAGTAAAAGTAAAAAAGACACATTTTATTTATCTCTAATTAAAAATCAATAAATCAAGTAGGTGGTAGTAGTTTTCTTCAAAGTAATGGAAACACTGTATTCTTCTGTTAAGGCAGTTACAGACGAAGCAATAGATGTTTTCAAAATAAATCTTAATTCGATATAGTGTTTGACCCAATATTCACATAATATCACGCCTGTAATCCTCGAAGGGTTAGACAGAGGTATACCTATAGTACCTACCCCCCCATTTCTAAAGTTATATTCAAGTCCCATGACATAGAGGGCGAGCCTATTGCCATCAACCGGGACAATATCCAGACTCCGCGCTGCTACTGAGAAACTCAATACAACATAACATAATTACATAGAAATTAACAGATAGTGTCTAACAGATATTTAGTGCAGGACACATTATTGTATTATTATAGTAAGGTGATTTAATATATATTTTGACATATTTTTGTGACATTTACGATATTATAATTCCTGTTATATTAAACACATGCACAGCTAAACCTAATAATTATATATTTGACTGCACCTTATGTATACAACACAATATATCAGTTTTATTATTGTGACGCGCCTAAATGACTAGATGTATGAACGTGGACAAACCAAAACGAGTAAGTAGGTAAGGGTCATAATACTTAGTAGAGGGCGTTTTATAGTTTCTGCCTTCCCGCATGGCATAAGCAGGTAGTTTATGTATGTTTGTATACATATTGCAGCTAGGTACGTGTGATATGGGTTTTATGTCGATTGTCATGACATTTGCCTTTCATTAATAATTTGACAATTTAAGTCATTCCTGTGGTAGGTTCTTGTGGCTCGCATTTTGAATGATTTCTTGTGGTGTTTTACGATGACCTTTGGCTTTGTTTCTGGATATCTGTTGTTGTACCTTGGCTACTGCAAGTAGCCAAGGTACAACAACAGATATCTTTGGACAACTGATTTTGCCCTATTTCTAATGGAGAACCAGCGCTGCACTAACTATGGTATAGCAACGTTTCGCATAAGGAGACATTTGTGGGATTCGGATGAAATACAATCTGTTATAAGACAGTGGATTACTGAGTGAGTGGATTACTGACGATTGGTGAGTTTTAACATGCGTGAGTTTTCAGTAACGTCTTCAGCACGTCTTTTAAGGGTGTAGCTATTTGTTTATACTTATGTAAGTTGTTTATTTTAGGTCACTGCGTCTGATAATGTGTGCAATTCTTGCTAGTTACTGGCTAGGCAGACATTATCACAGTCTGGTACAAGTGGAAGACCAAACCCTAGTGTTTGCCATCGTAATGTGTGTGTAAACTGTGGAAGATCCCTGATGCGTGTTCGTTTTCACACACTGACTCGGAACTCTGAGAGCAATAGACACATTCATGATGTTATATCTGAAAGGATTTTTCCTCAACAAGTTAGTATGAAAAATGTTTGCGCTTCAATATGTTTATACAATTATTATGTTATGAAATGATACATTATGAACTTTTTCGTATATATAGGTGAGACCGACAACTCTATTTGCCACCCATGCCGCCAACGAGCTTACAGAGCGCAATCTCCAGTACCTAGGCGGCCCAACAGCGTCAACGACGACGGTCAGCAACAAGAAAATATAAATGTGCCACCAGTCCCCGAGGTTCTACCGTTCCCTGAAGTTCCACCAGTCCCTGAAGTTCCACATGTTGAAATATTTGTCACATTGCCAGATTCTCTAGAGCTAATAGTACAGAAAGACATTGCTTTGTTTTAGGATGCCAGAACATAGATATTATAAAAATGTCTTATGTCGGGCGTCTTGGGGGACTGTCTTATGTAATTTTGACGTTCATAAAGTGCTGATTCTCAGCCTAGTTTGAATAAATGACTTTTGATTTGATTTCCTCATACAGAGAAAGAATGAGCATTGATCACTACGCTTATTCATATACTACACTCTTACAAACGAACTAAAGAGTTTTCTTTAAAATAATAGTCATCATCATCATTCAGCCAAAGAAGTCCACTGCTGCTCATAGGTACCTAAGCCTCACATGCTGAACATATGACCTGTTAGAAGTCGCAGGAATTCGCGAGAAGCACGGGACCGGTCTATGTGATACCTATACATTATTGTACACACGTAGTTAAATATGATTAAAAGTAAATAATAATAATACCAGCCTATTATTATCTCATCTCGTACCGAAGAGACACGAGCATTGCACGTTTGCTCAAGACCGGGTTGGCGATATCTATTTTAACTAGAAGTCCAGGTTTCCTCACGATGTTTTTTCTTCACCTATGTCAGTAATGTCCAAGATAATCTCGGAACCTACATATGAATTTAAAAAAAAAGTGGCACTGGTACTTGCCCGGAATTGAACCCACAACCTCGTGCATGAGAAGCGAGGCATTAACCACTGGACCATCACGACAATGTACATATTGTCTACTGTATTTAAACGTCAAAATATTATACCAGAATGTTCACCTAAAATGTCTTATATCTCGTTACCACCGACTTCTGGAGTAATAAAATATAAACAGGACTATTAAGTACAAATATTCCTTCATGATATATATTGTTTTATTAATGTCCGTGCTGGACCATACTTGTATGGGAGCGTTATCCTTCTCCTTTTAGAAAAATGTTGGACAAATTATTTTTTTATTAAATGTGATAAAAGAAAATTGTTGGACAAATTAATTGTTCACCATAATAAATTGAGCAGTGGTGGCTCAGTCCTAACGGCCGCGACTTACGAGTTGTAAGTCGTAGATTCGAACCCAGACAGGCGCTTTACTTTGTTTAAATTATTTCATTACCACTGCTCTCAAAACGGTAAAGGAAAACATCGCGAGGAAACCGGCATGTCCTAGAACAAAAAACTCGAAGACATGTGACATCTACCAACCCGCACTGGGCCGGCGTGGTAGATTACAGCCCACTCCCCCTCACTGAGAGGAGGCCTGTATCCCAGCAGTGGGAACGTTATAGGCTGATTTTGTATAAAAAATTACAAATAAGAACCTTATGTACTTTGTGTACCTAAATAACTATGAAAAAGAAAATAAATTACCTACCAGTCATTTATGTAGAACGTTTTAGAAAACTAACACAACTTGACCTGTTAGGTCAACTTACAAGGTAGATTTTTTACAACTCCCTTCGAAGGAGATGTCTCCATTAGAATGTAAGTATTACAGACATCTTGTGGCCCAATTGTATACGATTAGCACTGTATAACAACAATTCACACATTCATACCGTATAAGATCGTCTCTGAAGGTCAGACAAATGGTCTCATCTTATTAATTAGGACTATGATTAATAGGTGTTAAGTGCAGATCTTAGAACTAAGTGAGACAAGGCAATAGCTTAAATATGTTTGAGCCGCACAGGTTAAGCTACGCTTGCCGCGGTTGGTCTGTGGATGGGTGACCATCTTTACATACCGAGACCCCTCCGTGCCTCGGAAAGCATTTTAAGCCGATGGTTCCGGCTGTCATTTGAGGATCTTTGACAGTCGTTACGGGTAGTCAGAAGCCCGAAAGTCTGACAACCAGTCTTACCAAGGGGTATCGTATTACCTAGTAACTGGGTTGTGGAGGTCAGATAGGCATTCGCTCCATGTAAAATACTGGTATTCAGCTGCATCCGGTTAGACTGGAAGCCGACCATAGTTCGGAAAAGGCAAGGCAGATCATGGTGATGTTTGAACAAAATATGAGCACCTTTAAATAATATGAATATATGATTGCTGTTGCCCGCGACTTTAACTGCGTGTATTTTGAATTTCGACATTTTTGTACAAATGTCCGGGGTGAAAAGAAACCTGTGTCCAAGTACAGGTACCAGGGTACCTAATTTGCGTACGCGAGTTATTTGCCAAACACGTAAACAAAAACTTTAATCACTACACAATAAAGTTCAGTTTACGCTACAACTTCAAATATTTTTATATTTTTTTCAATGGTTCTAGTCACTCTGAAATCAATTTAATTACCACTGAAATAAAGTTCATAATTGTTAAACTTGAAATAAAGGATATAATATAGATATTAGTACAGGCAAGGATGCATAAACTCAGACCATGATCACTGGTATCAAAATATTTGTCATATTTAAAGAAACTACCAACAACAAATGGATATTCCCTGCGCATCTGTCACGATATAAAATAAAGAAAATGAAAACAAAATTTTTTTGCATTTAAAATTAAAAAAGTTACAGTAATAAAAAAATTGAATTAATAAATGAAATTAATGAAAACACTCTGTTTTTTAGTTCTACTTTTCCTAAGATAATGGCGATAGGAAATTACTTCCTATTACCCTGCTTTTAAATAAAGCAGCTTATTTTTAATGATATTTCATTATCTGCCTGGCCTTTAACTAACCATGTTGGGGTCGGCCAGTCTAACCAGATGCAGCTGAATACCAGTATTTTACATGGAGATCCTATCTGATCTCCACAACATAATTTTAATGATATCCGACTCCCAAAATTTCAAATTTAGCAAAATATCTGATTTTCTTCTATGATCTATGGCTATCACTTATGGGTGCAGGCAATGTTGTTTTATGCCATCACAGACATTAAAGGTATAATGGCGTAATGTGTGAACGCGAAACTATTTATTGATATTTAATTGGCCCCATAGTATCGATAGAGTTGTATAAATTATTGAAGTACGAAAAATATTTGATCTTAGCTAATTAAATTATTCGTGGTTGAAATCGTTTTCTGTTGTGATCCAGTAATTATTATTTTATGAGTTTTATTGTAATTTTACTTATTACTTTTAAGCGACACCAAATGACAGATGAAAATGACAAATGACAGCTAGGACCGACGGGTCCTGGCTGTCATTTGTAGATCTTTATCCCGTAATGCCTGTTGAATTACGGGTAGTTAAAAGCCCAAAAGTCTGGCAACCAGTCTTACCAAGGAACATCATATTACGCAGTAACTGGGTTGTGGAGGTCAAATAGGCAGTTGCTTCATGTAAAATAATGGTGTTCAACTAGACTCGAATCCAACCCCAACATAGTTGGGAAATGGTACAGACGCCAGTATATCAACCTACCCGAAACTGACAAATTTTCCCATTCGACGTTGAACCTTATGCTCTAGCGATAAAGTTGAAAATCTATTAAAGAAATTTGACAGATTGTAGTAGCTTGATGTGCTGGCGTCTGTACATTGATTAAGTTATGACTTTTGACATATTATGTTAATTAGTGAAGTTCGTTGGTGAAATACCTGAACAAGGATACTCGTGGCAGAAATGTTAGTCATGACTTATGGAAGTTTTGATAACGCATAAACGAACCTCTCTAGCCATGGCAGACTGAAAACCATCAAGAGGGGATGATAGCTTATGGGTTACTGGCATAGTAAATACCCACATATCCCACTTTCTGATATTGTAACAATAAACAACTTTAATCCAAGATTCCATCATAATATTTCGGCATAACTAATAAACTTCAATTATTTAGCAGAAGCACCATCGTAAATCTTAGCGCATGTGCCATAACTTAGTGTCCAAGTTAATGCCGTCAAAATAGTTCAAGTATTATAATTGTAGACTAAATTTAGTTTTCGTTAGAACGTGCAGTCGAAACGTGTGGGAGCGGTTAGTCGCTACGTATTGTAGAATCTGTAGGGATGGGACATTCGACAGTCATCATCTGCCTCGCCTTTTCCCATATATTTTGGGGTCAGCTTCGATGGATAGACTGTGTGATAGATATGGCTAAAAAGGGGGTAACTACCGAGATGACGACTAATAGAGAAGTATGGAAGAAAAAGATAATGATGTTGCGCTGACCCTAAATAAATTAGCATTTTGGGGCAAAATGTCCAATTCTCACAATGTCCAACTGTGTCAAAAAGTCCAAATCTCAAAATGTCCAACAGTGTCAAAATGTCCAAATCCCATAATGTCCAATTGTCGTCCAAATAGGATAAGGGCTAGAGAATGATGATGATGTTTGGGTCAGTGGGTCGGCTTAGGGGCTTCCAGTCTAACTGGATGCAGTTGAATACCAATATTTTACATAGAGCAACTGCCTATCTGACCTCCACAACCTAGTTACAGAATAACACAATACCCCTTGGTAAGACTGGTGGTTAGACTTTCAGGCTTCTGACTACCGACGTAACGACTGTCAAAGATCTACGAATGACAGCCGGGACCAGCGGCTTAACATGTTTTCCGAGGCACGGAGAAGTATCGGTATGTAGTGTATGGACGGACATTAGACAACCTGTTAGTAAAATGGGGATTATAGTCCGCGCGGAACTAATTGGCCGCGCGTTGGGTGGTGACGGGGGTGAGGGCGGCGGGGTTGCCTATTGTTCGCAACGCACGTACTGAGTAATGACAAAGCGCCCCCGCCCCTCCGTCCCACCGCTCACATACCTAAGGCGCGGCCAACTAGTTCCGCGCGGACTGTACATATTTTATTGATAGTTTTGCTACGCTTGTTGCGCAACAAAACGGTTATTCTTTCAGCCGTGTACGCAGGAACGAACAAAACATGGTGAACACGAACATAATTATTGGATCGCCACGAACATTTTTAACGAACACAGTGTTATGTTCGTTAGTGATATGCACGTGCGAACAAAGTGTTCGATGTTCGTGTTCGCCATGTTTTTGTTCGTTCGTGTGTACACGGCTTTCGGGGAAACAAAATATATCGATATCAGTCAATGTGAAAGATACCTAAGTATAGTTTGATAAAAAACTTTTTCACAAAAAAAACAACCGACTTCCAAAAACACTATAAATAAAGAGAAAAATAACTTTGATTTCGGAAGTCGGTGTCTTTGGATTTGTATTTTAGTTTTTGCCACCGACTTCCGAAATTAAAGTTATTTTTCTCTTTATTTGTAGTGTTTTTGGTAGTCGGTTGCTTTTTTTGTAAAAAAGTTTTTATTTTTCACTTTTTAGCGGGTCAGTTTGTAATTTATCTAAGTTATAATAGCCTAATGTCAACTGCTTATCACCTTTTACAAAATATTGCTTTTCCCGATGCATGGACGTTAATTGTTGAGGAGTTCTCCTAGTAAGAACTAGGAGAACTGGAGCTGATTGAGAAGTCACCATCAGCTCCACTTCACCATACGCATTGTAATGAGCATAAATTGTTTAGCAGCCATATTAAAGTAATCGAATCGCAACCCGTGAAATATTTGTCATTGAGTAGTGCCATTTGTGGTCTTCATCATCAGCTCCACTTTAACAAATCATAATTTCCGAGAGCAAATGCTCAAGTTACTTTAATAATAGACTTAGACAAGAAAAATTTTGCTAAGGGCCAAGTTTATGTTACGCTTAGTCGTGTAAAGACGCTGTATGACATTGTATTATGCGACTTGGAACCTACCAAATTGCTAATAAATAGACCACATGACGAAAAGGCATTGCGTGAAATGCAACGATTGAGGCTTTTATAAATCATCATCAGCCAATTGCAGTTCACTGCTGGACGTAGACCTCCCGAAGCCAACGTTCGCGATCCTCCACTTCTCTCATCTAGCCACTACCGGCAACCTTTGTTAGGATAATTATACAGAAGAAAAACTCGCAAAAGTATTTCACTTTAAGAAGTATTTATTAGTTTTTGGACTAGATGCTGATAATCCTGGCTGCAGCATCAGGCCAGACTTATGTCAACATTGCATTGAACTTAAAATTTAGTCCTGTTTAAAATGAGCCCAAACACGACTACGGTGCTGTAATTTCAAGGTTTGTACTTTTTCTGATGCTCGACTGGCTTCAGCATCAGGTCTCTATGTACTTCAGTGTTCCTCATTAACAGTACGTTTATCCACACATCGAGCCCTTTTCAATGAGCTTAAACACGATATATCTGCTGTTAGTTGTCGAGGAGTTAGGTACTCTGCAGACTATCCTGACTGCAGCATCAGGTCATAACTTGATGATCATGAGACCAAATGTGGCAAATGCCCTATCAAACATCAAAACAATTTACTAAAACAGTCCTTGCCTGTTCGAGTAACTTCTTACTGTTAAGGAGTTGAACCTTCCATCATCAGCCCAGCTACCTGAGATGGTGACAACCGTACGCAAATACACAAGATACTTCATAAAATATAGCGAAAAACAATAAGTGAGCCTATAAAATTTGAGGGTTGCTCTCGATTTCTCTAAGATCCCATCATCAGATCCTAATTTAGTGACAATGGGACCACCTCAGAACTATCTATTTTCGAACAAAAAAAGAATTTTGAAAATCCATCGTCAATTGGCGGAGTAATCGATGAACAAACATACAAAAAAAAAAACATACAAACATCCGAACATAGTACCTCCTCCTTTTTGTGAAGTCGGTAAATAGTTTTTACTTCTAATTTCGGTCACATTTTTTATTACCTACGTAGTAGGAAATGAGAACGATTAGAAACAGGATGTTGATCACAATATTTTGTTCCTAAAGCTTTGGTTTCCTAAGAATGCCGTGAACGGTCACACAATAATGGTTGTCCAAATACGGTATACGATTTTTGACACCTTAATGTCAAATAACAAGATAAAAAGGACAGATTTTCATGACTGTCGCTATAATTTGACGGCTCTTTTAGGCGGGTTGAATTTAAGAAGTCTGCCACTGTAGGGGGAGTCAAAGGAGCTTATCTCAAGCGCCTCCATGCAGTTTTAGCTGCCGGAGCTGCGTCGAAATATTTAAAATTATTTTCTAAAAATATTTGTAAATTACTAATTAATTACCTGAAACGTAACTTAAATTACACTAAGTACTTACGTTTTTTAAGTTGCATGTGTCAGAATGCGTAAAATGAATTGCTACTGCTAGGCCGCCATAAAGTTATCATTTCGGTGTTTTATTTGGTGCAAGAGCGAGCGAAGCGAGCTCGGGACTTGGGGCACCCCGAGTCGGACAGGTTACGTCAGAAGGGGATGGCGGCGTCTAGTCAGTGAGCGAAGCAAGCAAACAAACCCTGCCATCTCCTTCGTGGTTATTTTTTTATAAGCCACCTAGAAATAGGAGCCCTGCTCAATAATAATTGTAATCTAACATTTAATATAAAAAAAACCACGCAACGGTGGGGAAAGGTGGAGGGCAATTCTACCCCCTTCCCCCTTTGATACTAAACCTTAACGCAGTCTGATCTCAGTATCAATCTGTCAAAAAATACCTCTAATTTCCCTACATTTATGGCAAGTCTTTGACATTGATTTTCGCTGAGATAAGATTGCGACAAGATTTTGAACGTTTTTAAATACGATAATGGGCCTTCTGGTATAATTATATGCAAGAAAGTATTAATATAATATTCAGACATTCACTTTAATTACTTGTGGGTCAATACTATCAAGTATCCAAATATTTAACCATAATTTTATTTGAGCCAAACAATATTTCACAATTCTAAACAGAACACAATATAATACATTGATTAACCGCTCGCAGCATTGAGAGTTGAAATTTCAACCGTTTGTACTTGAAAGGTAAAATGATGTAAAATTGAATTATCGTCTTCCTAATACTGTATATTAAACTAAAAATTTGTACATACATTACTTAACCGCCTTTGGGTACAGAATGAATAGCTATTATTTTATTATTTTGAACTATAATAGAACAATTGTTTCGGTATTTCTTGCCCTAAGCGATAGAAGTATTCTCATTGTTAACTTCGATTGCGAAGATTTTCGGATTTATTTGGATATCATCACGCTCTGGTTCGTAAAAGGGTGAGGAGAACACGAGGTGTGCTGAAATGAATGGTTGGTGCCACAAAAGGGATCCTTAAATTATATATAAAGGTTACTCGGTCGTTTTCATGTTTCAGAATAAGTAATCTTTTGGTATAGAGAAATGAGTGACGCCATACTTAGAACATAAAAGCTACTAAAGTAAGTATACAAAATTAGGGCACTCTATGATTTCAATTTATAAGGGAATATTGTAAAAAGTATTGTTGTTGTATGTATTGTCTGTGTGGTGCCGGACTTAAAGAATAGCACCACCCCATACTTCCCGTGGGTGTCGTAAAAGTCGACTAAGGGGCGTACCGGAGAATGGGCAGCAGCGTTCTCTATGCATTCCACCACCATACCATACTGCGATCGCCAACCCGCCTGCCAAGCGTGGCGATTATGGCAACCCCCCCCCCCCCTTTTGGGCCTATGTCCAGCAGTGGACGTCTTTCGGCTGAAATGATGATTATGATTGTAAAAAGTGGTTTGTGAAAAATTTTTTTTTTTTTTATCATGCTTTTATTAATTTAGTTATCATTCGAATATTTTTTCATGAAATTAAAATCGAACTAACCTAATGTTTATTAAAATTTAAAGGATTTAATTCGTCTAAACACACACAAGTCACATCACTATTTCGGCCTAGATTCAATAATCGAAACACGAGCTGTTATTGCGACGCTAGTGTTGTCAATCATCCGGCTCTCGTCCCGAATTATCACAACTATTTCAAAATGGCGGATTGTTTGAATTTATATAAATGTGTTGCAGCTTCGCGAGGAATCCGATGGAAGTGCCTACAATAAAACATAAAATATGATTTGAAAGGATTGCTGTGAAACGTTAAAATTACAGCTTAACATTTTGTGAGCCTGAAACTAATTATATAATTAATCGATATTTGACAGATAGAGAGAGAAGTTATGCCTTAGATGAAAATTCTTGGATTGAAAATAAAAGTGACGTTTAAGGAGATCTAAAAATTAACTCTCAAGAGAGAGAGAGAGAGAGCAATGGCACATCACCTACGTGCATGATTTGTGAGGAAAAAAAACTGACTTTATATCCTTCAAGAAGAAAATGAAGCATTACAACCTACAAGACAGTAGTGAATGACACAACTGTACAAAGATCTACATCCAATTTGATCAAAGAAATATATTCATCTTCACAGGATAATGAGTAGGTACCCATGGCATCACTTTTTTTTCCTTGTATTTTGTATGGGAAATCATAAATGACCCCTCCCGCTTTGGGTGGAGCGAAAGGGAGTGTCAGACTCTTACTGACTAAAACCCCCCCGTGTTTCATCCTTAGCCCTTTATGTTCCGGGGTATCGGTAACCGTTTCGGACAATCCCGCTGCCCCGGCAGACAATCCCGCTGCCCGGCCAGACCTATACCATCTCTGAAATATCGATAATGGAACTACAATTAATCGTAATAAGATGGATAGACAGAAAGAGGACGCCACGAAAATTCATGTGTTGAAAATAAAAGTGACGTTTTTAGTGATTGTCGAAATAAAATCTTGTCGTACTACGGTTTGTCGAAATTCAGTTGGTAAGTCTCTAGAAATTAACCCTCAAGAGAGGAAGAGAGAGAGAGAAATGGAATACTTCTCCTTCAATGTAGGCGAAGTATTCCACCATACCGAACCATGCATTGCCACGAATTTAGGTTCTACATCAGCATGTAGAACCTAAATGCGTGAACTCAGAACTCAGAAACCCAGCGGTTTCTGAATAAAATAGAGACGACACTTTATTCTCTTCAAGAAGAAAATGAACTATGGCCTACAAGACAGTAGATAATGACACATACACCTACATCCACTTTGATAAAAAAAATACATTCACCTTCACATTAAAGATAATTATTAGGTATAGCATCCCTGAAAAATCGATAATGGTACCAATCAGTAAGAAGGTCCATACACATCAGAGGATTTTAACAAGCCTTATATTCATATTCATATAAAATGTATTCATGTAAAATGCAAAACTTAAATTGAGTAACTCTACTAAGTATGTAAATTTACTTTTGTTGAATTCAGTTATTGCTTTGTTAGATGCTCTTCTTTCTTATTGCATGGAATAGATATTTAAGGAATGCTATAAAAATGTTATATGTTTAAATTTTTTTGGGGAATAAAGGGCTTTATTATTATTATTATTATTATATTCATAAGTAACATAACAAAAACGATTACACTAAATAAAACGACCTTGTCAGTGAATTGAAACATATTAATGGATCACATCAATTACATTTCAATAGATAATATAAAGTTCATCTCAAACTCATATTGAGTATTTTAATCGATGTATTTGGTAATGTATTTGTGTTTTGTAAAACTTAAACAGTGAAATGCAGAAGTTCAATCTTGTACAAAAACTACTGGAAATAAAAGTAGACGAACAAATTCAAACTTAAAGCATTTATTTCAATTAAACCAATTACAGTCACTTTTGGAGGCCAGTCAGAAAGATGAAGCAACTATGCCAACTGTATAGGAATAGACAATTAACCCATTCCAAAGAGAAGTAAGATAGGTACATAGGTCTTTCCTACGAAGAAGAACGAGCAAGAAACTCCACGGACACAATAAGTTGATATCATACGATAAAGAGGCAACAGAAATTGTAAAACTTAGCAATCAAGGTATTGTTGTGCCCCCCTGGTGGGTTCCCGCATTGTCGAGGCCGAGGGGGCTCAGTAGCCGTGGCTTGGTTACCCACGATGAAGCGAAGAGCAACCCGAGGACGGGCCGCTCGTCAGGGCTTTTGCCGGTAAGCCGACGACGTAGCGGCCAACAAGTAGGTTGCGGCGCCGGGTCGCCACCGTCTGATGGCGGACGCGGTGGGGCCGCAGGGGAGGGGGATTGTCGGTATGACGTTGGCCGCTCTCCCTATCCTCTGCGGCCGAAAATTAGCAGGCGGCGGCGCCAATGACCTGACCCGGCGCAGGGCGATCAAGGGTGCACAGACACGGGGTCGTCTGGCGCCCATCTGCTGGTTTGGTGGTCACGGCGTACTATGTGTTCTGGTGCGCCGGTGATGGGGAGTACTCCCCAGAGTAGGGTCCGGTGACGGACAGCCGTGGCTGGTTCACGGAAGAGTGCTAACGCGTGCCCGTGTTCCCGCCGTAAGCGGCAGAGGAGGACACCGTGGAGTTTTAGTGGGTTAGAGCTAATTGCACTATCTCCCCGTGGTAGTGCAATTAAAAAAAAGGTATTGTTGTGGATGACCAGCGGTTAGAGTTTAAAAGAAACACGTAAAGCCGTTGGTCTCGGCTGTCATTCGTGGATCTTTGATAGTCGTTACAGGCTGTCAGAAGCCCGAAAATCTGACAACCAGTCTTATCAGGGGGTATCGTATTACCCAGTAGCTGGGTTGTGTAGGTCAGATAGGCAGTCGCTCCATGTAAAATACTGGCATTCAGCTGCATCCGGTTAGGCTGGAAGCCGACCCCAACATAGTTGAGAAATGGCTAGGCAGATGATGATAATTAGAAGGGGTGGCCTAATTATTGGCTTTATATAATTGTATCTTATTTATCTTTGTATAAGCTCATCTAACATTGAACCTTCTGCACGTATGTTTGCTGTGGCTAAACTAAGAGAATTATTGACCTTACTCAACAAGTGCAGAAAGGTAATAAATTTCTTTAATCGCGCATGTTACTAATCTGGGTGCGTATGTGTTTTAGCTTAGATGGTATAAACGTGGATATGTTATTGGTTCGTTCTTTTGCATTTATAATTTTTAGAGCATATATATTTAAAATTATAATTACACAATATTTAGGCTAACTGTTTTAAAACAATTTTAATAATGTTACGAACACGTTTTTTTTAAGAAATATTTAAAAGTGTATTTAATACGAAAAAAAACGGAATAATAATATTATAGTGTACATGTATTGTATAAAAAAGTTTCTTCTATATTGGTTCTTGATTAGTTTCATCATATATTCTCCAGTTTGGACATTTAATACTTTATAATTAAAAAGAGAGAGCTGTGGTAGCCCAGTGGTTACGGACCCGACTTACGAGTGGGTTCGAACCCAGGCAGGCGCTTTACTTTGTCTTAATTTATTTCATCACCATTGCTCTCAAAACGGTGAAGGAAAATATCGTGAGGAAACCGGCATGTCCTAGAACCAAAAATTCGAAGACATGTGACATCTGCCAGCCCGCACTAGACCCGCGTGGTGGATTACGGCCCATTCCTTCTCACAGAGAGGAGGCCTGTGCCCCAGCAGTGGGAACAGTATAGGCTTATTATGTATAATTAAAAAGGCATTTTGCGAAAAGTAATTTCATTTATAACTCTTTCTGGAAACCAAGTTGCCAAAGGAGAGGCAGGACGACGCACGGACAGCCAAAAAAAAAAGACTACTGTCAAATAATATATTGCTGCCTCCTAAATTACAAACTGCGTAAAGGTTTCAACATCAGGGGTCCTAAAAGGCCACTTTGGATGAACTCTTTCTGGAAACCAAGTTGCCAAAGGAGAGGCAGGACGATGCACGGACAGACAAAAAAAAGACTACTGTCAAATATATATTGCTGCCTCCTAAACTACAAACTGCGTAAAGGTTTTTCAAAATCAGGGGGTCTAAAAGGCCACTTTGGAGAATCATAAAAGGATAACATTAAGAATCGTAATATGACGAAGACAGTTCGTGATTTTCTTTTTGTTGCTGCACTACGTAGGTATAATCAAAGAGATTGGGATTGGTTTAGATCGGATTGATTGGCATTTTAGCACAGACAAAAAGAAATAACTGAAAAATGCTTCACCAATGGGATTTGATACTATTAACTTAACGGTTAACTGTCCATTATGTTATCCTTTTATGATTCTGCCAAAGTGGCCTTTTTAAGCCCCCAGGCGTAAATTAGACATTCTAGAAAAAAGCTAACTCATTCTTCAATATCAATTTATTAACAATAATAATATATACTTGTAAAGGCGTGGGTGTTGATACCAGTGAAATAAACGATGATTTATGCCACGAAACAGTTTAATTTATCACACAACACAACAAGAATATTAGTCTTTTATTACAAGTTTTGGCGGGAGCGAACGAGAGCCTTGCCTATAGCTTTACGGCCGCGTGCCGTACTGCGTTTCATCAACCCGAATATTTATACAAGTCCTTACAATATGCGTATTATCTAGCTAAAGTTACTTTAATTAAGGCTTACTAAAGTTGAACCCCTGACTTCTAAACTAGGATTACCTGTGACTTAGGAGTCATAATTTACCCTAATTAACTTTTCCAATAATTCTAAATCAGCCTATAATTTTCCACTATTGGGAGACAGGACTTCTCTCTGTGAAAGGGAGTGGGCCATAATCCACCACGCGGACCTAGCGCGGGTTGGTGGATCTCAAGTGTCTTCAAATTTTTGGTTCTAGGACATGCACCCTGCATTCGCAATCCGCATTCCTCACGGTGTACTAGCTGACATATGGCAAATAATTTAGTGTTTTGTGTTTCCTAATTTTAATTACTTACTATTGTATGGAATCAAGATCTTCTAACTGAACAGACAGCTGTGCCGCTGGGGAGTTTGTTGCGCCACTTCGTCCAAGCGAAAGCACAAGGAGGTGGTGAAGGGCGTTTTGGAGGACTGTCATAAAATAAGGGAAGAGTAATAAAAAGTGCTGAGTCTCAGCCTAATTTGAATAAATGACTTTTTTTTTTTTGATTTCACGATGTTTTCCTTGTCCATCTTCAATCATTTCTTATTCCAATTGATGTGGGTACTATCACATCTGCCACAGAGTAGACAGCCTTGTGTCTGTTCTGTTTCAATTTATCTATAACACGACACACTGTGGAGGCCGCAGCAACTTCCAAAATACGTGGGTGAAAATGTGTAATTGGTGTTTCTGGATAATTTATTACACAGGACTTTATGATTGAAAATTATTGTAGGCGAATTTATTTATTGAAAATGAAAATAATTTATGTTCGGTGAAATATAAACGATCATCCCACTTATATTATAAAAGTAAGGAAGTTGTAAATATTTAAATTAATAGCGTTAATATCAGGGATGCGCGTTTTATATTAAACATCGTCGTGTCATCATTATTTAGGCAAGACTATGTAAGTACCTATAATTATGGTAAACAGCCAATTTCAGATAAAAATAACATGTAGCTGAAGATAATAAGGAAATTAAATATTAATTAGTAAGTCAAAAATGTAAACCCCTAAATTATAAAATAAAAAATACAGGAAAATAATAACATTTTGGCTCTCCACCCACCATAAATAGACAAAAAATGGAAAGCCACACAAATGCACCACCGCCACTGACATGCAACATTCGTATTATTTCATCTAACAAAAGCCATTACCTATCACTCACAACTCAACGAACTTGACCGACCTAACCCGACCCATGTAACTTCTACCTCGTGTCACACAACTGATCAAGTACCTTGATTCATTTATAACATATCTATTCTGTCGCCGGCGACTCATCGCCGCGTACTTATGGTCTGATCACTTGTATTTAGATCAATTTCGATTGAGTATCCATTCAGACTAGTTAAGTATTTGCCGAGATTATTCTAGAATTAAATAAACTTGAATATTAATACATGGAGACATTTTATTAGCTTCAGATTTAAAGCTCATTTAATCTATATAACCGATGCTTATGGAAACGATTGGCAGTATCAAAGTTTTTTTGAATAATAAGCGTAGTTAAAAGCGTAGTCAAAAGGGCGTAGGTTCGCAAACGCAATTAAGTGAGAAGTTTCACAACGATCAGAGGGCCTAAAAAGGCCACTTCGGCAGAATCATAAAAGGATAACATAATGGATAGTTAAGTTAATCGTATCAAATCCCATTGGTGAAGCATTTTTCAGTTACTTTTTTTGTCTGTGCTAAAATACCAATCAATCCAATCCCAATCTCTTCGATTGTACCTACGTAGTGCAGCGAAAAAAAGAAAAAAACTGACTGTCTTCGCCATATTATAATTCATAATGTTATCCTTTTATGATTCACCAAAGTGGCCTTTTTAGGCCCCCAGACACCAGTCTCTTAAATCACCAATTACTTATAACAGATAATGTTCAGGAAAAAGTAAAAATGTATAGACTTAGGAAGGACATGTTTCATCATCTGCCTAGCCTTTCCCCAACTATGTTGTGATCGGCTTCTAGTCCAATCGGATGTAACTGAATTCCAGTTTTTTTAAATTGAGCGACTGTCTGACCTCCATAACCCATTATTATATTAAGACAAGACGACCCAAGTCGAGGAAGGAAATGTTTAAAGTTTACTAAAAGCGGAGAAAATAATAATTTAATAAAGTTTAGTAAATACCTCTTTCGTGACTACTTGTAAACTTGTTTGCACTTTCAAATAACGTTGTCTTATAAAATTAAGTTGGCTATTTTATAATTATTGCTAATAACATCGTCGTTGGTCAGGATGTAATGAATTTGTTAACTACTTTATCATGTAATCGTTTAATCACGATGTGTTACAATATTATTTTCGACCGATCTTCACACTTAGTACCATGCAATTTTAAAAGAATTGTGCGTACGCAAACCGTATAATATAATATCGCCGCATGGGTCGATCGATCAGGTTAAGCCACGCTTGCCGCGGGTGGTCCGTGGATGGGTGACCATCTTTACATACCGAGACCCCTCCGTGCCTCGGAAAGCACGTGAAGCCGTTGGTCCCGGCTGTCATACGTGGATCTTTGATAGTCGTTACGGGTCGTCAGAGCCCGAAAATCTGACAACCAGTCTTACCAAGGGTTATCGTATTTCCCAGTAACTGGGTTGTGAAGGTCAAGATCATCATCATTTCAGTCGAAAGACGTCCACTGCTGGACATAGGCCTCCCCCAAGCACCTCCACTTCGACCGGTTCTGTGCTTCTCGCATCCAACGGGTTCCTGCAGCCTTCACAAGGTCGTCGGTCCACCTTGTGGGAGGCCTTCCAACGCCACGACTTCCAGTACGTGGTCGCCACTCCAGAACCTTTCGGCCCCATCGGCCATATGTTCTGCGAGCAATGTGCCCTGCACACTGCCACTTAAGTTTGGCAATTCTTCGGGCTATGTCGGTTACCTTGGTTCTCCTGCGGATCTCCTCATTCCTGATTCGATCACGCAGGGAAGCAGAGAGGCAGTCGCTCTATGTAAAATGCTGGTATTCAGCTGCATCCGGTTAGTCAGGAAGCCGACCCCAACCTAGTTGGGAAAAGGCAAGGCAGATGATGATGGCAATGATAAAACGTTTATATTCGGTATACCAATACGCACTTTCCTTGCTAAGTGTATACAAACCAACAGTACATAACATCACGCCAATAATCCTCGAAGAGTTAGACAGAGGTTACCAATTGTAAAGTACACCCAAATTTTACCAGTTACGTATAAGTACCATATAACAGGCTGCGAGTCTATTGCCATTAACCGCTCACAAATGGCAGTCGCCACTCCAGATCCTTTCGGCCCTATCGGCCATCTGTTCTGCGAGCAATATGCCCAGCCCACTGCCACTTAAGTCTGGCAATTATTTTATTTTATTTTATTAATTTTAAGAAAACTTACAGCTAGTACATTCGTGTAGTAAAAAGGTAATATGTAGAAGAAAGCCAATTACAAGTTTCCACTTATATAAAGTTATGTGAAAAAAAGAAAAACGGTACATCCAGCGCGAGAGTAAAACATAGAGACAACTGAAGAGAATAATTTAAAAAAAAAAGTACATTACACAACAAAGTTACACTTCAAAGAAAAAGTTACTTAACATTTTTTTTAACTTCTGGACACTATTTGTGAATAAATCAAGCTCAACATCCCGGCACACCATATTGAACATTCGACATGCTCTTAAAATATATGTATTTTGCCTATAGATAGTTCTCACAATAGGTACATGAAGGAGATGAGGTCTACGAAGAAACACAGACGGTACACGAAGTCCAATCTTGGCCACCAGCTCAGGGACGTCAGTAGACCCGTTCATTATACTAAATAGGAAAGCAAGATCTGCCATTTTTCTTCGCTCGTGTAAAGGAAGAATATGAAATTTCTTACACCGACTAGTATAGTCAGGAAGATAAGTATTTGAACGATATTGAATGTACCTTAAAAATCGCCTTTGTATACCTTCAAGGCGATTAATATAAACATTGTAATTTGGATTCCAAATTTGAGATGCATATTCGAGATGGCTACGGACAAAAGCACAGTATAGAATTTTCATGGTTTTGACATTCTTAAACTCAGAGGAGATCCTAAAAATAAAACCCAACGCTTTAGAAGCCTTGTTGACTATATTGTCAATGTGCGCATCAAACAAAAGTTTTGAGTCAAAAACTACCCCAAGATCCTTGATGAGGTTGACTCTGGCTATTGAGGTATTCGATAATTTGTAATCATACCTAATAGGGTTTGGCTTACGAGTAAATGTACACACATAACATTTTGAAATATTTAAATCCAACCTATTCCGATCGCAATAATCATGGAACCGGTCCAAATCCTCCTGTAATAGTTGTGCATCCTCAATGGTTGACACTTGGCTCAGGATTTTCATGTCATCCGCGTATAATAAAATTTTTGAATTTAGGAAACAAGAGGCGATGTCATTTACAAAAATATTGAATAATAGAGGTCCTAATAAGGATCCTTGGGGAACCCCAGACGGAATGTACATCGCTCTCGAGGCATAACCATTGAGCACTACAGTCTGGCATCTATTTTCAACATATGATACAAACCATCTGTACAAGTTACCCCTCACACCAATCCCTAGCAATTTGCGCATTAGAAGCGCATGGTCTATACGATCAAAGCATTTGCTGTAGTCAGTGTATATAACGTCGACCTGAGACCTCCTGGACATATGCTCCGAAAGATAGTCACTACAGACCACGAGATTGGATGTAGTGGAGCGACCTTTTAAAAATCCATGTTGGTGTTCGGAGAAACTTAATTTAAGCGAAGCAGAGAGCTGTACGTGTACGATTTTCTCCATAATTTTAGCGAACACGCAAAGTTTGGAGATCGGTCTATAGTTTTCAACACTGTCCTTAGGTCCTTTTTTATGAATCGGCGTTATGTACGCTGACTTCCAGATTGCAGGCACCACTCCCTTGTCGAATGACCGTTTAAATAATAATGTCAATGGAATGGATAGACATCCAGCACATTTGGTTACAAAAATTGGTGAAATATTATCCGGACCAGCGGATTTGTTAATATCTACTGTTAGGTTCCAATATGACTAATAACTATTTGATACGATTTTTTGCGAATTAGATTTAATTTTATTTTTGTAATCGATTATTTATTGCAATCGACTAAATGTGCTCGCAACACTGACGGTTGAATTTGTGATTATCTGTGGAAAAGCTGTCAGTGTGCCGTAATGGCGGGCGACGCTTTTTAAAACGTTCTTGTTCCTTTGGAGCTCGTCGAGGTCGGACGCACAATTCGTCTTTTGCATTGGGTAGTAGTATCTATGTAAAGTACCTAGGCCTAAGTACCTAGATTAGAGTAAAATATTCTAATACGAGTTGTCTGAAACCCTAACATATTGTAGCATCTGAATAAATACTTATACCGGAGTGCAGCAGTTTTATTACAGTTCAGAAGTGGTAAGTACACGCCTATAATTGATTTGTTTTTATTACACGTGTTTTATCCCAGTGATAATCGATTTTATTAGATTTGTAACAATCAAATACCGTTAAAAGTACCTGATTTGACAATAGTTATATATGAGGGTAGGCCATATCAGGAAACTATTTTTCATTTTTTTTGTGGATTTACGATGCTCATCCACTTCCCGGGGTTTATAAAAGGGGGGAAAATTTCGTTATTTTTGACCTCAGACGCACCGTTTCTGAGATATTTTCGAAATACCCTACCACATTTTTTTTATTAATTTATAGCACAGTTAGTTTGGTGTATAATGATCTAAACCCAGTTTTATTTCTGTTTTATGGATTGGGACCATGCCACGCGATCAAGCGACTACCTTGCGGCGCTTATCAACGCCAATAAGAGGTACATCGCGCCATGCAGCCGAAGCACGATCGTCAGTGCGAGACAATGGCAGTGCTAGGCGAAGCAGTCAGGGGCGCCTTCGAAGTCGAAGTCGCCATGCAGCTGAAGCCAGGTCAAGAGCGGGTAGCGGTGGCAGTGCGAGGCGTCGTCGAAGTCGCCATGCAGATGAAGCCAGGTCAAGAGCGGGTAGCGGCGGCAGTGCGAGGCGTCTTCGAAGTCGAAGTCGAGGTCGCAGTCTTTGCCGGACACCTACTTCGTTGAGTCTACGCGAGAAGGAGCTGGAACGAGACCGGGAGCGCCTCAGAGTTTTGGAAAACGAGGTGAGCAGAGCACGTAATCGTTTATTGTCAAAGCGCCGATATAGTCCATATTCTCGTGAATCTTCCGTACATCGCGAAAACTATGCTAGGTCAAATCGTCATCGTACGAATAACCGCAAAAATTATGATAATGTTTCCAATAATGCGGAACAACCTGTTAGATCTAGTAGCGTTTCCTTTAGTGTTAAGGATATAGCTCATTTGTTAAGTTCTATTAAACAACTCGCGTCCCAGCCATCAACAACTTCTACGATGAACCGTGGTGGTGATTCTAAAAATATTTTAGCAGAGTTTAACCCTTCATTGAAAAACCAGCGCATTGACGTATGGCTTAAGAAAGTTAACGAGTGTGCTTCTGTTTATGGATGGGACGAGAGAACAACTATTCATCACGCGATGCAAAAACTTCAGGGATTGGCCAAAACCTGGTACGAAAGTTTAAATTCTATTTTGTTTACGTGGCCTGAGTGGCAAGAAAAGTTATTGAGTGCATTCCCATTCGAACAAAATTATGGCCAAGCCCTAGAAGAGATGCTGAAGCGAAGAAGTAGATACAATGAACCCATTGAAAACTATTTTTATGATAAACTAGCCCTCTTAAATCAGTGTGATATTTTCGGTAAACGCGCGGTTGACTGTATTATTTACGGTATTGGTGATAAGTCATTAAAATCTGCGGCTTTGGCACTAAGGTGCAGTCATCCCGATCAATTATTGCAGTATCTGATGAGCAGCAAAGATAATAATGTAGGCGAACGCGTAGCTAATTCTCGATTCAGATCAGGGAACGATTCAGACTTAGCAAATGCTAAGCCAACAACCAAATCTAATGGTTCCTCAAGTTTTCATTGTTTTAATTGCAAAGAAAAGGGACATATATTCTCTAGATGTCCAAAGCCTCTCATAACGTGTACTAAGTGTAATAAAGTTGGCCATAGTGCTGTTAAATGTTATTCCAATTCTGACACAAACAAAGCTAAGGATCCAAGCAAAACTTTGCTTATTTCAGCATCTAAACCAAATTCTAAATTCAATAAAACAATAAAAATTAATGGTCGGAATGTAAAGTCTTTCGTAGATTTTGGTAGCGAAGTTTCGTTGATTACCGAGTCTCTTGCAGTGGAACTAGGACTTCACCATGATCGCGTACAGACAGTTCTGAAAGGCTTTGGTAACGAATTAGTAAAATCGGTAGGAAAAGTTAACGTCGAACTTTCCGTGGACAACGTACTCGCTAACGTTACTTGCCGCGTGGTGAGCGACAATTACTTAGATGTACCTGTTTTAGTTGGTCAAACTTTCACAGAACAGCCTCACGTTGTTGTGCATAAAACTGCCACTGATTTGCAATTTATGAACGTTGATGATGAATTGCCATTTTCACAAAATCATATAGACAGGGATAATGTGGTCAAAGTTAGTGTGCTCAACAGCGTGATGTTATATGGAAGAGCTTCGGTAAGAGTTTCAGTAGAGCCTCGTTGCGAGGGGTACATTATATTAGATGGCAAGTTGTTAGGTAAACCGCATCAGCAGTGTGTAGTAGCGGGTGGATTACACTTAGTCAAACATGGGAGAACAGCTGTCGATTTAACACCTCTTAATTCAGAATTTTCATTACCCTTAGGGTCGAACCTAGGCCCAGCAGTAGTCGTTAAGGTCGTTAATAGAGTCATTGTACCAGAAGCGTTAGACTCTTCGAAACTCTCTAATGGTCTTGATATTAGTCAGATTCGCGTAGGAGAGTCTATAACTAATTCTGACAGGTCAAGGCTATTCGATCTATTGCAAAAATACAGGCATTGTTTTGCTTCTTCACTCGAAGAACTAGGCTGCACCAATGTCGTAGAGATGAGCATCGAGGTTAACAGCAAAACACCGGTTGTTTACCGTCCATATCGTTTGGCCCACAGCGAGCGTCAAAAGGTTCGCGAAATGGTAGATGACATGCTCGGCGCCGGGATCATCAGAGAGTCTGCATCCGAGTACGCAAGTCCTATTGTATTGATTCGCAAAAAGGATGGCAAGCTGCGGTTATGCATTGATTATAGGATGCTCAATTCTATAACGGTAAAAGAACGTTACCCCATGCCAATAATAGATGATGAAATTGCTAGGTTGTCCGGACAAGCTTGTTTTATCTCTCTAGATTTAGCATCAGGCTATTACCAAGTGCCTATCGCCGAGAATTCAAAACCGCTGACTTCCTTTGTAACGCCGGACGGTCAATACGAATTTAATCGTATGCCGTTCGGCTTAGCAAATGCGCCAGCAGTCTTTCAGCGCATGATGAACAAAGTTTTGGGTTCTGCGCGGTTTAATGAAGCTACAGCATATTTGGATGATCTCCTTATTTATGGAACAAACGTAGATGACTGTTTGGTTAAGTTAGAGCACATATTAAGGTTGCTTGAGGAAGCCAACTTAACGCTTAACTTAACCAAATGCGAATTTCTGAAGGATAAGTTAGATTATCTAGGGTACGAAATTAGCTCCGCGGGCGTTAGGCCTGGTATGAAAAAGATACAGTCGGTAACAGATTTTCCTCGTCCCTCGAATCAGCACGGTGTGCGTCAGTTCTTAGGGTTAGCTAGCTACTTTCGCAAATTTATTCAGGATTTTGCTCAGGTTGCGCACCCTCTTAGTAAACTGCTAAAGAAAGACGTTGCTTGGTTGTGGTCGTGCGAGCAAGAGCAGGCATTCAATTCCCTTAAAGAAAAACTCGTCTCAAGACCTGTGCTGGCAATCTATGACCCGTCTGCCGAAACTGAGCTGCATACTGACGCTAGCCGTGTTGGAATCGGTGGAATTCTCTTGCAGCGTTCGTTTGGCTCAAAGTCGTTCAATCCCGTGGCTTTTTACAGCCGCCAAACTTCTCCGGAAGAGAAAAACTTCCACTCTTATGAGTTAGAAACATTGGCGGTTATCTGTTCTCTAAAAAAATTTAGGGTGTATTTGTTAGGGCAGAAGTTTAAAATCGTATCAGACTGCGGAGCACTACGAACTACTTTTACCAAACGCGATTTAATTCCCCGAATCGCGAGGTGGTGGCTCATGATGCAGGAGTTCGAATGCGTGATTGAATACCGGCCTGGTGTCAAGATGTCGCATGTTGACGCTTTATCCAGAAATCCCCAAACTCGGAATCAGTCTAGTGAAGTGGATACATATCCTACAGTTATGTTGTTAAACAGTGATGGTTGCTTACCCTTCAGTTGGGTGACTCAGAGTTGAATAGGATACGTGACATTTTGCACACAAAATTAGATCCAGAGGGGCTAAAATATATAAAGGATAACTACGTTATTAAAGATAATGGGCTATACAAGCGTGTCGATGGTGACCTTGACAAACTTCGTTGGGTAGTCCCAAAGGGAGCTAGGTGGCAGTTGTGTCGTCTTAATCACGATGACATTGGTCATCTTGGCGTTGAAAAGACTATAGATCGTATTAGGGGGACTTATTGGTTTCCTCGTATGAGAACATTCGTAAAAAAATACGTGAATGCGTGTCTCGAATGTGCATACTCCAAAACAAGTTCAAACAGGTCCGAAGGCTTATTGCACCCTATACCCAAGATAGAAATCCCGTTTCATACGCTTCACATCGACCACCTGGGTCCCTTCGTGAAATCTAAGAAAGGTAACTCTTACTTGTTAGTGGTAGTAGACGCTTTCACTAAATTTGTCTTCATAAAACCGGTGAGAAATACGAAAACCCTGACCGCTATAAATGTATTGTTAGACATTTTTGACGTTTTTAGACCACCCGATCGCATAATTAGCGATCGCGGTACGTGTTTCACCTCTCATGCGTTTAAAAGATTTTGTACCGAAAAGGGTATCAAGCATGTGATGAGTGCGGTCGCTAGTCCACAATCAAACGGACAAGTGGAACGGTATAACCGTACTATTCTGAATTCCTTGACGGCGCAGAATCTCGGGGACGACGAAAAGGTCTGGGACACCAAAGTGGGTAAAATTCAGTGGGGTTTAAATAACACCGTACAAAAAACAACGGGAAGAACCCCAGCGGATGTGATGTTCGGTACTCACATGAGTAGTGAAATAGATCCACGTTTAAATGAAATACGTCAAACTACTAGGGACACAACTGATCTTGTCACAATACGCGAGCAGGTAAAGGATAGAATCGATGAGGAACAGACGAAACAAAAACATCGTTATGACAAAAATAGACGTCCGGCTCGTACGTACGCAATAGGAGACTTGGTCAAAATTACGAAAACTTCATTTAGTAATGACGGCAAAAGCAAAAAGCTCAATCCGGCTTACGTAGGTCCATATCGCGTAGTTGCGTCGCTCGGTAATGATCGATACGAGTTAGCTGCAATTCCCGGATTAAGTACCACAAAGAATAAACGTAAGACGGTAGTAGCCGCTAATCGGATGTTACCATGGGTTCATGTAGCTGCTTTAGAGCTTTACGAAAGCAGTACTGATGATGACGAAATTAATAAAACTTCAAGTGATTAATTATATTATGTAATTCTAGTATATTTTTCTAAAGGAATCTTATTGTATTTACACTATGTTGGTTAAATATGGTTTCAAATGAAGCAAATGCAATATGAGTTGTTTGATCTATAAAGTATGATATTTAAGAAGACGTGTATTATTTTTGAAAATTGTTTTGTGCTATGATTGTTATTAGAATCGATAATAATTAATCTACTTACCATTTTGATGTGTACCTATTGTATTGAGGAACCTAGAGAACTCCAAAAGTTGGAGCCATATGAGGAACTCCAAAAGTTGGAGGACTCCAACAGTTGGAGACTTAAGGGAGAATTCCAAAAGTTGGAAAAGCATAGGGAACTCCAAAAGTTGGAGGACTCCAAAAGTTGGAGACTTAAGGGGGAATTCCAAAAGTTGGAAAAGCATAGGGAACTCCAAAAGTTGGAGGACTCCAAAAGTTGGAGACTTAAGGGGGAATTCCAAAAGTTGGAAAAGCATAGGGAACTCCAAAAGTTGGAGGACTCCAAAAGTTGGAGACTTAAGGGGGAATTCCAAAAGTTGGAAAAGCATAGGGAACTCCAAAAGTTGGAGGACTCCAAAAGTTGGAGACTTAAGGGGGAATTCCAAAAGTTGGAAAAGCATAGGGAACTCCAAAAGTTGGAGGACTCCAAAAGTTGGAGACTTAAAGGGGAATTCCAAAAGTTGGAAAAGCATAGGGAACTCCAAAAGTTGGAGGACTCCAAAAGTTGGAGACTTAAAGGGGAATTCCAAAAGTTGGAAAAGCATAGGGAACTCCAAAAGTTGGAGGACTCCAAAAGTTGGAGACTTAAGGGGGAATTCCAAAAGTTGGAAGACTGGGAATTGTATGGGGCTCCAAAATATACGAGTTAATGTTCTTTTTTTTTTCTCATTTGATTTTTTTTATATAAGTTTTACATGTGTTTATAGTTAGTTCTATAGTATATAGTCATTGTTGCTTGTAGCCTAATTATAATAATGTACTTATCCGAGTGTTAGGTTTTGGTCCTTACCTGAGAGCGTGTATGAGGACATACACGTTGTCAGGATGGACGAGTGTTAGGTTCCAATATGACTAATAACTATTTGATACGATTTTTTGCGAATTAGATTTAATTTTATTTTTGTAATCGATTATTTATTGCAATCGACTAAATGTGCTCGCAACACTGACGGTTGAATTTGTGATTATCTGTGGAAAAGCTGTCAGTGTGCCGTAATGGCGGGCGACGCTTTTTAAAACGTTCTTGTTCCTTTGGAGCTCGTCGAGGTCGGACGCACAATTCGTCTTTTGCATTGGGTAGTAGTATCTATGTAAAGTACCTAGGCCTAAGTACCTAGATTAGAGTAAAATATTCTAATACGAGTTGTCTGAAACCCTAACATATTGTAGCATCTGAATAAATACTTATACCGGAGTGCAGCAGTTTTATTACACTACTTGCTTGAGTAAGCGAAATACCTCCTCCTCCCGCACATCAATAGAGCAGATGTCTGATATGAGACCAGACTGATCAATTCTCGCAGAGGCTAAGGATTCATTCATGTCGCGTCGCTCTTGGAAGTTCGAAAAGAAATAGTCGCCAAACATATTACAGATTTCCTCCCCGTGACCAGATGACACCTCACCATATTTTAATACAGCTGGGTAACCATTGGTTTGTTTTTTTGATTTAACATATTGCCAAAAAGCCCTAGGATTTTTAGATATGGCTAATTCAATGTTTGCTATATAGTCGTCAAACATTTCCTTCTCCAGATCTTTAGCCCGTTGACGTAAGGTAACAAAAGATTGATAGTCCGAGATATTTCTATAGGTTTTAAATTTTGAGTGAGATTTTGATTTTTCTTTAATTATTTTAATAAGAGGACTTTTGTACCAAGGAGGATACTTACCCCTTGGCGCGATAGTTTTAGATGGAATATGTGTATTATGAAGCAAGTTGATAGTATCATAAAAAATTTTTACAGCTTCTTCAAAAGGCCTACCATTTAGCTCTAATGGCCAATTGATTGCCGTAATTTCTTCAACTATGGCGTCATAATTCGCCTGAGCATACAGGAACTTTACTCGAGGCCGAGAATGTAGCTGATGAAGTTGAACGAAGTCGGCAGAGATGCAGAGTGCCTTATGATGTGTGTCCTCGTGCACTAGGGGATCCAGGCTGCAAGTGACAGCTACTTCACTATTAGACAAGATGAGGTCAAGAATTCTATTGTTGACATTGCGATGCGAGTTGTACTGTAGTAAATTGCAAGCGGTGAGAGTATCACAAAAGCTGGTTTGAATGGGACCGTGCAAGTTACCAGGACACAGATGATCACCATCCTCCGCAGCGTGCCAATCAATATTCGGTTGGTTAAAATCACCGAGTACTAAAAACTTATCTGCGGGATGCTTAAGAACAATATCAGCTAAATTACTAGAAAAATTATTGAGTTGTGTCATTAAAGAGTTGCCAGATTGCTGGGTACATATATACACAACACATAAATGTATTTTATAGGTTACTTTTGGTTTCTTTTGGTGTAAACTTAAGGTAACCCATATATCCTCGGCAGACGAGCACCATTCATCACGGACATCAGCAACTAGTTCTCGACGTATGGCTATTAAAACCCCCCCACCCATAACTTGATTAGTTAGCGAGTAACTTCGATCACGCCTCCATACAAAATATCGATCATCGAACAATTCGCTATCAGATATACCATCAATAAGCCATGTTTCCGTCAGACAAATGACATCAAAAGAATTCATAGAAACATTTCTGTAGAAAATAGATGTTTTCGTCCGCAGCCCTCGAACATTTTGATAGAAAATACTAATAGGTGCCATCGTAATTGAAAAGTAACACCAGAAAAATGATTGGCAGAATATAAGGTACACTCAGACTTAGTGCCAAGCAAAAGCTAGCAATAAAAGTCGGCTTAAGTAGCAAGCAGTGGCAAAATAAAGCGAAAACAGTATTAAAAAGATCTGATTCGATAGAATAAGTGCAAGAAATCGTATTCAAAGTGTAGAAACACTTAGTTTTAAAACTGTATAGGGTATGAGTAAGAAATTTCAAGTGTAAGCAGATCTCACCTCTAACCGCACACACATAGGGTATAAAATGACAATAAACAAAGCCTAATGAGTTGAATGAATCGGCGACACCAAGCGATAAGAGAACAAAAGGCAGGCGAGAATGGAATGCGTGCAAAAAATACATACCTGTGTTTCTCAAACTTAAGTCAACCGAGTTCACTATTAACAATAACGTGTCCACGTTATCAATCAAACAAACTTTTTTGGAAAGAGCAAACAACTCACAGGTAACATGACACATTTTAATTAAAAAACAAACTTTTTTAAATCTTGCTCTGTTTTGATGCAGTGTTTTGGAGACGTGGTGTTTTTCCTTACAAGTATTTTGCATCCTCGAACCCGTACATGTTCAAAGCCACGCTCCTTGGCTTGAGCTTTGGTTCTATTTAGTAGGAGTTTATTTTCCAGTGTTAAGTGGTCGTTGATGTAGACCCTGTTATTGCCCTGTAAGCCTAGATCTCCAGCATTCGGTTTTTTAAATTTCCTCGACGCCGCTATAAAATCGTTCTTAAGGTAGCTGTTGTGTACAGAGCAAATAATGTTCTTATTTAGTTTGTCATTACGTGTCGGCACCCTTGCTATGTAGTTAATCTGTTCCTTCTGTACATGAAAATCAATCGCTTTACCAATCTTGGCCATTATTGAGAACAGGTCTTCATCCTCGGACATTGGCACACCTTTGATCTCAATATTGTTCATGCGCGATCTCTGTTCATTCTCAGAATGCCGATTCTCCAGCTGGATAATTCTATCTTGCAGATTGATAATCACTTCGTTGGTTTTCTTCATTGCCTCGATTTCATCCTCCAGAACTGACACTTTGCTTGCCAAAGCTTTTATTTCCTGACCGTAGGACTCAAAGGACGATTTCAATTCAGACACTTCATGCCGTATGGTTTTTAATTCCGCTAGCTCACTCTGGATAGCCTTCACACTCTCAATCAACGCAGGCAGTGCTTCCATTTTAGCTGACAGACGTTGAAGCTCAATCATGATGGTCTCCGAGTTCGCTGGTGATGCCTTCAAACAACCAGTTTGAGGACTGGCAACCGGGGTAGACTTGCAGCTTTGACATTTCCACGTCGATTTACGCTCGCCAAGTTTTCTCCAACCAGCCTCCGTTATCCCGGCACAGGGAAAGTCGAATTTCGCCTTACATGCAACACACGTAGCACCATCCCTCGATTCAGTATCACAACGTTTACAGGTAAACATTACGACTGACTTTGATAAAAAGTTTGAGAAACGCTTCCAGCGACCGTTTAAGTAAGTTAGCAACGCCGTGTACTCGTGCGATCGGTACGCCGACTACCGTCGAACTGAACTACTATTTGGGCTATCTCTTCATTTCTGATTCGATCACGCAGGGAAACTCCAAGTATAGCCCTCTCCATTGCCCTTGCTTTCAAACTTAATTATTTAGAGGTATGAGGAACAGGGTGTAAAGTTTACTCATACTCTATAGAAAAGGGAGGATCCTCGGACCAGACGGGAGTTGTGTTTGGCGGGCAACTGCCCGATGACATATGTCGGGCCGTGTATCTAAGCTAGTTGCGCGGTAAACTCTGCTTGCGAGATGCAGGATTTTGCGTGACGTCATTATGGCGCGTTATTCTCATGTGGCGTTGTAGATATCGCTACAATTATAATAGTAGTATTGTGATAGGCATATTAGATTTTTGATTTTGGTCTGTTAGCCCCTCGCATCGGTAAACGCCTTGATGGTAGATACAGGATGACATTAGCGGCTTCGTAGCAAACCTATTGCACAAGGAGGTAAGCCAGACTCCTTGATTTTTCGACAATTGCGTATTGGAGTCTTCGGTCAGCTGGACCCGGTCGCTCCTGGACCCGCGGGTCCAGTTGACCACTTCGTTTATTTTCTGTATTTTTATTGGTTAACTGGACCCACATTCAAACTAAGAAGAACATCTATCGACAAAAAAACACATTTACAAAGTCACGAATCTGGTAAAGAATCTACCTGTCTTTAGAAACGTACAGAAAAGGCTATATAAAAAAAGAAATCAATCTTTGCCCATCTAGCATTGCACTGCGAAAGTCTTATCAGATTTCATCGTATTAGGATCTTGCCACCTAATTATTCACTCACGATGTATTGCATTTTTTCACTGATCTCTACCAGTAAGTAATCATGACGAAATTTTATGCAATTTGATATTTCTCAATACTTTCAAAAACTCGACCATCCCACGACCTATGTACCCGAACTTTATTATATATTAGTTATGTAATAGTTTGGTAATTGCAAGCATGGTTATACTATTGCAAAGCTGTTAGATAGCGCTATGGCATTTTAAGGCCTAAAGTTAAGTCTGAAGATGGTTGATAGCTGTAATGTTGTAATCTTTCAGTTTCTTTATGATGTTTTTTAAAAGAATATTGTGCTAAAGTTCGTAGTGAGGGGTCCGTGGACAGCCGCATAGGTCGATCGATCAGGTTAAGCTACGCTTACCGCGGCTGGTCTGAGGATAGGTGACCATCTTTACGTAACGAGACCCCTCCGTGCCTCGGAAAGCACGTCCATGTTAAATACTGGTATTCAGGTGCATCCGGTTTGACTGGAAGCCGACCCCAATATAGTTGGGAAAAGGCTACGCAGATGATGATTGTGCTAAAGAGCGTAAGTGCTCGCAACTGGCATGCGTATGACCAGGTGCATGAACGTAAACGAAGAACGTAGCAACCATAGCAGGTGGAGTTGTATAGTTTCTGCCAACCCCCTTGCGAATTAGGCGTGAATTAAGAGTTCTAAATCAGATAAGCCAACATACAAGTGAAAATATTCCAACCTGATTGGGAGTTATACGTTCGAGCCGTTTGGGGTTGAAACACTAGGGCCATGGGGTCCGAGTGCCCACTTGATTTTTCGAGATAGCGTCAAGCGGTTAGGCGACTCTTCACGTGTTCAGAGGGCTGGTCTAATTCTTGGCATCGCCATACAACGTGGCAATGTGCTGCCAGCCTTTTGGGCACTATCCCTGTTGATAGCGATGCGGACGAATAGAAGCCCTATGATTATTTTGCTTCTTTTTAGGGTTTCGTACCCAAAGGGTAAAAACGGAACCCTATTACTAAGACTTTGCTGTCTGTCCGTCCGTCCGTCTGTCTGTCACCAGGCTGTATCTCAAGAACAGCGATAGCTAGACAGTTGAAATTTTCACAAATTATGTATTTCTGTTGCCGCTATAACAACAAAAACTAACAACAAAATAAAATAAATATTTAAGGGGGCTCCCATACAACAAATGTGTTTTTTTCGGCGTTTTTGCCTTGTGGTACGGAACCCTTCGTATGCGAGTCCGACCTGCACTTGGCTAGTTTTTCATTTTTAATGTTAGCTTATATTATGTAAATATTATCATGATATGATTTTAAAAAATGTACATACAAGAGTACCTACTAAGTTCTTTTAATGGCATACATCATTCTTTTAAAAAATCTTTGGAAGCATCCCTCTACTCTGAAGAATCCTTTGGCATCAGGTTTTTTAAAATTGTTATTGGTCCTCACATAATTTGATCAAGATTATGTCTGGACGTGTATAGCAAAGCTTAGCCTCTGGTCAAGGTGAAAGTCAGCCCTTGGGTCACAGGGAAGTGTCGACCAGCCGTTTCGAGGTTCCATTAAACACACCATGAGCAATCGAACCCCACGGCCTGATGGTTTCAACGCCAAACAGCTGGAAAATAGAATTACCGATAAGGTAAATACGCCGCTAGAGGTTTTTCGCAGCCTCAGTAGCAGTGCCACTGAAAATGTTCTTGTCAATCAATTTACCTATATAATATTTCAGTCTGTATATTATTAACAACTAGCAGCGCCCCGCGATTTCACCCGCATGACTGTCGATCCCGTGGGAATATTTGGACAAAAACTATCCTATGTCCTTTCCCGGGATTCAAACTATCTCTATACCTACCAAATTTCATCTAAATCGGTTCAGCGGAAAAGCGTGAAGAGGTAACAGACAGACAAACAGACACACTTTCGCATTTATAATACTAAGCAGCACCCCAAGGTTTCAACCGCATAAGTTTCGATCCCGTGGGAACATCGGGACAAAAACTATCCCATGTCCTTTCCCGGGACTGAAACTATCTCTATACTAAATTTCATCTAAATCGATTCAGCGGTTTAAGCGTGAAGAGGTAACAGACAGACACACTTTCGCATTTATGATATTATAGTATAGATAGTATTTCTAACAATAGCCAATAATCAATTACCAGTAGGCTATTACATCGATTAAATTACAAACGTAGGAGTGAAATAAATAACAGTAATTACAACACAGTAGTGCAATTAACTTATTATAATATACTTTATTATTTTCATTGTTCAATTACGTTCACTTAAGTTTATAATAAACTAATGACCACTGCATCCATACTAATATTATAAATTCGAAAGTAACTCTGTCTGTCTGTCTTTTTTATTTATATTACCTTTGCCCTTCGATAAAATTCGGCAGAGAGATAGATTGCATCCCGGGGAAGGACATAGAATAGTTTTTATCGACATACCTAGTGAGCGAAGCCACGGGGGGAAGCAAGTTAAAATATAGTATTACTAGCTTTTGCCGGAGGTCGGAAATTATCCCACCGGAACTTACTACCGGGATAAAAAGTATTCTTCGTGTTAATCCAGGTTATAAACTATCTGTTTGCCAAATTTCATCCAAATCCGGTCAGTAGTTTTTGCGTAAAAGAGTAACAAACATCCATCCATCTATCCTCACAAACTTTCGTGTTTATAATATTAGTAGGTCTAGTAGGAAGTAGGACTTAGACTATCTCGATGATGATTGAGCGTAGGGATCGATGGATCGATCCTGAGGTTGGGACAAAGGTTTCGCATTGGGAATTTCCCATAGGATTTTGTTTGTGTGAACAATAAATAACAATTGCCTCTATGTAGAACTCCATATTTACAGGGAACCTAAACATAAAAAAACTGCCCTAATGTTCTAGTGGTGGCAAGTGGTACTGCTGATTGTTTTGTTTTCAGCAGTACCACTTGCGGCCACCGTAGGCGCGGGCCTGCGGACGGAGAGTAATGGGTAGCTCACCGTTCGATCAGGACCATCCGGTCGATTCTGTAAAAATCTCACCGTGAAAACTTAGGGGAAGTGAGTTCGTTTTTGCTAGGAATTGACACTATTGACAGCTCATTCCACGCCCGAAGTGAGCGAGGTTTTCATGGTGAGATTTTTACAGAATAGCACCCCAGGCCTGTGCCGGACGCCGCATACGTGTTCCACGCGCGCCTCAAAGATATGTCAGCACCAGTGAAGGGCGTTAGGGCCGAAGCCTGCCGGGTTAACGGGATTGTCCGAAAGGGTTACCGCTACCCCGGAACATAAAGGGCTAAGGAAGGAACACGGTTTTAGTCAGTTAGAGTCTGACACTCCCTTCCGCTTCACCCAGAGACTTGAACATAACTGGCGAAATGCGGGGTTACTACAGGTGGTTTTATATAATACCCCTGTAGCGGTATTTAAAAAGCCACATGTGAGCAACGTGTCATACTGACGTCACGCAAATCCTGCATCGCGCAAGCAGAGTTTACCGCGCAACTAGCATAAATACAACGGCCCGACATGAATCATCGGGCAGTTGCCCGCCAGACACAACACCCATCTGGCCGGAGGATCCTCCCTTTTCTATGGAGGATGAGTGAATTTTACACCCTGTTCCTCATACCTCTATACCCCGAACGGTTAGGCATAGCTGTACGTGTGATGTTTATAAGTTATATAGTACTAGCTTCCGCCCGCGAGTTTTGTCTCTGCTAAATTTTATCGAAATCCGTTTAGTGGTTTAGACGTAAAAAGGTAACATACAGACAGATTTACTTTCCAATTTATAATATTAGTTTTATAGATGTTTAAACATAACAGCCAAAATGTGGGTTAAACCTCTGCCTTCCCTTTCCTTCAAAACCGGCGTGATATTAAGTTTATAACAAGCTGCATTTCTATAAACTAATGAGGACCATTATTTGTTCTACCCATATTAATATGGTAATACCATTGCAAGGTACTTAAACAGCTTTAAGATCTCTATTTACCAATTCACTATGACAATAGTAACTCATTTTCGCACTTCGAAGCATAAATGGTAATATCTTTATTTGAACTTATGGCATTTTAATGGTAATTATCTTATTAGGATGATAGAACTCCAAGAGGCATAGTCTGTTAGTTGTCTATTTGAAGATAATATAGCAGATTAGGAATAGCAAAGCTTTTGAATTTGAAAAGGTTGAGACCTTCATTTTACGTGAATATTTTCTTGGCTGATAATCCGGATCACTAAGGCTCCATTTGTATTCAAGTATATTTTGGATAAAGAAAAGAAGACGAATGTATTTATTACTAGCTGCGCCCCGCGGTTTCACCTGCGTAAATGTCGATCCCGTGGGAATATCTGGATAAAAAGTAGCCTAATGTTGATCCCGGTTGCCAGCTACCTCCATACAAAATTGTATCAAAATTGGTCCAACCGTTTGAGAGTGAAGAAGTAACAAACATATAAACACACACACACACACTCACAAACTTCGTCTTTATAATATTAGTGTGATATTATTCATCACCGTCCATCATTTCCTGTAACGTGCAGCTGACAGGACACGCAGGACACGATATTAAGTGTCCCATCGTTTGTGGAACAGCACCACGCTTACACTCCAAGGTGGAGTCGTCTATGAATCTCCACCTGAACAGGTTTTCCTTGCTTCGGCCAACCTGGGTCCGGAGTCCGTTTAAAGACTTCCAGGTTACCCAAGGTAACTCATGTCCTCAGCGGGTCCAGGTCTTCAGCGGGTTTTTTGTTAGTACGAAGCTTTTGGGTAGGTTGTAGGTACTTGACCTTACTCACCAAACTCAACAAACATGTCTTATTAGATATGTACCTACTATTTTCGAAAAAGTTGACTTTTCTTTCTCCCATTCCGGAATCTTTATTTAAATGTTGATAATATTTGCACAATCTATGCTAATATTTAAAATAATAATAATATGTACATTTATATGAAAAAATAAGCAAAATAATCATAGGGCATCAAAAAATTCGTCCGCATCGCTGTCAACAGGAGCAGTGCCCAAAAGGCTGGCAGCATTCCCTTCAATGATATTATTATATTTCTTTCTCCGGCTGAAAAACTGCTGCTGCAGAATCCAGGACTTAACACTTAAGTTAACATCTACGAATAGACGAATAATTAAGTTTGACTAAACAAAAAAAGCTCGACAAATTCAATTCATTTACACACCAAAGTAATAATTTTCTTAAGCTCTTAAAAACCCCCGAGGCTACAAACGATTATAAGTAAAATAAATGTAGCGAGTCCGAAGATCCGCGTAATAGCAACGATATTAATATTATGAGTGTGATCGCACGCAGCTGATGTGTTCCGGCAATATGCTACAAGGCCAGGACGATCACTTGTTACGGGTGATTAGAGATGGCGGTGTAGTGACAGCGATACGATAAAAAGGAAGGATATTTAGAAGGATTACTCTGGAAAAAAAACACTTTGAAAAGGTTTATTACCCTTAAGAGCGTTTACGCCGTACGGCATTTCATACAAACTTTCAAGCCCTTATTTTTCGAAATGAATGAACTGATTCTAATGAAACTTCATACGCATAAGCAGGATACAAGGGTCTAAAAATTTAGTAGAGAACATTTTCGAAATATAGTGTTACAGCCAAATTAGACCGGTTTTAAATTTTCCATAGAAACAGAGATTTCCAGTTATCTTTTTTTAAATAAGACATTTGTAAATTGTTATGTCAGTCAGTTGTTCGCTTCGCTTTGCTCGCTTAGCTTGCTCTGCACCACCACGCTGCGTATGGCGGTGAGCGGTCACATTATGAGCTATTAACAGGCCGCTCTTGATCCACGCTATTAACTGATTCTATTGCATGATCCACTAGGATGCTTGTTAGATCCTTGTGCATACCAATCTTGTTAGTTGTTTTCGTCGGTAAAACACTAGGTAGGTACCTACTAACAGTTTACTAGTTGCTACTTTAGTTTTACATTCTGAAAAGTTCTTGCTTTACTTTTAATGCCTTTTTAACAATTAACTCAGTTTATCGCAGTCCACTGGAAGACATAGGCCTCTCCAGACTGCCTTTTTAATTAATTAACTCAGCCTATCGCAGGCTCTCTCCCAGGTTGCGTCACAACATCCAGTCCTCGCCCTTCTGCATCCAGTTTGTCCCAGCCACCTTCTTTAGGTCGTCCGTCCATCTAGCTGGGGGGCGTCCCACACTACGCTTGCCGATACGCGGTCTCCACTCCAGAACTCGTCTCTAAATAGGTTTTCATTCTTTTGAGGGATAGCCAGTATACAAAATTTTTATCGATTACATTACGAAGAATGTCCCTTTCATCACACTAATATTATAAAGGCGAAAGTTTGTGAGTGTGTGTTACTTCTTCACGCTACAACGGCTAGACCAATTTTGATAAAATTTTGTACGGAGGTAACTGACACCCTGGATTGACATATAGGCTACTTTTTATCCCGATATTTCTACGGGATCGACATTTACGCGGGTGAAACCGCGGGGCGCAGCTAGTGTAGAATTAAGCTATACTATTTTGTCGAACATAATGACGTCAGAGCAATAAACCGTATGAAAACAGACAGGAACCTAATAGGTTTCTAACTTAAGCTATCTATATTGCTAGACGGTCACCTATGCAACATAGTTCAGCAGTCAATATTGGGCACGGCCATTTACTTCGACTAATTACTCCACTCGATTCAAAGAGATTGTCGCCGAGCTATTAGGAGGCTTACAAACGCAAGTTTTAGAAACAATAAAAGTATATGATCGACTCCAGTAAACAAAATCAGAAAAATATATGATATTCTTCAGGATATAATTATGCTAGGTAGATAGTGTGTTGAAAACATAATAAAACTAATTTGATACGACACAAAAAAATCATGAAGGTTCGTCTAAAAACTTTCTTTTTACAATAAATACCATACTAATATACATACAATCATTATGATTTTTTGTCAGATTATTCTACAAGCAACATACTAAAGAACTAGTGTTTTAATTTTTAGTTCAAACAATAGATTTTTTGTAAATAGATAATTGCTTAATAATTTGTAATAAATTACCAGCATTGTGTCACCGCGCTTTTCTTTCTTTTCTATGCAGTCCGACAACGACCACGCTTTAGTTCTTGTAGTCACCTACTTGCGGCTTACTTGCCCACACAAAGAGTTACCTATGACACAGGAAGAAAAACACCTGCTACACTTTTCCGTGTCGTCCATATAAAAAAGCTAGGATTAACTTTTAAACCTAATTAACATGAAATAATTAAAGCAGTTTTAATTAAACGCATCCTGTCGGTAATTACTGACGTTACTACGTAAAGGTTAAGCGTATGTATTAATTTAAAATCGTTACAATTAAGTACTTAGTTATTTGCGATGTACTCGTAATTATCTTCCTTATTGGGTTTATTAAAGAATCTTGTTCAGGCGGTATACCTTTGACCTATGTATGTGAATTTATTTTTAGAATTTGGATAAATCTTGTTGTATAGCCACTTGACTAGATTTCTTGCTATGGATATAATTTAGCATTTTAGAACTAACATTTACCCTTATAGCTTGAAAACGGTTAGAAATTCGGAAAATGTATAACACACTAATATGATAAAGGCGAAAGTTTGTGAGTGTGTGAGTGTGTGTGTTTATATGTTTGTTACTTCTTCACGCTCAAACGGCTGCACCAATATTGAAAAAATGGAGGTAGCTGATACCCTGGATTAACATATAGGCACTTTTTATCCCGATATTCGAACGGTATCGAAACTTATGCGGGTGAAACCGCGGGGCGCAGCTAGTAAAACATAAATTGTAGAGAATTTTATGAACTTTCATTTGATATATTTTTTTTCCGTACGACGCAACATTTTTGAGATATAAGTGAAAACCCAAAAGTGGGAACTTTGTGCTCACCCACACGAGCTCACCTCATACACTTCAGGACTTTTAGTATATTCACTTCCTAAGCACCCTGAACCAGTTTCTGAAGGAATCGCTTAGATCCCTGCTCGCGCACTCTCGAACTCATTTATTGGCTGGACTGTTACGAGCTAAGATTTCTTACGTCAGGAAAACCCCCTAAGTAAGAAAACTTATTGTCTTGGTAAAAATAATGAAACATTTATTTTTATCACATATATTCAAAAAGAGCATGTATTTTTCGTAAACAGGGACTAAAATAGATCTTTAATCCCTAGGGACTAGATTTGAATTTGGAATGTGGATATTGTTAATAAAAGTTCCAATCACCAAAGAGATCAATCGCGAATATTGTATGAACAAGTAACAGGCTGTATGATAAAGAAAAAAAACCGGGCAAGAGCGAGTCGGACTCGCTCACCGAGGGTTCCGTAACATCCGGGTTTATGCATAAGGTTTATGTTTATGAAATTAAATGTTTTTTTATATTTTTTTTATATTTGAGTTGGTTGAATAAAAGGTAAATTGCGGTTTACGATTTATGACGTATTAAAAAAAAACTACTTACTAGATCTCGTTCAAACCAATTTTCGGTGGAAGTTTACATGGTATTGTATATCATATATTTTTTTAGTTTTATCATTCTCTTATTTTAGAAGTTACAGGGGGGGGGGACACACATTTTACGACTTTGGAAGTGTCTCTCGCGCAAACTATTCAGTTTAGAAAAAAATGATATAAGAAACCTCAATATCATTTTTGAAGACCTATCCATAGGTTCCTCACACGTATGGGTTTGACGAAAAAAAAATTTTTTAGTTTCAGTTCTAAGTATGGGAAACCCCAAAATGTATTGTTTTTTTTTCTATTTTTGTGTGAAAATCTTAATGCGGTTCACAGAATACATCTACTTACCAAATTTCAGCAGTATAGTTCTTATAGTTTCGGAGAAAAGTGGCTGTGACATACGGACGGACAGACAGACAGACAGACGGACAGACAGACAGACAGACATGACGAATCTATAAGGGTTCCGTTTTTTGCCATTTGGCAACGGAACCCTAAAAATCGGCGAAATGCGTGTCGGGCCACGCACAGTGTAGGGTTCCGTAGTAGCTACCCTAAAAAAAAAATATTTTTCAAAACTTTATTTTTCCGGTTGTCGGCATAATTGATATACACACTCCTACAAAATTACAGCTTTCTAGTACTAACGGTCTCTTAGCAAAACCTCGGACAGACAGACGGACAGACAGACAGACAGACGGTCATGACGAAACTATAAGGGTCCCTTGTAGGAACTACGGAACCCTAAAAACAAAAAACGCGCGAAAAGTATTCTGCCTTGATTCGTGATTGTTTACTTAAATTAGAATTTTACTTAGTTTTATAAAAAATTAGTGTGTCTTTATCTGTCAAGTAATTGTTTGTGAATAAATAAACGTAATAATCTTATTCATAAGTTGCTCTTACTTATTTTTTCATAGAGGGTGATAAAAAGCAGCGTGTAAACCTCGGGACCAACACTATTTTAAGCTCGAGTGACTGCGCTCAGGATTCTAGAGTAGAATCCCGAGCGGTTCAAAGAAACACTCTCGCCTTCAAAGTAGCTGTTTGCTCCCTTGGCAAACAATCTACTATTGTTGGCAGTAAGTATTTAGCGATATTATTTAAGAAAGGTATATAAACGTCAGATCACGTCTCTTTTCCCTGAAAGGGTAAGCAGGGATGTATTTTTCTTTTTGTAGATAAAGATGATGAAAAAGGACGATAAAAAAAAATGATGATGATGATGGTGGTGGTGATGACGTTTATGATTTTTAAAGTTCTCATTTTATCTGCCATCGGTGTTCGAGCCATAATCAGATGGGGTTTTCGTGTAAGGGGTATCGTATTACCCAGTAACTGGGTTGTGGAAGTCAGATAGGAAGCCGCTCCATGTAAAATACTGGTATTCAACTGCATCCGGTTAGACTGGAAGCCGACCCCAACATAGTTGAGAAAAGGCAGATGATGGGGTTGTCGTGTAAGATTGGTTTTGTGATGCTCCATTGAACAATCACATTATGTCTTTGAGTAGGTACTAAGTCTGAAAACTAATGTACTTTTTATTTGTTCCGCGATTCATTTTCATGCGTCATAATATTTACGATTACCATTCAAACATACTTAATGATGCTAAAGCCATTAAACTATATCTGAACAGTTAAACTAATTAATCTATTTTTACAAGGATTTCCTAACATCAATTGAAATGCAAGTAATCGTGGGTAATTATAATAATAAATTGATGCTCTGTATAAATTATTTACTTTAGCACCCACGGGTTATAATTTATGATCGGTTAAATGTCATGAGCGGGTCTTGAAGTAACATTAATTTTACTTTGGCTTATAAATATTAAAAGTGGTGTAATTAGTGAAATAACATCGTAAAATAGTTGATTATTTTATTTATTAGGTCATTTGTATGTACCTACTTATAATTAAGAAAGGTAGAGTTTTGCCTGTGGCACTGCCTGTTTGGAGAGTGACTTTGAACTGGAAATACGAGGTAGAGATGTCGCAGCCAACTGGTTTAATTAGCCGTTTAGTTAACCGTCTAGCCTTTTAACTAAACGGCGGCCGTTCAACTAACGGCCTGAGTTATATTCAATTGTAGTTTAGGTTGGAGCTTTGACAAATCACACGCGAGCCGAATTGGTCGCAGTTACTAAGCCAGGGCCAGGCCAAATGGGTTAGGTTAGACCTGTGATCAGGTTTTCACGTCCTACCGCCGGCCTAGGCACCATCGAGGCGGTCCGGCCGGTACTCGAGCGCTGGCTCGGGAGGAGGCACAGCTCCCTGTCGTTTCGAGTGATGCAGGTGCTCTCGGGGCATGGTTGCTTCGGGAAGTACACGTGTCACATAATCAGGGAGATGGAAGCCCGGTGTCACCACTGCGTCGACGACGGAGGTCACGGCGTGGCATACCCTGGCAGAGTGTGCCGCTTGGGAGGAGCCACGCCGTGCCCTCGTCTCAGAAGTAGGCAGTGACCTGTCGCTGCCGGCCGTAGTCGAATCGATGGTCGGCAGCGAAGAGTCCTGGGACGTGGTGGTTTGCTTCTGCGAAACAGTCGTCTCGCATAAGGAGGCTGCGGAAAGGGAGAGGGAGATCTCGTCCATTCACCCGGCCCACAGTCAGTCGGCGGAGCGCGGACAACGCCCTCTTCCAGGTTCGCACCTGCGACCTACTTCTCGTACCTCTGGGCCACAACAAGACAAGGCAAAGAAATTGAACTAAAAATGCCAAAATTCGGTAAACTAATTAATTAATTATTGGTAATGTGTTACCTACGTAGACGAATACCTATTTTCGTGGAACATAACAAAAAATTGATCTAAAGTCCTAGCAGGAGTAGAAAGAATGAAAGAAAGAAAATATGTTTATTTGACGCAGAGAAAGAACAAAAACAAGAAAACAGTGGCACTCCGGGAGTGCCGACAGAAGTGAAAACAAAACACAAACCAAATACTTTGCCATCACTCACTGACATATCGGATATCGTCGTTGATAGTCCAATACCGCGTAACTCACATTATTCAAAACCGCGTATGTACAAAAAAACCAAAAAAAAAATTGTCATACACCTGGATGCTAATCACAATCAGTTACCTACAGCCGCGAAATCTCATTTTTGCTTTTTTTTGTACATACGCGGTTGGATGGACAGCCGAACACATCCGAAGCGGGTATTTTTTTAATCGTCTTATAAACAAAACACGCGCGGGGTCACTTACGGTAACAGTAGCGCGAGTTCAATGGTTTTTCCCATCTCAAAACATGCCCCACGCGCCTAAAAAAGTTTTTACTTCGAAAAAATAACAAGTAAAAAAAAAATAAAGGATTTTGATTTACCCATCTATCATTATGTACCTATCTGCCTATTAACAATTTCCGTTAACATAAACAGGAAGCAACAATGCCCTAAGCAACCTCAAACCAGTCCATCACTCCACACGACCGGACAAACAAACTATTTATCTTAACATAACAACACAGATGTATCAGCCAGTAATATTAATTGCTCCATCTACATACACTAGTTTGCCGTCGATAATAATTAGCGTGAATTGAAATTCTGTGCGGTAGTCAATATCCTTGAGATGAGAACTCCCTTCTTATTTAGGATAAAGGTTACTGCATGTTGATGAGTTGGTTATGTTACAGTTGGGTAAGCACTAAACAGTCTTTTTTGTTCTTTATGTATTTTAAATTTATTTTAATTTTATTTTCGCCTGGGTGGTGCCGGACTTAAAGAATAGCACCACCCCATACTTCCCGTGGGTGTCGTAAAAGGCGACTAAGGGGCGTACCGGAGAATGGGCAGCAGCGTTCTCTATGCATTCCACCACCATACCATACTGCGATCGCCAACCCGCCTGCCAAGCGTGGCGATTATGGCAACCCCTCCCCCCCTTTTGGGGGAGGCCTATGTCCAGCAGTGGACGTCTTTCGGCTGAAATGATGATGATGATGATGTATTTTAAAGGACTTTTTTGAGTAGATATGCCAGTTCTAACGTAACAAAAAAACAAGCCAAGTGCGAGTCGGACTCGCACACGAAGGGTTCCGTGCCATAAAGCAAAAACGACGAAAAAAACACGTTTGTTGTATGGGAGCCAACCTTAAATATTTATTCTATTCTGTTTGTTTTGTTATAGCGGCAACAGAAATACATCATCTGTGAAAATTTCAACTGTCTAACTATCACGGTTCATGAGATATAGCCTGGTGACAGACGGACAGAGGAGTAAGTAATAGGCTTTGAGTATTAAACCAACTGGAGGCGCCATTGTCAGGCGATCCCCGCTGCCAAAGGTACGAGACCGCCGGTCATAGCGGTTATATACATGTGTGCGTATAGTTTATGCTTGTATTTGTTTTTTGTTTTGTGTGGGTGCGTAACAACGCGATCGAATTGCATTAGTGTATTATTACGTTCCCTCGTCCCCCGCGATGAAAGCGACAGACTTATTTGCATAGATATTAGTACTCGTGGCGTCTCCGGTTGGTTTAATACTCAAAGGTAATAGGGTCCCGTTTTTACCCTTTGGGTACGGAACCCTAAAAATGACGCCAGTTGGTATTCTTCAAAGGATTGATTAGAGGAGTAATAGATTACAACTTCATTTCATCAGGGTAATTGCTATTTACCGAGCCTAAATCCGGTCACCGCCGCAGGCATGAAGTTCCAATTGAAAAACGCAATTAAATTTTGCCTGACCCTGACTATTACGGTTCATGAGATACAGCGGGCGGAAGCTAGTATGAAATAAATGCTTTCAATTTGAGTTTGGTGTTAGTGGCGATTTTACCTTCTTTAATTGTTTTCAGCAGAAGTTCAGAAGCCATATACAGTATGAACGATAAATGCTTTCCACGAATACATATTCCATATTGGTTTTTCTTTAAATAATTTTGTTCTCATCTGCCAAAGTTTCTTAAAGCTACAGTAGGCAGTCATCTTGTCCCACCAAGTGACCCCAGGGAAGACGGTGGCACAGTGGTCACGTGCTGAGGCTCAGGGGAGGCCTCTTTACAGTCTCCCCAGGGATGTGCCTTACAGGCGTTGCACGGGGGGGTTCCGGAATAGGTCTTTTAAGAGGAACCGGGACCACCCATGTGCTGATGGTAATCACCGGGGTGGTTTTAGTGAGGTAAAATTCCCACACTCCCCGACCTCCCTTCCGGGAGGTCGGGTGCCCTTTGAAGGTTTCCCCCTGAAAAAAATTAAAGGTAGTCTTCTTATAACCGGAGCTGTTCATTTTAAATAAAACAATCTTGTTAACCTCTATGTCTTGCTGTTATGGCAACACTAGAAGTCGTGTCCATCGTACACCTGAAAATCCTTGGCAACATCAATAGCTACACGAACACGCATCATACTTAGAGATGACTAGCCACTAGAGTATGCTAATCATAATGTACCTACCTAGTTCACATTATAATACCTACTTAGGCAATATTGCTCCAGGCAATTTGAGGATCGAATGTGTAATAATGAAGATTAAAAATGATGCATCTTTTGAAAATTTCGTAGGAGAAGAGCTATAGGCTATATATAAAATGGCTTGTGTAATCGTATTACGTATTGTGTTGAGTTGCTCTTCATTTTGGGGTTAAAGATCAAGGAAAGAATTTGTGATCGATTTGTGACGTAAGTTGGGAATGGTCTTTGTTACAGTTGTGGAGGAGGAGGTTATCTGTTACTAAATTGTTAGACTAATATTAAAGACTGTTTTGTCTTTTGTGGTTTACTAACTTAGTTTTGAAGTAGGTACTTACTAACACAAATATGGATGTTCTGATCTCTGAAATAAAGGTATTATTGTTTCGTTTAATTATTTAGTTGACTTATCTTATTACATTTTTAAATATTTCTTAAAATATAAAAAATAAGTATAAAAAACATTTATTAATATAAAAAAATTGTGATCCGCCGGTGTCGGGAGCAGGGTCCAAGCTACCGGTGTAGCGGTGGTTAGGGCTCCAGAGACACGAACCTCCTCACAATGCGAGACGTATCGAGGAGTACTGCCTTCTGAATCAGGCCCTTGATCCAACCGCCTAACGAGAGCCTCGATAGATGTTGATCGAGGCTTTCGGCCTTATTAATAGTGTAACAACCCAACTTCAATTTATTAGTTTAAACCACCAGACATCTAACAAGCCAAGCAGAGAAAATCATTTGAGACTGTTCAACTTTTTACTAAAGGTCTGCCAAACCGCTAAAATCGTGTTGCAGATAATGTCACATATGTTGCAGATAGCACATTCTATTAGGTGAACTGTTGGGATGTTATTGACCGGCGTTACTGGGCATAATGTAACATGCAGCGAGCTTCGCGCAGTCAGTACGGAGAAACAAGGTTGCGAGCGCCTTGTTTCCCTGTACTGACTGCACGAACGCTCGCTGTGTAACACGTTACATTACGCCCTCTAACGCTGGTGAGTAGCAGCCTTAACAATCTAAAACAGAAACAGACAATCTTGGCAATGTGATAAGTCACTTGAAACTGTTTGTCCTTATGGACTACTACAGAGAGAAGGTACAATCAATCACACAATCGCAATCAGCCTATGTTCCCATTGCGGGGCACAGGCCACCTCTTTGTGAGAGGGACGTAATCCACGACGCGGGCCTGGTGCGGGTTGGTGGATGTCACATGTCTTCGGACTTTTGGTTCTAGGACATGCCGGTTTCCACAAGGTGGCACAACTCTTCTAAAACCTATGATAAATAAATCTGTATAAATAAAACAAAGCCAGGTTAGTTACATCATTTACACTCAAGGACGGCTGGACCGATTTTTATGATCTTTAATTTGTTAGACTTTTCTCCACCCCGAACAGCACAATAACTATTAAAACGTGAGAAAATTTCACGAAAAAAATAATAATGAAGATATTTCATTTTCTCATACATTTTGTATGGAACAGCTTTTTTGATAATATCTATAATATAAAAATGAATCGCTGAATTTGTTGCTAAGCGCAAATCTGGAGAACAGCTGAACCGATCTCGCTAATTCTTTTTTTAGAATATTCCTTGAAGTACGAGGATGGTTCTTACGCAGAGAAAATTTTTATATATCTATGGGAGTAGGGTAGAAGTAGAGTAGGAGTAGGGTAGGAGTAGGGTAGTAGTAGGGTAGGAGTAGGGTAGGAGTAGGGAAGGAGTAGGGTAGGAGTAGGGTAGGAGTAGGGTAGGAGTAGTGTAGAAGTAGGTTAGAAGTAGGGTAGGGGTAGGTTAGGAGTAGGCTATGAGTAGGGTAGAAGTAGGGTAGGGGTAGGGTAGGGTAAGGGGTAGAACACCACGCAAACGAAGTAGCGCCGGGCAGCTAGAAATAATTTATATGGCAAGACAACGTTTGCCGGGTCAGCTAGTCTCTAATAAGTTAACACAACATTTATTGATTCTGAGGCGGTACGAAGTTCCCAGGGTCAGCTAGTGGGTAAGTATAATAAACCACCAAAAATAATATTTGTACACAAAAAAGCGCTACTAGTTAAATCTTTTTTGGAACTATCATTTCATCATCCATCTTAAATAAGATAAAGATAATAGATAGGTAGTTGGTAATGGTAGTGAATGCCTATGGGCAATAAGTCCGCCTCTGTACATTTATGTGCTTGAAGTATAAAATAAATAATAAATTTACTCGTAATAACTACCCACTAATGTTATAATTAATTATTAATTGATAATTAATTATTAATCGATTTTGATACTTAGTGGCATTCCGTACCTACAGTATGTGCCTACACTACTGGGAGATGAGCTAATCAAGCTGTTTCTCATGGACAACAGTAGCGTCACTTTTATTATAATAATATAAAGCCTTATTTAATTTGAGTATTTTATTGCTTTATAATATTATTATTTATTATTCAATCATAATTTCATAAAGCAATATAATACTCAATCGTATAAATATCATCATCATAATCATATATCATATCATGTATATATCTCTTATTATATAATTATATATTATTCTGAATTTTATTATTATGTAAATAAATCATAAATCTGCCATCGTAAAGATGTTAATCAATAGTCGATATTTTATTCTAAGTGCCGAAATTTACGAGTGTGGATGTTTCCATCAATGAGGATAGATCCAATGAAAGAAAGAAAGAAAAAAGAAAGAAAATACGTTTATTTGCGGCAAACATGTAATTGTAATTAGGTATATACCATATTCATAGTTTTAATAGGTATATGCGTATCTTTATATTTAAAATATTTATTCCTTAATGTTCTTGATTGCACCTACAACTGTTTGTCTCTGCATCACCCAAAGGTTGACTGGTAGAAAATGCCTATGGCATTAAGTCTGCCTCTGTACATTTATGTGCTTGAAGTATTAAATAAATAAATAAATAATAAACATGACGCATAAAAATAAAGACACAAATAAAAAAATAAAACAAAGTAACAATTTGGGAGAAAATATGCGTCACATCTACGCAAAACGGCCATCGCTCAGCATAATGCTAAGACCCTATACGAGACAGAGCTCCAGCGCTGGTTTTCAGCGACAGCCGGCGTTGACGGCGTTGTCTGTGTGGTGCCGGACTTAAAGGATAGCACCACCCCTTACTTCCCGTGGGTGTCGTAAAAGGCGACTAAGGATCGTACCGGAGAATGGGCAGCAGCGTTCTCTATGTATTCCACCATCATATCATACTGCGATGGCCAACCCGCCTTCCAAGCGTAGCGATTACGGCAAACCCTCCCAAAATTGGGGGAGGCCTATGTCCAGCAGTGGACGTCTATCGGCTGAACGACGGCGTTGACGTGATGACGTCAGCCAGTGCAGCATGCGAATAGATAATGCAATGCTCGCCAATCCATCCACTTATCCACAAACACTTACTTCATATTATAAATGCGAAAGTAACATTGTCTGTCTTTCTGTTACCTATCATATGAGATTTAGTAACAGACAGACAATCTGACACTTTGGCAAGAGCCATAAATGGATGTTTTAATGGATGAGGATGGCACCAATTTTTAAAAAACGCGAAACGCCCGCCCTTTTTAGGGTTCCGTAGCCAAATGGCAAAAACGGAACCCTTATAGATTCGTCATGTCTGTCTGTCTGTCCGTCTGTCTGTCTGTCTGTCTGTCCGTCCGTATGTCACAGCCACTTTTCTCCGAAACTATAAGAACTATACTGTTGAAACTTGGTAAGTAGATGTATTCTGTGAACCGCATTAAGATTTTCACACAAAAATAGAAAAAAACCAATAAATTTTAGGGTTCCCCATACTTAGAACCGAAAGTCAAATTTTTTTTTTTCATCAATCCCATACGTGTGGGGTATCTATGGATAGGTCTTCAAAAATGATATTGAGGTTTCTAATATCATTTTTTTCTAAACTGAATAGTTTGCGCGAGAGACACTTCCAAAGTGGTAAAATGTGTGTCCCCCCCCCTGTAACTTCTAAAATAAGAGAATAATAAAACTAAAAAAAATATATGATGTACATTACCATGTAAACTACCACCGAAAATTGGTTTGAACGAGATCTAGTAAGTAGTTTTTATTTAATACGTCATAAATCGTAAAACGCAATTTACCATTCATTCAATCAACTCAAAAATAAAAAATAAACATTTAATTTCATAACATAAACCTTATGCATAAACCCGGATGTAACGGAACCCTCGGTGCGCGAGTCCGACTCGCTCTTGCCCGGTTTTTTTAATTTTCCTTCGTCATTATCGCTTATAGACTGTAACCTGGTAACCGTATGTTTCGATGTGAATTCAAAGAACCATGTTTAATGTTAAGAGCGTTTACGCCGTACGGCATTTCATACAAACTTTCAAGCCCTTATTTTTCGAAATGAATGAACCGATTTTAATGAAACTTTATACGCATAAGCAGGATATAAAGGTCTAAAAAGTTAGTAGAGAACATTCTCGAAATGTCTTATTTAAAAAAAGATAACTGAAAATCTCTGTTTCTATGGAAAATTTAAAATCGGTCTAATTTGGCTATTTTTCGAAAATGTTCTCTACTAACTTTTTAGACTTTTGTATCCTGCTTATGCGTATCAAGTTTTGTTAAAATCAGTTCATTCATTTCGAAAAATAAGGACTTGAAAGTTTGTATGAAATGCCATACGGCGTAAACGCTCTTAATACCAGATTTCGATATTAAAAGCATTGATAAAAATTTATTTAGTGGAATGAAAGATTCTTAAAGATTAAAGATTATTCTCATGAATAATAAAATATAAAAGTCATGATTACGCGTTTCTTTGTTTCCTTCTATGGTCTAACACAATTGAATCACGCAATTTGCTCTTTAGGCTAAATTCATTGTTATATTATAATAATGTACCGGGTTAAAGGTTGCTAAAGTAGTAGATTTGGCAATCTTTTAGCCTAAAACTATTGACTTTTGGCACGATTCACTATATTTGGAGAACTTATTGTTGGTTTTGGATAGGTACCTAAGTGAAGGCCAGACCTACTTCATAGTCGAAGTATCTACTTTCTCACTGCTGGAACACCTCCTCTGTGAGAGGGAGAGGGGCCGAATTCCAACATGCGGGCCCAGCTGATAGATTTCACATTTCTTCGAATTTTGGTCCTATGACATACCGGTTTCCTCACGATGTTTTCCTTCACCGTTTTTGAGAGTAATGGTGATGAAATAAATGACATAAAGTAAAGCGCCTGCCGGGGTCCGACACATGACCTACAACTCATGAGTCGCGGTCGTTACCACTGAGCGACCACCGCTCAATCCTATTTATTTACTTGTATATGTAAAATGGATTGCACAATTAATTTGTTGCAACTTTTCAGGAGCTGACCAAGAGTAAAAAATTTATGACACAACTAACTTTTATTTATATACAAGTGTATGTGCCAACTTGCATGTTTCTAACTTTAAAAATTATAAACTTCCATGCAATCTTTCATCCCCTATTTAACTACATTAGGGGGTGAACTTTCATACATCCTTTCGTACTCCTCATCTTCGATATAAAAGAAATTCCTGTTCAAAATTTCAGTGTCTAGGCTAGCGGTTCCGACTGTGCGTTGTCCTTCAGTGAATTAATGGTATTCATTCCATAAGGATATGTAGGTTTAATTATAATGGTTTAGGGCATTTTTTTATCAAGTTTTCCCACAAACCCTTTAAGCTGTGCAAATATGTTGTATGTGCGGAAATCGAGACTACTACCAATGGCTGGCAAAGAATGCAATTACCCAGTTACTGCGCCAATCAAAGTCAAAGTATTTATTTTAATTACCCCGTTTACTGACTTTGAAATTAGCCGTCATCGGTTCAATAATTCTTTTACCGTTTAAATAGCCGGGTATTCATTAGGCAACATCTTCTTCTAAATATATAAAACTCAAAGGTGACTGACTGACATAGTGATCTATCAACGCACAGCCCAAACCACTGGAAGGATTGGGCTGAAATTTGGCATGCAGTTAGATGTTATGACGTAGGCATCCGCTAAGAAAGGATTTTGATAAATTCTACTCCCAAGGGGATAAAATAGGGGATGAAAGTTTGTATGAAACTTTTTCAATTTTAAACCGATCGGGCTGAGACTTCGCATGCATATAGCTACTATGACGTAGGCATCCCCTAAGAAAGGATTTTGATAAATTCAACCCCCATGGGGATAAAATAAGGGATGATGGAGGATGTAAATGTATTAGTTTTTTTTTAATAATACTTAACGCGAGCGAAGCCGCGGGCAAAAGCTAGTTTGTTCATAAACCCAGTTATAAACAGTGTTTCACCATCTCTGAAAACAGTTTATAAACATGTTGCCGTGTTTCCCACTTCGAGCGGAGAGCAAGACAAAACATCTAGTTTATGAGCAAAAATCAACAGGGGGTCTACTCCCTAAGCACGAAGTCCGTCGCTTCGGCCTTCGTTACGGGCGTTTCCTACCCCCTATGACCAACGGACGGATGATTCGCTCGGGGTCCGACCGAAGAATGAATTTCAACGCGATTTAACAATTGTCCCTACTCCCGATGTGTTTTTGCCCGTCCGAACAGTTGAACTTGACATTGGTTTCGACGGATAGTTATGTCAGTTGATACGACATCAAAATAGTTCTCGTGTTGTCGACGAAAGTTAAGAATTCGAACTATGGCTGCTTTTTTAATTATTGAAGAAGCTTTACAGGAAGAGCGGAGGCAACGTCGATATAATTTATGCCAAAACTTTAGGTTGGCGAGTATTCCCGACGTTGAGTTCATAGGGAACTATAGGCTCACTCGGGAATAATTCGAGGACTTATGTGCGGATTTAATTCCTCTTTTGAAGACATGCATGACATAAGTACATAAATATAGACTGATAAACATATTACCCTCCTTTGCGCCGCGCAGTCGGGTAAAAAGAGACAATGTTTCGGGATTTTACCATTAGAGTTTAGTACATGCTAAGTTTTGCCAATATTGGATTTTTTTTGGAATAAAACAATTCATTAACTTTAATCGTTTATTTAATTTATTTTCATTATGCACCATCAAGAGTTGGTACATCTTAGGTTTTCCTCAGTGGATGTAGAGAGTTGCTCCTGGGAGAGTGGGTCGGCACGTGTAGGAGCATGAATGGGTGAGGTAGCTACTGGCTCTGGATCTCTTACAGGTGGAAGCTGTACAACAAAAACTGAATATCATTGACGGATACATCAAAACATATATAATTGTGTAGTTATCTGTAATTTATTATTATTTAATAAAAAAAAGTCACGGAAAAGACTCATAATTATAAATAGGTACAATACTTATTGCTTTTAGTTTTTTTAACAATGAAGAGACTTACTATCATAAATTATAAATGTAATTCTTACCAATGGAAAATCTGGCACTCTTGCTCCGGTTTCCGGCTCTCTAAAACCCTCTCCCATTATCGATAGTATCTTTAATTCCACTTGGGTGAGGGTTGTGCTACCGATGGGCCTCCACCTCTAGCACTTGCTGATTTCTGGCAGCTCCAGCAGCCTTTTTGGCAAGGCGTTTTTAGTCAGACCACACCTAAAATTTGAATTTTTGGTTAGTTTTATGAAGCTTTATAAAAACCACTATACTCGTAAGTACTCCTACAGATAAGTATTTGGAGGATGACTGATTATTATCATTGTATTCACTTTACTGATGACAAGACCTTAAAATCATATTAATATTGACGAGTAATGTATAAAACTCACCCTTTGCCACTGCTCGGTGGACTTAGTGCAACTTCCCATTGAGTTATGGGAGTTGCACAGGTTTTCCCACAGCCGTTTTGAGCGAACTCTCCCGTCAGCACCCCTCAATAACCCACGAGCCAATTCATGGTTCTCACCCATAAAATCGAGAGAAGGGCCTCAATTTGCCCGTGTGTTGCTGCAGCGGTTGGGGCCATATAAACAAAATTAACTAGTAGGTAAGCTTAATAAAATGTTGGAAATTTTAAAACTTCCCGGCCGACAATTTGACATTTCATTTGAAGGTGTCAAAAGTAGTCTGTGGAAAATGTCCTTCAAAAAGTAAACAGGCAAAGGTATCAACAGGATGATCCCGGTTTCCGGAAAAAATGGCAAAAATAATTCAATTCTATATTTAAAGACATAATAAAAAGGATATTTTTTTAAACGTGGTAATTTTCTAACGACAAAAGTATTAATTTTTGTTTAATAAGCTAGAAAACTACAAAATAAGTAAACCGGTAATCGACCGGTAAAATAGGGCAACTCTATCGCCATGCGTCGTTCGTTCACGAATATTGTCTATGATTCCGTTTGAAACTGATGAATCCGAAATCGTTAGGGGGTAGGGTTAATTCCGACGTATCGGACTACTGTCGGACGGGCTTGTTACTTCGTTAACGGACTTAGGGAGTAGACCCCCTGATGTGGACGTGTGTTTCGCGAGTTGATAAACATGGAAGTAGTGTGGTCCAACAACCAGGTTTCGATACTCATAGAGCTTTATCAACAGCATAATATACTTTGGGATGCTTATGCCAAGTTTCAGAAACAGTGTTTGCGGTAAACTTGTTAATAAACACGTCATGAACAGGTTATTAACAAATGACATAAACTCAGGATGCGGAAAGCGGACGACAGGGTGTTGTGGCGCACCCTGGGAGAAGCCTGGGTTTGTCCAGCCACTGCTGGATAAACCTAGGCTTCTCCAAGGGTGCGCTTCTCGCAGGGTGAGTCCACTGACTGCGATAGCTGAATTGATTGAATTGTGTAACAGCTGTTTAGAAAATTCATGGAGTATCGTAATCCAGGTACTGGGTAGTGAAGGTCAGATAGGCAGTCGCTCCATGTAAAATACTGGTATTCAGCTGCATCCGGTTTGACTGGAAGCCGACCGTAACATAGTTAGGATAAGGCTAGGGGAATGCTGATTTGTCAAAATCCATGACAGTGAAATTGTATGCAAATAATTATATTTAACTAGATGTGTCCCGCGGTTTCACCGGCATAAATGTCGATCCAGTGGGAATATCGGGATAAAAACTATCGTATGTCCTTTCCTGGGACTCAAACTATCTCTATACCAAATTTCATATAAATGGAGGTGCTTGGGGGAGACTTATGTCCAGCAGTGGACGTCTTTCAGCTAAAATGATGATGATGATTTTTGCAGAACATTTTATTCATTGTGTAATGTAGAGATTATAGCCTATTTGGTGCTTACATGCAACCTCCGCGAGTTCGATAAAGTTATTGGCAAGAAATACGAGACACTCATTAACTTAGTTTAAGATTTGAAGACAGTAGGCATCAGAAAAATAAGTACAACACAGAGAACAAATTGGTTCAACCACACATAAGAAATTATTATGGTAAGAGAACATCTAAGTATTTGGTACCTAGCCATCAAACGTAAAAGCTTGGCAAGTTTACAGTTAAGTAACACCTCTGTATTATAATATCATTGAATAAAAATAAAAAACTGACCAAGTGCGAGTAGGACTCGCACACGAAGGGTTCCGTACCACAAGGAGAAAACGCCGAAAAAAACGCGTTTGTTGTATGGGAGCCCCCCTTAAATATTCATTTTATTTTGTTTTTAGTATTTGTTGTTATAGCGGCAACAGAAATACATAATTTGTGAAAAAATTAAACTGTCTAGCTATCGCGGTTCTTGAGATACAGCCTGGTGACAGACAGACGGACAGACAGCGAAGTCTTAGTAATAGGGTCCCGTTTTTACCCTTTGGGTACGGAACCGTAATATTTAGCTGACAATAAGCCAAGGTACCTACTTACTAATTATATAAAAGCATAATCAACATATAATATTCCCACTGTTGGGACACAGGTTTCTTCTCTGTGTGAGGGAAATAAAATAAAAACTGGCCAAGTGCGAGTCGAACTCGCACACGAAGGGTTCCGTACCACAAGGCAAAAACGCCGAAAAAAACATGTTTGTTGCATGGGAGCCCCCCTTAAATATTTATTTTATTTTAATTTTATTTTTTATTATTAAAGTTAAAATACAACTGAGTATTTTGTGAATATTTCAAGTGCCTACCTGTTGCCATTTTTGATATCGAGCAAAAAAGGGCAAAAAAATCGCGTTTGTTGTACGGGAGCCCCCCTTAAATATTTATTTTATTTTGTTTTTAGTATTTGTTGTTATAGCGGCAACATAAATACATCATCTGTGAAAATTTCAACTGTCCAGCTATTGCGGTTCTTGAGATACAGCCTGGTGACAGACAGACAGACAGACGGACAGACGGACAGACGGACAGACGGACAGACGGACAGACAGCGAAGTCTTAGTAATAGGGTCCCGTTTTTACCCTTTGGGTACGGAACCCTAAAAATGAATAATAAAAAATGTAAATGATGATGATGTTTGATGTGTGTAATTTAATTATATAAAAAAATGTTATTCATTAATCCTGGTACAGTTAGAATCCCCCGATAGTAACTAGTTATAGGTATTTATTATGTTCTAAAGCCTAACCACACTGAATCTCCATCACAACAGGAACTTGCAACACCAAATCTGCTAACACGATCTTTTGACCCTTCCACCTTTATGTTAACATGAATTGAAAACTAACAGCTCCACATAAAATTATACGGTCCAATATCTTTGTTAACATTGCATGTCTGAACTGAGCTTTACGTAAAGACGCCAGTACGTCAAGCTACCCGTAACTTGTAAAATTTTTCCAATCAACTTTGAACCTTATGCTTGAGCGATAAAGTTGAAAATCTATTAAATAAATTTGACAGATTGTAGTAGATTGATGTGCTGGTCTGTATAGTGTTAACGTCTTTACAAGTCCTTCATACTTAGTCAAGCTTGATTATTAAGCTTTGAGTAGGTATATGAGTAAACATGCAACAGAGACCGAACTTGAAAAATCGGCGGTGACAATCTGTTTCCCACCGCAATCTGAATTTTCAGCGTAATATAGGAGGGGTGTGTAGATTCATCATATTACGCTGATGCCAAGTATCGTCGAGAGATTTCTGCTAATCCTAAAAAGAGCTTTGGAAAAAAAGTTAAATTTATTCCAATAAATTAAGCGAAATATATATTTTTTAAATGATAAGGGTTTAAAGATAAACCTGTCAATAAGGATATCAATGAATAAATCCCCACAAAATAGATAATACACCAGTTAAGACTGATACGATTCCTAAAGCTATCTTTACCTTTCTTAGGCGGACTCCATTAGAATCTGTGCCTTCAAAAAGGGTTACACTAACATAGCGCGTGGCTATAATGTGCGTGCAGTCTGTATGAGGCTTCGTCTCTGCTGATTATCTACTCAGTGCTTTTGTGCTGTGAGTACATTGCCCGGATTCCTAATGTTTATCGTATAGGATTGGTATGGAAGTTACGTTATAAATTTTATTGAGCTCATTACTTTATCAGGTAACTAGGTTTAAACTCTGATTTGTTGATCTTTATTATTTTGTTAATCGTTTTCATCTTATGAGGAAGATGAAAAATAATCAGGGTCTTCACCATAATATTGTTTTGTTGTAGGTAGGACCAAAATCAAGTCATTTAGTCAATTTAGCCTGAGAATTCTGCCCTTTTCGTTCGATCTAAATTATAAAAGTCTAGCGTCCGCCTGCGGCTTCGCCCGCGAGGTATGTCAATAAAAACTATCCTATGTCCTTCCCCGGGATGCAATCTATCTCTCTGCCAAATTTTATCGAAAGCCGTTTATCTACCTATCTTATCCACTAACCCGCACTGGGCCCGCGTTGTGGATTACGGCCCACTCTCTTTAATAGAGAGAAGGCCTGCAGGCCCAACAGTGGGAACGTTATAGGCTGATTATTCATGTTAGCTAGTCACGCCAATACACCAACAAATACAATGAAAAAAATTGGCAGCAACCGAATAGCAACCTTATCTTAACGAAAATAAAGATCATTGTGATTTTGACAGTCTTGGCAATGGCAGCAACTCAATATCAACCTTATTGCTACGACAATAAAGATCACTGTGACTTTGACAGTGATGCAAAATCAGAAGTAATATATCTGTAAGAATTAGAAAAATTTGGAAAACCAAAAGTGGAGGACTCATAATGCTCATTGATGGTATAAAGAAACATTGTTACAGATATTATATTAGTTATTTTTTTATTAATTATAATTAAACTACTTTGAATAAAAGAGCCATTTCAATAGGGTTCCTCCAATGGGTGAAACAAATCAATAAAAAAAAATTTACTCAATTAAGTATGTTTTTTTTTTTTAATATTTTGAAGTTTTATCATTTCTGCTATATTAAATAAATTTTTGAAAAGTACAGAATTAATCTCCATTAAATTATCTATACAGTGGTATATAAATTAAGTGGGTTCTTTGTACTAGCAAGAGTATAACAATAGAAAGAGTTACAGAAAGGAGGCATAAAAAAAAACAATCGCAAAGCACTCTATAATGCTTCGCATTAAGATTCGTGCAAATCTATACTTGGACTCATTAGAATTCAATATAAAACGTTGAACGAACACTAAACGTCTTTCTTCCATAATTTCTCGACCCTCTTACACCACATTTGGACTTATGGTACCAACCTCAGGTCACAGCTACTCGTAAATACCGATCCTAATCTCAATAAATCAATAAATAAGCGTTAACAGATAAAGTAACATCACCATTCATTAATCTACGTTTACTTAATTAGTGTACGAGTTATGTTTGCAAGACCTTTTGGTTTTTACTCCGTTCCCATTAGTCGGGTGTCGGGTTAGTGTTTGAATAAACAAACAGTAAAAATCGTTTATTTCAGGCCAATTAACCGAGATGTAACAGCATGGAATAGGCTCCATGAAATGTTGTGACGACTCCAAAACTGAACTGCTTGAAGAATCGACTGGATAGACTAAATATCTCCAAGATAGTTGATACACACGCATCAACAAATTAGCAGCAAATGTGTCTAACCAAATAATAATAATTCGGTCAGTACACACCCAAAGAATTGCCAAACTTAAATGGCAGTGGGCAGGGCACATTGCTCGCAGAACTGATGGGCAATGGGGCCGAAAGGTTCTGGAGTGGCGACCGCGTACAGGCAGACGTAGCGTTGGAAGTCCTCCCACAAGATGGCCCGACGACCTTGTGAAGCACTAGATTCTCACATCAAGACCCTGAGTGACCATCCATCTATAATGACCATCAGACTATAATATTCCCACTGCTGGGAGACAGGCCTTCCCTTTGTGGGCCGTCATCAACCACCCCTGCTCTGTGCGGGCTGGACATGATTTTAATGAATTCAGTTGTAGAGGTAATCGGACCCTACATCCGACAAAATAGATCCGACACCCGACAAGTGGGAACGAACCGTTGAGACCTTTGACATTCTCTTTAGGAAGTGATCTTGTTCAGTGGCCTTCGTTCGATGCGAAGGTGTTGTGAGATCCGTGTGTATTCCGGACCTTTGCGGATTGTGGATAAAGGAGGCTGTTTTTGTGAAGATGACTGGCAGATGCCGTTAGTGAAGATGACATGCAGATTAAAGTTCATAGTTTTTGTAGAGTATTTGCAGAGTGGTTCTGTGAATTCTTATGTTAGTCGTTACGATGATTTTGGTTTTAGAAGCTCGAGAAAAAATCTAGCTTTATTGTCTGATTCCTCAATTAATATTGACGTGTCTTCGCAAATAATCGTTGTAAAAAACTAAAATGCTGTTTTAGTGTAAAATAAACTGTTTTATTGAATTTGTTAAACAGGAGCGCTGTGAGTTCGTTCTAAAGGGAAGAAAACAAGAAGAATATATACAAGGTTGCACCATAAACAAACACTCTATTCATATCAATTAGGAATTTGTTATAAACTACGAAGTTATAGGCCGTATTCACGATTATGAAGCCTTTACAGAAAATAAAAAATGTCTTCAGAGCTATTTCGAAGGATCCGTTACACATTTCCAAGTGCGCACACTGTTCTGATTTCGGACACAAACGGCCTTATTACAAAACAAGATTTATCTTTAGACCCAGGTTTAAACCATCCAGCTATTTTTAAATTTCGAACTATAATCCGACGAAGCTAAAGTTCTTATTACAAAAACTGACGTTAAACCCGAGTCTAAGTTGTCAATTTTGCATTAAGAACTTTACAGTTGTCGGAATAAAGTTCAAAATTTAAAAATGGCCCGATGGTTTAAACCTGGGTCTAAAGATAAACCTTGTTTTATAATAAGGCCGAAAGAGCCAACATGTAATCGGTACTTCAGGTGATAAGGTAACAGAGGCCAGACTCCTCGTTGGTCTAGTAATAAGTAAGCGCCACTGCTGAGCATGAGGTCCTGGATTCTATTCCCAGGTTGGGCAAAGTGTTATTGGGTTTTTCCATCGTGGCATTCTCAGTAGCAGACCGGATTTGTGCTGATGACAATACACTCGCCCCCTGTTATATGGGACTTAAACATAACTGGTTAAGAGGAAATGCGGTCGGCGAGATTTTTGAAAAAGTCGTCGTTTGACTTCTGTACCGTAGGCATAAGGATGGTATTTAAAGCAAAAAGCGGTTACAATACTAACTGTTTACTGCAGCTGCCATATGTCATGCCACCAACGCAACAGAATTCAAAATTGGTTGAACGGACTTTATAAAAGGTTTATTTAAATGTCTAATCTTATTTCAAATGGAGTGTAAGTAAAAAGTCATAGTTTGAGGTTCGCTCTCGCTCTCCTCCAATATTGGACCAATTTGAATGTTTTGTTTTTCTTTTTTTCATTAAAAGTTGTCAAATTTGTACACTAGGCCTCTGTTGACAGCGGTTTAAATCGGCAATTTTGAGGGTTCTATAGTGCTTATAAAAATAATGTATCATCAAAAAGGAAAACATAGAGACATACAAGTAGTTAATATTTATTATTCTGTAAAAAATTATTAATTATTTTATGGTCGTTAACCAGAAAGAAAACAGGCGAGAGCGTTTCTATGGAGGAAAGACCACCCGCATTTCCTCTTAGATGTGGACATCCACATCTAAGAGGAAATGCCGGTGATCTTTTGGCGGGTTAGGAAGAGGTGTATCTATTGTACATACAATAGATAAACCTCTTCCTAACCCTTCGTATCATCATCATCATCATCATTTCAGCCGAAAGATGTCCACTGCTGGACATAGGCCTCCCCCAAAGCGGGGGGGGGGGGGGGGGTGGCCATAATTGCCACGCTTGGCAGGTGGGTTGGCGATCGCAGTATGGTATGGTGGTGGAATGCATAGAGAACGCTGCTGCCCATTCTCCGGTACGCCCCTTAGTCGCCTTTTACGACACCCACGGGAAGTATGGGGTGGTGCTATTCTTTAAGTCCGGCACCACACAGACAACCCTTCGCATATTACAGGTTGATGATAGATTATGTTAGGTCAGAAGCCAATCGTTCTGTGTCAAATTAGCTAGATTACAAGCCGATAAAGTACGCACAGATCCGTGTCTGATTAAACGTTGACATGCACCTTGCACACAAAGCTATAAATTATTATAATTCTAACGTTAACACCTACATGACGTCTAAGCGGCTATTAAAGGGTCATATCTACGCATGCTGATGAGTAATGTTGACTGTTTCAACTTATAATTGATTTAATAATTATGTTATTGCTTACTTATTCTAGAGGGCTTGCCAGGAGGTCACGTAGAAGCTGTGATTATAAAATGATTGTCTACATCCTTATCTGGTAGAATCGAAAAGCGTCTTCAACGTAGTTGAGAAAAATATTGTTTGATTATAATTTATGACGTCGTGACGTCATATATTGTGAACAATAAATAAAGAATAATATAATAAAATAAATACCTATAATTATAATAAGCGGCAATTACAGCGGCGTAATATACTATTTCAACACACTTGCTCGTAAAGTGGCTCTTATTGAACCGCTTTTAGGTCCATAATGTAGTGTATTAAAAACGCGGAGATGCGCGCTTTTTTAATCTCATCAATTCACTTTTTTTTTTAAATAGTCTGTATTTTCCTTGGTTCCAAAATTAACTAATATTTATTTACCTTAAGGTAAATGCGCAGGGAACACGGAAATTTAAGGTGAATGCACAGTGGTAGACCGCGAAATTAAAATTTCCTTAGATTTTTTGCAAAAAAATCCTGGTCAGTGTCAGGTTGTATCGTGATCAAAATATGATTTGCGACTCTATCAGGTACGTCTTTACAGAATTATATTCATTCGAATCATTATAATAATATACATCTTTCTTATGGAAAAGTTCTTAGGGAAAAAATCTAACTTAAGGATTCTATTCTAATGACTATAATTCTGTAAATACATATATATTATAGTCGCGAATCATATTTGTTCAAGATACAACCGGATACTGACCTGCAAATTACAAAAAAACGTAAGAAAATTTTAATTATCCACCTTAAGGTGAATGGGTAGTTGAAACCGCGAAATTCAAATATTTACGTTTTGTGCAATTTGCAGGTCAGTATCAGGTTGTATCTTGATCAAAATATGATTCACAACAATAACAGGTACATATTTAGAGAATTATTATCATAAGAATCATGAATAGGTACATCTTTCTAAGTTAGATTTACCACTAACACTTTTCCATAAGAGATTGGTGGTTGGTGGTAGAAATCTAACTTAGAAAGATATATTAATGATTATAATTTTCTAAATATGTACCTGTTATTGTCGCGAATCATATTTTGATCAAGATACAATCTGACACTGACCTGCAAATTGCAAAAGACGTAAGAAAATTTGAATTTCGCGGTCTACCACTATCCATTCACCTTAAATTGTCCGTGGTCCCTTCCGAAACCAAACGGAAAAGACCCTGACTGGCGTTCTATTATTGCGGATTCTCACTGAACTAATGTATATTTCTCTATGCCAATAGTACTTTCTAATTCCATACTAACTAAACTACAATTGTTTTGTGTTTTTTTTTTTTTATTTAGCGGTCTGTTGTCAGTGCCTCCATGCTCTGTGGTCAGTGCTTTTATTTACACTTGCGCGCGCATTGCTAGTGCTGACTATGCGGAAAAACAAAACCAGCGCGCCATTTTCCATACAAGTTAATATTTAACAATATAAGTCTGTTTTTTTCCTCGCAAGTGTGTTGAAAAACGTCGTATGAAACGCGTGTGCATTGATCATTATACGTTCTGCTTCCTTATCGCACTCGCCTGCGGCTCGCGCGAATAATACCGCCTCGAGTATAATGATCAACATAGCACACATGTATCATAATATACTATTATAATAGGTTATAATTACGGGAAATTGAAAACACATTTCTGAGAGGTATACAATGGCTCAGTGTTCAATTTCCTTTAGATATAAGACTTACGAGTTTTATTTTGATACAGACGCCAGCACATCAAGCTACTACAATCTGTCAAATGTATTTAATAGATTTTCAACTTTATCGCTAAAACATAAGGTTCAAAATTGATTGGGACAAATTGACAGTTTTGGGTAGCTTGATGGCGTCTGTACAAATATTAACCACATAGTTAGCAGAAAGGAGGCCGGGGTTAATATCCGGGCCCGAATATCAAATTATGAAAATTAATTTCACCCAAAATTTACCGGCCTGCCATACATTGAACGTTCACTCCGGTCTTCTAATTATACAGGGTTATTGGTAAAACATTAACAACCTCTTAAGAAGTCATTGTACTCATCATTAAGAACAACTTTTACTATGGGACTAAACCTGAAATCGCGAAAAACAAATCAGCTATTCCCTACATTTTAACGAGTTATACGAACATAAATGTAGGGAACAGCTGACTTTTTTCTCGCGATTTCGTATTTGGTCCCCTAGTAAAAGTTGTTCATAATGATGAGTACAATGACCTCTTCAGAGGTTGTTAATATTTTACCAATAACCCTGTATAAGTAAATTATTCGTACCTACGAAAATTATCTATAATTTTATAGTTAGCAAACCGGAGTTCAAAATCCGAGCCAGAATTCCAAGTTATATAAATAATTTCACCTCAATTTCAGTGGTTTTCACTACACACATCAATCCTTCCCAAAATGAGTGCAAACAACATGTTGCTCTAAGCAAACTTATAATCTAACCTCTTTCAACATAACTCATACAATTAGGCTTTATTCAGACTGCGCAAGTCGAGATAATCTTTCCAGTACATGCCCATAACAAAATGTAGTCTGCTTGCCATATAAGTGATTATCTGAAGAAGTGTTTTGCTGCGATAAACCTGCCTCAAATATGGTAATATGGTATGCATAGTAGAATGATGGCCGTTTGACATTTACTGGAGCGATCTGGAGAGTGAAGGTGACAGGCACGCACAAAGAACTTTGTGCGGTTTAGGGCGCGTTTGTATGGGGCGAGTGGAATACTATATTTCGAACGTATTTTTTATTAAAAAATACTAGCATTTTTTCACGGCTTCGCCCGCTTGGAGGTTTGGAATTATCTCACCGAATCATGGCTGTAAGTGCCGTATCTTTACATAATTAACCGACTTCAAAAGGAGGAGGTTCTCAATTCGACTGTATTTTTTTTTGTATGTATGTTACGCGATATCTCCGGCAATTGTAAATTGATATCTTAAACTCTTTTTTCAATGGATGGGATAAGCCTCAGGTCCCATATAAATTTTAATAACTTTGCTGGAGTAGTTTTTGAGTTAGCTTCAGAAACTTCCCGTCAAAATGTATGGAACAGCTATTTTAGGGTTACGTACCCCAAAAAGAAAATCGGAACCCTTATAAGCTCACTTCGTTGTCCGTCTGACTGTCCGTTTGTCAAGACGCTTTTTCTCAGAAACGCGTAAAGTTATCAGGTTGAAATTTATATCAAATACTCAAGGCTGCAATCCCTTGAAGCAGTGAAAAAATCAAACTTCTAAGTCAACGAAATCAAAAGATAGGTGCGTTTATGTTCCGGAATCAAAACCTATACCTACGTTACTTTCCCGTTGACCTAGAATCATGAAATTTGGCAAGAAGCAATGTCATGTAGCACAAGTAAAGGAAAACATCCGAAAACCGTAAATTTGTAGTTACATACCTACAAATTTGTACGGAACCCACGGTGCGCGAGTCCGACTTTTTTTTAATAACCGACGAAAAATTGTAACGTAGCCAATGGTATTATATTAAAGAGGAAATAGAAAGTACATCCTTTATAATATCATTGAAGTTCCTGCCACCCTGTATGCTCTCGAGGGAGGCAAGTATTTATCCAATCACACTAACATTATAAAAGGCGAAAGTTTGTGAGTGTGTTTTGTGCGTTTGTATGTTTGTTACTTCTTCACGCTCAAACGGCTAGACCAATTTTGATAAAATGTTGTAAGGAGGTAGCTGACACACTGGATACCGATATTCCCACGGGATCGAAACTTATGCGGGTGAATCCGCGAGGCGCACCTAGTTAAACCATAAATATTTGTATACAGTTTACACGCCGTTAAATTACCTATAACCATTAGTTATTTATATATCACAGATGCTGCAGAACATAGATAACAGGTAACCGGTCCATAACCTACAGGTGCACATCGAAACGACCCGTTTTACTCACCTCCATGAAATGTTGAGTAACTCATAAGTTTAAAACGTTTCATAAAGATATTATTGTACAGTTACCAAAAGAGATAATTAACCACGGTCGTCGGATATAGTTGAAGTTTAGTAAGAAACTAATGGATGTTTTCGAATGTAATTTAATTTGCTATATGAACTGTTTGTTTTCTATTAATTAAATTAATTTTCATTCGAAAACATCTATCAGTTTCTTACTAAACTTCAACTTTATCCGACGACCTTGGTTACTTATCTCCTTTGGTGACCGTACAATTAAATTATTTGTTAGAGGTATTTTGTTGTTATCGCTCCAAAATAAAGTATGTATTAGAAAGGTGTTATCGTATTTAGGGGGTGTTACAGAACATCAAACTAAACCACTTTCTCCGTGAGACCGACTTCGTAATCGCAAAAAAAAAAACGTTATTACGAAAAAAAAAAACAACAGACTTCCAAAAAAAACACTACAAAGTGAAAAATAACTTTTAATTCGGAAGTTTATTACGAATCTTTCATGCTCTTCTCTATGTTCATCGTTGAAGTATTTTGACGAATAAAATTATATTGATTAATATTTAAATTTTTTTTCGAGGAATATCCCAATAACAATACACAATCAAAATTACATACCATAATCAGTTCTCACTGCTGGAACACAGGCATCCTCGCTGAGAGAGGGAGTGGACCGTAATTAACTACGCGGGCCCAGTTGGTTATCCACTAACCTGCAGATGATAATACATTGTCTAAGCTTTATTACTCTATCAACGGATAGAGCTAATAGACATACGACTATGTCTATTAACTGACACCTCTATTAACAACATTATTCGAATTAATAGTTCAGCCAAATATAGAGAATATCGATTCTCTTCAATCGATTTAATTTTCCGGTAGAATTTAATATCTTGGTTGCTCTTTCTTCGTGTTGAAGTAAAAGCTTCAACTACTTTGAGCTTTATAAATAATTATCACTCCTTATGTGCACAGTTGAGTACCTAATAATAGTACATTATGATACATGTGTGCTATGTTGATCATTATGCTCGAGGCAATATTATTCGCGCGAGCCGCAGGCGAGTGCGATAAGAAAGCCGAGAGTCTAATGATCGATGCACACGCGTTTCATACGACGTTTTTCAACACACTTGCGAGGAAAAAAACAGACTTGTATTGTTAAATATTAACTTGTATGGAAAATGGCGCGCTGGTTTTCCGCATAGCCAACACTAGCAATGCGCGCGCAAGTGTAAATAAAAGCACTGACCACAGAGCATGTAAAAAAAATTGTAAAAAAAAAAAAAACAATTGTAGTTTAGTTAGTATGGAATTAGAAAGTACTATTGGCATAGAGAAATATACCTGCATTAGTTCAGTGAGAATCCGCAATGATAGAACGCCAGTCAGAGTCTTTTCCGTTTGGTTTCGGGTAGGGACCACGGACAATTTTAGGTTTTTTCAAATTTTCTTACGTTTTTTGTAATTTGCAGGTCAGTATCAGGTTGCATCTTGATCAAATATGATTCGCGACTATAATATACAGAGCGTTAGGTTAAACGAGGGACATACTTTGAGGGGAGTTAGTACTCATGAAAATGAACACCTTTTAATATGGGATTAACCCTGAAATCGCGAAAAAAATCAGCCGTTTCCTACATTTATGTTCGCATAGCTCGTCAAAATGTACTGAACAGCTGATTTTTTTTTTTGCGATTTCAGGTTCGGCCCCATAGTAAAAGTTGCTCATTTTCATGAGTACTAACTCCCCTCAAAGTATGTCCCTCGTTTAACCTAACGCTCTGTATATGTATTTACAGAATTATAGTCATTAGAATAGAATCTTTCTAGTTAGATTTTTTCCCTAAGAACTTTTCCATAAGAAAGATGTATTAATGATTCGAATGATTATAATTCTGTAAAGATGTAGGTACCTGTTAGAGTCGCAAATCATATTTTGATCAAGATACAAACCTGACACTGACCTGAAAATTGCAAAAAACCTAAGATTTGAATTTCACGGTAGACCGCGAAATTCAAATTTTCTTAGGTTTTTTCGGACAATTTAAGGTGAATGCGCAGTGGTAGACCACTGCGCATTCATCTTAAATTGTCCGAGGTCCTTGCGCATTCACCTTAAGGTAAATAAATATTAGTTAATTTTGGGACCAATGACAATACAGACTATTAAAAAAAAGTGAATTGATGAGATTAAAAAAGCGCGCATCTCCGACTAGTAAATAGTTATCTGTGGAAATAAAGCACATGTGGATTAAAGTAAAGAAAAAGCACGCGTTTTTAATACACTGCATTATGGACCTAAAAGCGGTTCAATAAGAGCCACTTTACGAGCAAGTGTGTTGAAAATATAATTATTATGTGAATTCTTCAAGATTACAGTACAGACTCTACAAGAATTCAAGAATTTTGGTTCAATGTAGTAAGCTTAACGAGAAAAATTATTGGTCTTACTAATTACCGGAATTATTAAAGCAAATTAATTAAATAATAGTCAAATTATTATTTATTAATAATTAGGTAATTTAATTATTACTTAAATTTATAAATTTATTTCTTTATTATTTAATTATTATTCAGCCGACTCTAACATAGTTGGGAAAAGGTTAGGCAGATGATGATGATTCTTTACTTATTTAAAGATGAGGATAGCAGTCAGTAGCGAAGGGTAAATTTTTGTAAGAGGTAACTCGGAGTATCGATATCTATACATATAATAAATCTGTAGAAGGGTCAATTCTGTACATTGAAAATATTGAAAAAATAAATAGAGGGGGGTGTTGCTCGATCGATACCAAACCCAAATATGTGATTAAAAAATTTTTTGTCTGTCTGTCTGTCTGTCTGTCTGTCTGTCTGTCTGTCTGTCTGTATATGCAGGCATCACGTGAAAACTAACGGTTCGATTTCGATGAAACTTGGTATAACTATACCTTATTATCCTGGGCATAAAATAGGATACTTTTTATCCTGGAAAAATACGTAGAAAAAAAAATCTTATTTTTCGGTTTTATTCATAGACGTTGTTCTGTAGAACCGCGAACACACGTTGCATTACCCGTAGTGGATACTTTTCCATTTCAATTTAAGAGAATACAGTTTCCTGTAGCTTTGTGTTACGCCATGACAATAAATAAGGCTCAAGGTCAGACCCTAGGAGTTGCTGGCGTAGATCTTACCGCGAGTTGTTTTTCACACGGGCAACTTTACGTAGCTCTTTCCCGTGTGAGCAGTCCAAGAAATCTTCATGTTCATATTCCGGACGAGCAAACTAACAATGTTGTGTATGCTGAAGCTCTCAATTAACTTTCTGTCGCATTGTCACGATCACTTTTTTATTATTGCAAACTTTTCGTCACTGTCAGTAATTTACTGCTACATGCTACTTATCAAGGTCGGAATTACTATGAAAAAAATACTTACTACAGAACGCGAGCTCAACAGCAGTAGCTCAATAGAGGGATCTCCTTAATTATTATAGGCTTAGCTGTATTTGGGTCCAATTGATATTTATAAGATGTCATTGTCAGAGTTACTCAAAATGGAGAAATAAACCATCCACGCGAAGACCGACATCCGCGCGGACGGAGTCGCGGGCGGAAGCTAGTCTTTAATATGATTATATTATTTGTCTACAGAATACTAACTGCCATTTTTCAAAGGGAAGCCGGTCGGAATCCAGTTGTATGGAGCCTTCGCCTCTGGTAGCAGTTCATCATCTGCCTAGCCTTTTCCCAACTATGTTGGGGTCGGCTTCCAGTCTAACCGGATGCAGCTGAATACCAGTATTTTACATGGAGCGACTGCCTATCTGACCTCCACAACCCAGCTACTGGGTAATATGATACCCCTTGGTAAGACTGGTTGTCAGACTTTCGGGCTTCTGACTACCCGTAACGACTGTCAAAGATCCACGAATGACAGCCGGGACCAACGGCTTAACGTGCTTTCCGAGGCACGGCCTCTGGTAGGAGTTGTTAACAAATAAATAGGTAACTCATTATCAATAACAACTGCTGGAATACAACTCAACTGCTCTTACTGAAAATCACCACAATTACTGGCAGCCTCGTTGGGTTAGTGGTCGCAAGCGCTACAGCATGAGGACCTGGGTTCGATTCCCGGATCTGGCAAAATGTTATTGGGTTTTACCATCTATAATTTATTTATTTTTTATTTGAAATGGATAATAATAATAATTACGTCTTGCCTGCTAAATGAACTTTATAGCTAGCCCAACGAGTTAATGAGACTGCGTTCTGTATAAATTACTATTGGAGAGGCTATAAAATATGAAATAGTCTTAGAACAAATTCTACTTAAATATTGGCCAATGTGTTTTTAGACAGATCATCCACATGGTGAACCGATTGTCTAGTGAAGGTAGACGGAATCTACTGGATACGGTAATGGTCCTGCCAGTAACAAAACATAACAACACACCTGCATTCCACGAAGGGTTACACAGAGCTCTTGACTCAGTCTAGGTCAGAGGTGACAGAGACAAAGTCGACGATGGAGTGAGCTTACCCAGATGAAGCCTGTTCACACTTGCTTTGAAGAGATTCGGGTTGAATAATTCGGATTCGGTTGCTTCGGATTATTTCTCAGTAGCCGCCCGGATTCTCGATTTGTGCCCATGGTGATGGCAATGGGCTCGTCCCTCTATTACATAGGACTTTATAAACTTATCTGGCGGAATAATAAATAATAAAATCGTTTATTTAGGAACAATAACAGATACAATCATAAAAATAGTTAAACGATGATAACTGCAAAAATTTATAACTGTGGCGCAGCTATCAACGACCGTATCCTAGTGAGGGCAGTTCGTTCCAGATAAGAAAAATATATTTTAAACTATTTTAAATAACCACCACTGCTCTCAAAACGGTGAAGGAAAACATCTCTAGAACCAAAAATTCGAAGACAGGTGACATCTGCCAACGCGCACTGGGCCCGCGTGGTGGATTACGGCCCACTCTCTCTCACCGAGAGGAGGCCTTTGTCCCAGCAGTGGGGACATTATAGGCTGATTATGTATAACTAGTTAAAAATAAAAAGATAAAAGGAAAAAAAAAAACAAAGACAATAAAATAACGGGATAAGTGTAATGTAAATGTGACTGTGTGTATGTGTGTGTGAGGGAGTGTGTGTGTGGGGGGGTGAGTTTGTATGTGTGTTAGCGTGTGTAGCAAATGTAGGTGTTCTATAGGCGTACCTCTGTGTAACTGTTCGTTAAATGCAGGTCTGTGTGTTGTGATGTTTTGTTACTGGCTGGACCATTACCGCATCCAGTAGGTTCCGTCTACCTTCACTAGACAAGCGGTTCATCATGTGGATGATCTGTCTAAGAACATTGGCCAATATTTAAGTGGAGTTTGTTCTAAGACTATTTCATATCGTCTCAGCCGCCGCGGGGGACGCCCCAGGCGTCGGGAGCCTCGTGACGACTCCCGGCCACCGTAGGCGCGGGCCTGCGGGCGGAGAGTAATGGGTAGCTCACCGTCCGATCAGGACCAGGCCCGTGCCGGACGGCGCGTACGTGTTCCACGCGCGCCTCAAAAAGATGTCAGCATGGAGGAGGGGCCCCTTAGGGCCGAAGCCTGCCGGGTCAGCGGGATTGTCCGAAAGGGTTACCGCTGGCCCGGAACATAAAGGGCTAAGGAAGGAACACGGGTGGGTTTTAGTCAGTAAGAGTCTGACACTCCCTTCCGCTCCACCCAGAGCGGGAGGAGTCATTTGATGATTTCCCATCCGCAAAAAAAAAAAAAGACTATTTCATATTTTCTAGCCTCTCCAATAGTAATTTATACAAAACGCACTCTCATTAACTCGTTGGGCTAGTTAAAAAGTATATTTAGCAGGCAAGACGTAATTATTATTATTATTATCCATTTATTTCAAGTATCAAGGCCCATAAAAAACACATACAATACAATATTAATATAACTTAAAAATACTGTAAATACGTGCAACATTATAATTACACAAAAAAAACTAACAAAGGCAAAAAAGGCAATAAAGCAAGCAGGCAGGGGCAATAAAGGCACATGCCTATTTGAACTGATTGCTAAAACAGTAGAAGACGAGGTGATAGTCAAAGTTTGTCCACTTACAATTAATAGTTAATATTTATAGCTTTAATCGTAAAAATATTAACGTTACTATTTCATCATAATTAATAATAACAGCCATATTCGATTGTATTGTTTATATTTATTTATAATATACTTCATTGAACACTATAAAAATACATAACAAAAAAAAACCGTACAAATTTGTAGGTATGTAAATAGTTTATCGTGGGTTTTTTTATTTAGCTTCAAATTTACGGTTTTCGGATTTTTTCCTTTATTTGTGCTACATGATCTTGCTTCTTGTCAAATTTCATGATTCTAGGTCAACAGGAAGTACCCTATAAATTTTGATTCCCCTGAGAGTGTCGAAATATACGTTTTTTTAACAGCCGTATCTATGTTTTACGTTAACTTAGAAATTTGATTTTTTCACAGCTTCAAGGGACTGCAGACCTAAGTATACAGTTTTAATTACAACTCAATACCGCTACGCGTTCCCGAGATAAAGGGTCTTGACAGACAGACGGACGGACGGACAGACGGACAACAAAGTGATCCTATATGGGTTCCGTTTTTTTCTTTTGAGGTACGGAACTCTAAAAATAGATCGAACATTACAAAATATATAATGGGCGGCCTTATCGCTTTCTGCGATCTCTTCCAGGCAACCTTGGAATGGACAGTGATCAATCTGTTGTATCTGAGTTTCTTAATGGTGGTGGTTCTTAGTTTTGGCAGCGTTATCAAGGTATCGTTTCATGATCGGTTAGTAAGTTCACTAATCAAGCAAGTAGATCCAACAATAATTGACTTGGTCCACCAAGCTTAGTCGCTTGGCCAGTTTTGCTTCGGTAAGCACCTGAATAAGATGGCTTGTGAAGCTACTGGTATCACTTTGCCACTGCTATGAAAATTGACTGCACAGTTGGTTTAGTTATCACAAGCGCGAGTGGGCCCTGGGTTTGATATGATGATGTTATTGGATTTTCCAATAAGAAGTTCTAAGTATGGCTTCCTAGGTCCGGAATTTGTGTGTGGGCTCATTTCCCATTACTTGCAACTTAAGTAAGGTATACCATAACAAGCGAAATGTGGACTGTCTGTATACGCCCATCTTTTCGAAGATACACAGGCAGTGATATTTGTATTGAAAATATACCAATTTAGCAACTACTTAGATTGTACCCATCAATCCATCAAGTAGGTATATCTCCTTTCTTTGGTATTGTTCGTCGAATCGTTGGTTGAGCTGCACGATTTCTGACAAATGCGTGCACTGACTGGACAGGTCCTCTCAATCTGTGTGGTTCTTTCCTCAAAAGACCATCTCAGACATCGATCTACATGGTCTTCATATAACCTGACCAAAATTATGTATGGACTTTAAAAGAGACTGTGACTTCTGAGTTTGTTTCGGCCTTTCTTCTCAGAGTAGTCAGTTAGGAAACGTCGACCTCATCTAGTTTTAAAAAAACATCATTGACGTGTAAAAGTGTCTGTACAAACCTACTTACAAAAATAAAATCATTTATCATTTATCATGCTCAGAATGTAATTAAGGGGCATCGCATGTCTTCATATTACAGTAGGGACTGTTGAAATATAAATTAAATAATTGCTACGTATGCAGTCATTAAGTGCGAAGCTACAACTATGCTAATTGCTCACAGTGATATAGAAATGTATTGATTGTCAGTTTGTTAACTTTTTCTATCTACCTGGAAGATTTGCCTCTTTCCTGGTCTAGCACTTTTTAACCGAAAACTTATAAAATAAATAAAATATTAAGCCAAAAGTCTCCGATCAATAGGTGCCTGAAGATGGACGGCGCCGCCGAGGTCGGCCCAGAAAGCGGTGGCGAGATAACCTGGACGCGTACCGCGAGGGCTGGTTCGTGTATCTTTAATAAAACCGAGCCGACTTGGATTTTGATGTGTTAAGAAATATCTAAAATGATTTATATCTGACTCCAGTCATTGGAAATTGCACATGGCTATCTTTGTATAAATATTCAACCTACAAGAAACTGTTTGACAAGAGTTTGCGCAACCAATGCCTGTTATAATATCTATTCAGTAGCCTGTCTTCCCAAGCTAGGCACCCAACTGCGCACAAACCATAACTTAATCTCGAGCATAGCCGCAGGCAGACACAAGTTCAATCAACTAAGTTCAATAGGTTAGTTCACCATTTCACTATCATTAGACATTTTAAGTGGTCGTAAGTTTTGTAATCTTTGCCAGCGATGCATGCTTCAATACCAGTGATATTTCGGACTGCATCTTGTACATTCACCTTAGCTAATTAATTCATTGACTTTGCAACTTAATTACCTACTGTGAAGGACAGATGTTCAGTATTAGTATTGTAGGATTGTATGTTTTATTACGAGTCTTCTTAATGCTTTTGTAGAAGTACCGATTAAAACAGTAAGAATGATCTTATTATTTGGAATGAAGTTTTTTAACACGGCTTGCAATAGGCAATAGATGCTTGCAATAGTGTGGGACGCCCCCCAGCTAGATGGACGGACGACTTAGAGAAGATGGCTGGGTTAGACTGGATGCGGAAGGCGGATGACAGGGTGTTGTGGCGCAGTCTGGGAGAGGCCTATGTCCAGCAGTGGACTGCGATAGGCTAATTTGACTGATTTGATTTTCAATAAACGAAAACTGATTTGCTCAACGATTTTCCCTTTCTTTTTTTTTCTATTTTACATAATAGCTAGAGAGGGATAGTTTTCATGGTTCTCGAGGATGCTAAAGCCAATAGTAAGGTCAAAATTAAAATCCAAGATGGCGGTTGTGAAAAGTTTCAAATTTTTCATCATGGGTGTAGTTTTTTAAGTTTTTCGAGAGTGCCGAAGTAAGTTCAAAATGAAAATCCAAGATGCAAAAAATTTCAAATTTTCATCATGGGTGTCGTTATCATGGTTTTCGAGGGAGCTGAAGCCACTATAAGTTCAAAAGCTCAACTTTTGTGACCATCTGATTTATTATCATGATACTGACCAATCTATCTCGATCACATTCACTAGCGTTTCCTACCTTTAGACAACCATTGCATGACGACATTGGCTCATTCTATCCCAAAGTATTCATAAAATGTATTTAAATGATAACTAAGTAGGTACCTATATTGGATTTAAGCATTAAATAGAATAACATTATGGACAAGGGAGTGGGACAAGATGCCTCATAGATTACGTAATTAAAATTCAATGGAACTAATTTAATTATAGCTTAACAAAGTCAACTCATCATCGGTGTTTTCGTTGCTGACATAATAATGTAGTTACATTGTTAACAATGTTTAATAATGTATTTATAGGCATTTTTAGGTGGCGAGATGGACAGGCGACATTTTTTACCCGACTGCGTCAGAAGGAGGGTTATGTTTTTCGAGTGTATGTATGTATGTATATTTCTTTGGCACGCTCTGTAGCCTAAACGGCTTGATCGATTTCAGCTTGAGCGGTGCCGTTAGATTCGTCTTAATTGTGAGAGTGACACTGGGCATATCAAAATTGAAAAAAAATTAAAATGGCCGATTTATGGCGCAATATGTCTTCAAAAAAAATTTTTTTTCTAGAAACCTATCGAGTGGGGTATCAAAATAAAGGGTTTTAAAAGGTGATTACAAAAATATATATAACTTATATGGTTAAAAGTAATTCGAAGTGACAAAACGTAAAAAACAAGTACCAAGAACTACATCGTTTGCGAAATCTTTCACATTTGTAAACTAAAAAGCTGGAAATAAAAAAAATAATTTAAAAAATAAAAAAACCCGACTGCGAAACTGAAAAGCTACAAACAAGCCCATTTTAAATTAAATAAAAGTTGGAAGTAGGCGGGACCCATACCATTTTTATCATATTTTCAAATTCAAATGGGCCCCGCCTGCTTCCAACTTTTATTTAATTTAAAATGGGCTTGTTTGTAGCTTTTCAGTTTCGCAGTCGGGTTTTTTTATTTTTTAAATTATTTTTTTTATTGTATTTCTATTTTATTGCTGAATGGACCCGCTCTTTGCCTCGATCACGCCTGACGGAAAGCGATGGATGAGGTCTATGATGGAGCAAGCGGGCCCAAAAGATGCGTAAGGCACTGGAACTCCCACGTTTCGACGAAACACAGCAGGCTGCTTGACTCCGGTGGAAACTGGTCGCAAAATCAGGCGGGCGTTAGCCCTACCACCGCGAGGCAAGAATTGGCCGGCCAAATAAGGTGTAGGGTGTGACTGTCCAGGATGCGCCGAGCGCTCGGTTCAAATGATTAACTGGCGGAACGAACTGCGCTACACGAGGAGGCTTCTTCGTGTATATTGTTGCCATCGCGGGCAAAACCTGGATGAAGCTGGCACAGGGGCGTGGGGATTGGCACAAGAAAAGAGAGGCCTTTGCCCAGCAGTGGGCAAAGTCGGGCTGTGGATGATGATGATGATTTAGTGGCATCGCACAGTATGATAAATGCCTCGAAAAACGGACATCGCTTTTTTATTCTTCTAATCGATAGTATACACTGTTTTGAATGTTAGAGTAGAACTCACAGAAATCAATTCAGCTTAGAACCAGAGCTATATTTTTTTCAACATTTTATTCTGGTTATCCATAGAAATCAAAAGAATTGTATTATCTTATTATGTATGCGACGTTTTTATGTTTTAATTATAGTTTGTGATAAAGCCAATTATCTGCTATTTTTAGAAACAAATTTTTTTTTTAGATGTTATTTAAAGCAAGCTACGTAATTTTTTCTGTAATTTTGAAAATTATTTTTTTGCGCAAGTTCTATAAGGTACTAGCATTTTTTTTCAGACACGTTATTGTTTAGTGTTATGATAACCTGCCTGTAAAATATCAGATGCTTATCACGAAGGAATTCGGATTTTTCGAGTTTCGATTTTTTGTTGTTAGGGTTTTCACAAATCAAAAATCTCAAAGCAAAAACATTTTATTTTTTTAATTCTTAAAATGAAGTAAAAATTACTCATTAAGTATAAACAGTAGGTATAGAATTGAATTTGAATTTGAATTTGAATAGAGGTACCCATAGGAAATTTAATGGCTTATAAAGTTTTCTTGGCATTAAATAATATTGTGAATTTCAAAAATTGCCCTTAGAGGCTGTTTGTAGGTATACTTTGTAAAGTTTATTTTGTTTCACGTGCGTATTTGGTCGTTTAATGTATTGTTATATAAAACCGTTTGATATAAAAATATTTTTTATACATTTACGTAATTTACATTTTTTTGATAAAGGAGTAAATGCAGTATAGGGAAGGGGTCCGTCCTCGTCAGTTTATAGTCTTAACATAAAACATTTATTGTATTTTCTGTGTTCTGAGAGTGACAACCCTGTTATCAGAGAAAAAATTGAAAACCATAGAATTATCATATCTTCGATTTCCTGATAGATGTGCATCAGATTTTTTTTACAGTTAACAGTACAGATCTGAAGAATATACTAAGATAAATATTAGGTGCTACTGACAAAAGATGTCCGAGGGAAAAACTAAAAAGGAATAAAGATAAAATCAGGCATATTTATTTTTCTATTATAGGGAAATCTTTTCTGTTTCGCTTATATAAAACCTTGCATATAATGTCAATAAACTTCAAAAACAAATGTTCAAATATTTTCATCACAACGTTTTACCGGCGTTCCTGTCCTCTGTCCACAGCACCGAAAAGTTGATCGGGAAGGTTTTAGCCCCCTCCCTGGTTGACTCTGAAGTGCCGTGTTTGGCCGACGCGGTGAACGCCTGGAAAATGGCTTGCCCGGATACAGATCGGCCCGTGAACCCTTCTTCCCAGAGGCAGTGGGATGAGCCGCTCTGCAGGTTGGTACGGAATAATCTTATTAATACGTCCACCAATACTGCTGAGCGTGCCCGCCTACTGGCTGTGGGTGAGTGGGAGTCGGGCCTCTGGCTTCAAGCGCTACCGTCACCCAACATAGGCACTTTGCTGGATGATTCCACTTTCCGGCTCGCTACTTGTCTGCGTCTGGGTGCCCCTTGCGTGGCTCCGCATCGCTGCCAATGCGGTGAAGGTGTCGACTGCCTCGGACACCATGGCTTATCCTGCAGTAAAAGCGCAGGCCGAATAGCACGGCATGCCAGCATCAATGACATCATCCGTCGTGCTCTTGTCACCGCCGGGGTGCCAGCTGTTTTAGAACCCAATGGCTTGGCACGCGACGATGGGAAGAGACCAGACGGAATGACCATAATGCTTGGAAGGTTGGTAGGTCTTTGGTGTGGGATGCAACGTGTGTCGACACCCTTGCGCCATCCCATCTTCCAAGCACGGTGAGCTGTGCTGGGGCAGCTGCTGCAGGTGCGGAAAACCTCAAACGGCGCAAATACTCTAATCTCTTTGGAACTTATATTTTTGAGTCGTTTGGGGTTGAAACTCTAGGGCCATGGGGCCCGAGTGCCCACTTAGTATTTCGAGACATCGCCAAGCGGTTGGTCGACTCTTCACGTGACCAGAGGGCTGGCTTATTTTTTGGCCAAAGAATCAGCATTGCCATACAACGTGGCAATGCTGCCAGTCTTTTGGGCACGTTTCCTGTTGACAGCGATGCGGATGAATTTTTTGATGCCCTTTGATTATTTTCCCCCCTTTTTATATACTTGTACATATTATTATTTTAATACTGTTAGCTTTTAAAATTATGTTCACAACGTTTATTTTTGCATTTTTCTGGAAATCCAAAAAAATCTTATAAAAATTATAACTCTGTTTTAAAGTATATTTAAGATCCGGGAGTTCTACTCTCGCGTTCAAAATAGTTCATACTTTCGATTAATAGAATAAAAAAGGGATGTCTGTTTTTTGAGGCATTTATCATACTGTGCATCGGTACTATAAATTGTCCAGGCCAGGCGGTTAAGAGGAAATGCGGTCGGAGAGACTTTTGAAAAAGCCCAAGTAAAAGGTTATAATTCGAGGTTTAGCTCTCGCTATTTCCTCCTCCAATATTGAACCAATTTAAAAGATATTTCATAAACTGAATAAGAAGGATATGTACTGTGTCCCTATGTTTTTCTTTTTTCATTAATAGTTGTCAAATTTGTGGGTACACTAGGCCGTTTTTGACAGTAGTTTTAAACCGAGAATTTTTTTTTCTTAAAAATTGCTGATTTAATCATGAATAATATATCATCAAAGAGGAAAACATAGGGACATACAAGTAGTTAATATTTATTATTCAGTAAAAAAAAAACATTGCTTTACGGTCAATAACCAGAAAGAAAACAGACGTGAGCGTTTCTTTGGAGGAAAGACCTCCCGCATTTCCTCTTAACCCGCAGTAGCGTGGTGGGTCATGATGGGGAAGACAACATGTTTACTCGTAAAAAACTCTTCTCATTTATTTGCAGCACATTGGAGGCGACATTGCGTTCCACTGGAGATCCCGGAGCCCCACCGCATGTTTTGTCAAGGGTATCAAATTTGATTAACGACCAATTCAAGTAGATACATTCCCTGCGTAGGCAGGGAAAAAAAAATCAAATGAAACTGCCTCGGTGTTTATCCTCAGTAGATATAGATCTACTGAGGATAAACACCGAGGCAGTTTCATTTGATTTTTTTTTGTTATCCTGTTTTGTGTCCCTCTGCTGGGCAAAGGTCTCCCCTTTTTTCTTCCAAACCTCCCTGTCTTGTGCGAACTCTGGCCATGTTGGCCCTGCAAATGATATTAGATCGTCACGCCACCTTCGCCTTGGTCTACCTCGCCGGCCATGTCCTGCCACAGGCGTCCAGTGAGTGACGATCTTTGCCCATCTCTCCTGGTGCATTCGTGTGACGTGTCCGGCCCACTCCCACTTCAGCTTGGCTGTTATTTCTCCAACATCCGCTACTTGAGTTATAGAGCGCAGCGTGGTATTTCTAAGAATCGAAAATCTTCTGGCAAAAATCAATCATGGACTGAGCTCAGCAAATACCCGAGGACAGCACAGCTGTAACTGATGCGACACACACATGTAATATGATTTTCAATTACAAGCATTCAACGTGTTACGAGCTTCGATGTCGTATAGTATAACGGGCTAGTGTCTGCAACTCCACGTCCAAGCATACGGAAGCTTTGATGTAAACACCATTTGATGTAATGGTCATTAGAACACGAAGCTACCATGTTTGCATAATTTTAATTCAATAAAATGTCTTTCAACGAGGTGTTGATGACATCAACTGACGTGTTGTTGTGATGTTTAGATTTTAATTTACTTGAAGTTAGGCGAGTTGTTGATCGAGTTACGACAGCTTGTAAAATTATTCACGGTTCGTATGCGTTGGATCGAGGTGATCAAGCAGAGAACCAAATTTATTAACATAACTTACCAAATAAGCGAGCTGAAATGAAAATGACCTGGCCATATTATCCGTATAACGTAGACGTGTTCTTGAGTGGAGACCTCGATTCGGTAGCAGGTAGAACGCCCTGAGGCTAGATGGAGTGACGATCTTCGCAGGACTGGTACCAGCTGAATGAGAGTTGGCAAAAAACGAGTAGAATAGCGTGCAATTGGAGAGGCCTTTGTCCAGCGGTGGACTGATCATCATCATCATCATCATCATTTCAGCCGAAAGACGTCCACTGCTGGACATAGGCCTCCCCCAAAAGGGGGGGTTTGCCATAATCGCCACGCTTGGCAGGCGGGTTGGCGATCGCAGTATGGTATGGTGGTGGAATGCATAGAGAACGCTGCTGCCCATTCTCCGGTAAGCCCCTTAGTCGCCTTTTACGACACCCACGGGAAGTATGGGGTGGTGCTATTCTTTAAGTCCGGCACCACACAGCGGTGGACTGCTGTGGATGTAATGATGATGGATGCGTCGGATTTGCATGAGTAGCTGTGCAATTTGCTTTTGTTGCTAATAATTACAATCGCTGCAGAAAGCACAAATTATTTAATGTCTTATTATGTACTACCGCAGGTCGATCCATCTACCCTTTACCGTGTATGCTAACGATGCTTATCGCTCTCGTGGAAACTATCCCTGGATTGGACTTGTTTGCTGATGAATGGGCGACGATCCGATGTTGAAATGTTTGCGCTTCTGTTAGATGACAGAGTGAAAGGATCAACTTAATTTAGTACCTGGCTAATATACACGTACAGTCACGAGCACTAATATGTCAACACTTGGCAACTTTCAATTACGATTTTTTCGTGAAATAACGACACTTCACGCAAACCTATGGGTTCGAAAATACTCTGTTCGTAATAACATAAAATTTCATTCAAAACTGAAGGAGCAAATCGTCTTTGAATAAAGCCAAGTGTATACATACTTATGGTCGTGACTGTACAAGGTGGAAGGGACAATGACGTGCAACCTTACCATTTATCATAGATTTTGGTTTTCCATATAATTAGACCGCGTAGAATTAGACCGTCGTTTTCTTCAGGCGCGTTGGGCATTTTTTGAGATGGAAAAAACCATTGAACTCACGCCACTGTTGCCATAAGCTACATCGCGCGTGTTTTGTTTATAAGACGATTAAAAAAATACCCGCTTCGGATGTGTTCGGCTGTCCTCGGGATGGACTCGGTTTAATGTATGTCCAATATGTCAGTGAGTGATGGCAAAGTATTCTGTTTGTGTTTGGTTTTCAATATTGTCGGCACTCCCGGAATGCCACTGTTTTTTTTTTTATAACAGACTAAAAATATCAGTGTTAGGAGCTAGAATCACGTGCTAAATTGATGGTTACTGTTTGCGCGTTAATGGCCCTGTATAATAATAGTAAATAAATAAATCAAGGCGTGAACCACAAGTGACTATCCATTCACAGCAACAATCACACTAATATTATAAAGGCGAAAGTTTGTGAGTGTGCGTGTGTGTATATGTTTGTTACTTCTTCACGCCCAAGCGGCTGGACCAATTTTGATAAAATTTTGTATGGAGGTAGCTGATACTCTGGATTAACATATAGGCTACTTTTTATCCTTATATTCCTACGGGATCGACATTTACGCGGGTGAAAACGCAGGGCGCGGCTAGTAATATAATAATTATTTATTTATTAAATAGATAGACCTGCATATAAATACCTAAGTGAATAGATGGAAATTTAAACACATAGGTAATAATAAGATATAAAATAATTCTAACTTAGTAGCAAGGAACATTAATAAAGCGCACTTCCTCTCTCTACTTATCTAAAAATTTGCTGTGCCCGACAGGGTCCATAATTGTTTCTATTATTTTTTTATTTACCACCTGTAATTGTGCAAATCAAGCTACCAGAAACTGTCAAAATTTCCCAATCAACTTTGAACCTTATGTTTTAGCGATAAAGTTGAAAATATATTAAAGAAATTTGACAGATTGTAGTAGTTTGATGTGCTCGCGTCTGTACATTATGTATTGCAATAAACGATTTGAGATTATTTAAAGAATCGAAGAGAATGCCAAACAACTATAATTATGCAAACAAAAAGCCTAGAAAACTAGAGCCTTGCTGACTCATGATTGATGTCAGTAAAAAGTCTTATCGAGCCAAATATTTGGCCAATCATTGGACCAATCATATGGCCAATCAATTGTACTACATTGCCTACAATGGCTATTGAGAAGTCATTACTGAGAAGATGAGTATTAAAAGAATGTTTCAAAATCTTTCGTGTTCTCACGACAGTTGGAAACACACGGGAGGGTTTTGCGTCGAGCTAAACGTTGGTTTTATGTTTACAAACATATTGTAAAACTAACTGCGCCACGCGGTTTCGCCCGCGTAAAAATCGATTCCATGCGGATATCGGGTAAAAAAGTTGCCTATATGTTAATCCAGGGTGTCAGCTATCTCCATACAAAATTTTATCAAAATTGGTCCAGCCGTTTGAGCGTGAAGAAGCAACAAGCATATAAACACACCCACACACACCCTCACACTCACAAACTTTCGCCTTTAAAATATTATTATCTTTTTAGATTTGGTGTTCAATGCTTTGTGGGTGATGGAGGTTTTTGCCCAGCAGTTGGAGGAGCTTATAAAAAACATTTAAAAAAAAATTAGATTGAGAATCACTTTTATTTTTTTTTTTGGGAAACAAACACAATAACAAATATAATATGTATACAAATAGTTCAATACAATCCAGAAACAGTTTCCATAGATTACTATACAAGTAAATTATAGGTACAATTATCGGCACGGATCTTGAGCGCTGACCTTCACCTGCGCAAAAGTGAGTTATTGGGTCCCTTTGGTGGTATGAAGTGAGGTGCGGGAGCGGGGTATATATATTGTCGTACAGTGATTATGATAATAATAATATTATTATTATATAATATTATGTTTTATTTTGCCTTATGTGTACGATGCGCAAAGCGATCCCCACTCTACCGCCGAGCGCTCAAGATCCGTGCCGGTAACTATACCTAAGTGTAACTACAACCAGAAGTTCACACCGTTAAAATTTTAAGTGACGTGTGCACGGTGTATAGTGTCGTAGCCTAAACTTAGCTTTAGTTTTGAACATCAAAATTACATAAGACAGTTCCCACCCATCACCACTTCGTAATGTTTAGGCTGGAAAGAAGAAGTGACGCAACAAAGTCCCCCTGAACACATTGTCTGTTAAGTCAGAAGAACTTGATTCTATACAATACTCAAACTCAAACTCAAAGCATTTATTTCAATTAAACCTTGTACAGGCACTTTTGGATTGTCAAAATTAAATAGTCTGTCAGTTAGTCAGAAAGTTGAAGCTAGTTGCCCATTCCAAAACGTAGATCTCTATGGAGAAGAACGGGCAAGAAACTCCATGGACACTCTTTTAAATCAAGTTATTACAAAATCCTGGGTACACATCCTGGGTACTCTATCTGCTTAGCCTTTTTCCAACTATGTTGGGGTCGGCTTCCAGTCTAACCGGATGCAGCTGAATACCAGTATTTTACATGGAGCGACCGCCTATCTGACCTCCACAACCCAGTTACTGGGTAATACGATACCCCTTGGTAAGACTGGTTGTCAGGCTTCCGACTACCCGTAACGACTGTCAAAGATCCACGAATGATAGCCGGCACCAAGTACTTTCCGAGGCACGGAGGAGTCTTGGTATGTAAAGATGGTCACCCATCTCTGTAGATGGGTGACCAATCGCGGCAAGCGTAGCTTAGCCTGATCGATCCACCTGTGCAGCTGTTATTATTTAGCCACGGGCCCCTCCTATTCTTCTATACAAAAGATTCTATGTAAAAGTAACTAATAAGATAATCTAATAAACTCTACATAACTAAACAAAAAAGAAACAAAATACTTGAAGACACCCCAGTACATTGCATCTACGGTGCAAAAACGTCACATAAGCAAATGACGTAATTTTTCAGGAGAAGCGTTTGAAAGTTGGATTGAAAATTCGACATCCTAATAAAATGTATAGTTCTTCTTGACTAAGCAATAACGACACAATTGCCCTCTCACGGAAAGTATACGCACTATACAAATGACAATTACTCACCAGGTAAAGGGGTACAGACGCCAGCACATCAAGCCACCTGAAACTGTCAAATTTTCCCAACCAACTTTGAACTTTATGTTGTAGCGATAAAGTTGAAAATCTATTAAAGAAATTTGACAGATTGCAGTAGCTTGATGTGCTGGCGTCGGTACATTAGCTACTTTTCCCCATACTCTGATCAATTTTTACAAAAATTGCATAAGTGACGTTTTGACACCGTAGGAGTGACATATTGAACTTTCCTGACATTTACAAAGGAATGATTAACACGTGTATTACATTCTTCGCAAAATAGCATCGTACAAGCTAATACCAATGATTAAGATACCGGAACACTCGATAGGGCTGTGTCTACGCTGTAGCCACCTGCCACCCTTTAAAGGGAAGAAAACCTTGCTGATGAATAGAAATACCTTATTATCCATCCATACTTCCATACATACTTTAAGTACCTACTATACAGTATGATCAAAAAGTCATGGATCAAAGGAAATAGGGAGATAAAGGAGGTCATTTCCAACAAAAAAATCTTTCTACAGCACGGCCATAATTCAATTGCCCTAAAAGTTATGAATATTTTTGTATACCGTGTTTTTTTACAATAAGACAAAATAAATTTAAAAAAAAAGTGATATAAAACAATAAAACAAACAGTGTTGTATCATTACTAGACAATGTATCAGCAATACAAAAATTCTATTACGGCTCTTGGTACCAAATTTCAAGAGCAATTAATTTTTTTGCAAAAACTTTGAAGCATTGCCCAAAATCTCACTTTAAAAGCGTTGAAAATGACCTCCTTCATCCCTCTATTTCGTTTGATCCACGACTTTTTGACCACCCTGTATAATTATAATAATATAAGCTTATGCAAATTCAGCCTATAATTTACCCACTTTTGGGACACAGGCCTCCCCTCTTCGAGAGGGAGTGGGCTATAATCCACCACGCGGGACCAGTGCGGGTTGGTAGATGTCACATGTCTTCGAATTTTTGGTTCTAGGACATGCCGGTTTCCTCACGATGTTTTCCTTCACCGAAGACATAATATTATATGTTCGAAATGAACTCTGTCTGTCTGTTACGTTCCACACCTAAACCACTGAACCGATCGTTACGAAATTTGACAAATAGACTGGGATCTGAAGCAGAACATAGGCTACTTTTCTTCCTGGATCATCATCTCCCTAGCCTTTTCCCAACTTTGTTGGGGTCGGCTTCCAGTCTAACCGGATGCAGCTAAATACCAGTATTTTACGTGGAGCGACTGCTCACAAACTTTCCCCTTTAAAATATTATTATCTTTTTAGATTTAGTGTTCAATGCTTTGTGGGTGATGGAGGTTTTTGCTCAGCAGTTGGAGGAGCTTATAAAAAACATTTTTCGTTTAATTACACTGATAATCACTTTTTTTATTTTTTTTATTTGGGAAACAAACAGATACAATAACAAATATGTATACAAATAGTTCAACACAATCCAGAAACAGTTTCCACAGATTACTATACAAGTAAATTATATGTAAGTACCTAAGTGTAACTACAACCAGAAGTTCACACCGTTAAAATTTTAAGTGATGTGTGCACGGTGTATAGTGTCGTAGCCTAAACTTAGCTTTAGTTTTGAACATCAAAATTACATAAGACAGTTCCCACCCATCACCACTTCGTAATGTTTAGGCTGGAAAGAAGAAGTGACGCAACAAAGTCCCCCTGAACACATTGTCTGTTAAGTCAGAAGAACTTGATTCTATACAATACTCAAACTCAAACTCAAAGCATTTATTTCAATTAAACCTTGTACAGGCACTTTTGGATTGTCAAAATTAAATAGTCTGTCAGTTAGTCAGAAAGTTGAAGCTAGTTGCCCATTCCAAAACGTAGATCTCTATGGAGAAGAACGGGCAAGAAACTCCATGGACACTCTTTTAAATCAAGTTATTACAAAATCCTGGGTACACATCCTGGGTACTCTATCTGCTTAGCCTTTTTCCAACTATGTTGGGGTCGGCTTCCAGTCTAACCGGATGCAGCTGAATACCAGTATTTTACATGGAGCGACCGCCTATCTGACCTCCACAACCCAGTTACTGGGTAATACGATACCCCTTGGTAAGACTGGTTGTCAGGCTTCCGACTACCCGTAACGACTGTCAAAGATCCACGAATGATAGCCGGCACCAAGTACTTTCCGAGGCACGGAGGAGTCTTGGTATGTAAAGATGGTCACCCATCTCTGTAGATGGGTGACCAATCGCGGCAAGCGTAGCTTAGCCTGATCGATCCACCTGTGCAGCTGTTATTATTTAGCCACGGGCCCCTCCTATTCTTCTATACAAAAGATTCTATGTAAAAGTAACTAATAAGATAATCTAATAAACTCTACATAACTAAACAAAAAAGAAACAAAATACTTGAAGACACCCCAGTACATTGCATCTACGGTGCAAAAACGTCACATAAGCAAATGACGTAATTTTTCAGGAGAAGCGTTTGAAAGTTGGATTGAAAATTCGACATCCTAATAAAATGTATAGTTCTTCTTGACTAAGCAATAACGACACAATTGCCCTCTCACGGAAAGTATACGCACTATACAAATGACAATTACTCATCAGGTAAAGGGGTACAGACGCCAGCACATCAAGCCACCTGAAACTGTCAAATTTTCCCAACCAACTTTGAACTTTATGTTGTAGCGATAAAGTTGAAAATCTATTAAAGAAATTTGACAGATTGCAGTAGCTTGATGTGCTGGCGTCGGTACATTAGCTACTTTTCCCCATACTCTGATCAATTTTTACAAAAATTGCATAAGTGACGTTTTGACACCGTAGGAGTGACATATTGAACTTTCCTGACATTTACAAAGGAATGATTAACACGTGTTACTATATTACATTCTTCGCAAAATAGCATCGTACAAGCTAATACCAATGATTAAGATACCGGAACACTCGATAGGGCTGTGTCTACGCTGTAGCCACCTGCCACCCTTTAAAGGGAAGAAAACCTTGCTGATGAATAGAAATACCTTATTATCCATCCATACTTCCATACATACTTTAAGTACCTACTATACAGTATGGTCAAAAAGTCGTGGATCAAAGGAAATAGGGAGATAAAGGAGGTCATTTCCAACAAAAAAATCTTTCTACAGCACGGCCATAATTCAATTGCCCTAAAAGTTATGAATATTTTTGTATACCGTGTTTTTTTACAATAAGACAAAATAAATTTAAAAAAAAAGTGATATAAAACAATAAAACAAACAGTGTTGTATCATTACTAGACAATGTATCAGCAATACAAAAGTTCTATTACGGCTCTTGGTACCAAATTTCAAGAGCAATTAATTTTTTTGCAAAAACTTTGAAGCGTTGCCCAAAATCTCACTTTAAAAGCGTTGGAAATGACCTCCTTCATCCCTCTATTTCGTTTGATCCACGACTTTTTGACCACCCTGTATAATTATAATAATATAAGCTTATGCAAATTCAGCCTATAATTTACCCACTTTTGGGACACAGGCCTCCCCTCTTCGAGAGGGAGTGGGCTATAATCCACCACGCGGGACCAGTGCGGGTTGGTAGATGTCACATGTCTTCGAATTTTTGGTTCTAGGACATGCCGGTTTCCTCACGATGTTTTCCTTCACCGAAGACATAATATTATATGTTCGAAATGAACTCTGTCTGTCTGTTACGTTCCACACCTAAACCACTGAACCGATCGTTACGAAATTTGACAAATAGACTGGGATCTGAAGCAGAACATAGGCTACTTTTCTTCCTGGATCATCATCTCCCTAGCCTTTTCCCAACTTTGTTGGGGTCGGCTTCCAGTCTAACCGGATGCAGCTAAATACCAGTATTTTACGTGGAGCGACTGCCTATCTGACCTCCACAACCCAGTTACAGGGTAATACGATACTCCTTGGTAAGACTGGTTGTCAGATTTTCGGGCTTCTGACTACCCGTAACGACTGTCAAAGATCTAGGAATGACAGCCGCGACCAACGGCTTAACGTGCTTTAAAGATGGTCACCCATCCACAGACCAACCGCGGCAAGCGTAGCTTAACCTGATCGATCGACCTGTGTGGCTGTTATTATTTAGCCCCGGGCTCCACTTTTCTTCCTGGATATGAAATACAAATACACGCAGACGACGTCGCAGGCACTAACATTCTACAGCCAGTTAATTAATAAAGAAGGGCTGTGAGTACTAACGGATATCCTGGGATGAATAATGAGCTCATCTGAGATCATAGCAAATGATCTCATGCGAGGTCACCAGATCTCAATCTAGAAAATTTCAAATTGTTGTTCCTAGAATATGAAGTAATGTTATTGTTAAGTGCTTTGAAAGCTTATATTTGTTTGTAATGATGTAATATAAGATCAAAAGAAACATTTAAATGTAACGATGATTTGCACATCGAAACATGTTAGGCTGTCAAATGTTTATCATCTCACTTAGTGCGAGCATGTATTTTAGTTTTGACTGAAGACGATCGTTTTTAGATCGATCGTCGTTTATTTCTAGATCGATAGATGAATAAAAAAATAAACATTACATAATGCTAAACTTGAACATGACTGGATTTTTTTGTGCTTTTATGTCAAAATTCATCATCATCTGCCTAGCCTTTTTTCAAACATGTTGGGGTCGGCTTCCAGTCTAACCGGATGCAGCTGAATACCAGTCTTTTACATGGAGCGACTGCCTATCTGACTTCCACAACCCAGTTACTGGGTAATACGATACTCCTTGGTAAGACTTGGTTTAATGTCATAGTTGAATGCAAAAATTGAAATAAATAAAACCAAAAAAATTATAGACAAGATAGTTTCTCGCTGTCTCAAAATCTTAGACCAAAACAGACTCGGAAACCTTATGTTGTTAAAAATGAGAAGAAACTGGAACAAATCATTCCGAAAATGTATTTTTTGAATCTCAAGCTCATCTTCTTCTTAGCCAAAAAACGTCCACTGCCAGCCTTAGCATACCAGAATACCTTAGCCAAACAGGCGCTTTACTTTGTGTAGATAATTTCATCACCACTGCTCTCAAAACGGTGAAGGAAAACATCGTGAGGAAACCGGCATGTTATAGAACCAAAAAATTCAAAGACGTGACATCTACCAACCCGCAGTAGGCCCGCGTGGTTGATTACAGCCCACTCTCTCTAGAAGAGTGGAGACCTGTATCCCAGCCCCTCCCAGCAGTGGGAACATGGTAGGCTGATGATTATGCTAGCCTTAAGCTCCCCCAATCATCGCCACAACGTCAGTTTCTGCGCTTCCCGTACCTACCTATAGTATAAGGACCCATTAAAATAGATGGACAAACTTTTAGAAATCTTTCAGACCACCAAAACAAGGACGATGGTAAAAAAAATATATAAGAAAAACGCATAGATACTTACAAGCAAAATAATAATCATCATCATCATTTCAGCCGAAAGACGTCCACTGCTGGACATAGGCCTCCCCAAAGAGGAGGGGGGGTTTGCCATAATCGCCACGCTTGGCAGGTGGGTTGACGATTGCAGTATAGTATGGTGGTGGAATACATAGAGAACGCTGCTGCCCATTCTCCGGTATGACCCTTAGTCGCCTTTTACGACACCCACGGGAAGTATGGGGTGGTGCTATTCTTTAAGTCCGGCACCACACAGACAAACAATAAGCATCTAACGAAAATACACTAATGTGCCAGCAATTTATTAGGTAATTTAGGTCAAAGTAAAATCAATTTAATCAGTGCTTTTTTTTTGCGTGGATATCTTTAGTTAGACGTAACTACTGAGCGCTGTGTTAAAATTTGTCCATTTATTTTAATGGGACCCTGGTATGCCTTCCCGTACTGTATGCTTCTGTGATCTTAGATTCGGCTTTACACAAAACTAACCCGTATATCACACTAATCTATATATATAAAATTCAAAGTCCTGACTGACTGATTGACTGACTGACTGATATATCAACGCACAGCCCAAACCGCTGGACCTAGAGACTTGAAACTTAGAAGGTGTATTCTTTGTAATGAGTAAGTATCCACTAAGAAAGGGTTTTTGGGAATTCAACCCCTAAAGGGTTAAAATAGGGGATGGAAGTTTATATGAAAGTCCGACAGTTTTGAAGTTAGGATCTTCTAATTTTGTATTTAGGCTGACAATTGAAAATTAATTTATACGTGTCTCAGCGTTTTTGATAATTCCACCCCCGAAGGGTTAAAAAGGGGGGTGACGTTGTGTATAGAAAGTCATTAATTTTCGACGTAAAAATCACAAAATTTATTATCTAGGCTTATAATTGGAAGCTAACACAACTGTGTTGTTAGAATTTCATCCATTAAGGGGGTGAAAAGGGGGGTGAAATTTTGTCCTGACTGACTGATATATCAACGCACAGCCTAAAACGCTGGTCGGTACCGCTGGGTAGAGAAATTACTTTTCGAGGGTGTGTTCTTTGTGAAGAGTAGATATCTACTAAGAAGGGGTTTTTGGAAATTTAACCTTTAAGGGGGGAAAAGAGGGGATTTTGTTTGTATGAAAAATCTTATTCCTTGAGTTAATAACCATGAAACTTGGCACGAATACTTATCTAAATAAATTACGAAGTTTGGCTTTTTTTTCCAAACTACCCCCTGAAGGGGGATTGGGAGGTGTCAAAGTTTGTATGGAAGAATTTTAACGCGTGGTCCGATTAACTCGAAACTCAGTATTTATACTTAAGACCAAAAATAAAGAATAACGTGTATCATCGTTTTTCGAAAATTTATCCTTAACGGGGTGAAAAGTTAATTTTATAGGGGAAGACTTTACTGCGTGGCTTGATTAACTCGAAAATTGGTATAAAGAATCTTTGAGTCGAGTAATGAACACATCCCAAACAATTTTACGAAATTCTACCCCTGTGGGGTGAAAAACGGGGGTTACAGTTTATAAGAAAAATCTTATTCATTTGGTTAATAAACTCGGCAAGAATACTTGCCTAAGCAAGTAATAAAGTTTATCATTATTCGTTTATCAAAATACCCCAACACCCCTTGTGTTGGGGTGTTGAAGTTAGTGTGCAAGAATTTTAACGCGCGGTCCGATTTACTCGAAACTCAGTATTAATACTTTTGACAGAAAATCACACTAATATTATAAAGGCGAAAGTTTGTGAGTGAGTGTGTGTGTGTGTTTATATGTTTGTTACTTCTTCACGCTCAAACGGCTGGACCAATTTGAATAAAATTTGGTATGGAGGTAGCTGACAACCTGGATTAACATATAGGCTACTTTTTATGCCGATATTCCCACGGGATCGACACTTTCCCGGGTGAAACCGCGGGGCGCAGCTAGTAATTAATAATAACAGCCGCACAGATCGATCGATCAGATTACGCAGACTACGCTTGCCGCGGTTGGTCTGTGGATAGGTGTCCATCTTTACATACCGTGACCTCTCCGTGCCTCGGAAAGCACGCTAAGCCGTTGGTCCCGGCTGTCATTCGTGGATCTTTGACAGTTGCTAGAAACCCGAAAGTTTGACAACCGGTCTTATCAAGGGGTATCGTATTTGGGTTGTGGAGGTCAGATAGGCAGTGGCTCCATGTAAAATACTGGTACCCAACTGCATCCCGTTGAACTGGAAGCCGACCCCAACATAGTTGGGAAAAGGCTAGGCAGATGAAGAATCAATAGTAAGTGTATGGGGTTTTCGAAAGTTATTACCCTTGACGGGACAAAAAGTGGTAATTCGATTTATAAGGGGATTTTAATGAGTGCCTTGATAAACTCAAAAAAAAATGGTACAAATAAGTTTGGACTTGAAACTTGGCACAAATAATTATAAAGTTCGATTTTTTTTTTGGAATTCTAAACTAACCCAAAGGGGAGATTGGGGGTGTCAAATTTAGTATGGAAAAATTTTAATGCGCGGTCCAATTAACTCGAAACTCAGTACCTATCTAAGACCAAAATAAATAATAAAGTGGTTCAGGGTTTTTCGAAAATCTACCGCTAATGGGGTGAATTAATTGGTAGTCAATTTCACAGGGCAGGATTTTATTACGAGGCTTGATTAACTGGAAAATTGGTATAAATAATCTAGATTATGTTTCGAAATTCCACCCCTATGGGGATAGAAAGAGGGGATACAGTTTATATGAAAAATCTTATTCATTTGGTTAATAAATTAGAAACTTGGCAATATTTGGGTCAGTAAATAATAAAGATTATCACTTTTAGTTTAAAATATCCCTCACCGAGGATTTGGGGGGTGACAAAGTTGATGGATTAGAAAAATATTTAACCCGCTGTCGGATTAACTCGAAACTCGGTACTACTAAAACAAAAAATACTTTAAAAAAGTGATTTAGGTTTTTTCAAAAATTGACTCCTACGAAGGTGGAAAATTCTACTGCTTGCTTTCATTAACTCGAAAATGGGTATGGGTCTTTGAGTCAAGTTATGAACACATCCCAAACGATTTTTCAAAATTACTCTCCTGGGGGGGTAAAAAGCTGGGATACAGTTTATTTGAAAAATCTGATCCCTTTGAGCTATAAACTAAAAAATTGGCCCGAATACTTATTTATATCTAAATAAATGATAAAAATCATAAAAATACATTTTCGAAATTATAAGAGGAAAGTACGAATTTCACGCGGACGAAGTCGCGGGCAGAAGCTAGTATTACCTATAAAGGCAAAAGATTGTGTGTGTGCAGGTGTGTTTATATGTTTGTTACTTCTTCGCGCTCAAACGGCGGGACCAATTTTGATAAAGTTTTGTATGGAGGTAGCTGACACCCTGGATTAATTTAAAGGCTACTTCTTATCCCGATTTTCCCACGGTACCTATCGACATTCACGCGGGTGAAACCGCGGGGCGCAGATAGTGAATTCTAAAAGCAAGCATAATTATTGTCGTCACAATGACCAAATAGATAACACAAGTTTGCCTCTGCGCAGTTTCCTAACGTGAGTGTAATGGGCGCTTATTTATAGGGTTCCGTGCAACCGCCATCAAAACGCTCTAACTTTGTCATATGTAAACTAATTATAAGTTGTCAGCTGTCACTTTCAAAACCGTTGTTATATTGTCACAAGTACATAAACAAATGAAATAACCTTTACATGTTTATTACTTACGAGTACATTCGATATTTCTTAGTTTATGTTAAGCATTACTGAATGCCAGTATAAAGAATGCATCGTACGAAATGGTCTGTAATTGTTTTAGAAAATCACACTATATAAAGGCGAAAGTTTGTGTGTGTGTGTTTAAAAAAATAGAAAAAAAAAGAAAAATTGTTTATTCTGCACAAACAAAACGTACATTGCAAATAAAAAATAAAAAAAATACAAAACATACACACACAACGTAGTCAAAAGCCTCGTTCTCAAGCTTAAAAAATGTTGACAATTTTGTCCATTACTTGATATTATCATCATTGTTATTGCTTGTTTATATGTTGTTACTTTACTTACCAATTTTGATAAAATGTTGTATGAAGGTAGCTGACACCCTGGATTAACATAGGTATAGGCTACTTTTTATTCCGATATTCCCACGGGATCGACATTTTCGCGGGTGAAACCGCGGGGCGCAGATAGTAATAGATAATTGTTCAAAAACAGCACCTCGGCACCTGAGAGCAGTGGTGGCCAAGTGGTAACAGCCGCGACTTACGAGTTGTAGGTCGTAGGTTCGAACCCAGACAGGCGCTTTACTTTGTGTACATTATTTCATCACCACTGCCCTCAAAACGGTGAAGGAAAACATCGTGAGGAAACCGGCATGTCCTAGAACCGAAAATTCGAAGACATGTGACATCTGCCAATCCGCACTGGGCCCACGTGGTGGATTACGGCCCACTCCCTCTCACTGAGAGGAGGCCTGTGTCCCAGCAGTGGGAACATTATAGGCTGATTATGAGCACCTCGGCAGCGGCCTGTGTCCCAGTAGTCAGTATATTATAGGTTGATCTTGCTTATGCTGTATGCTTTGTTCAAATAATGCTAAGAAGAAATTTATGAATTGCACATATTAGAGAAAACACAAACAGAATACTTTGCCATCACTCACTGACATACCGGCTATACATTAAAACCGAGTACATCCCGAGGACAGCCGAACACATCCGAAGCGGGTATTTTTTTAATCGTCTGATAAACAAAACACGCGCGGTGTCGCTCACCGTACAGCCTCCTCTACACGTAGACAGATTCATCAGCAGATGGCCATCTGCGAATGCTTCCGCCGACGTGTAGACGGGGTAATTTGCTAGTCTGTAGTAGGTATTTGACGTACTACACGTCGGCGGAGGCAGTGGCAGATGGCCATCTGTTGATGCATCTGACGACGTGTAGAGAAAGCTTAACAGTGGCGCGAGTTCAATGATTTTTCCCGTCTAAAAAGTGCCCAACGCGTCTAAAGAAGTTTTCACTTCAAAAATCATTGACAGAGGTCACAAATGTCATAATGAAAAACTTTGAATTTAGAAACTACAAATAGATTTTTTTATTTTTTTTTTACATTTTCATAGTTTAAAGTCAGTACGATTATTTGAAATGGTACTTTAACAGAAATCACCATAAAGCAGTGAGCAACATTGGTACCAATACTTGTTGCTTTAATTTGAGATCTGGCATTTTCCTCAAAGTGGACTAATTATAAGCTAGTAAAACAAGCTCATCGTTCTAGTTCGTAAAATACATACCAACCTACGTACAAAATTTGCCAATCCCTCAAACGACGAACGATAGAAACATGAACGCTTCTTAGAACTCCTTGTTTTTAAAGCAAAGAGTTCTAAGAAGCATTCATGTTTCTTTATGAAGAAATAATTAAAGACCCTATTAGCCTTTAGTCAAATATTGATTCGAATCGACAATAGGACACTGGCTGCGGTCGACTGGCCATCGAAAGGGCACAAGTACAAATCGAAATAAGTTACATAACGTAACATTCCGACAACTTAGTAACTTATGTTGTGATCCCAATCTTAAGTTTAAATGTAAGTTTAACTAAGTATAAACAATTGTAAGTTCTTTGGTAAACAAGAGATTTATTGTACCTACCTTCTTGTTTACAAGATAATGTTAACGAGATTTATGACTACATGGTGTTAATCACTGCAAAATTTAATAGCAACTGCACCTACGCTGATTACCCGACTGCGGCCAAGCCCAAAAGGAGGGTTATGTGTTTTTGATATCACTTTTCTATTATTTTGTTGGGTGCACCTTGTATAGTCAACCACGGTTTCACAGCATAATGTTCCTGTATAGCATGGACGACCGACAGAAGAAAAGCTTAAATTAGAAAAGAGCAATATTTAATTATTGACTCAAACTCAAAGCATTTATTTCAATTAAATCATTAACAGGCACTTTTGAAGAAGAGAAGAGAGGCACTTGTCAAGAAGTCGATCAGTCAGAAAATATGAAGCTAGTTGCCCATTCCAAAGCGTAGGTACCTATGGAGAAGAACGGGCAAGAAACTCCATGGACATTGATCCTCTGAAAACTTATTGGCCTTATAATCATATACACTTATTTAACTAAATGGGCCTCTAGAAACTGGCCAGCGAGCGCTACATCAAAGTTGGTCGCAGTAACTTGGCTTTTTAGGACACCAAAATGAGCTTTATTTGAGTTTCACCAAAAATGGCACATTTATAATATTCGAATGTGCATTAATATACATTATTGTATCATGTATTTAGGTAATATAAACGGAAATTATTTGGTGTTTGATTAAATACTTAAGCCATAAAAAATCCGTTTTTATGAAATAAAAAAAAAGTATACTGGACCCTCCACCAAAATTTAAAAGCACACCATACCGCCTTCATAATCTGACAATAATAAGCAGTTTGCAGAATGATGGACAGCTGGCAAAAAATAGGCAATAACTGGCTGCAGGTCGGAGTTAGCTACTGACCCACTGATTCAGATAACATGTGTTTGTAGGATTTTGTAACGTTTCGTTTTATCGTAAGTTTGTGTGTGGCAATGTAAAGTGGTTAGGATGAGAACAGCCAGCGCGTTTTGTTCCCATGGGTAATGTATAAGATAATTTTTCAGGGTTAAGTTTAGGGCAAAATGGACCTTGGCATTTTATGTTAGACATGTTGAAGGCGGAAATTAAGTACCCTCTGCAGAGTGGTGCTGTGTTTTGAAAAATATCTCGTCATCATCATCTGCCTAGCCTTTTCCCGACTATGTTGGGGTCGGCTTCCAGTCTAACCGGATGTAACTGATTTTACATGGAGCGACTGCCTATCTGACCTCCACAACCCAGTTACTGGGTAATACGATACCCCTTGGTAAGAACGGTTGTCAGACTTTCGGGCTTCTGAGTACCCGTCACGGCTGTCAAAGATTCACGAATGACAGCTAGGACCAACGGCTTAACGTGCTTTCCGAGGCACGGAGGAGTCTCGGTATGTAAAGATGGTCACCGACCCACAGGCCAGCCGCGGCAAGCGTAGCTTAACCTGATGGATCGACCTGTGCGGCTGTTATTAATTAGCCACGAAAAAAAAACTATAAAGCTAAGCTGAAGAGTTTGTTCGATTTTTTATTTGTTTGTTTGTTTGAGCGCACTTATCTCTGGAACTACCTGTCGGAATTGAAAACATCTTTTTGGATTTGATAGCCTAATTCTTGAGGAAGGCTATATTGGCTATATAAGGCTTTTCTTGCTCTTATTTAACATCACGCTTAGATTTTTATTAGCCGAGCAAGAAGAAATAAAGTCAGAAAGAACGCTAAGCAAACACGAAGTAATAGCACGGGCAGGCGATGCGATGTCGGGGCAGCAAGTAATTCCACGTGGACGAAGTCGCGGGCAGAACCTAGTTATTTTTATAAAGGACAGTCTACCCTCTACACGAACCGTCATAAGGCACGATAATAATTTGGGCAAAGTGGAGCAAATATTTTAATTTGGGAATCATACCTACACTTATCCCTGATTAGCCACGGGCCCCTCGGCCCGTGCCTAAATAAAAACAGCCGCACAGGTCGATCGAGCAGGTTAAACCACGCTTGCCGCGGTTGGTCTGTGGATGGGACTTCAACATAGTTGGGAAAAGGCTAGGCAGATGATGATTCATCCCTAATTAAATTGTAAATGGTGCATAATAAAATAAACATTAATTAAATGAGTTTTATAGGACCCCGGTGCTAATCTTTATAATTGAAAGAGCATGCTAAGTACACACATAAATAAACAGTTTATTCCATTGTGGTCCTTGTTATCTATCTCTGAGTTCTCAGCGATAGAATCCTAAAGCTTAACACATAATTCGTTAGGAGCAGTGCAGTGGCGGAGAATTTATGACTGTTATGCGCCCGCGCTGGGTCGCGGGTCAAAGGCATTAGGATGATATTCAATGTTTTGTCCGAGTTTTCTGGAAAGGTTTTAGATTAGAGGTATGATACTGTAGTAAAATGTGTCTTTGGTCTAGTGGTTGTTAGCGCGGCTGTGGAGTGTGGGGTCTTGACTTCAATCCCCGTGTCGTACAAAGTGTTTTGCCTTAACACTTCGAAGAAACAGGTGTAATTTTATGACATTTTTTTGTATGTAATTGTGTAACCTAAATATTTACATGAATTCTAATGAACCTGTACTATGGTTTAAAATAGTACGATCGCATTACTAAAATAAAATCAGTAATGAAATTATCCGGAAAAGAACCGGAGTTACCGACATAGCTTGCAGAGTAAGCAAACTGAAGTGGCAGTGGGCTGGCCATGATTGTCAAAGGACCGATGGCCGGTGGAGCAGACGAGTCTTGGAGTGGTGACCGCGTATCGGCAAGCGTAGTGTGGGACGCCCCCCAGCTTGAAGGACGAGTGACGACCTTTAGAAAGTGGCTGGGATAGACTTGATGTGGAAGGCGAAGGACAGCGTGTTCTGGCGCAGCCTAGGAGAGACCTATGCCCAGCAGTGGACTGCGATAGGCTTAGTTGATTGATTGCATTATTAAGATCATACTCGAATAAAGATCTTTGATGGAAGAAACTTTGATGTTATTGGCAACGCTACCTACACTAAAAGAAATAAACAGTGAATAAAAATGAAAAAAAACATTAATCTGAACTGCTTTAAACAGTTCCATATGAGCCTAACGTTCAAAACAGTACTTTTTACTGATCCGAAAACAGTTAAAGCATGAGGCAAAATGTTACCGTCATGACAGTAAACTTTAACGTTTTAAGTAGCTAAAAGGTCACAAAATTAATTATTTTATTCATTGAGTAATATCGTTTAAACCATTGAAATTTAATTACATTAAGTACAGTAATAGTGGTGTTCCTTTTTTTTGTTGTTTTTTTTTTCAGTAAATAGTATGTACAATCATTAAAAGTTACAGTTTTGTCATTTACTGTATTACAAACATTTCTTCTTACTGTTTAGAGTCAGTAAGTCGTAATGAAAGCGCCTTAATGTGGTGTAGTAAGAAATATATTTTTTTTTGTGTACTATTCATCGTCCTCGGTTATCTTCTAACTGTTTCGAGACATTCATCTGTTTTATACAACAGCCACGATAAGGCCCTTTGTACTAGGTACGGTGTGTAGGAATGGTATGGATCACTATAGAATGTTGTTGACGGACACGTTATTTCTACGGCGCAGTTTATACGTGTGTGGGCACGGTAGTCAGTGTTGTATAGATCACTATGGAAGCTTGTTGACGGACACGTTTTTTCGACGGCACGGTTTATTTGCCGTGTGTAGGCACGGTCGTCAGTCAAGTCAAGTCAAAACATTTATTTCAAATAGCATATATAAAAGGCACTTTTGAACGTCAAAAATTACGATAAAATAGAATTGATTCCAGTCGCCCATTCCAAAAGGTACTTGTCGTATTGTATTTAGTTTCAGTGTTGTATGGATCACTATAGAAGCTTGTTGACGAACACGTTATTTCTACGGCGCGGTTTGTACGCCGTGTATAGGCATGGTTGTCAGTGTTGTATAGTGTGTTGACGACGTTTGTTTCTATAGTGATCCAGGAGGATACATCTCTCTAGACACAGGTCTACAGTGATGTATGTACGCCGTACCGTAAAAAAATCCTATCGTATACAAAGTGCCTAAGAGATCTACCTGAACACTGGACAGCTATCACTAATCATATATTCACTAACGATAGGTACTAACAAAATGACCAGACGACCTTTTAATAAACAGTCCTACGTTACTCTTATTGTTGTTTAATTTTCATGTGTTTGTTTTTTAATAACCGCTATGATTAATGACAGTACTAAACAGTACGGACAGCATTCTTCAAAATGTTGGACTTGATTTATTAGTCTGTTTGTGTATTGTGGAGGTGAGTCTTGTAAAAAGGTTTGTTGTTGTTGGATTAGTTATTAATTATTGACGAGCTTTCAAGGCATCTACAAAACAGAACTGGGGGCCTAAAAAGGTAACTTTGCCAGAATTATAAAAGGATAACATAATGGACAGTTAACTGTTAAGTTAATCGTATCAAATCCCATTGGTGAAGCATTTTTTATTTATTTATTTTTTGTCTGTGCTAAAATATCAATCAATCCAATCCAAATCCAATCCCAATCTCTTTGATTATACCTACGTAGTGCAGCGAAAAAAAAGAAAAATACGGACTGTCTTAACCATATTATAATTCATAATGTTATCCTTTTATGATTCTCTAAAGTTGCCTTTTTAGGCCCCCTGCTCTTAAAACGGTCAAGGAAACCGGCATGTCCTAGAACCAAAAATTCGAAGACATGTAAGATCCGGCAACCCACACTGGGCCCGCATGGGCCACTCCCTCTCAGGAGTCCTGAGTCCCAGCAGTGGAAACATTATAAGCTGATAATTATTGTCATCCTAGAAACAAAGCTGAAAAGTCTCATGTGCATTAACAACGTCACCCATAGTACCCTCCAAACCGAAACGCTGGTTGAAGGTAGTGAATTGACAATGGATTGATACCAGTCGTGTTCTGTTTGCCTCACTATACGATGGCTATTTACGACATAGAAATCTATGTACACACGTCAGCACATCAAGCTATCCGAAACTGTCAAATTTTCCCCATCAACATTGAACCTTATACTACAGCGATAAAGTTGCAAATCTATTAAAGAAATTTGACAGATTGTAGTAGCTTGATGTGCTGGCGTCTGTACTTCTGTTCTGCGGGGTGATTGCGTAACACACTATCAGTAGCAATGGGTTTCATTTTGACAGTTCAGCAACATTCATTGCGTTTTTTACGTTGTTGAGCAGACACGTTTTTCGAACATATGAAGCAATGGATTAGCAATATCCTTCAATATGATTTAGATTGAGTGTTATTACGCGATTACGGTGCTGTTCTACTAATAATTACACGTTGAACGATTTTTCTATCTCATTTATTTCTGTGGCTAAATAATAACAGCCACACAGGTCGATCGATCAAGTCAAGCTACGCTTGCCGCGGTCAGTCTGTGGATGGGTGACCATCTTTACACACCGTGACCCCTCCGTGCCTCGGAAAGCACGTTAAGCCGTTGGTCCCGGCTGTCATTCGTGGATCTTTGACAGTCGTTACGGACAGTCAAAAGTCTGACAACCAGTCGTACCAACGGGTATCGTTACCCAGTAACTGGGTTGAGGAGGTCAGATAGGCAGTCGCTCCATATAAAATACTGGTTGGTATTCAGCTGCATCCGGTTAGACTGGAAGCCGACCCCAACATAGATGGGAAAAGGCTAGGCAGTTGATTTATTTCTATATTAATTTAATGCGTTTAATAGGTCATCCATATATTTTATTCTAGCTGTTGTAAGTAGAAAACATGGTACCTGACATGAATGTTATATTTTGCATTGTTATACTTGACAAGGTTATAAAGTTCATAAAAGCCATGCGTTATCGACATACCCATCGGCTTTATAGAATTGAAGGATTCGTTACAATGCGCGGTTGATTCGTGACCTTATTCTTCGTCTTTTGTGTCAATGGATTACTAAACCTCACATCTGCGTTCCCTCAAAAGGCTTGGAAGAGGTATGTAAGTATAATTAGTACACTCACATTTCACTAGTTATAAGTATCATGTAAAAATGGGCAAGCCTATAATTGGCATATTAAAATGGGCCCAATTTCAGATTACTGCGAAATTCCTGATGGTAATACCCAACAACACTACACCCGACTTAAGGGCCTTACATTGTGGTATTTTGCTACTGCAAATCCACATCTATAGCATTGTTTATCCTATCCAATACTCACTTTTACAATTATGATAATTACCATTTTAAATCATACTTTTAGTTATCTTTGATGTTTTTCTACATACAAATCTGTATTTCACACCATTTATTCCTTCCTTTTATTGTAACTTAGGATATTTACTTTTATTGTAACTTAGGATGACTCCGTCATCAGACTAGGAACCTGCTTCTCATCGGCTCTTGCTGCAGTTGAAGACCAGGGCATCTCCGTTCCAGAAGAAGATTACCAGGAACCACGTCAAGAGATCTCCGAGAAATCCAGGAACGTCATCGAGGGACCTCCTCCTCAAGACCCCAGAGGAAGGAGACCAGTGCTTCATCATCGAGTCAAGGGACCTCTTTCTCGGATTCCGAAGCTCTTATAAAGACATGTAAACTAATAACCACTCAGGTTATTCGTTACGTTACAACATGACCTAAAGCGCGGTCACTGTCGGACTGCATAGAAAAGAAAGAGAAGCGCGATGACACAACGCTGGTAATTTATTGCAAAATATGAAGCAATTATTTAATTACAAAAAATCTATTGTTTGAACTAAAATACTAGTATTTTAGTATGTTGCTTGCAGAATAATCTGACAAAAAAACAGAATGATTGTATGTATATTAGTAGGTATGGTTTTTATTGTAAAAATAAAGTTTTTAGAGGTATCTTCATGATTTTTTTCTATGGTACCGAATTAGCTGTATTATACATTTTCAACACACTATCTACCTAGCATATACTCGTATCCTGAAGAATATCGAATCTCGTATTTTTCTGATATTGTTTACTGTAGTCGATCATATATTTTGATTGTTTCTAAAACTTGTTTTTTTTTTTTGTGTTTAGATCCTGCAAGCCCCTTATGGATCGTACCCATGACCCTGTGACCCCATATTCAACAGTCGCGCTTGCGTCCACTGGACTACCGAGGAAAATGTGTGAAGGCTTACCTATAACTTTAAATAATCATCACTAGAATAAAAAATGTGGTCATCTAAAGAACATTATACCTCATTGAGTTCTGTGATTGAGTCTACACTGTCCTGCCACACCAATTTAAACACTGTAATTTGAAAACATTAGAAGTAATAGCCAATTATTTTTAAAAGAGTAACCGTGTAGTTTGTTGCCGGCTCTACTCCAAAGGTAACGACAAATTGAAACCGTGCACCTAGCTTCTGACGTTTTATAAGTGCCCATGTAAGTTTAAGTGAAGAAAAATATTTTGATTTGATTTTAAGTTCGTCCTATAACAAGTGTAACATCGGCTGATATTCATTCACATTCTACACAACCGGGGCCATTTAATTATTATCTACTAGGTGTGCCCGGCGGTTTCACCCTCGTAAATGTCGATTCTGTGGGAATATCGGGATAAAAAGCCTATATGTTAATCCAGACAGTCAGTTTTTTTTTGTCAAAATTTTGTATGGAGGTCCATACGAAATTTTATCAAAATTGGTCCTGCCGTTTGAGCGTGAAGAATTAACAAACATATAAGACACACACACACTCGCAAACTTACGCCTTTATAATATTAGTGTGATTTACGTATTTAATAAGAAATAGAAGAGTGGGATTATAGAGTTTTTGCAGATTACCAGGTAAAAAAGTTCTTAGCAGTAAGTATTGCTGTGCTGAGACCCAGGGTACTGCTGCTCTGGCCAAACTGAGGTTGATCCCACGTGGGTTGCATCTCATGTCAGTCTGTCATGGATATGACTGCGCGCGTCGATTGTTTTAATGATTAGGAAGTCTCGTGACTATTTGCACCAGTTTGAACACCTGCATATGGGTTAATTGACACAACCCTTGATTAGGTATGTTTCACCATATTATCTTCTCAGGGGTAGTCAGATAGGATCGACTCCATCTCGGTTTTTTTTTTTTTTATATATCTTGTAAAAGTCTGACAACCAGTCTTACCAAGGGGTATCGTATTACCAAGTAACTGGGTTGTGGAGGTCAGATAGGCAGTCGCTCCATAAAAAATACTGGTATTCAGCTGCATCCGGTTAGACTGGAAGCCGGCCAACATAGTTAGGAAAAGGCTAGGCAGATGATGAGATGATGATGAATTGTAAAGAGTTTAAAACCTTTGGATGACGTCTTCCTAGTCAGTTACAAAAATACTGTAGCCTTCCGATGTTAACCTAATCAACTCTTAACTATTTCATGAAGCAAAATTACGCCATCTTGTTAAAATATTACTTCGAACTCTATTTAGCCTGGCTGTAACAAAACGTGATCAGCCTTAGCATCTAAATAGTCGTAATATTTTACTAAGTAATATAATATTGCTGGAACAAGTAAAATAGGCATTTATATGAAGGTACCTATTACAGTTTATTATATATATTTATTGTCTGTGTGGTGCCGGACTTAAAGAATTGCACCACCCCTTACTTCCCGTGGGTGTCGTAAAAGGCGACTAAGGGCCTTACCGGAGAATGGGCAGCAGCGTTCTCTATTTATTCCACCATCATACCATACTGCGATCGCCAACCCGCCTGCCAAGCGTGGCGATTATGGCAAACCCCCCCAAAATTGGGGGAGGCCTATGCCAGTGGACGTCTATCGGCTGAAAACGACGAAACGACGACCTATTACAGTCCAACCAAACTTAGTTTTAAGCCGAAATATCTATTTTCGAAAAAAAATATGTATTCAAATAAAATCGATAGAATAAGACAACAACAAACTCCTGTTGTTCAGTATTTTTATCTGCATTTTCATTTTGTAAATATACGTTTTCTAACATCTATCAACAGATTGATTAATTTTAAGAAAATTATGTCTTTGAGAAAAGTTTTAATTTTCGTGTTATTTATCTTTACAAGGTATTATTTATGGTTTAAGATTAAGAGATTGACACTGCATTACTTTTACTTTTACAAAGAAAAACCTTTTGACAAACCTAAAAACTAAAATCATTTTTAATTTTCGGTCAAAAATGCAAATGAGTTTCGTTTTTGTTTTACCGCAAAAAATAATCATTTTCGGCTAAATTCTAGTACCTACCTACCTATACAAAACATTACCAATTTGTCAATCATTGCGGTTATGGCAATACCAATAAAAGTAATAAATATGATTAACAAGTATTATAACTATAAGTAATCAATCATAAGTCGTCTCCGTTGCATGAAAGCAGTCTACCTTTATTTTATTTTTTACCATTTATGTACACACTTAAACTGGGTTATTGGTAAAACATTAACAAACTCTTAAGAGGTCATTGTACTCATCACTATGAACGACTTTTACTATGGGACCAAAACTGATATCGCGAAAATAAATCTGCTAGTTCATTTTGACGAGTTAGACGAACATAAATGTAGGGAACAACTGATTTTTTTTGCGATTTCTGGCTTGGTCCCATAGTAAAAGTTGTTTATAATGATGAGTACATAGACCTCTTAAGAGGTTGTTAATGTTTTACCAATAACCCTGTACAACAGACAACAAAAGAACAGAACAGAAAACTAGGTACAAAGGTGATGCTTATTTCATAACAAATCTCTTCCAGCGTACCTGCGATAGGACAATAAATAGAGAGATGTAGACAGCGTGTGGAAGAGTAAAGGAGACAAAAACATACATAAAATCAAAAAACAATTCACTTAAAAAACTAAACTAATATTATGAGAATATACTTACATAGATACAAATGAACATACATACTTCTAAAATAAAGATCACTATAATGTTAATAATTATAACGTAATCAAAATAATGTCTGTGTGGTGCCGGACTTAAAGAATACCATCACCCCTTATTTCCCGTGGGTGTCGTAAAAGGCGACTAAGGATCGTACCGGAGAATGGGCAGCAGCGTTCTCTATGTATTCCACCACCATACCATACTGCGATCGCCAACCCGCCTGCCAAGCGTGGCGATTATGGCAAACCCTCCCAAAATTGGGGCAGGCCTGTATCCAGCAGTGGACGTCTATCGGCTGAAACGACGAATCAAAATAATGAATCACAACTATGATGAAGTGGAAAGATAGTGTTCTTTCATTATTTTTTTAAAAACTGCAACAGTTTGACAGTCCCTAATGTCAGGCGGTAGTGAATTCCACAACTGCTACCTTCAGTTGGTATTTTAACTTTCGCTTCTTAAAAAACAAAGGGAGTTAATAGAATAAGTATTCTTTAATATTTTTCTGTAACAAATCTCATTAAATTCAGCATGAATCCAGGCCCGGTAACATGGTCAGGTCGTTGGGGCGTCAATATAAGTTTTTAGGACCTAAACGCAAAAACCCCAAGATTTTTAATGCCTAAAAGTATATGATCGACTACAGTAAAAAAAGTCAGTAAAATATATGATATTCTTCAGGTAGTGTGTTGATAATATATACAACAAATTTGTTACGATAGAAAAAAATCATGAAGATACTTCTACAAACTTTATTTTTACAATTAAAACCATGCTAATATACATAGATTTTTTGTCAGATTATTCTACAAGCAACATACTACACTAGTCTTTTAATTTTTTAGTCCAAACAATAGATTTTTTGTAAACAGATAATTGCTTCATATTTTGCAATAAATTACCAGGGTTGTATAATCGCGCTTCTCTTTCTTTTCTATGCAGTCCAACAGTGACCGCGCTTTAGGTCATGTAGTCCCTTTAATTAAACAGTCACAAGAGAATACGTTTGGTCGTAAACAACTCAGCCTATTGCAGTCCACTGCTGGACATAGGCCTCTCCCAGGCTGCGCCCCAATAACCTGTCCTCCGCCTTCCGCATCCAGTCCGTCCCAGCCACCTTCTTTAGGTCGTCCGTCCATCTAGCTGGGGGGCGTCCCACACTACGCTTGCCTATACGCGGTCTCCACTCCAGGACTCGTCTGCTCCACCGCCATCGGTACTTCGACAAACATGGCCAGCCCACTGCCAAATCAGTTTGCTAACTCTGCAAGCTATGTCGGTAACTCCGGTTCTTTTCCGAACAATTTTATTCCTGATTTTATCCTTCAAAGAGACTCCGAGCATTGCTCGCTCCATAGTGCGCTGAACGACCTTGAATTTGTGGACCAGCCCGACCGTCAGTGTCCGCGTTTCGGCACCATATGTCATGATGGCACGAAGTATGCAATGGAAGCAACACAATTAAAAATATTTGCTACTATTACAGGGCTTTAAGGCATTTCAAAGATTTGAGAAAGCATAAAAATAACACTGTTTTTTATAATCATAAATTTATTATCTTATCTTAGAAAAATGGCTCGAGTACTCTAAGTATAACTTTGAAATAAAATAGTAAAATCATAATACGCATAAATCTTAAAGCAATGCCATAACAATAGTAGGTACCTATATTTAAACAACCCTTTGTGCGTATGTCTGTCCTGTCAGTTGCTGTTGAATTTGAATGCAACAAATTTAGTTTTGCCTCTGTATTGTGTTTCTTATTTATTTCCGTCAATCCAGACGAGAACAATCATTGTAAGCGGACCGCACCTCTTTGGAAATACTACAAGAAACGTGACTACCAAGTTCCACCCTACGTGTCGTTGGTCGTCACACCTTCGGGTATGCCGTCAAAGTTGCCAACTTTATTGAAGGAGACAGAGAATAATCTTAGTTACAGAGATCAGAGTGGTAATGTCCGTATTTTTAAGAACGCTTGCATTCTAATATTAAATGATAAATGATTTATTTTCTGTAAGTAGGTTTTTACAAACACTTTTACACGTCATCATATTTTTTAAACTAGATGTGGTCGGCGTTTCCTATCTGATTACTCTGAGAAGAAAGTCCGAAACAAACTCAGAGGTCACAGTCTCTTTTAAAGTCCAGACAAAATCTTGGTCAGATCGTGTGAAGACCATGTAGATTGATGTCTGAAATGGTCTTTTGAGGAAAGAACCACACAGATTGAGCGGACCTGTCCAATCAGTGCACGCATTATTTTGTCAAAAATCGTGCAGCTTAACTTTCAGAAATTGAGGAGCTCAACGATTCGACGAACAATACCAAAGAAAGGACATTTGGGTAGGCCGCGTAAATTACTCAAACTACCAGATCATGATTAAAACTAAGAAGGAAAACAGAAAAAAAATGACTCACATAGTCCTCACATTCACAATAATTAAATGACAAAAAAAAAAAACTTTACAAAGTAAATATTCATGTCATTGTCGAAATAAAATTCATCAATGTCAAATATTAGTCTTAATCTGTCAAAAACACCTATTATTTATCTACATTTTTGACAAGTGACATTGATTACTGCTGAGATGACATTGACGCCTAGAATTTGAACGTTTTTAAATACGGGAATTGGCCTTCAGAAGTATTTTTATCTGGGGGCCTAAAAAGACCTCTTTGGCAGAATCATAAAAGGAAAACATTATGAATCATAATGAACAGTTAACTGTTAAATTAATCGTATCAAATCCCATTGGTGAAGAATTTTTCAGTTATATTTTTTTGGCTGTGCTAAAATACCAATCAATCCAATCCAAATCCAATCCCAATCTCTTTGATTATACCTACGTAGTGCAGCAAAAAAAAAACAGGGACTGTCTTCGCCATATTATGATTCATAATGTTATCCTTTTATGCTGCCAAACTGGCTTTTATAGGCCACCTGGTCTTTTGTTCTCAAGATTTATAAAATCCAGGATTCATAATATGCCATCTTCTACCAACAGTTCGCCAAAGTGCCACCATACAATTGCATCAAACCAGCAAGATTTAATATCTATTAGCTGTCAATGCATGTAAATTAAACATCTTTATATTTATTAGGTGTATAAATGCCACATTTGAAGAGTTAAACGCTTTGCTACCGTTGAAATTACGACCAGAACCTTATTTTATTGCAAAAGGTGCGAAATTATGACTAATGTACGTTATTCTGGTGTTATAATAGTATCAAGTTGCTGACTTTAAACTGCTAGGAAAGAGTAAAATATCCTTTGTAGGAATAATAAGTAAATGATGCGTTTCAACCAATGCATAAAATGTTAAAATACGAAAGCTAACTTTTAGCTTAACGTAAGCTTTTATTTTGTGTACTTATCACGTTCCCACTGCTGGGACACAGGCCTCCTCTCAATGAGAGGGAACAGGACGTAATCTACCACGTATGACCAGTGCGGGTTGGAAGATGTCACATGTCTTCGAATTTTTAGTTCTAGGATATGCCGCTTTCCTCACGATGTTTTCCTTCACCGTTTTGAGAGCAGTGCATAGTGCAGTAAAGCGCCTATCTGGTTCGAACCTACGACCTACAACTCGTTGCCACCAGGCCACCACTTTCTTTCTTTCAAATACTATAGAATAGCATCCAGTTTGCGAACAACAAGTCATGCATTGCAACAATAGCAACAGGATAAACACGTGAATGGCCAAGTAATTGAATAAAACACACAATAATAATATGGGCCTCAAGCTCTCATCTTAAAATGGTTGGTATTTTGGAGCGCCCACCGATTGAAACACAAGGGTCACGGTCTGTTGAAAAGTCCAGTAATTTCTGATATCGATAAAAAATACGTAAGAAAGATGTAGGGCATTGTTTGAAGGTTCCTGTGTTGGTCTAGGCGTGTAGCTTCTACTGACAAAAATTTAAACAAAAGTACGCAAAGTTTTAGCGACCATTATTCGCAACACGCCTTTAATAATGGAATCCAGCGCCCCCTATCACTAATTAATAGGTCAAATTAACTAACTAAATGTCAAAATCAACCCTTCAACGAACGCGGATGTCGACACATAAAAAAATATGTCGATCACATTCTTTTAATAAAGGAAGACCAACCTTCTTACGACGACGCTACAGCGGCCCTGATATCATTTTCAGAATGATTCTCACTCATCTAGAGAGGTATATATTGGTCGGAACGCTAGTGCACATCACAGTCAGCGCACCATCGCTCAAGACACAAGTCGTCTTCCTTAGAAATATTCTATTTTAATATAAAATAATGAAATTGGTAAGTCGATTTCGTTTCGTCAATCGAGAATAGTGGTGCAGTTTGGGTTTCAGAAGGTGCAAGCGCCCCTTACGCTTGATGGCAAGATCGGTGACTTATCAGGCTGATTTGTCAGTCACTGAGAGCTGACTGACAGTTTGGCCTGATAAGTAGTTTAATTGGTCTGGAAACCCTTGAACATTTCAAGTTAAAGTTGCAATTTTTTCAAACAAATTTTTCCCTCCCTAAAGTTTTATTCCTCGGTATAAAATAATAATGTAACGCCTTATTATTTATTGTGATAGTTCAGTAATATACCTAATAACTTTAACTAACCGCAAAGCCGTTAAATCCAACCATTACGAAAGCTCTTTCAGCGATTCAGCGGCTAATTGCTAAAGCTAACTTAACTACTAATAACTCAATAATCTCATGTTGTTTGCATTCAATGTGCCAACCATAATTTCTTTTATTATATCTTCGTCAAAATACCAACCAGTTGCAAAAACCCATTGCACACGGTTGCAAACATAAAATCACGTAGAAAAAGAATTAACAGCACTAGAAATCCTCGCCATGAATTTATCTATCATTCGCAATATGAAATCGACATTTCGACGTATAATTACGAACATACACATACACTTAGGAGTGTAATTAAACAAAATGTCTATAATTAAAACATGCTCATCATTGATTTGAATTTCAATGAGGTAATGGCCATTTCAAGCAAAAAAACTGGGTTAAACAGAATCAGGGCAGGGTCGAATAATAAACTTTTTTCTAACGCACCTGTTTGTTTATGCGGTGAATCTTGACATTCCCCTAACAAGGAGTCTTGACGTATCAAAAGCTTTACCGCCTTTAGATTCGCTATGTTTTAAATCATCCTTTAAAAAAGTGTTCTGTCCTCTTTACAGCTCGTAGTAGCCGCTGTCCTCGGTGTCTGCTTAGCAGACCGCCTTGACAACAAATACCTCCCTCCCAGAGGTAACGCTGGCGCTGGTGGTTTCGGCCCCGGCTTTGGCGCTGCCGGTGCTCCTGGCTTCGGTGGTAAAGCCGGAGGTGGCTTCGGAGGAGCCGGTGGTGCGGGTGGATTCGGCGGTGGAGGCGCTGGTGGTTTCGGCGCTGGTGCCGGTGGCCGTGGAGCTGGAGGTTACGGAGGCGCTGGCTCCGGATTCGGTGGTGGTGCCGGACCTGGTTTCGGTGGTGGTGCCGCGCACGCTGGAAACGCATACAACGCACCCGCCGGTGCCGGTGGCGCGTACAACGCTCGCGGTGGCGGTTCCTCCGCTGATGCCGGCGCTCAGATCCTCAGGCAGAACAGCGAAGTTACCGCTGAAGGATTCTCTTACGACTTCGAAACCTCCAACGGCATCCGTGCTGACGCTCAAGGCGTTGCCACCAATGGAGTGCAGTCTCAGGGAAGCTTCGCGTACAAGGGTGATGATGGCCAGGACTACAGCATCACGTACACTGCTGACGAGAACGGTTTCGTGCCCCAGGGTGCTCATCTGCCCACTCCTCCCCCGATCCCCGAAGAAATCCTGAAGTCTCTGGAGCAGAACGCCCGCGATGAGGCCGCTGGCATCGTTGATGATGGTGAGTGATGCATTTTTACTATCTCTGTTCAATGCACCAAGCTATTATGTTTTATGAATACAGTAAAAAAAATCAGTTTTACGATTCTAAATACCACACTATTATAAAAGTTTAAATTCTGTGATATAACAAAAAACTTGCAGTTTCGATATAAGTAAGCTGTAAATGTTTTACGCGTAATCAGATAAAAACCATTAATGCAGTCATTATTTTTAAATCTGCCTAGAAAAAAATGTTGACACAACTGATTGATAGATAGATATAAATTTAAATTAAACTAATGTCTATTTTTTACGCTTATTTGCTCACATTAACTTCAACCAAATTTTTATTATTAACTAGAAAAAATTTGCTAACAGCAAAAACTCATCCAAATCGCGTTTAATAACCCTAGCGGTACAAAACATCAGTGAAGTGGTCAAAAAAGTTATGAAGGATTGCGCAAAATTACAATCATTAGGATTAAAAATGACTGAACAAGAATTATATTGTTTATGTAGTAATATGAAAAATTTTTGTGCTAATCATTAAAGTGACCACAAGTTTTAAAAGTACGGTGAGCAGATTAACCTTGTTGATAATGATATAACTGAATGGACATCATTTAGTCAGAAATGCCTATAAATCGAAGATAGGAAATCTAAAACAGCCTGTATGCAGATAATGTCGTTAAATGTAATACAGTGAACTTATCTTAATAGCATAAATTTCTCATAAACGTCTCGTAAACTTAACGTAATATTAACTATCCAACAACGTTAGTATTAAATCAAAATCAGCAACTATTTATCCGTCAAGCTTCGCCAATATTCGAAACAAAACATCTTCATAAATAACAGACCAAAAAACCATCAGAACCAACCGTAATAACCTAAGCTCTGCCATTAGAAAGGCTTCCATTCACAAATACATTACAATTTACTAACAAAACACTAAGCAACACTAGACTTGTACTTAATCTTGTCAAGTCCCAACATTACCTCAGTAACTTGAATCAGAGATTACTCACTATGCAAGCACTTGACTCCTTTCTTACAACGCCCTGCACACACATAGGCACATCACAAAATCTGTCAAAGACATCGCGTGAAAATCTCGGTTGCATCCCCGTCAAATTATGTACAGACGACTGTTGCCTATGTGTTTGTGCACAGAGGTGAGAACGTAAGAAGTCTTTGCATCTGTGTAGCATGTAATTTGTTCCCTGAGTACCCTAGTACTGATGAGTTACAAAATGACGTGGGATCATTGCATCATGCATCGTGATCTAGCTTGAAGCAAAGTAAGGCACTGCATAGGTCGGATTTTAATTGATTTCACAGCTATTCTGGGTGAACTTTGCAGATAAACAGATAAGGGAATAAATGGGCTTGGTTGTAAAAGTTTTGAAACTTGGCTGTAAATTTATTCCTAAATTGAACATATTTTTTACCAAAAATGTGGCCCACATAACAGCTTTATTTTTGTATCTATCAAGAATAAAGTAATAATAAAAAGATTTAACGAGATAGCTCAAAATCACAGCAAAGAAATATTTTTGTTTTCAAGTAGTCATAGTAGTCGATTCACGATCAAATCATGAATTCACAAAACCACAAGATATTCCTTTTTAAATAATATCAATTACCATTACATAAAGCAAGAGCCTTGTCGATCCTACGAAGTCAAGATCCTACAAATTAAAAGCAGATGCACCAATTAAATCAAACTATTTGCCTTTGATTGACCATAAATAGTCTTTAAAATGTAAGTTATTGGGTTAGAACGCAGTCATAAAGTATGCAGCCGTATTTGAAGGCAGATCTTCTCAGCCTTGCGAAATGAGGATTCTTGGCTATCCTATATTGCATACTTTATTGAAATGGTCAGGTCAATAAATATTAATAGGATTTTCATTTATAATTTGGTAGTAAAACATTTATTATTTCCTCAAGTTTTGGAATTTGAGAGAAATATGGAGTTACAAATCAGATGTTTTATCGTGGCGTGTGAATTCTCGGGGTAATTGGTATTCGTAGGCGTGTTTTACCTTACCTAGTACATACAGATTAACTCGATCTTTATAACGAAACGATCTATTGTTTCAAGTGCCTTCCAGTGATAGTAAGGACCACAGACGAAGATCTAGACTAATTCATTGCGTCTCTTGTATTTCTACTGCATTCGTTATTGACACTTTTGTCACCATTGTCTGTTCTATCAAAGTTTATCGATGTTTAACGAGCGATCGAGTACTCGTTTGATCGTAAATTGATCGTGTTCCTAACGTCGATACTTAATCTGGGCATCCAGGCATAGTCATCTATCTTGGGCAACCATTAATAAATTTTCAGTATGTAATATTTCACGACGGAAATTGCTCGATCATAATTGAGGTCTGTATAAGATTAATGACAGATTCGTGGAGATAATACAACATATCGTGTAACTAAGTCATATAATTTTACTGTGAGAATAATGTCCATGTGTAATAAAATTTGCAACCGGTCACTTTGTCAATTTATAAAACAATTCTCATTTTTATAAAAATCTTTTTTCAACTATGACTTCTTCCATTTATTTTTGATTTGCATGTGTATCGTGCACTAGAAATCCAAATTACTTTAGGAATCCATTATAGCCCTCACTTTTTACACTGCTTATCATAGCCATTTCTAAAGACTACAGCAAGGTATCATTTTCGGGCCACTGTAAAAATCCAAGTTTTTTTCCTTTCCAAGTTACTATATCAAAGGTACAATGATCCTAATCCCTTATAAATAATTCCTTCAAGTTAAATTCCTTTCAACATCTACAAGAAATAACCGACCGTTAATACAATTGAGTACAAAACAAATACCAAATTCTAAACCAAGACAAAAAGTCAAGATAATAACTACAGATTTATCTCAAAGCGACGAGTTTGGAGATTGATTAGTGAACGCACAGGTGAATCTGATAATCTTGACGAGATGATTGCGTTTATGAATTTATTCATGCCTTTGTGATTAGTTCAACGCCTTTTCGGTGTTTGTATTTTTTTTTTTTGCTTCGTTTTCAATTATTTCTCTTTTCTTTTCCCATTTTGAAAGTTCCTTTAAAATATATTTCTTTTTTATTTTCAACTAATTTTCATGTGTTAAATGTTAACTGACATCATTTTTAAGTAAATCAATGTTACTATTGCAACTGTACTTCTTCCAGTGTTTCAAATTTTGTTGTCTTTACTTCCAAAAAGTTTTTTCTTGTCCTATATAATGCATTTTCCACGATGCATTTTGGCACAATTATGTTTTATATTTTGTACATTTTGACAGTCTAACAATTAGACCCTTACGCATTATATCACAATATTTTTTTGTCATTTGCACATTCATATACATTAAGACTTTTGTACATTTTGACACTAGGACTTTGTTGCCCATTGTTTTTTATCTTTGTAACATTTAGAATCCGGTGTCAGATGTTTACCTTACTCTTCCTAAAATCATATTACAACAATAATACTCGTACAAGCAATAATACTCAAGAAAATTGCATAATCGAAAACAAATACCGAATACATAAGCTGCAGCATTCAAAACAATTCGAAACATCACATTACCCTCAAATCATTGTAATTCACACCTAGCTAGTTCGCAAAATGACCAATTTCTCAATAGCTCCGGACGATAATATTAATGTCTCGACTTACATGAACTGTAGTACTTCAAAGGTCTCTACAATCTTTGCTGCAATTAACCCGGTTCACACTCGGTTTCCTCGCGGATTAACTAACCGATTTCTTAATAATGTTAAAACAGGGGCACATTAGGGTCGTCATAAAATACTAAATTAGATACCTGCACAGTTTCCAGAGCATCATTTTTAGATCCAATAAATAAAAGCTGGCCAACATTTAAAAAGAATTTTAAAATTTTATCCAGTAAAAGCTTTTGCTTGTATGAACAATAAGAAGAAGATATAAAGTCCATTCACATCAGAATAATTCGATACCAAAATATTATTAATGCAATTAAATACTAATATCGAATAACAACAAACCGTACAAAACTAAGTACATTTCAATTAACCAAAGCTTAAACAAACAACAACTTACAACAGTTTGTACCAATTATCGCGATTCACACAGAGATCTTCGAATGACCAATTTCTCAACAATATAGGACGATACTAATGCTTCGCCTTCTTGCACTGGGTCACGACGTGACCGCACCACTCACTGTAAGGCGTGGAGCACATGATCCAGACTTCAGATAAACGAAAGGTCAGACATGTGCAGAATGACATCTAGTATCTATGAGTTGTTGTTATAGAATTTGTGGAAGCACTGCATCTTTTGTTGATTTTAATTTTGTTTGTTGTTGAAAATCTGTTTGGATTGTTTGTCATAGTCAATGTTTTTTTCGCAAAGGTGGTGGTCAATAATATAATGACAATACCTAAACTTACTCTCGATTGAAATAAATATGAAATAAAAAAATAATAAACTAGAAAACATACACAAAGACAAAGCCTTAAAAGCTAGACCAATTTATTAGACCAACCTGTCTAACCAACATCAATCGATTAACCAATTCACCTAGTTACCAGAAAAACGCCAACAAAACACATGTCCCAGCGGTTGCATTACCGAATTACTCAAAAGCAAACGTACCATAATGAGTGCATTTACGAGAGATGGGCGGTAATCGCGAATATTAATGACTCCTGCTACAGTAATAAAGGTTTCATCTAGATAATGACGCGTTGCAACACCGATGTGCACTGAGCTTTACATTTTGTAACTTTAGCTAAGTTTAGCGAAAGTGTTTGTGGGATCTTTAAGTTAGACTGGGGATGAAAGTAAGGTTAAGAATATTATTTGCAACTATTTTACTTATTATCGTCGAAACTATCATTTCCTACTTACCTAATAAAATGATACAGGGCTTGTAATATTTTTCTAAATACTTCATCTACTTTGTAACTGACCGTTCTCAAAACCTTTTAGATTTTCATCTGAATTTATTCACCTTCTATAGTCGTTTCATAACTTTACCATGGGCAATAATGTCTCAGGTTTTTATCAGGGTACAATATATCAAACACAATACCTAGATTTACAATATACACAAAAAAAACCCTTTCAAGACCTTTTTCTCCCACTCTTAACAAAGGAGGTCTAATGTCACAAATATTAACATTATCAACACACATATCAAAACGGAATAAAGAATATTTTCTTAGAACTTTACATGTATGTTAGCAGTTATGGTGCTTTGTTCGCTATTCTCATGGTTACAAAATGTGGGAACATTAGATGCCAAGATATTTCGCACTATATTAATTACTTCAAAATTTACAACGTGTTGAGAAACTACAATGAAGTTAAATCATAGATCTAACATCAGTTAAAGACCGTGAAGATTTTGTTAATGTGTTTGATTGTTATCTGAAGCTTTATAATGATTCAATTTTGCTGCTTGAGTAAGAAGATGAATTAATGTGTTGACTACTGTATTATCTTCATTGATACTATGATGGTTTTCTTTGTATTTCTTTAACTAGTTCATTAAAGTTTGTTCCAAATTCAGTGCAATACTATAGACCATAATGGTTTATATTATTTGGACCAGTTATTATATATATATATTAAGGTTGCAATATACCATCGTCGGCATAAAGATGATAGAAATAGCAATAGGATTTCCAAAAAAATTGTGCAAATCTCATTACCCTGGATTATCAGATGGATGCCACTTGTCTCATCAAAATCAAACACGTACATAATCACTATTACCCGTATCTTCATAATAATTTTCTAATCTTAGATCCAGCATTACATTTACGCAAAGAGTATGCGCACAAAAACGTTGTGTGTGACTATATATTTTCGTAACTTGTCAAACTGACAGACAGATTAGCGGTCTTACTAAAGTACTTACACAACAGGTCAATGATGAGCTAGTTAGAAGAGAGATAGTTACTGATAATGGAGTTACTGCCATTTCTGAGATGGTCAGATTATAATTACGTCATGGTAATGTAATTTTAATTGGAGATTTTGAGTTAGCAAATTGCATCTCGTGATAGGCGTTAGGGGAGTCTACTGATATTTAGAATACCGATGATATAGATACTTTAAAATTTTGGGAAAATGTGACGGTCTATAAAATCAAACTTTCAGAAATATATAGAATCAGACTCAGACATCATGCAGGATCCAAACAATTAATGGAATAACCATTTGGGAACAAAATTCAAAAGACATAATCTGCCATGCTTTATATTACACTAACCTTACAAGCATTCCACATCGTCCACAGATACAGGTGTATTAAAAGTCTCAGGTGTATCCAATCAGTCATTAAGTAAACCTGCGTTTAACCTAGAACCAGCATACCCATGCAGTGCGGTCATCTTCGCATTCTAAATAACACGATACGATTTAAATAATTCGAGCGAACGTTAACGAGAGCGTTCATTGCTAGCCTTGGAGCTTTCGATGAGTCGAGTGTGGCTAAAAAGTAAGCGAGTGAGATAGAGAATATTGCAGAAGACATACGAATGAAGTTTTTGCTGAGGAGACAAACTCCTGCGAACAAGTCGCTGCGTCATCTTCCCAGCTAAAGCACTGGAAAGTGGTGAAGGGTGGTCATGTCTTTGTAATTTTTCTCAGTCTAGTTTGATTATATGACTCTTGATTTTGAAGAGGATTCTGTGGTCAATGAGAATAATAATGGATTGATAGATACTGAAGGGCTTGAATTAGAAAAGTATTGTGTTCTTCTAAATACTTTCAAATTAAGAATACCTGGATTACTATTTAACGCAACACAATGTATTAAACAACAAATTATAGAGGCAGATTTAAATAATGACAACATGAGTTACAACGACAATGAGAAACATACTAAACAACATCAATTTAAAATAAACGTCCCCACAATTATAATATTTGCACGCAACGCTTACTTTACGGCCACCAAAGTAAACAATACAGAAATATTATGTGCGTGATCGAAATTACAGAATTATTTCGTAATTGAAAATGAACACAAATTATATGACCCACTTGTTACTGTATATTACAAAAGGTCATTTTAAATACACATAATTTTAATCATCATTTATGTAGACATAGCTTGCAAGACAATTCTAGTAATATACCACTTTGCTGTGTTTAAAAGAATTGTTTATCAAGACTCTGTAAGAGAACAACAGCTTACAGCAAGACTTATAAATTCACCGTAAAAAACTGTCAAATTAAATGTAAAGTACTAAATTTTCTCGTGGGCTCTTCTGTCTCCCTCTTCAATTTTTTTTTTCAAAACTTTGGATCAATGACAAGAATTGCGAGGATAGATTTCACCTTCCAAAAAAACAAGCAGAAAGCCAGACGAATAAGATTTGAATATCATTAACCTGCCTGCCCTTCACAAGGCCAATATTTGACCGCTACCGACCAGCGCCAACATCTAACGCTCTATTTCTAATGAACTTGTTGGTTAGTGAACGTCAGGATGTTGGCAGCCAATCTGTTAGTCATTAGGTTTGTGAACCCGGTGCGTGAAATGCCCTGAGAACGACAAGTTGCGCATAAATTACTTTGTCTGATGCTGATGCTTATATATTGAGAGCATTCATTGTAATCAGCAACACGACATCGTTTCTTATAGATCAACAGACTAATTTATACACCCATTTCATCTCTTAAAATGTGGATTTACCACGAAAGTCATAAAACCACCAGCCGACTTTAAAATGTCATATCAATCAATTAGATCACAGGAACTTGAAGACACCACTGATTATAACTCAACCAATTATCTCATTATTCCAGGTACCTACCGCGGTGAGGGCGCTGGCGCAGGCGGCAACGGTTACGGATCCGGACCCGCTGGTGGAGCCGGAGGCTACTCCGGCGCTGGAGCAGGCGGTTTCGGCGGTGCTGGTGCCGGTGGCGCTGGATCCGGTTTTGGCGGAGCTGGCGGGCACGGATCCGGTTTTGGCGGAGCTGGCGGGCAGGGATCCGGTTTCGGCGGAGCTGGTGCTGGCCGTGGTGGTGCAGGAGCCGGTGGCTTTGGAGGTGCTGCCTCCCGTCAGTACCTCGCCCCCAACGCTGGAGGTAGGGGATCCGGATCAGGAAACTTCAACTCCCAGACTGGATACCGGTACTAAGATGGATACTCTCGTGGTGATGCACGGAGGTGATGGCTGTGCAAATGTAGAACAGAAATTATGGAAAAAATTTAAGTATTCAAGTGAAAATTCATTGAAAAATACAAATAATTACGTTGATTTTTTATAAAAATCAACCTAATTACTTTCTATTTTTTTGTGACATATATCAAATTGTAACAACATGTTTTGATTTGCACAGTCGTTAATACAATTTTCGTTTATCTTTGTTATTGAACATCGTATTTATTACTTTCATTTTTTTTTCGCACTCTCGTTTATCGAACTACCCTCCGCCATCATGCACTGGTATATGATGTGAAAATAACGAATATTTTGCTGTGAACCGATTTATGTGATGATTACTTTTAATAATATTGTTATTATTTTTGTTTATATAGAATAATACTGTCTCTCTTTCTCTTTATGATTATGATCTCAAATCTTTGTATAAAACCCTTTTTTTCTATAATGACATTAAATTCTTCCTGTTAAAAATGATAGTTATAAGTTTTTAAACAGCAATGCAAGGACAGTATAGAGTAAGATGGAAAATGTATAAAAAAAAGTTACATTTAGTATTTTTAAGAATTGTAAATATGAAATGAAGCAAACGAATATACGACTTAATGCAAAAATAATGATTTTATTTCGTTTCCTAAAACCCAACACTATTCTGATTAATGATACACAAAATAATATAAACCTAACTTTTATACCTACACAGCATTGTTTGTGAAAAACAGTTGAAAATGTAAACCTCATTGGAAATAAAATATCTGAAAGCTTCAAAATTTCTAATAATACAAAAATGTTATTTGCCATTAAACTTATTTATACTCCATTTGAAATAAGATAAGACATTTAATAAACCTTTTTTACAGTTCGTTCAAGCGATTTTGACTTGTATTCCGTAGGCATTAGGATGGTATTAAAAGCAAAAAAGTGGTTACAATACCAACTCTTTACTGCAGCTGCCCTATTTCATGCCTCCAACGCAATAGAATTCAAAATCGATTAAACGGACTGTAAAAAAGGTTTATTTAAATGTCTAATTTTATTTCAAACGGAGTATAGTTGTAAATGAAAGTCAATGTAATATCTTTTTATGAAAGACTATAATATATATTATATAAGCTAACAGACGTCGGGAATACACCAGACGGAATGACCATAATGCCCTAGAAGTTAGGCAGGCCTTTGGTGAGGGCTGGAACATGTGTCGACACCCTTGCGCCATCCCATTTTCCTAGGACGTAGGGCCGTGCTGCTGCAAGTGCAAAAAATCTCAAACGGTGAATATATTCCAATCTTATTGGGAGTCGAGCCGTTTGGGGTTGAAACACTAGGGTCATGGGTTCCGAGCGCCCACTTGGTTCTTCGAGACATCGCTAAACGGTTGGTCGACTCTTCACGTGCCCAGAAGGCTGGCCTATTTTTGCCCAAAGAATCAGCTGCGTCATACAACGTGGCAATGATGCCAGCCTTTTGGCAAAGTCGCCTGTTGACAACGGTTCAGACGAATTTGTTGATGCCGATGATCCTTTTTCCTCTTTTCATAAAATTATTTTAAGTCTGTGAACTTATTATGCCAATAATCTTGTTATTAGGTAGTTCGAAGCTATTGTGATAGGTGGCGCTACGAGCATATATTTTTAAGGTGCTGTTTATTTTCATCACGTAGAGCTACTCTCTAAATGGAGGCATGATTAATATCTGAGAACTTAGGACTGCTCGTCTCACCCCAGTTTTTATACTCACCTTTCCTTTTAAATCCTAGAGTCAACTTGGATTGTGGACTTATTAAGAAAACTCCATTTTACTACTTCACTATCAGCCCAAAATGTGCCCATTGCTGCGACAAAGGGCCTCCTCTCTGTGAAAGGGAGGGAGCCATAATCCACCACGCGGGCCCAGTGCGGGTTGGCGGATGACTTTACTAATTACTAGAGTAAAACTGGCGACTTTGCTCTTGATAGAATCCTAGAACTATTTAAATATCATAATAATTAGTTCGAGATAAAAGCAGGTTATGTATGTATATACATAAACTGCTTTTATCTGTATGGCAAAATATGGTGTGGTGTACCTACAGGTACTCCTAACCCTTCAAGATTATAAGCGTGATGTTCTGCACCTGCATGAAGACTCGACACGATTTTAGACTAAGACATTGCTGTAGGGGAAAGGACTGTAAAATATAAATTCTCACTTTCACTTTTTACAGTAAGGGCAGATTTTTCCAACGCCAAATAACTTTATCCGAGGAATAATTTTGAATTGTTGACAGTTTTTCCAAACAAAATCTGTCAGACGTCAATTTTATTCCACGAATAAAAAACTATAGGTATGTCGATTTAAAAATCACCCCTAAATATTATTAGTAAAATAATAGGCTAAAGCAGTGTTCATAACCTCAGTTATTTTATATTCCATCGCCACTTAATCAGTTATCTACTTTAGAGAAATGTATTCTAAGTTGATTTTTGAGTGACCATTTGTAGCAAAAAAGTCCTAATAACTTTTTAGTTGCAATGGAATTTGAAATTTGACAAGCATGACATTCAGTTTGTTGTTCCATAACTAGAAAATTATCTTAAATTCTCAGTTCAAATATACATAAAGAAAACAACGGTGCTTAAACTAAAAAATAAGATCCTAGATAGGACCATTAACTTCATGAATATTAAAAGTAGCTCCTCGTATTAAAGCGATTGAATAAAAAAGGTACAAATCAGACAACATCGCAGACTTTAAAAGGCAAACACTAGATGTTAGATCTTTAGCAAAACTGGTCCTATCGCCAAGGCGTCGCCTCATCATGCTTATGTATGGGATGCACTCTTAGCCAAGTTAGAAGTACAAAATGATGGCAATATATTATAGGTAATTGAGGGAATATAGATTTGTCAACGGTGACTTACTTGAATTGAATGGTAATGCGATATCGCAATGTGTCCGAGCTCTGTGTTGGGACATTATGAATCAATGGATATTTGATGATAATGTTAGAAATGTAATAAGGAGGGGCCCGTGGCTAAATTAAAAACAGCCGCACAGGTCAGGTTAAGCTACGCTTGCCACGGTTGGTCTGTGTATGGGTGACCATCTTTGCATTCCGAGATCCTTCCGTGCCTCGGAAAGCACGTTAACCCGTTGGTCCCGGCTGTCATTCGTGGATCTTTGACAGTCGTTACGGGTAGTTAGAAGCCCGAAAGTCTGATAACCAGTCTTACCAAGGGGTATAGGATTACTTAGTAGTAGGTAGTAGTTTTGATTATTTGACTGAAAGTCATCATCATCTGCCTAGCCCTTTCCCAACTGTGTTGGGGTCGGCTTCCAGTCTAACCGGATGCAGCTGAATACCAGTATTTTACATGGAGCGACTGCCTATCTGACCTCCACAACCCAGAAAACAAAACCCCCCAAACCCAAACCACCCCACCCCACCCCACCCCAATTGTTTGACTGAAAGTCAAACAATTTATTTAAAACAATGCACAATAAAGGCACTTTTGAACGTCAAAAATGACAACAAAATAGAATTCATTCTAGTCGCACATTCCAAAAGGTTTTGTATAGGTACATAATATAATTTTATGTGAAGACGATGCACCTAGAATAAAATTAGTCTACCACAAAAAGTAAAAAGAATTAAAAATGGAGCAATCAAATCAATTAACAATTATGTGAAAGATACATGGTGCTCACATATTTACAAATTATTTACAAATATTTCAGATAGGCAGTCGCTCCATGTAAAAAAACTGGTATTCAACTGCATCCGGTTAGACTGGAAGCCGACCCCAAAATAGTTGGGCATAGGCTAGGCAGATTATGATGTTAGAAATGTAAAAGGTAGGATAACGTAAGGCTTTGATAATGTTGCACCACAGCATCCTAATCTGAAGCCCCGACACAATACATGTTCGGAAGACGGCCACGATGTAGTTTCAATTGCCAATAGTCTCGAACCCTCACCTATGTGGAATAATCGTAGAGACTCCTACTTGGGAAAAAAAGTTGGTTAAGCAGCAACTGCTGCTGCTGGTCTCCAGGCAGAAGAACTACCCAAAAAAATGGTAATGCCTTGGTAAATAAAATTGCTAGTATTGATGGTTGGTAAGGTAAGGTTCCATATCTTTCGGTTGCTGCACCTAAGAGTTATTTTCATCATGAAAGGTGTCTTAATTGAAAATGTGTAACTGTATAGACGCCAGCACATCAAGCAAGCTATGTAACTGTCAAATTTTCCCAATCAACCTTGAACCTTATTCTTTAGCGATAAAGTTTAAAATCTACTAAGGCTGCGTTTCCACCAGAGATGAACGAGGATGCGTAGCGAGGAATGTGTGTAAAACTAACCAATAACAACGCTTACTTAGTTCAAGCTATGAAAATGAAGCGATGCTATTGGTTGGTTTCACACACATCCCTCGCTACGCATCCTCGCACATCTCTGGTGGAAACGCAGCCTCAAGAGACAGTTTGTAGTAGCTTGATGTGCTGGCGTCTGTAGGTACCACATCGCGCCGTTTCAGCCTGATCACTTAAATTTTTCACCTAAATCCTGCGGCGGCGCCAGGCCACGCCCCTTTAAAGTTTCCGCCTATTAGGAAAGCGATAACGCAATTATTTGCAACACTGCGCAGCTTAGTGACGCATCACGTGTAAGTAATCCTTTTATGAATTGAACGGACGAACTATTTGACCTTGGCGCGCTTACTAGAGAGCGCTTCTGTTTTTTGAGTGCAAGCAAAAATGAACTTAGTGGTGGTCAGGCGGGTGTGTCCGCGATAGTACATAACACATATCATAACATCACGCCTTGTTTCCCCGCAGGGTAGGGCAGAGAAGGTACACCCACATTTCGCCAGTTACATTTAAGTCCCATGTAATAGAGGGCGAGCTTATTGCCATCAACCGAGCCCAAATCCGGCCTCTATTCTAAAAAGGGGACATTGTACCCCTTTTCAGTTTTAGGGTTCCGTACCCAAAGGGTAAAAACGGAACCCTATTGTTAAGACTTCGCTGTCTGTCCATGTCCGTCTGTCTGTTTGTCACCAGGCTGTATCTCAAGAACCACGATAGCTAGACAGTTGAAATTTTCACAAAGTAGGTATGTATTTCTGTTGCCGCTATAACAACACATACTAAAAACAAAATAAAATAAATATTTAAGAGGGGCTCCCATACAACAAACGAGATTTTTTTTCCCTTTTTGCTCAATATCAAAAATGGCAACAGGTAGGCCGTTGAAATATTCACAAAATACTCAGTTCTATTTTAACTTTAATAATAAATAATAAAATTAAAATTAAATAAATATTTAAGGGGGCCATACAACAAACATGTTTTTTTCGGCGTTTTTGCCCTGTGGTACGGAACCCTTCGTGTGCGAGTCCGACTCGCACTTGGCCAGTTTTCAGTTATTCCAATTATCTACAGCTTGTAATTTGCCATTAACATATCGAATTTGGTTCTAACGCCATCTATTGCTTTCAGCCTAAACTACAAACGCTACGAGCTTAGTAAGCTCGCAAGTTTGCAACGCAACACACAGCGTAAGCGCTGCTTAGATCGCAGCATTTACTTTGGTAGTTACAATGATTGCACTCTGTACCAACAGCGCAGTGGCGCTTTTGTCTAACTGAGTTTTATTCATGGGCTCAGGCTGTTGAAAAGTTTTTGTTATTCACTATTTAGTTGTACCTAGCTATCCCACACAAATTCATGTAACACTACTTGCTATGTGAATATCAGTGACAACAAGCTATTGAACACATCTGCCTATCCCTTTAGAGGGAACAGGCGTGATGTTATGTTGGGCGATTGCGTAAACAATGCATACATATGAGATAGCAGCAATCGCGGTTGATTTGCTGGCATTTATTGAAGAGTTCCGTTGTTGTTGTCTCCGAAACTCATCATAAGATTTTTACAAAATTTAAATGAGACGATTTCGAAATAAAATTATTTGCTTCTTCTTTTGCAAATCCGTTTATATATGACGGAGTTATTCCTGAAAACACATTTAATGTGTGACATCTACCAACCCGCTCTTGGCCCGCGTGGTAGGTTATAGAGGAGATATAGAGGAGGCCTGTGACCCAACAGCGGGAACAATAGAGGCTGATTATGATGATGATGATGATAATAAAGTCTAACCTCGCTACCATCATTTTCATGATAGCAGCCGTTACGCAGCGGTCACCGCTCTCATAGGAAACCGTAGTTGTAGACATGCCAGGTAACTTAGCCAAAATCATTTTGATAGACTTTATACTTAAGCTAAGATAATTTATTTAAGGCGACTACATAACCTAAAGCGGGGTCTCTGTTGGACTGAATAGAAAAGAAAGAGAAGCACGATGACACAACGCTTTTAATCTATTGCAAAATATGAAGCAATTATTTAATTACAAAAAATCTAGTGTTTGGACTAAAAAATTAAAACACTAGTATTTTAGTATGTTGCTTGTAGAATAATCTGACAACAAAAAATCAGAATGGTTGTATGTGTATTAGTACGGTCTTTATTGTAAAGAAAAAACCGGCCAAGTGCGTGGCGGACCACGCCCAGTGTAGGGTTCCGTATTAGCCCGTTATCACAATATAGTACGATTCGGTTGTTCTTTATTCTGAATATAAAAAAATATATAAATAAAAAAAAACATATTTTGTTTTTCAATGCAAGTAAACAAGCAACTACTTCATCTTAGTCACTTGAAAGGATTAATGCTTAGATTTTGTATTTGGTACTAAATTATCCAACACTCAAGTTCAACGACTATTACTGCTCCAGATTTTTCAAGCCAGCAGTTAAGCTTTTAGAGGGTGGGAGGATGCCCTAAAGGAACAAAAATTTAAAGTTTAATATTTCGTAAATGGAGCATTAAATCGAAAAATAATTTTAGCAACCCCCAAGTCATTTTGGAAGACCTACCCCATCGATACTTCACACGATGGGGTAGACGACGAAAAAAAGATTCATCCCCACTTCACATGTAGGGGAGCTACCCTAAAAAAAATATTTTCCAAAATTTTATTTTACCACTTTGTCGGCGTAATTGATATACACACTCCTACAAAATTACAGCTTTCTAGTACTAACGGTCTCTTAGCAAAACCTCCGATAGACAGACAGACATACAGACGGACGGACATGACGAAACTAAGGGTTCCTTGAAGGAACTACTACTACTTCATGATTTTTTTCTATCTTATCAAATTAGTTGTATTATGTTTTCAACACACTATCTACCTAGCATATATCCTGAAGAATATAATATATTTTTCTGATTTTGTTTAGTGTAGTCGATTTATACTTTTATTGTTTTTAAAACTTGCATTTTTTGCATTTAGGTCCCGTGAGTCTCTTAAATCAAGTATGTAGCAACACTTCATACCTCACAAATATCGTGATCATAACCAAATTGCTCTGCATCTTTGTTACAAAGTAGGTCATCAACGAAGGTCTGTATCATATTTGGCAAATGAACAATATGTATCTGACTTCATTAGTTTTTATCAGATACCGCGTGTTCACGATTTTGTAATCTGTCTATGTCCTGATCTCATTTGTATAAACCAATTAGGTTATTTTATTGAAGCGGCGGCGGTAACCGACATAGCCCGAAGAATTGCCAAACTTATGTGGCAGTGGGCAGGGCACATTGCTCGCAGAACAGATGGCCGATGGGGCCGAAAGGTTCTGGAGTGGCGACCGCATACCGGAAGATGTAGCGTTGGAAGGCCTCCCACAAGGTGGTCCGACGACCTTGTGAAGGCCGCAGAAACCCGTTGGATGCGAGAAGCACAGAACCGGTCGAAGTAGAGGTGCTTGGGGGAGGCCTATGTCCAGCAGTGGACGTCTTTCGGCTGAAATGATGATGATTGAAGCGGCATCATACTTGGACTTTCAGTAAGCTGAATGATTTTGATTTGGATTCATTATTTGGGTCGTTTTTAAGGCCATTTTGGATTTTGCGAAGTATTATTTTCAGCTGACATAGTTAAATTAGATTATCATTATGCCTTGTCTTTTCCCAACTATGTTGAGGTTGGCTCCCTGTCTAACCGGATGCAGCTGAATACCAGTATTTTACATGGAGCGACTGCTTATCTGGCCTCCACAACCTAGTTACTGGATAATACTTTCAGGTTTCTGACGACCCGTAACACTGTAAAAATTCCATAAATTCCGGGACCAAAAGCTTAACGTGCTTAACGTGCTGAGGCACGAAGCGGTCTCGGTATGTAAAGGTGGCCACCCATCCACAGACCAACCGCAGCAAGCGTAGCTTAACCTGATCAATCGATCCGCGCGACTAATATTACTTAGCCACGAGTCCCTCTCCATAGTTACAATAAATGAAATGAAAGCCTAAGAACTAACTTCTGGTTTATTCCGGGCAATCGCAAAGGGAATCGGGGGCATAGAGACTTACAGATTCTTTTTACCAAGATAGCTAAGGAAGTGTCGACGCATAGGTAGATGCTTTTTTTTTAACGTGGAGAAATGCTCATGCATTCTGCACTACCACGGAGAAATAGTGCAGTTATGTGGGACTCTAACCCACTAAAACTCCACGGTGTCCTCCTCTGCCGCTTACGGCGGGAACACGGGCACGCGTTAATACTCATCCGTGAACCCGCCGCGGCTGTCCGTCACCGGACCCTCCTCTGGGGAGTACTCCCCATCACCGACGCACCAGAACACATAGCACGCCGTGACCTCCCCAGGGGCCAAACCAGCACATGGGCGCCAGACGACTCCGTGTCTGGACACCCTTGGTTCCCTGGGACGGGTCAGGTCATTGGCCCTGCCGCCTGCCAACTTTTGGCCGTAGAGGATACGGAGACAAGCCAACACTCCTCTCCCGCCGCGGCCTCCAACCCTCAACCGCAATGCCTCCCATACGACATCGTGGCCCGCCTCAGTTGCGATGTCGCCCAAGCGGCACCGCAACCTATTTGCTGGCCGCTACGTCGTCGGCTTACAGGCAAAAGCCCTGACGAGCAGCCCCTCCTCGTGTTCCTCTTCACTTCACCAACGGTGGTGGGTGACCAAGCCACGGCTACTGAGCCCCGCTGCCTCAACGATGCGGGAACCCACCGGCTGGGATAGGTAGATGCTTGGATTCGATTAGTAGACAAAGGTGTCCCTTTGTCAAATAGACCGGAATAAATCCAAAGAATATTATATTTCAGATTTCTGAAGGCCAATTCTCGAACTCAAAAAACGTTCAAATTCAAGTCGTTATCTCATCACAATCAAACGTATGTGAATTGATGGTTTTTTTGACAAATTGCGACTGAGATTAGAATGTAAATGTTCTTGAAAATACGAGAATTGACCCTCTGGTTATGCTATGTCCTTCTATCATGAGATTACTATTATAAGAACTCATAATAAAATCAAATCTAGGTCAAATCCTATTACAATCTCTAACAACTGACATCATTTATTCTGAATCAGATAGGGTTAGTGCTCATCGTTCTCTTATTATTGCTTATTAAATTAATCCTTTTACAGCGTCACGTCTACAGTCAAGGTTAAAGTCTATTTTAAATTACTTTAGATTTGCACGTAGGTCTAATCTGCACGTAACGAAGGCCTGGGAATTATTTTTATTCGCGACCTCTTCGGAATTCGGTTACATTTTGATGGCGGAGGGTGCTGTTGCTGGGCGAATATTATCTGAGTCCCCACGCAGATAATCGCACAGCCATTGCGCCTTTGCCTGAAAAAATATGAAAATAAAAAGGAAATACGATCAAAGAAAATGCTAAAATAATACAGGGTGGCATGTACGTCGACTCGCAAAATGTAGCCTTGAATTTAGTACATGATCCTGAACCCCGGCGAAAAATATCAACGTTTTTAAGCCTGCGTAGATATTTTCCGTCGGTTATCAACAAAAAGAGCAGTGGTGGCCAAGTAGAGCAGTGGTGGCCAAGTAGAGCAGTGGTGGCCAAGTAGAGCAGTGTTGGCCAAGTAGAGCTGTGGTGGCCAAGTAGAGCAGTGGTGGCCAAGTAGAGCAATGGTGGCCAAGTAGACCATTGGTGGCCAAGTAGAGCAGTGGTGGCCAAGTAGAGCAGTGGTGGCCAAGTAGAGCAGTGGTGGCCAAGTGGCGACGGCCGCGACTTACGAGTTGTAGGTCGTAGGTTCGAACCCAGACAGGCGCTTTACTTTGTGTAAATTATTTCATCACCACTGCTCTCAAAACGGTGAAGGAAAACATCGTGAGGAAACCGGCATGTCCTCGAACCAAAAATTCGAAGATATGTGACATCTGCCAACCCGCACTGGGCCCGCGTGGTGGATTACGGCCCACTCCCACTCACCGAGAGGAGGCCCGTGTCCCAGCAGTGGGAACATTATAGGCTGATTATGGATGTTAACTGCCAATCATTATCAAAGGATACGATTTTTTGGGTTACCTATTTAACAAACTATGGGCCCCTGTAATTAACTGTCACTTATCACCAGATGAAACGAACCGTTTTGCCAATTTGCAATCAAGCATTAGCCATACTATTCCATACAAGAGGCTCAATTTTATATATATTTTTAAACTTTTATTAAAAATTAGAAATCAGAAATATTTTATTTGTGATACATAGGTAGATACAGTGGTTGGACATGTTTTAGGTTAATGTGCGCTATGATCAGCCTATTATAGGCATACAAAAAGAATTAATTACAATTTTTACATGCAAATAAAGAGCTTCCTCGTACTTAACTACAAATTAACTACATAAATGATTGCATTATTTGATTACAGACCGCAAGCGAACAGAAGTCAAAATAACTTGTTAGGTAAATGTCAAAATAATTTGTTAGAAACGTCAAAATAATTTGTTAGGTAAATGTCAAAAATAATTCAGGTTTAGATAATTAATTACAATATAGTCAAAGAAGCAAATTACATTACATTACAAAAATTTACATTAACATGTCAAAATTTATCTGATAAAAAGTCCGATACACTATAATAACATTTTTGACACAGCAAACTTCTCAGTTTTGGTTTAAATAAGTCAATATGTAGATTTTTTTAGCTCTTATGGCAATTTATTAAATAGAACTGTTACCATGTGAAAGACACTTTTATAAATCAAAGCAGTATTAGTTTTTGGAACGCACTGACGACTTTCGTCTAATTGAAAGCTGTAGATGCTAAAGTAAATAAATGAGGATTTTGTTTAACGAAAGCCGCTATTTCAAATATATATAGTGATGGTAATGGAAGGATACTACATAACATAACCAGCCTATAATGTTCCCACTGTTGGGATGCAGGCCTTCTCTCGGTGAGAGGGAGCGGGCCGTAATCCACCACGCGGGCCTAGTGCGGGTTGGCAGATGTCACACGTCTTCAAATTTTTGGTTCTAGGACATGCCGGTTTCCTCACGATGTTTTCCTTCACCGTTTTGAGAGCAGTGGTGATGAAATAATTTACACAAAGTAAAGCGCGTGTCTGGGTTCGAACCTACGACCTAACTCGTAAGTTGAGGCCGTTGCCACTTGGCCACCACTGCTCTCTGAAGGATACTATGCTTTTTGAAAATTCTTTTATTCAGACCCATAACGTCCATTTGGTTAGTAAACACACGACTTAGAAACTAGTATTAGTACACCTACCAGAGAATCAATACAAATTATATTTACTACTAGCTTCAGCCCGCGACTTCGTCCGCGTGAAATTTCTCCCCCGACCCACCCCGTCGCATCTCATCGCCTGCCCGCGCTATTACTTCGTGTTTGCTTAGCGTTCTTTCTGACTTTTTTTTATTTTTGCCAGGCTCCTAAGGGTCATAGCGTGATGTTAAATAGCCTAAAGCCTTCCTCAAGATTTGGGCTATCAAATACAAAAAGATTTTTTCAAATCCGACTGGTAGTTCCAGAGATTACCCCCTACATACAAACTTACAAACTTTATGTCTTTATAATATTAGTATAGATTACGCCGCAGTGGCATGTAGGCGTATCTAATGTCCGTGCACCTGCCTGCTGCCTTGGATGTGCTACCTATCTGCTATAGTCTTCAGGATGCTGTCGAGGCTGATGCGTACCCTGCGCATGATGGAGGCGCATCGCTTGCGCATGATGGCGTGAAAGCTACCTATTCTCGCCTTTGTGAACATGCCGGAAGCACTGCTGTAGCGCGGCATTGAACGCGCAGAGTACTATTATGCTCTCTGCGTGTACAGTCAACAAAGGAGATAAGTATACAGGAGCATCGGATATAGTTGAAGTTTACTAAGAAACCGATGGATGTTCTGGACTGAAATTTAATTTAATAAATGAGCTGTTTGTTTTCTATTATTAAAATTAAATTTTATTCGAGAACATCCATTGGTTTCTTAGTAAACTTCAACTATATCCGACGATCCTGCATACTTATCTCTTTGGTTGACTGTACCTACGCTTTGTTAATTATTTCAATAAAAACTGGCCAAGTGCGAGTCGGACTCACACAGGGCATTTTTGCCTTGTGGTACGACCCGTACCACAAGGCAAAAACGCCGAAAAGAACACGATTTTGTATGGGAGCCTCCCTTAAATATTAATTTTATTCTGTTTTTAGTATTTGTTGTTATAGCGGCAACAGAAATACATCATCTGTGAAAATTTGAACTGTCTAGCTATCACGGCTCATGAGATACTGCCTGGTGACAGACGGACAGACGGTCAGTGGAGTCTTAGTAATAGGGTCCCGTTTTTACCCTTTGGGTAAGGAACCCTAAAAACAAGGCTTAGTTTTAACCAATAACTTACGGAAAGTCGTCTTTAGTAACTGATCGCCTTACTTTTGATAAACTTCATCAAATTGCATGGGCAAAAATACCGACTCAGTGGATCCCAACTGGCAAAAAACGACAACATGGCAAGCGTAGATGGAGACGGTGGGTCCAGTCCTGCTGCTGTTAGTTTAAAGGATTGGCCCACAATTGCATTAAACCGGGAAAGTGGAAAGCGGGAAGGCAAGCTTTTTCCGCGTAGTGGGACATCATAGGCTTAAAGTAACAAAAATTTATCGAACTTTTTAAATCACGACGTGATACTGACAAAAAACAGTGGCACTCCAGGAGTTCCCCCAGAAGTGAAAACTTGAAAAAGCATAGTAATTTTATAAATATGTTTGAAGGTCATTCTTCTCAAAGAAAATGTATCGCGCGTTGATGTCTTTATAATGGCCAAAACTTAAAATAGAGGTTGTCGGTTGCGGTAACAGTGTCGCGAGTTCAATGGTTTTTTCCCATCTCAAAAAATTCTCAATGCGTCTTCCTAAAGAAGTTTTCACTTCAAAAATCGACCGATTGCGACTTAATTCGCATAAACGAACAATCTACTAATCTACTTCAATAGGCAAAAAAAAACTTCATTGCTGACTTGGCTTACAAACGTTTCAGTGGTCCTTAGGCACAGGATTAGACAAAATAAGGCTTTAAAGACATTAAATCAGCATCTGATCGTAGGCTGCCCCCAGAACCCTTATTCTTCTTCTAAGCTCGCGATGGCAGTTAAGTCAGCCCGGGTGCAGTATTATGACGGTTTAATGTCATCATGATTCCAGTGTACAAGAGAGACGAAACTATACATGACCGATAGCACCATCCCTTTTTCGCACTGGAATCATGATGGCATTAATACTTCGTAATACGGCAACTGATACTGGCTACGAACTTGGCACCTTCATCCCCTTATTAATAAACCAGAAGTAAATTTACATTAGTATTAACATCATACAACATACATTTTTCGAGGTTTGACTTTACTTCGGGTTTATTATTAAGAGGAAATATGTAAATAAGTAACCAGTATTTGAAATTTTTCTTCACATGTAATCAATCCCTGTGTTGTAACTTACTGACAGCAGCCGAGCGATTCTGTAAAAATCTTAGCTGAAATGAGCTGTCAATAGTGTTGGTGCTGCAGGATAAACCGGCTGGTCTTGTAAAAACAGTAGTGATGAACTACGAGGGACCAACCACAATCAAAGTGATCCCAAAAACCAATGACCCATCATTTTATACACTAACAAGTTCCGTTCAGAGTTCGAAGCCTTCAGATGTTCACGACATCCTCATAAATATCCGATCATAAACCGATTGATCGATAAAAAATCGTTAATTGATCCCATCGAGAGCTGTTAATTAATGCGTGGCATCATTACGAACGCGGAAATCGATTCAATTTATGATATTTGATGAAGAATCGAATAAAAAATCGGTACTGTTGACAGAAGTGTTATAAAATAGAAGATGCTTTAATAACGATTTAAAAAAAGATCTATATAACTTTGCACTATCCTAATGTATTTATTTTATAATTAATCAAGCAATTTTTCTCAATAAACTTTTTTGCTGAACTCGATTATCGGAATTATTGATCATAAGTAAGTAATATTTATATTATAGACCACTTGAAATAAAATGTATAATGCCACATTTATTTTTAGCACTGTCATTAAGATGTTGAAATTATTATGAAATTGAGTAGGTTCTTCTTTAGAATTAGTAAAACTTGCAACCACTCAAAGAGTTAGTAATAATAATCCAGGCATTTTCGGAAAAATAAAACTAAAGATCATACATAAAACTGGAATAAACGATGCAAGGTATACCTACATTATGTACCTAATTATTCGAGTATGCATTTAAGTAAACAAAAGCTAGATTTTCATAATTTCAGTGTCTAAATCAATAAAATCGTTTGCAGAAACATAGAAAACTTAATTTTATGAATCGATTTTTGTTACTGGCATTGATTTGACCCGCAGCTCTGGGATCTCTGAGTCGTCAAACGGAATTTATATAGTACGCCAAAACTAAAATTCATTAAATAAAATATAGGTAAAATGTAGTAGCCGTAGACAGAGTATTCTATAGACTCATGGTATCCGTGTCACCGAAAGGGACAAAACAATCCGGCAATCTTCATCATACTATCATTTTTACAGCTTATTACACTGCACCTAACCATTTTCAGAGTTGCGCAAATGTACTATTATTGAATTATGCACGAAAAATATCTTATTTTTCGTTTAATCGCGGTGTATTATTTTATTATTCCTTCATAAACGTCAAACTTGTTGTGCACATTAATGTGGTTAGCCGACACGCAGTAAGGGACAGAAATATTCTTACTCTGTCTCTTTTCTTTGCTAATGACGTTAATATATTTCTCTTTTTCTTTTGCAAATGACAAAGAAGATAATATGCAGCAGTCTACAGTTTACTCTGTCTACGGTTGTAGCGGTTTTAGAAACTAAATATTGACGAGAGCAATAGTATCCCTGTGGTAATGGCCCCGACTTACGAGTTGTGGGTTACGGGTTCGAACCCAGGCAGGCGCTTTACTTTGTGTAAATCACCACACCACATTTCTCAAAACGGTGAAGGAAAACATCGTCAGGAAACCGGCATGTCCTAAAACCAAAAAACAACATCTGATATCTACCAACTACACACAACAACGAATGGAAACATTAAATGGGAGATCTGCATTCTATAATATCAAAAAAACAAGTAATTAAAAAAACTAAAAAACCCGACTGCCGTAAAAAAATTAAGTTAAAAAAAACTGAAAAGCTAAAAACAAGGCATTTTTAAATTAAATAAAAGTTGGAAGCAGGCGGGACCCATTTGAGTTTGAAAATGTAAAAAAATGGTATGGGTCCCGCCTGCTTCCAACTTTTATTTAATTTAAAAATGCCTTGTTTTTAGCTTTTCAGTTTTTCTTAACTTAATTTTTTTACCGCAGTCGGGTTTTTTAGTTTTTTTAATTACATGTTTTTTATTTCCAGCTTTTTAGTTTCCAAATTTGAAAGATTTCGCAGACGATTTAGCTCTTGGTACGTGTTTTTTACGATTTGCCACCTCGAATTACTTTTAACCATATAAGTTGTATATATTTTTGTAATCACCTTTAAAAACCCTTTATTTTGATACCCCACTCGATAGGTTTCGAGAAAAATAAATTTTTTTGAAGACATAATATTGCGCCAAAAATCGGCCATTTTATATTTTTTCAATTTTGATATACTTACCCAGTGACACTCGCGCTACCAAGACAAATCTAAAGACGTATAATTTATCAAAATTCGTTCATTCGTTTAGAAGTTACGAGGGAACAAAGAAACGGACATACATACATACATACAGGTCAAACACATAACCCTCCTTTTGGGCTTCGCCGCAGTCGGGTAAAAAGCATAGCACATGCAACGTGCATTGACATGGTATTTCAAATGCTAATTATGGGCGGCTGTTATCACTTAGCGTTCGGACAGGCGTGAAATCAAAAATACAATTCTATAGCATAATCAGCGTATAATGTTCCCACTCTGGGATACAGGCCCCAGTCAGAGCCCAGGCCCAGTTTTGTTTTGTTTCGGATCCCCCTGAACCCCTCGGGAACCCGGGAAACTGCCTCTTTGGTATCGTGGTCGCAAGCGCAATTGCTGAGCGTGGGGTCCTGGGTTTGATTCCCATGTCGGCCAAAGTGTGTAGGTTTTTCCATTATGAATATCTTAGTGACAGCCCGGAGTTTGTATTTTTTTTATTGCTAAATGGGCCCGCGACTTTACCTCGATCACGCCTCATGGAAAGTGACGGATGAGGTCTATGATGGAACGAGCGTGCCCAGAAGGTGCCTTTTGTTTTTGGGTGGGAAATCATCAAATGACCCCTCCCGCTCTGGACGAAGCGGAGGAAGTGTCAGACTCTTACTGACTAAAACCCACCCCCGTGTTCCTCCCTTAGCCCTTTATGTTCCGGGTCAGCGGTAAACGTTTCGGACAATCCCGCTGACCCGGCAGGCTTCGATCCTAAGGGGCCCCTGGGGGCCTTGGGGGGCTGATGGAAAGCGATGGATGAGGTTTATGATAAAACGAGCGTGCCTAGAAGATGCCTAAGGCACTGAAACTCCCACGCATCGTCGAAACACAGCAGGCTGCTTGACGCCGGACTCCGGTGGGAGTGGTCGCAATCCAGGCGGGCGTTAGCCCTACCACCGCAAGGGAAGAATTGGTCAGTCAAATAATGTGTTGTGTGTGACTGTCCAGGATGCGCCGAGCGCTCGGTTCAGTTGAGTAACTGGTGGAACCAACTGCGCTACACGAGGAGGCTTCTTCATGCATCCCGAAGTTGGCGGTGTGATACCCCCATCACTTGGAAAGCACGTTAAGTCGTTGGTCCTACGCCTGAACATTCTCCGGTCGTCGGATTGCGTGCTGTCCCTTCGGATTATGAGGGTGAGGGAAGATTGCACCTGTGTCACACACATGTACTATCATCATCATCTGCCATGCCGAAAGCTAGTCTCGGTTGAGATTGTCTGCAATAGCAGAAATACGGTCTGGAGGACTATTATTTTGTTTTGGATCCAGTGACATGTTTCTGACATTTTGAGTGACAGTGGTACTAACACACATGATCCGAGGATGCTCCTTCTTGACTACAATAACAGGCTTTTTTCATTACAAGTAGCATCACTATCAATGTTACTTCTCAAAGTCGTGACCGGACACAAACTGCCTACTACATAGTACCTGTACGTAATACATAGATACATAGTAGTTGTACTTACGTAATCCATTTTTCACTTATACATTAGCAACATGGTGTACTTACATAATTTGCAAAAAATATTCATTAACCTTTGGCCTTCGGGCACGAGACTCGACACGGAGATCACTGGCATCTACAGTTTTTATGATTGTTAATTGAGACAAAAACGTTTAACACTTTACTAATAGTGCTTGGACATACCTAGTAGACTTAAATGGATCGGCTTCCAGTCTAACCGGATTGCAGCTGAATACCAGTATTTTACATGGAGCGACTACCTATCTGACCTCCACAACCCAGTTACTGGGTAATACGATACCCCTTGGTAAGGTTGTCAGACTTTCGGGCTTCTGACTACCCCTAACGACTGTCAAAGATCCACGAATGACAGCCGAGACCACCGCTTAACGTGCTTTCCAAGGCACGCAGTAATCAGTAGTATCACTAATAATCTAAAATAGTTAAAACAAAACCTTGCAAATTCATTGATGCTACCGCATGCATGCTGCATGTTGCTACCGAAATAATTATAGGTTTAGTAAAGTATTACATTAAGATCAAGAGCTTCAAAATCTAGTATTAAAATCGTGTCTAGTTAATCAATTTTATTTATGTTTTTATATTTTTAAGTACTAACTATTAAGCAGTATAATGATTTTTACCGTCAAGGTGCCTTCTGCTTAGCTGATTTATGTTCTGTCAGTCACGAAAAAGAATTAGGTTGAAATTAATAGGTTCCTGTTTTGTGAGGATTCTTTGGTTGCCTAAAAAGCAAGCCGTTATTCCAAATTTGCTTTAGCTGATTAGCATTTTTCATTTTTTTTTTTTATTTTTTTTTTTTCAGTAAAATAGAGTATCAAAATTGAAAAAGTCCACACAACTTTGAAGTTTTAGTTTTTTCATTAGTGAAATTTTGTTGTACGTTTTTATTTAAATTTGTTTTTAAACTTCACTTTTTACAGTTACCCTGCATATACATGAAGGAACTATATGTGTTAGTAAAGCAAAATCCGCACTATTTTCGCATGCAATCAGAAGTGAGCCACAAAAAGGAACCACCCATCCCCATGTTCAAGAAAAAGCTGACAAGTTGGTAATTTGATAATTGTTTTTATGACATTGGTGAATATAAGGAATATTGTAAAAATCCAAGATAACGACTACCTAAATATAATAATTCATATTCGTTTTCAAATATCTTTACTTACCATTGGAACAATAAACAAAATGCACTTGTCCTAAGTTACATTAAAATTTAGGTTATTTTTGAGGCTAGTGATCCATCTTTCAAAGCTTATGACAGATATGTAGTTTTAACTGCTTACAACATACACTTTACACACAATAACCATGGGTAGGTATATGATGACAATAGACAAATTATTTAGTTATGATTGCAAAATATAACAAAAATTATTTAACTATTATGCTTATCGCACGGTGTACGTATGTACGTAAATAAACAACAATTCATATTGGACTTATTTTAAATCATTAAATCTTAAAATTAATTGTACTTAGTTATATAAAATGACATTTGAATTTTTGTACACCATTATAATATGTTATGGTAGAGTGTATAGAACTTAAAAATAATAACACCATACTATGTAAACCTACATTCTTACAAATAGATTAATTCTAATTCTAACGTCTAAAACTGAAATAAATATCTGAATCAAAATTATATTAACTATATTTAGATACGGTCAGCTGTAAAGTAACTAACATCATCTGCCTAGCCCTTTCCCAACTATGTTGGGGTCGGCTTCCAGTCTCACCGGATGCAGCTGAATACCAGTATTTTACATGGAGTGACTGCCTGTCTGACCTCCACAACCCAGTTACTGGGTAATAGGATACCCCTTGGTAAGACTGGGGCTTCTGACTACCCGTAACGACTGTCAAAGATCCACGAATGACAGCCGGGACCAACGGCTTAACGTGCTTTCCGATGTACCCATCCACGGACCAAACGCGGCAAGTTAGCTTAACCTGATCGATCGACCTGTACGGCTGTTATTATTTAAATAAGTAAAATATTATACCATACTTCCCGTGGGTGTCGTAAAAGGCGACTAAGGGGCGTACCGGGGAATGGGCAGCAGCGTTCTCTATGCATTCCACCACTATACCATACTGCGATCGCCAAGCGCCAAGCGCCTGCCAAGCGTGGCAATTATGGCAAACCCCCCCCTTTTGGGGGAGACCTATGTCCAGTAGTGGACGTCTTTCGGCTGAAATGATGATGATGACGAAGTAAAATATCGACGCATACACCACATAATTTTACAATAATTGTTGAGAGTTAAGAGATCTGAGGGGCAATTCTCTTAATTCCAAGAACGTTCAGTCTGATCTCAGTCTCAACCTGTCAAAAATACCTCTAAAATCCCTACATTTTGACAATTTTTTGCCATTAATTGTAGGTGGGATTTGATTGCGATTAGATTTTGAACGATTTTAATTACAGGGATTGGCTTTCTGCATGAGCAACTCGTTAATTAGACTAAGCTCATAAGTGGTCCGAAAACTCATAGTACTTCCTCACTATATCTACTCTAGTAATTCTGGTCTTACAACTAGTACTAACGGCTCTAAGGACCAAGAAGAACGTGCCTAATCAGGAAAAGCTTATCAGTTAGTTACCGTTATAATGTTGTGTAAGTATTACATAGTAAGAAGAAAATACACTAAGGAGTCGAAAATGTGTAAGTGAGCAAGTACCTAAACTTTTCCGTTTGGATTAATTCCTCACGTTTAAATTATTTTCTGTATTCTACATAGGCCTCTCCCAGGCTACACCGTAACACCCTGTCGAAGGTGGAGTCTGTCCCGGGGTCCAATGTCTAGCAGTGGACTGCGAGAGGCTGAGTTGGTTGACTGTATTTTACATGACTTACGGAGCCGAAACGTGGACACTCACAGCGCGGCTGGTTCATAAATTGAAGGTCGCTCAGCGAGCTATGGAACGGGCTATGCTTGGAGTCTCTCTGAGGGATCGAATCCGCAACAAGGTGTTCTGGCAGAGAACCAAAGTTGTCGACATAGCTCACAGAATAAGCAAACTGCAATGGGCCGGCCATATTAGCCGTAGAACCGATGACCATTGGGATAGACGTGTTCTTGAGTGGAGACCGCGAATCGGTAAACGTAAGGTGGGGCTGCCCTCAGGCTAGGTGGAGCAACGACCTTCACAGGATGGCTGGTAGCAGGTGGATGAGAGTTACCGAAAATCAAGTTGAATGGCGTGCATTAGGAGAGGCCTATGTACAGCAGTGGACTACTGGACATAGGCTGATGATGATGATGATGATAACAATTCTACATGCTATAAATTAAATTGATAAAAGATATTTACATAATTAAACAACAAACTATCTTAAATAATAAGACTAATAATTATAACCCCCCTTACTTCCCGTGGGTGTCGTTAAGGGCAGCGTTCTCTATGCATTCCACCGTCATACCATACTGCGATCGCCAACCCGCTTGCCAAGCGTGGCGATTATGGCAAACCCCCCCAAAATTGGGGGAGGCTTATGTCCAGCAGTGGACGTCTATCGGCTGAAATGATGATGATGATGAATAATTATAAACACGTATAATATCCAGGAATTTATTTCTGTCTTGCGCATTAAATAATGTGTAAGTCCGCAACGTTGTCTACAGGAAAAGTGTCCAAAAGGCTGGCAGCATTGCCTCGTTAAATGGTAATGCTGATTATTTGGCCAAAAAAAAATTAAACACTGCTCCTATTTTGCTACCCATAGGATTAAAAACCTTACCCTAGAGCAGCAAGAAACAAAACCAGTAGCTAAAAATAATTCTCAATAGCGGCTAAAAGTGGATTCTTTCAATAAGACGGTAAAACCCAATAATTAAGATGAACAAGCCAAAAGGTTAACAAAATGTTACTAAAAGCAACTTTCGACCAGGATCTTAACCTAGGTACTTATTTTTTCTACATTAATGCTGTAACAACACTCTGAAAATAATTATATGAACTTTAAAAACAATCAAATCAATCACCTAATCCAGATAGTCTGTTCTGAATCTAGATTCATAGATACTTAGCTAATGGGTAGCAATATTTTAAATAAAGGTAAAACATATATCTAAGGCCTGGTTGAGACATAACCGATAACGATAAATAATATAATATCTTTACTAAGTAATGTGTGGGTGTGTCTGTGTATTGTGTGTACTTTATTTGTAATAAAAAAAAATGGTTTGAATTTTAGCACCTTGTAAATTCTTTATATTCATGTAACTTGGTTTCATTTCATTGTGATTTTGTGTATTATGCTATTCCTTTTATGTGCACTTAATAAATGATTAATCTATTTATCTATTTCATTTGTAGTTGGTGCTTGTTGGGTGTGAAATATATAGATGTTATACTCATCAATTTTACCTACGTGAATAACCTAACCGCTGACCGGTGCAACGGTCTGACTTTGACTATTGACAAATGACAGCCTAATCATATTGCCAACTAAAATAGACACATATACAGAAGAGGCTATCTGTCAACCTGACTAAACATTGTATTAATTCTTATGCACATAAGAATAGTCGACCTCGTAATTGTTTTACCACTTTTGACAAGAATTCCCAGTAAATTGAAACTTCACTAAGGTTGTACCGACATAACTTGCGAAGTATGCAAGCTGAAGTGGCAGAGGGCTGGAGATGTTAGTCGAAGGAACTATGGTGGAACTCGGTGGAGCAGATGAGTCCTGGACTAGAAACCGCGAATCTTGAAGCTTAGTGTAGGACACCCCCCAGTTAAATACACCGATGGCCTTGAAAAGGTGGTGGTGGGACAGACTGGATGTAGAAGGCGGAAGACAAGGGCGTGGCGAAGCCTAGGAGAGACCTATGTCTAGCAGTGTGATAGGCTGCGTTAATTGACTAATGTGGAAACTATCTAACTACATAGACAAATTGACATTGTTGTTTTATGACGTGCAAGTGAAATTCAACCTTTGTGTAGTAATGTCAGGGCACGCCGTGATAGCGGCGATAAGATCCCTCTTTGAGGAGTGGCTAGAGAGGCGCCACGGCGCCCTCACCTACCGCCTGACGCAGGTCCTCACCGGACACGGATGTTTCAGAAGTTTCCTGCACATCATCAGGCGGGACGCCCGGATGTCACCATTGCCAGGATCGCCCAGAGGACACGATGGAGCACACGGTGGAGGTCTGCCCCGCTTGGGCGGAGCACCGCCGTGCCCTCGTAGAGGCGATCGGCAGCGGCGGCGACCTCTCGCGTCCGGCCCTGGTGCAAGCCATGGTCCGAAGCGAGAGGGAGTGGGAGGCAGTCATCTCCTTTTGCGAAGCAGTCATGCTAGCGAAGGAGGTGGCGGGATGGATGAGGGAGAGAGCCTCCCGTCCCAGCCACCGCGGGAGACGCTCCGGGCGTCGGGAGCCATGGAACGACTCCCGGTCTCCGACGACGACTCGCGGGCCTGCGGACGGAGAGTAATGCGTAGATCACCGTCCGATCAGGACCAGGCCCGTGCCGGACGGCGCGTACGTGTTTCACACGCGCCTCAAAGAGATGTCAGCATCTAGGAAGGGTTTTAGTCAGTAAGAATCTGACACTCCCTTCCGCTCCGCTCAGAGCGAGAGGGGTCATTTAATTTCCCACCCAAAAAAAAAGGTAACCGACATAGCTTGCGGAGTAAGCAATCTGAAGTGGCAGTGGGCTGGCCTTGTTAGTCGAAGGAACGATGGCCGGTGGAGCAGATGAGTCCTGGACTAGAGACCGCGAATCTTGAAGCTTAGTGTAGGACTTCCCCCCAGTTAAATAAACCGCCATCGGTCTATTTAACTGGGGGAAGTCCTACACAAGGCCATCCTTGAAAAGGTGGCTGGGACGGACAGGATGTGGAAGGCGAAAGACAAGGGCTTGGCGAAGCCTATGAGATACCTATGTCTAGCAGTGGACTGTGATAGGCTGCGATAATTGACTAATGTTGAAACTATCTGTCACTTAGTTGTCTATGTGATAGTTAGACGTTGTTGTTTTATGACGTGCAAGTGAAATTCAACCTTAGGGTGGTAATACAATTATTGGGTCGACTATACAACACATTATGAAGATGAATATTTTAGTAATGTTTTTGGCAAACTATATTGGCCCATAGAAGGGGCACATGAAATCATAACAACCTTAAGGGCCGATCGAAGGTTAAGCTACGCTTGGCGCGGTCAGTTAGTGGATGGGCCCCTCATTATTCAAGACCTTTGTCAGTCGTTACGGGTTGTCAGAAGCCCAGAAGTCTGACCACCAGTCTTATAACGGGGAATCGTGATACCCAGGAGCTTGGTGGTGGAGGTCAGTAGCTCCATGTGAAATACTGGTATTCAGCTGCATCCGCTTAGACTGAAAGCCGACCAAATATTTGGGAATCATCAATTAGGAAAAGGATAGGTGGATTGATCTGATTGGCCCGGCCGAACGAGTTAGAAATATCTCAAATGTCCAGCGTATTTATTTGTCTCATTAACGCCTAATCTGTAGGTACAAGATTTGAACATAGGAAATTAATATAGGTACAAGTAAGCCGACAAGCACGAAGTCATAATGATATCGATTCACGCAATGTAATTAAACATTCATGATCACGACCCAGACAATGAACTGATATGAATCGATATACTTTCGTTTGTAATCGATGTTAAAGATGGTCACCCATCCACAGACCAACCGCGGCAAGCGTAGATTAACCTGACCGATCGACCTGTGCGGCTGTTATTATTTAGCCACCGACCCCTTTTTTTTTGTATTTTAAAAAAACACATATTTTGTATTTATAGTTAGTTAAGTCAAGCTAATGAGACACAATTGATTTTCTATTGTATAGTAACAACATAGGTGACGCGCGGAGCTTGATCGGTTAAAGCAGAAACTATAACGCTAATGCTATATTTCTAAACATTTAAATAGAAGTACTATTTTTGCGAGACCATTTATATCGTTTGATCTGCATATAATTGCAAGAACATGGTCACTAAATCATACAAAAATATTTGCTATTGTATTGAATGGTTGAAAAAGCCAAAGTGCAAAATCTAAAAATAAAAAAGTCAGTTCCTATACGAATCTGGCGCCAAAAGACCAATGGTCCTTTTCTCCATAGATACCAAGTAAATGGAATCCTTGAAAAAATATACTAAGATCTGACACACGAGGTCGATCACGTTCGGTAGCTCAAAAAAGCTTCAAACTAATTACATGAGGTATCATAGGTTTGCTTCATTATCTTAGCTATAATATGACGTCAGACGCGTGTGTTCAGGATCGACAGCAGATGGTATATAATAGGTCAGTCGACTCGCAGCATCACAGTTCAACTTGAGCTTCATCCACATTAGGTTTTGAGTGTTCCGACAACTAGCTACTACACAAAATGAAACTGGTAATTAATTTTTGTGCAATATATTTAGCATTATTAAATGTGATGAGCTTAATTTTCCTTTCTGTCAAGAGTATATATGTACTAATTTAAATTGGAAAACGGTCTTTTAATATTAAACATTGTTTTTTTCTAAAAAGCACCAAAAATATTGACGTCGTGAAAACAGTGAAAATTATTCTTTATTTTAGAAGACATTCGTTTGTTTTTCAACATACTCAATATGAAGATTAGAATCTTATTACATGCACCTTATTACATCTGATTTTAATTTCTTTCTCCACAGTTCGTGATCGCCGCCCTCGTCGCCGTGGCCGCTGCAGGTCGTCTGGAACATCTGGAACGCTCATACCTTCCTCCTGACAACTCTATCGGCTCCGGCAGACCCTCCTTCGGATCCAATGGAGGCTTCGGTTCTCCCAGCTCCCACGGATCCTTCGGAGCTAACTCTGGTGCCTTCGGCGCTGCTGGAGCTGGTCTGCACGGGCACAACGCTGGTGGTAACTTCGCTGGTGCTACCTCCAACCAGTACCTGCCCCCTAACCACGGACCTTCTGCTTACAACGGTGGTTCCCAGTTCGGCGGTTCTCCTCACGGTAAGTCACACCATAATTATAGCTACATACCACTTGGCAACTTTAAATTGCGATTTTTTCACGAAATAACGAATGCAACGTAGAAATACGACAATTTATATATACCTATGGGTTTGAAAATACTAATGTTCCTACTATTATAAAATTTCATTCAAAAATAATGGAGAAAATCGCCTTTGAATAAAGCCAAGTGCATACATACTTTTGCTCGTACCTGTAGTACACTCACATTTCCCCAGGCGGCAAATTCACCAAAAAAAAATTTAACCAAAAACTACGATATTCAAATAGTTTTCTAGATACTTAGTATAAAATTCAAAGTCCTGACTGACTGATATATCAACGAACAGCCTAAACCGCTGGTCCTAAAGATATGAAATTTGGAGGGTGTGCTCTGTGTGAAGAGTAGGTATCCAGTAAGAAAGGGTTTTTCGAAATTCTACCCCTAAGAGGGTGAATGGGGGGGAGGGTGAAATTTCACCCGAACGAAGTCGCGGGCAGAAGCTAGTATGAACATAAATTAGAATAATAGTACATTATGATACATGTGTGCTATGTTGATCATTATGCTCGAGGCGGTATTATTCGCGCGAGCCGCAGGCGAGTGCGATAAGAAAGCCGAGAGTCTAATGATCAATGCACACGCGTTTCATACGACGTTTTTCAACACACTTGCGAGGGAAAAAACAGACTTGTATTGTTAAATATTAACTTCTTTGGAAAATGGCGCGCTAGTTTTGTTTTTCCGCGCGCCGTGCTAAGCAGCACTAGCGATGCGCGCGCAGTTGTAAATAAAAGCACCGACTCTCATTTTAAATATATTGGTCTATCTATGGTACTAACAAAACCGATCCGCCCCGATCACACGAACCTGTTTGAGAATGAATTATGCTACACATCAAATCTTAAATTTTAATGAATGTGCGTTAATTAGGAGTGTTGGATAAACACCTCATAATATGTTCATATTTAGCGCACAAGTTTACTATTATTAATTTTCCTCGTATAAATTCAAGTCATACGATACTCGCCATTTTGATGACAGTTGTGGTCGAGGCTAAAAAACATTAAAATTGGAGATTTCGAACACCCTAACTTCACCACAGGGGCTGTGAATCATCGTCTCAATCAGCATCGTTTAATTATTTGACGAATTTATCCATAGTTTAAAGTAAATAAGTACTTAGTGGTAATGAAGTTTTTGGATATCTAATGTCGAAGTTTCGCGCCAATCGTGCGTGTTTACATTTTTACTTTTCACAAATTTCACACACACAGTTAAATGTAAGATTTAAAATGTGACAAATATTATTGAAAATATTGTGAACAACACGAAAATGCCCAGGTCTTAACGTAATATTCAAACACAGGTCCAATAACACGTATTAATCATTACCACTAGGTACTCAATTTGTGTTCAAAATCGCCGACCATTATTGTTTTTTTTATTGCAATGATGTACGAAAGCGATTATTCCAAACGATTTTTTTTTTATTTCGATTGATAATATGACGAATGTAATCGATACTTGGAAATTAAATAAAATTTAGTATTTTAAGCAGTAAATACAATAAGCATTGTTTATAATAATGATTTATGCTTTTCTATTGTCATTTCAATCGTTTTTGGACATTTCACTTAAACAGAGTCAATAACAGCCAGGCCATAGGTACCTCATTTATTGAATTTCGCGCCGAAATGTTTCTATATTTGAATTTACTCGGAATGCGCTCGCTGTTTAGAATTATTTTAATTTATTGAACAACATGTGGATTTTATTTTTGATAATTTCTAATAGTTTTCTACAGAATTCCCAGTATATATTTATTAGGTAGGCTTAGTAAAATTTTGTGATGATAAATTAATTCCATAAATTGGGTATTCTGCAAACACTTTCAATACTTTTTGTTAGTTATAAGAGTTGTTATTCAGTTTCTAATTTTTTTTTTATTTCATTTATCGCGAATATCGATTAGGCTGTATGCAAGTTTTGATCGAAATAAGGAAATTGGGTGGACGGTCAACACCTTCTTATATACGTATCTATGGTCAGCACTAAAAAGTGTCACGTCGCAACACAATTTTTAGTAATTTATATCAAGATTTGATCGTTTTTTTTATGTAGTTTATGTATGAAAAATGGTAAAAATAAGAATGCAGACAGAATGACAATATCTTTATTTTTTCCTTTTGCATATTTGCAATTTGACCGACCTCAACATATAAATAAATTATAGATTTTTTGTAAACGATATCGCAAAGACCATAAAATACACACACACAGAACTCTATTTCATCATAATTCCATACTGACTATTTAAAAAAAAAGTGAATTAATGAGATTAATAAAGCGCGCAACTCCGACTAGTAAATAGTTATCTGTGGAAATAAAGCACATGTGGATTAAAGTAAAGAAAAAGCACGCGTTTTTAATACACTGCATTATGGACCTAAAAGCGGTTCAATAAGAGCCACTTTACGAGCAAGTGTGTTGAAAAATATATTATGATATACCTAAAGTTAAGATGGCAATCAAACGATTTGCATCGGAATGTCAATTAATGAAATAAAATATTGCGGTTTTATTATTACGACTTGAAAACAAATGTTGTGATGTTTTTATGATTATTTGATTTTATTATGATTAATGCGTTTTAAATCAATATACGAGCTTTATCTTTTAAAAACTGCGATTTATTGAATGAACAGATTAATTGACTTACCCGCTGTCATTAATTTATTACTTTATGATATTCACAATTTTGACAGCAGTAAGATTTATGTGGTTTACGAGCCCCACAAACTATCAGTAAAAACTGTGAAAGATATATTCCTTCTCTTACCTACAGGATTCGGTGGCCAGCAGAACTTCCCCAGCCAGCAGTACAGCGGTCACCAGGCTGCCCCTGCCCGACAGTACGGCGCCCCTAGCTCCCAGTTCGGATTTCCTCAGGGTGGCAGCTCGTTCGGCGCCCCCAGCCACCAGCAGTACTCCCAGCAGTCCCCGGCCGCCAGCCGTCAGTACCTGGCTCCCAACACCGGCTCCAACCAGCAACATCCTCAGCAAGCCTTCGATGAAGAAACCGGATACCATTACTAAATGCGTGTATAAAATGTAGTTGTGTTAGTCAATTGAATTATTTGTTTGTATGTATAATAAATAGCTGTATATATTATTTTGGCTTATACTTCTTTTTTACCCTCACCCTAGTCTTATGAAATAAAGAATGCGTGCTTTCATCCAATTTATAATGACTGTAATTACTAAGCACCCAGATATTATGGCCTTTTTTAGAAGGATAAATACATACCTAAATGATGCTGTTGCCTTTGGTCTATATTAAACACACACATCATAGGTTTCTACACTTTAGATAAAAAGTTAAAATAATAATCCCTTTTTTGGATCGTGATTCTTTTTAGTTGATTTCACTATTTGTATTAAAAAAATCTTAAATTTTTTATAAAAAATAGAAAATCAATTGTCAATCAGGGTTCCCATAAAAGTGTGTAATAGCGTTTTTACAAAACAAATAATAATCCCTTTTTTGGATCGTGATTCTTTTTAGTTAATTTCACTATTTGAACAAAGAATTTTCGTTAAATTTTGATTAAAAATAGAAAATCAACTGTCAATCAGAATCCCTATAAAAGTGTGTAATAGTGTTTTTACAAAACAAATAATAATCCGTTTTTTGGATCGTTATTAAATCTTTTTAGATAATTCCACTATTTGAATAAAGAATTTTCTTTGAATTTTGATTAAAACTGGAAAATCAACTATCAATCAGGATTCCTATAAAAGTGTGTAATAGCGTTATTACAAAACCATTACAGTCTCTGCATCGGAACGAAAAAAAATTGCATCGATATTTAGCGACGACATCATTTGACACGAGAAGAGATGATGAGAACCGCCGGAATGTTGCAAGCTCGTTCCAGGCAACGTACTGTGGCTTTCTTTGGCACTACATAGACCGTCATAAGCCGCCTCTGGACACGCTATCGTACCACGGGTAGTGTGGCCGAGTGACATGTAGGACGATCTCGCATCGCCACTGGCAGACAAGACCGGTAGTATCCAAAATACTGCTCGACGGTATCGTACCATGACCGCCATTATGTTGGCTACGAGGCTCCACAGCTCTTCAGGCTTGCTGATACACTTATCAGCAAGCCTGAAGAGCTGTGGAGCCTCGTAAACGATTTCAGATGGTTTGGTCACTACCAAACCATCTGAAATCGTTTACGTGAAGCGGGTCTGTGTTCCCGAAGGCCGCTGTGAGTTCCACCTACAGCACCCCGAAATCGTAGGGCCCGTTTACAATGGGCTCGCGAACACAGAAATTTGGAGGAAGAAGACTGGCGTTGTGTTTGCTTTTCCGATGAATCTCGTTTCGATATGAGGCCGGATACAAGACGTACTCGAGTTTGGAGGGCCTCTGGATGTCAAGAACGTTTGAAATTTTGTAAGGAAGTTCATTCATATGGAGGGGGAACAATATTGGTTTGGACCAGTGAAAGAACCGATTTAATTTTGATCAGAGGCAACCTCAATGCTCAGATTTATGCGGAGAGGATTGTTGCAGACGTGATCATCCCTTTGCGAAGCCGGTTAGGTGATTCGTTTGGACTAATGCACGACAATGCACGTCCACACACGGCTAGAGTCGTAACACGCACTCTTGCCGATGTTCGCTTCAACGTTCTGCCGTGGCCTGTTCAATCGCCAGACCTCCAGAACGTGGGGGCCATTCCTCAAAGTGATTTTGATGAACTGATTTTAATCATGCCAAATCGCAGTAAGTAATTTTGTGAAGCGTGTGAAAAAAAAATCCCCATGTTTGCCTTTTTTGCCATATAATGACGACATTAATTTCTAGGTTAATTTCCCACTATTTGCAAAAATTGCAACTTTTCTTAATTTTTACAAAATATTTGGAATTTACAAAAGTGAAGTATTAACTTAAACATAGGAATTAAAGTAAGATGCCAGTCTGGAAGACTAGATTTGGTAAAATATTAATTGAATATTTTTTTATAGTTAAAAAAGACACTTTATATGTTTGTAGTTCACGTGTCGTTTGGTTTAGCAATGTCGGAAAGGTGCTGTCTTTTCCTTTAGTTTCATATTTTTTGGTGTCTTTGACAATTACATTACATCACCCCTGTAATCCCCACAGAGTTAGGCAGAAGTTTATCACACTATATCACACTAATCACACATGAATCACACTAATATTATAAAGGCGAAAGTTTGTGAGTGTGTGTGTGTTTGTGACTTCTTCTTCTTGTGACGCTCAAATAGCTGGACCAATTTTGATGAAATTGTGTATGGATGTAGGTGATACCCTGGATTAACATGTAAGCTACTTTTATCCCGATATTCTTACGGGATCGACATTTACGCCGGCGAAACCGCGGGGCGCAGCTAGTGTTAAATAAATAATAAATAATTTATTTTGGACCAAACGCTTTAAAACATATGATAAACCTGTCAAACTGCGTGACAGTTTGTCGGCAGGAATAGCGCTCGTCTTAAATATTTGGTATCAACAATTTGATTAAACATCTAAGTAGGTAGATACAGATACCTACTTTAAATGGACGGTAAGAAAATTATAATAACAGCAGCTCAACTAATTATTGTCGCATGTTGCGACAATTTCAGTTTTTACCCGACTGCGCGACGCAAAGGAGTGGTAATGTGTTCATCAGCCTATGTATGTATGTATGTTCCTTTGAAGCACTATACAGACCAAACGCCTGGGCCGATTATTATTATTCACACGTTAATCGATTTCTCTTAGTCCGGCGAGTGTCACTAAAGACATGACGTTAGTGAATATTCAATATACTACTGGACGCCATATTAATTATTTTTTTATTTTTTTGTTTCAAAACCTATCGAGTGGGGTATCAAAATAAAGGGTTTTAAAAGGTGATTACAAAAATATATATAAGTACTTAAAAGCAATCCGAAGTGACAAATTGTAAAAAACACCTACCAAGAACTAAATCGTCCGCGAAATCTTTCGCATTTGTAAACTAAAAAGCTGGAAATAAAAAAGTTATTTAAAAAAATAAAAAAACCCGACTGCGGTAAAAAACTTAAGTTAAAAAAACTGAAAAGCTTAAAACAAGCCCATTTTAAATTAAATAAAAGTTGGAAGCAGGCGGGACCCATCTGAATTTGAAAATATAATAAAAATGGTATGGGTCCCCCCATACCATTTTTATTATATTTTCAAATTAAATAAAAGTTGGAAGCAGGCGGGACCCATCTGAATTTGAAAATATAATAAAAATGGTATGGGGGGACCCATACCATTTTTATTTAATGTAAAATGGGCTTGTTTTTAGCTTTTCAGTTTTTTTAACTTAAGTTTTTTACCGCAGTCGGGTTTTTTTATTTTTTTAAATAACTTTTTAATCTAATCTTTAGCGTTCGCTTACTAATTCCACTATTATCTTTTCTTAGCCAGTCGATATTTTTATTTGGTTCTCTCTGGATCTGTAGTACCTTAACCCACATTTCGCAAACACTTCGTATAAATCAACCAATCATTGTCATCTTACAACTGGTCCAGAAAACACTGCTATGAAAAATCAAATTAATGGTCCTGAGAAAAAAATACTCTTTTCCGAAAATCATGAGTGTGCAATTAGTGAATGAATGACGGCTGATTTGGCAAGGTCTAAGTTCAATGTATCTTTAACACCTAAGAAACACAAATGATCTATGCCATTAGTCTACTTTAACAAATGGACTGATATTACACATACAAATGTGGCCTTTTAACTCAGCGCTAATGGGTTCTTGTTAACTATAGATTCGTTTTTTGTCTAGCAGTATTAACAAAAAATATGTTATATGAACTTACTCCACTTAGGGTAAGATATCTATAAATTTAAAAGTTGTAAAAGCGTTAATTTTTTTTTTGCAAAGATCACGATTTTCATTTTTGCATCGACTAGCATAGCGCCTAAGCTTTCAGTGATAATAACAAAAAACACAACTTCAACTAGCAGTCCGGTTTCATTTATTTAATTACTAGGAACTGCGCGAAAAAGAGTCCATGAATGCAGGTAGATTTTAAAACAAGAACGTACAAGACTGGGACAAACCCAGTTGCCAAGTGCAGATAGATTAAAATCAAGCTTATCGCAGTCCACTGGACATAGGCCTCTCCCACGCTGCGCCAAAACTCATCCGGCACCGGCATCGGTCCTCCGACAAACTCTTTAATAAAACCAAACACCAAACTAGAATGTCTGGAGCAGGAGAGCAGCCCTGGTGGCCCAGTGGTCTCGGCCGCGACTTACGAGTTGTAGGTCGTAGGTTCGAACCCAGACAGGCGCTTTACTTTGTGTAAATTATTTCATCACCACTGCTCTCAAACCGGTGAAGGAAAACATCGTGAGGAAACCGACATATCCTAGAACCAAAAATTCGAAGACATGTGACATCTACCAACCCGCACTAGGCCCGCGTGGTAGATTACGGCCCACTCCCTCTCACAGAGAGGTGGCCTGTATCCCAGCAGTGGGAACTTTATAAGCTGACTATGATGATGGTGATTCGACAATTTTCTCACAACTCTTGTGAACACCAACCGCTTTATTCATAAACGTTGCTTAAAGTTAGGTTGTTAATGTCGTTTTATTTTCCGCTTTCCTTCAGGTAGAACAGTTAATATACATAGATTATGCAAGGTAATACTGGTAATCACTTCCATTCAATCAATCAATCAATTAGAACCTACGTCATCAGATACCAACAGAACATGCGTAGTAATGTAATTCATTTATGATTATATGAGACCACACGTTATCAAGCCATTAATAAACCATAGCAATACATAAAAAAAAAAGGAAATAAGAAAAAAATTATAAAAGGCCTATTCTCAAACTCAAAACATTTATTTCAATTAAACCTTGTACAAGCACTTTTGAATTGTCAAAATGAAATAGTCTGTCAGTTAGTCAGAAGGTTGAAGCTAGTTGCCCATTATAAAACGTAGATCTCTATGGAGAAGAACGGGCAAGAAACTCCATGGACACTCTTTTAAATCACGATATTACAAAATCCTGGGTACACGATTCTTGTTGCTTCTCCATGTGAGAACAATGTAACAAATGAAGAAACAATTCTAAATATAAGATTAAAAATAAGCCATGGCAGTTAAGAGATATTCTTATGACAAACCTGTATGTAGTCATAATAAGTTTATCCACACAACCTAATACCTAGAGGAGAAGCATCTCAAATGACTTTGTGCTGCTACTGAGAAATTCCTGGTACCAATAAATCTGACCAGATAATCAAACCCAAGACTCCACCAGAAAGTAGTACTTGCAACCACTAGTCACATCACCCACGATACAGTTAAAAGAAGGCTACAGGATTACACAATATATTACCAAACGATGTTGAATCTATTTCATTGAACGGAAAGCATCAAAGAGTTCAGTGTCTGGGTCGTGATCTTGAAAATTTTAATTACCTACGAGGCGTGAATGCACGTCATTAATGATACGAAGCTGCATTGTATAGAAACGTACGATTTACTAATTGAGGCAAACGTCTCATTCTAATTGACAGCCCGCTCATTGAAAGATTGCTCAATGGAGTCGAAATATATGTGTAAGAAATAGAAGGAAATGTGAAATATTGAAGTGCATTTTATAATCTAGACTGAATTGGTTATGACTCTGAATGAGTAACATAGGACTTCTTCTTCGTATCGCTGGTACGACAGTTATTCAAATTTTGTTGGCCTAAAACTTCGGCACTTCCACGGCGTTTTCGGTTGTAGCGCAGAGGTCACTTTGGCATTTTTACGGTCACAGAGGGAAGGATAGGAGGCGGAGTGGTTACCTACTGTAATTGGAAAACATTGTAAAAGCCAATTATTTTGAAAAAGAGTAACCGTGGAGTTTCATGCCGGTTCTTCTCCATAGGAAACGACCAATTGGAACCGTGCACCAAGCTTCTGACATGTCATAAGTGCCCATGTAGGCTTATGTGAAATAAAATATTTTCATTTTGGAGCATAGTTTGAGACACAGCTCCACATCCAATTTAATACTGTAAAATGGATATTTTTATTTGTTTTATTTTTAGCCTTTGATGTTCCACTCCTGGGCAAAGCCCTCCCTACACTCTTTCCATCTCTCTCCGTTGAGAGCTGCCAAGGACCAATCTTTGTCAAAGGAGTCCAGCTCATCCCGCCATCTCCGTCTCTCCATCTCCGTCTGGGCCTGTTACGATGTCGTTTGCCAAAATGGATATTATTAATTTGAAAGTACCAAGTTAAAGTTTTACGCACTAATAACGTTATATTCTGTGGTTTACATCAAAAGCTATTAGACTTAACACGTTCCGGGACACTAAAGGCACATAGACGTGATAACAATAAAACTTCTATTGTGTCTCGTGTTGTGTCCCGGAACGTGTTAAAAGGCTTTCGAAGTTTTTATTAGCGTGTACTTCTTGATGATCGGCAGATTTAACTGTTTTTTTTCTGTTGACAGGCAATTATCACTTTTTTAAACTATGTTTTTTTAGTGATTTATCGGTTGCTGGACCACGTGCCAGATCAATTATAAAATCATTATTATCTTTATGACTGGTATAGTTACTAGATTTTTGCTCACCTTTGAGCTAGCTCAAAGATGATTAAACCTCTTCTAATTTGTCTGTTAAAACATTATGATTATCAATTTGATGTTTAGAATAATTATTTTCGATTTCAATCAAATTCAAGAGTAATATTATACACAACAATTTTTATTACACATACAAATAATTATTCACATGACTTAATCGGTTACATTTAGAACTACGACTGCAACACTTAGTAAAGGTATCCGGTTTGTTCATCGAAGGCTTGCTGAGGAGGTTGCTGGTAGGAGCCGGTGTTGGGAGCCAGATACTGACGGCTGGCGGCCGCGGACTGCTGGGGGTAATGCTGGTAGCTGGGGGCGCAAACCGAGCTGCCAGCCTGAGGAGATCCGAACTGGGAACTGGGGGGAACGTACTGCTGGGCAGGGGCAGCCTGGTGACCGCTGTACTGCTGGCTGTGGAAGTTCTGTTGGCTACCGAGTCCTAAAGAAAGAAAAGTTTTGGTATTATACGTAAGCAAGAGGATTTATCTTAGAATTCAAATGGTTAAATAAAAAATAGGTAAAAAAACAACAGCTTTTTTCGGTACCTAATTCGTTTGAATAACGTAAATGGTATTATTCATGCGTTCAATGATGTATTATTTGATCGGAATCACGATAACAATAACAGTCATCATTGATTCTAATACACATAATATTTTTAATACTGTACAGCGAATTGCCACCGTAAATGCAAATGAACAAAGTCCACTATAGGTTCCACATCGACCAACAAAACTAACCTTGAAGGGAACCAGGGAACTGGGGCGCACCGTTGGAAGAAGGTCCATGACCAGGAGGCAGGTACTGGTTAGAGGTGGCACCAGCGAAGTTACCGCCAGCGTTGTGACCGTGCAGACCAGCTCCAGCTGAGCTGATTGCACCAGAGTTAGCTCCGAAAGATCCGTGGGAGCTGGGAGAACCGAATCCTCCGTTGGAAGCGTGGGGTGGGAGGTAGGAGCGTTCCAGGTGCTCCAGACGACCTGCAGCAGCCACGGCGATGAGAGCGGCGATCACGAACTGCGGACACAAAGAGACGATAATTTAACTTGCAAAGTTTTAATGTGTGTTTTAGAACAAGTAGGCAAAGTAGAGAAGATGTGGTTTATAAGTATGGCTATCGACCCTAATTTTCGTGACCCAAACTTTCCCTTCGGAAAGCCATTTATTCAATGTTTAAAACAGTAACTGACAATTAGGCTAAAACTAAAATTTTAATTGGAGAAAATCGTCAAATAATTATGTGCCCCAAACAGAGATTAATCAACCTACCAGTTTCATTTTGTATAGTAGGTGTCGGAATACTCCAAACCTAATGTGGATGAAGCTCAAGTTGAACTGTGATGCTGCGAGTCGACTGACCTTATTATATACCATCTGCTGTCGATCCTGAACATACGCATCTGACGTCATTTTATAGCTAAGATAATAAACTAAATTTATGATGGGCCAAGTAATTAATTCGAGTATTTTTAAGCTTCCGAACATGATTGACCTCGTGTGTCAAGTTTCCCTATAATTTTCAAGGATATCTGTGAAGTTTATTGACAAAGGACCAAAACGACGTGTTTTTTTCGGTACTTATTACTAGATTTTGAAAGTTATCATAAACATTATTTTAATGAAATATGGGCAGATTTTCCTTCTATGACGTCTTGGCTGAATTAAAAACTGCCTCAATATTTAGGAGGATGGAAATTACCTCTACAAATTATCTCATTACACAGGACCTCTAAATCTTCGTACCGAAAGTGAACTTTTACATTTTAATTAGCTGGAAAATCCAAAGATGTTTCATGATATTTGTACCCGGTTCATGGCAATAGGCTCAGCCTCTTTTACTTGAGACTAAAGAGGAAATCCAGAATAACATAGAGACACAGTACGTTCTGATTCTGTTTATGAAATATCATTTAAATTGGTCCAATATTGCAGGAGAAAAAAGGCGAAAACCAAACCTCGAATAATTACTTTTTACTTAGGCTTTTTCAAAAAGTCTCTGCGGCCGCATTTCCTCTTAAGCATGGCCGGAAGACGTAGCGTTGGAAGGCCTCCCACTAGATGGACTGATGACGAGAAGCACAAAACCGGTCGACATGGCGATGCTTGGTGGAGGCGCCAACGTTATGTCTTCCGGCCATGTTTAAGTCCCAAGAAATATCCGTGCCATGAACCGGAAATAAATATCATAAAATATAAATTCTTTATTCCGTCAATCTAGATCATCGGACCACAGAAGCCATCACGCTTAAAGTAAAAGATCTAACACAGACAAAAGTATTGTAAGTAATTGATCGGTATCAGTAATCAGATCACTGTCTGGAGCGTGGTCTTGAATATTAGATTACACTGCATTTGAAAACATCGTGTAAGTGACATATTTCACAACTGAATAAGAGCGGCTTTTTAATGATATTATTCGCAAACTTACATTTCATATTCAAAATTCGCAACAGGACTTCAAAGTTTCATATCCACTATAACGCCAAGTCCATAGAATGTTTCCAAATCCATAGAATTTTTTTAAATAATATTTGAATCTCTCAAAAGACTAAGCTTAACCCCTACATGTGCAATTCTAAGAACCACTTTCAGAAGAAAATACATGTATTTCAATATTTTGTTTGTTGTTAGTTTCACTGAAGATTTTATAGTGCAAATTTAAAATGATAAAAAGGTACCTACATGTGGGGAAGTGGGGAAGATCTGGAGTTGCGACTGCGAAACGGAAGGCGCAGCAGGGTAGGCGTATATAAAATGACGGCTGATGACCTGATAAAGATCGTAGAAGTCCCCTGAAAGTAATGAACACCAATTGTTGTGGCGATTTTTGTTGCATAAGGGCTGATTTTTCCAAATACAGGTCAGTTTTATTCGAGGAATGAAACTGACGTTTGTCAGTTTTTGTATAAAATAACTGTCAAAATTTCAAAATTAATCCTCGAATAAAGATATCTGATGATTGAAAAATCAGTCCTAAGGCGAATAACTCTCAGCGGGATTGTCCGAAAGGGTTACCGCTGACACGGAACATAAAGGGCTAAGGAAGGAATACGGGTGGGTTTTAGTCAGTAAGAGTCTGACACTCCCTTCGGCTCCACCCAGAGCAGGGTTCATTTGATGATTTTCCATCCGAAAAAAAAAGGCGAATAACTCTAAAATACGACGTCTACTCAATAAACCAGAACGTTGACAGGCCTCCTTGGAGAGGGCGTGGGCTGTAATCTACCACAGGGGCTTGCCCAGTGCGGGTTGGTGAATGTCACATGTCTTCGAATTTTTGGTTCCATGACATGACGGTTTCCTGGCGATGTTTTCCTTCACCGTTTTTAGAGCAGTGATGATGGAATTAAATACACCAAGTAAAGCGATTGCTTTAGTTCGAACTCACGGCCTACAACTCGTAAGTCGGGGTCGTTACCACTGGGCCACAGTGATTCATGAGGAAGGTTTTGGTGTATAATTCATTAAAGTTTTGTGTAAATTGGTGGAAATATTATGACGATGACTGTTAAAGATGATGAAAAAAATCCCCCCGCCTGAGAGATTTACTACGGGCGTGCGCCGCGTAAACCATTTTATGATAACACGACGTATTACGAAATTATTTCTCTTAAGATATAACACGTTAGAGTACGTTTCCGTGGGATTTTAACTTCCCACCGCCACGCGGGCGAAGCTACGGGCAATAACTAGTATCAAACTCAAAATCAAAGCATTTATTTGTCAAAATTAAATAGTCGGTCAGTTAGTCAGAAAGTCGAAGCTAGTTGCTCATTCCAAAACGTAGTTCTCTATGGAGAAGAACGGACAAGAAACTCCAAGGACACTCTTTTAAATCAAGATTATTTCAAAATGCTGGGTATTCTTGTTGCTTCTATATGTGAGAACAATGTAAAAAAAAACACAAATGAAGAAACGATTCAAATAAGCCTTGGCAGTTAAGAGATGACCAGTCTCAACCGACGGCGCTCGTTCACGAACATGACGCGTGGATCAGCATCATCCAGCTCAACCATTTTGTAGGGAACCGAATGATCCAACACGCGCAGTTCAGTGAGACATCTGTATCTACATAACATTGTATGCTGTTACCTACTCTGTAAGATAGATAGTTGTAAGATAGATAGAATGTTAGGTTCGTGTATGTACACCAAGATTTTAATAAAGCTTATATACAATTCACCACATACATTATGAATGACCAGGATTAATGGGCAATAAACAGTACACGATAAACGAAATCATTATCGGAATCGTGCACCATTATCTCTTTTAGCACACAATTTAATTTTAGATTAATGTGTTTTTATAGAGCAAATAATAGAAGGAATTCATGAGATAGATCCCAAGAAGATTTCGAAAAGAAAGATTCGAATGAAAAATTTAAGAAAGATTAGTGTCACGGTGACAACTCACCAGGAGGCGCTGCAGTAAACATTTGTTTGTGCAAAACCAATACTACTAGTCCGATTTGGATACGGTTTGCTACTACATATTATGTATAATGAACCTATGCTCTTTAAAAAGTTTGAAATAAAAAGCATAATTATAAATTTTTAAAAACCCACGACGGTTAAATGTAATTGGAAAAGAATAAAATAATTTAATTTAAAAAACTCCGACTCAAAGAATTTATGTAACGAGACTAAAACAGATAAATTAATTTGTAAGTCGGGGGACCGTTCTGTGGAACACCTTCTATTGTAAGTGGTCCCCCGACTTCCATATTGGCTTGACTTGTGTTAATAGAAAACACTGATTGCAAAAAATAGCACAAAACAAATATAAATTACCAGTTTCATTTTGTTTAGTAGTTTTCGGAACACTCAAAACCTAGTGTGCGGGTGAAACCGCGGGGCGCTGCTAGCATATTATAACTGTTAAAATATGGGTATACCACTATTAACCGCTTGTGTGCCGTAATTACAGACACAATTAAAAAGCCATTGTGTCTCGCGTAGATCTACGTTCCGGCAGACTAAGGGTTAAGGTACACCCTAATTGCGTAACACACTATCAATCGGAATCTGAATAATTTTGAAGCAAATTGCTAATCCATTGCTTCATAAGTTCGAAAAATTTGTCAGCTCAACACGTAAATAACGCAATGAATGTTGTTGAATTGTCAAAATGAAACCGATTCCAATTGATAATGTGTAACGCGATTGCCCCGCAGGCGTAATATCATCAATTTTAAAGAAAAAGAAAGAATACGTTGGAAAAATGGTTATTGGTTGGTTGGTTTGTTTATATGGTGGTGGGATGGATGGTATGGGGTATGGTTTGGTATTAATATACTCAATTCTTTATTGCGTCAATGTAGATCATCGTGCTTGTGGGATGGCTCAGCAAAATACCAGCTTGCTGCATTTGACTTGGTGGAATGCAGAGCTAAAAGGTTTATGCGACGAGACGTTGGTAGCTATGCTTCACAGCCCAGCTCATCGTCGTAATGTTGCTTGCCTGTCGGTCTTCCACAGAGTGTACTTCGGAGAGTGTGCGCAGGAGCTCCAGGACCTGATCCCACCATCGCCCTTTTACCACCGGATAACCAACGTACCAGCGTGCAGCGTACCATCCGCACTTGGTTGATATCCCCACGAGTAGTACTCAGCGCTTCTCCTCCACTTTTATTATGCCCACAGCTAGTGTGGAACTCTCTGCTGGCATCTGTGTTCCCTCCCACATTTAACCCATCTGCCTTCAAAGAAAGAGTGAACAGGCATCTTCAGGGCACGTTCGTTCCATAATAGACCTCATCTATCGCTTTCCATCAGGCGTAATCGGGGGTCAAGAGCGGAGCCAAGAGCCATTTAGTAATATAAAAAAATATCTAAAAATTGTGAACAGAAGCCATCACGGTAAAAGAAATATTAAGATCGATTACATACGAAAATATTTCAAGTAATTAAAATGCTTCAGTAATTAGATCACTGTCTGTGTCGGGATCTTGAAGGTTACACTTTGGGTTAAGACATCGTGTAAGTGGCCTCTTTCACAACAGAGTAATAGTGGTTTTTAATGGTATCCTGTTACATTATTCGTATATTTACTGTTCATATAATTATTAAATAGCAATACTTGGGAAACTGTCAGAATAAAATATTTGAGAGTTTGATTGGTTAAAGAAGGGTCGTGGTTTGGTATCGGTTCGACGCTATATGCCGAACAAGATTTTAGGAATATCGAGGTAACAGGTTGTAAAGATAGAAATAAAATAAAGACTATCTGCTACTTTCAACGGCAACTTGACCTATGATGAGGACCAACAAAAAGAAATATCTGCGCTGGTCTGTAGGCACAGCACAGCATCATGCTGAGTGGCGGCCTTCTTGTCACAGCCATGACGTGCAGTTGCCGACTACTTTTGTTCCGTGCTTGTAATTATATTTTGTGCTATTCCAGGTGCTAAGAATTTAAAATTCGAGTCAACCAGAAACTTCTAGTTGCGGAGATATTGAAGGTCCAAGTACCAACTTTTTTGACGTTTTTTTACGAAAACAAGTTTTAATTATTTTATAACTTATTTTAAATACTCCCACAACTTCTGTAACGTAATGAGGGACTTTTTACAAGAAAAACAAAACTTGTTGCCCTATATTACTTTTTTTCATGTAGGTGCAGAATTAGTAGGTAATAGCTATGTGATTGGTCTTGTTACAGCCTATGTAACTAACCTTCACAAGGCGTCACATTACTCTGGACCAAAGGTCTCGATACTAAAAGTGAAGTTAAACAGGAAACTAGGAAAGCTCCAAAATACAGATGAGATAAGATTTTTTTTAATAATAATTGTGTCCGGTTTATGGCAATAGCCGAGTAATTCATCAACTCGGAAAATCATAATCTATACATATAATAAAATCGTAGGAAAGTCAAAACTGTACATTGAATATTTTTTTAAAAGAATACTTGGGGCGTGATCTACAATCGATACCGAAGCAAAAAATATAGTTTTTAGAATTTTTGTCTGTTTGTCTGTTTGTCTGTTTGTCTGTATGTATGTCCGGGATAAACTCAAAAAGTACTGCATGGATTTACTTCAAATTTTGCATGAATATTACTAAGAGGTCGGGTCAACATATAGGCTACATATTATCACGCTATCACCTACGGGGGAGGAGCTGTGAATCTTTATTTTTCTTACGCATTCTGTGACAGCGTGTAATCTAACGGCGCATATTTAAATGTTGTTTTTGAGTAAGCCATGCTATTATCTAGCTTTACACTATAAAAACTACGCCATTTAAGTAACTTGGACAGAGAAACATAGTTTAATGAATGTTAATAGTAGTATAAAGACAATTTTGAAGCAGCGCCATCTATGAGATTTCATAAAAATCAAATCAAGTTACATGTTACCCCTTTTTGGAAATTAATAATTTAAATTTGATCATGTTGGCGAGGTTAGTAGTTAGTTATTCTTAAAATTCATAGATGGTGATGTGCATTTTCTTCGTAATAGTTGTATCGTATAGTTCGTTTTGACAAATTCAAGTTCCAACAAAACCCTCAAAATCTTGAGCAGAGTAGAGGAAGGCAATTTAAAAAAAATGCGGTGTTAAGTATTACAAAAAAGTTATGTTCATTGATGATGATCATTTCTTCATCAATTTCATGTTGTTAGTACAAAATAAACATTGACTGTTAATACTTTTGTTCGGTATTTATCTGTGTGATTATTGCTTGGTAATCAATATATTTTCATGTCGTATACCTAACTAGCTGCTGCCCGCGACGTCGTCTGCGTGAAGGCTCTACAACACCAAAATACCTAAGATGCCAGTGTCGCTATAGCTTAATAAGTAAACAACTTTTAAAATAGCATTATAGCACGTCACCTTCTCTGTAGCGTCGTCGGGAAGCGCTGCCACACTGCTTCCGGGTGGCAAGACAGCACATGCATGTTTAAAATTCCCATCGATTTAGAGAGTGCCGAAACGCCTGTTTGTGGTGTGTCACGTAACAGCGATAAGGGACACGTGCTCAAGGATCGCTCTCTGATCGTATGGGATGAGTGTACGATGGCCAATAGGATGGCAGTTGAGGCCGTGGACAGAACCCTGCAGGACATCCGCAGGAACGACATTTGATGGGTGGTGTCACAGTTCTGTTCAGTGGCGATTTCCAGCAAACGCTTCCTGTGGTGACGCGGGCATCGAGGGCTGACGAGGTGAATGCTTCGTTGAAACGATCTCCGTTGTAGTCACGAGTTCGTACGCTGCGCTTGACCATTAATATGAGAGCTCGACTCGGCGGCAATGCACGTGCTCAAGAATTCTTCGATGTCCTTCTAAGTCTTGGCGAAGGCACTCTACCAGAAGGGAGAGATGGACAGGTGGTGCTTCCAGAGACTCTCGGTAGAGTGGTATCCAGCTTAGAAGAACTCATTCACTGTGTGTACGGGGACAACAATCGTATACCACACCAGCAGAATTCTTGGGTGTGTGAGTGGGCCATTTTGACGCCCAAAAATGATGAGGCAGCAGCAATTAACGAATGCATTCTCTCGGAAATTGAGGGGAACGAAGTGGTCTACACCTCGATACACTAACTTCCCGTTCCAGTTCAAGCGCGTAACCCCGTGAGTGTTTGCTTCGCGATGACCATCAATAAGTCGCAGGGGCAGACACTGAGGGCAGCGGATGTCGACCTCAGGGCGAGTTGCTTCCCACACGGGCAACTGTACGTCGCTTGCTCCTGCGTCACCAGTCCTGACTCTCTTTACATTTTGGCTCCTGGCAGCATATCTACCAACGTAGTTTATAGGGAAGTGTTGTAAAGTATGATACCTTTGTACGTATTTTTACTCTTTTGTGTCCTGGAATGTATTCCTGCATTATTTTCTCTATTTCCTTCAGTTACATCTTATGACTGAACTCAGCAGGATTCCAATATAACTCTCTTTACTTGCAGTGCAGAGCAGTGGTGGCCAAGTGGCCAAGTGGCCGCGACTTACGAGTTGTAGGTCGTAGGTTCGAACCCAGACAGGAGCTTTACTTTGTGTAAATTATTTCAACACCACTGCTCTCAAAACGGTGAAGGAAAACATCGTGAGGAAACCGGCATGTCCTAGAACCAAAAATTCTAAGACATGTGACATCTGCCAATCCGCACTGGGCCCGCGTGGTAGATTACGGCCCACTCCCTCTCACCGAGAGGAGGCCCCAGCAGTGGGAATATTAGGCTGATTATGGTCTCTTCACTTGCTTCGCTTGCAAAAAAAAATATGTTAATGCTATTTTAAAAGATGTTTACTTATAATGCCATAGCGACACTGGCATCTTAGGTATTTTTGGTGCTGTAGAGCCTTCACGCAGACGACGTCGCGGGCAGCAGCTAGTAAATTATATTTTCACTCTACAAGTCGTCTCACGTTTCTTTTTGTGTGGAACTTTAAACTTTATCAACGTTTAGTACAGTTAGCAAGACAAAATATAACAATATTTTTATAAGATTTTTTTTCTTATGAATTATTACTACAAAAATATGACCTTATTACTGTAAGACGCACGCTACTTAAGATGATGACCCTATTTAGTATATGTCGTAATAAAGTCGACTGTAGGTACTGATCTAGTGAACAGTTTGTGCTATCTTGTCCCTCGTACCATAAGTATATGGTCGAGAAGTTCGCTCGAGACACTCTTGTTTGCAACTACTTTTTGTAGAACCGACTCAGGCGTACGCTCTCTGCTGCATGCATCGATTAGTTGACACTCTACAATAGGCAGTTTGGCTCAACTGATATTATGTTTCTCAGCAAGTTAATATTTTAAGTGATCAGAACCCAATAATTAAGTAATGTTTACTTTTATTTTGTTTATATTTATATCGTTCTTTCTAACAACTAGTAGAACTGTTTAGTACCTAATATGTGGATAATGTTGTGAGTAGTGTATTTGTTATCTCTATTTACTTAATATTACACTGCTGTAAATAACTGATTTATGTGTGATTTTATCAATACTCAATTATTTGTGCAAATTAGATCGATTTCAGACTAAAGTATTTCAAGTAATTGATACGTATTAGTACAATCAGATCACTGTATCGGTCGCGATCTTGAATATTAGGTTCCACTGCTTATGAAGACATCCTAATAAGTAGCATAATTCACGACTGAGTAAGAGCGGCTTTTGAATACATAAGCAGCCTATAATGTTCCCACTGCTGGGACACAGACCACAGGTGGGCTGTTCTATATCACGCGGGCCCAGTTTCGTATCATAAACTAATAAAAAATAAATCTCGATAAAACTGTATTTGAATTGGTTTGAGCCGGTCAGAAAGATCTTTATTGATTTGATGGAACCCCCACAGAGCTTGTAACACTTTAGGAACCCCCTATAAGGATTTCATTGGTTTATTTGCGGATAAACTGATAATATTATAGTGTTATTACTACAAAAATTATAAATGCCTATATGTTATAATGACTTCTTCGGAAGTGATAGTCGATGGGGCCGAAAGGTTCTTGGATGTGCAAGGAATTTGCATCGGGGGTAGACCCCCACTTACATAAGGTTGACAGATGACCTCGTGAAGGTTGAGGAATCCGTCAGTTAGAAAGAAAAACGAAAGAAAAATATTTTATTTGGGACACTCACTGGAAATACGAACACACCTACTTAGTTAAAAAAGCATTTAAAACTAACGAAGAAGAGACAGAAGAGCAAACGCGGTGAGTTTCAAATGCAGAATCGATCCCTGTGGCAATAGTTCGGGGACACCCATGTCGAGCAGAGTGATGCAGTGTGCTAAATGATGACAATGGTGATTTTATTAATTATGACTTATGTAATTGATTTTTGGAACGAAGTTCCTTAACGCGGCTTGCGACAGGAGTTGACTAGTTGAAATCGTCACATAAGGAAAAAGCGTTATGTCCTCTCCGTAGGACTGTCTCCCTCTGTCTCTGTCTATTTATATTATATACTAGCGGTCGCCCGCGGCTCCGCCCGCGTGGATGTCGGTTTTCGCGACAAAAAGTAGCCCATGTGTTATTCTGATTTATATAACCTAAAGCGGTCCCCCGCGGCTCCGCCTGCGTGGATGTCGATTACCGCTACAAAAAGCCTAAGTGTTTTTTTTTCCCATGTGTTCAACTACCGAAAAGTAAATTCAGCATTTTAGCCGCATCCGCACCCCCGCCTTGGTGACGCCTACTTCGCCTGTCGCCGGACCGGACGGACCGCGGAGCGCAGAAATAGTATTATATTGAATTCGCCATAACTTTCAAACCAAACGTCCAATTTTAATGAATTTAAGACTAAATATTATCTACATGAATAGTACTTTGTGACAAAATGGTTTATTTTGATAAGGAGTGAATAACATGTGTAAAATAAATGCGTTTAAATGAAGTCCTAAAAAAATTCAAGATTTTCAAAGAAAAAAATGGTTGTTGTGCTTAACTCGAAATAGATAGGTATAGTGTGTCGCGGACTTTTTTGTAGATATTAGACTTTGTTGTAGATTTTGTAGATATTTTTAAGGTCTTTAATCAATTATAACATTTTATGGTTCTATCTTTTATAGTTTAGACGGCGCGACTTTTTGGATGATTTTTTACACCTTGGCTCCGAAAAACCCAAATATCTTACGGTCCCCTATTTTCTCTAAAATAAAATATAGCCTATGTTACTCGCAGATAATATAGCTTTCTAGTGGTGAAAGAATTTTTAAAATCGGTCTAGTAGTTTTTGAGTTTATCCATTACAAACAAACAAACAAAAATACAAATTTTTCCTCTTTATAATATTAGTGTAGACGAGTGTGAGTGTAAGTATCACGTAAGGAACCTTTCTTCCTGACGCGGGTCGCCCGAGCGCATAAGTATTTTTTCTTCTTGAATCAGTTTTGCTAAGGGATATTGTGTTACCGAGTAGCTGGTTTGTGGAGGTCAGATAGGCAGTCGCTCCATGTAAAAGAAGAAGTTGACTCCACAGATGAAAAAAGTTGAGGCACATTGATTTTGTACTTTCTTAGTTACCTATTCATGTCTAGAACACGCTAGAAAGAAATAAAGAATTACAACGATGGCAAAGCAGAAGATTGACGAACCATTATATATGTTTTTATATTCCTTTGGCATATACTGTCCAAGTGCTGGGCAAAGGCCTCCCCCATATTCTTCCACCATTCCTTGTGCTGTGCCTTCTCCGTTCAATCGCCGATGTTGGCGACAAGTCTGCTAGGCTGAAGTGGGACTGCATCCAGACAGATGGGCCAAATTCATCACACAGTGGGTGCGTGAAGGCGGGCATCGTCACCGAGACAGGCCTAAGAAACGCTGGTGTAATGATTTGGACTCGTTCCTAACCGATAATCACACTAATATTATAAAGGCGAAAGTTTGTGAGTGAGTGCGTTTGTGTTTATATGTTTGTTACTTCTTTACGCTCAAACGACTAAACCTTAAAATTTTGATAAAATTTTGTATGGAGGTAGCTGACACCCTGGATTAACGTATATACTTTTATCGAGATATTCCCACGAGATCGAAACTGATCCGGGTAAAACCGCGGCGCGCAGCTAGTATGAATATAAAATAGATAATATGAAGTATTCAAGTTATTATACACTCAAAGATTAAAGTTCGATATTGATTCGACGATGAGCACCGCACAAGATTTCAGCAACCTGGAGAAGGGTTGTAAAGACACTGCTAAAACAAGACAATCTTCATTTAACAGTTTCCACAAATCTGACGAAGAAAATCAGCTACATCGGGTTAGACTGGAAGCCGACGCCAACATAGTTGGGAAAAGGCTAGGCTGATGATGATGATAGGAAATTGATGATGATAGGAAATAAAACAGTACAAGATAAACGGAATCGTGCATTTTCTTTTAACACACTTGAAATGAATATTGTCAGATGGTTAAAAAGCTGAACGAAAGAGATTATTTATAAGTGGAAATTATTCGCATTAAAAATGACATGATGTATCTGGGCAAAGCAAAATTAACAGGGAAGGATTGTAGCAAGTGGCGTTATGTACTTAGTTTTTGCTCACCCCTATACCATATCTATGTGTACGGATGGACCATTTAATGTCGCCGCAACGTATATCAAAATTAAACATACATTTTTCCCAAAAACGGACTCTGTTATTCTCTTTTTTTATTTTTATTTAGCCTACACTGTCGCACTACTAAATAAAGTTCTCCCTCAACTCCTTCCATGCATCCTTTTCTTTTTTATTCTCTTGTGTTAGAATAATTAAATCATGCATCTCGTCAAAACTTTATCCATAATGTATTCGAAAACCTTCTAAACGTGAGTTCTTTAAAACATTTCAATGATATTTCTGATTGGGAATCAGGAATTCACACTTTATTAGTTCTCTTGATTGACAATTGTACGATATTTCCTTAGACTTGAGTAATAATACAAATTCAGAATTAGGTTATGTACAGTAATTTATTAAACAATACATTTGACTTTTACACCTCCATGTTGTACCAAACACATTATGTATTTAGTAATGGTATCCGGTTTGTTCATCGAAGGCTTGCTGAGGATGTTGCTGGTTGGAGCCGGTGTTGGGAGCCAGGTACTGACGGCTGGCGGCCGCGGACTGCTGGGAGTAATGCTGGTGGCTGGGGGCGCCGAACGAGCTGCCAGCCTGAGCAGATCCGAACTGGGAGCTAGGGGCCCCGTACTGTCGGGCAGGGGCAGCCTGGTGACCGCTGTACTGCTGGCTGGGGAAGTTCTGCTGGCCACCGAATCCTGTGGGAAACGAGGATTAGCATTATTATTGAACAACAGAAAAGCTTTATCATTAAATTATAAATGGTCAGACTAATGTTGCCATAAAACAGTCATAATATTTGACATTGAGTGTATGATTTAATCCGATCGCCACTCTAAAATCATAAATACAAATAAACAGAGATACAACATAAATATCATTATACCTTGCAGGGATCCAGAGAACAGGGACGCGCCGTTAGAAGCAGAAGGTCCGTGGTTAGGAGGCAGGTACTGGTTGGAGGTGGCACCAGCGAAGTTACCACCAGCGTTGTGACCGTGCAGACCAGCTCCAGCAGCACCGAAGCCACCAGAGTTAGCTCCGAAGGATCCGTGGGAACCAGGAGAACCGAAGCCTCCGTTGGAACCGTGGGGAGGAAGGTAAGAGCGTTCCAGGTGTTCCAGACGACCTGCGGCGGCCACAGCGACGAGGGCAGCGATCACAAACTGAAAATACAAAAAGGTATGGTAGGAGCTGGAGACCAAAATCACACTTAAAATCAAAGTTAAACTTTTCATAGGTAAAAATTTTAGACTTGAAAGTGTCCATGTTGACGACACCAATTTTTTAAACACTGTAAAAATGAAATTCAATATCTCAAATGTAATGGAAGCACTCGTTGCAAAAGATTTTGCACGAAACAAATATTAATTACCAGTTTCATTTTGTGTAGTAATTGTCGGAACACTCAAAACCTATTGTGAATGAAGCTGAAGTTGAACTGTGATGCTGCTAGTCGACTGACCTATTATATACCATCTACTGTCGATCCTAAACACACGCGTCTGACGTCATTTATAGCTAAGATAATAAACCAGAGCTATCATACCTCATATAATTAGTTTGAGGCGTTTTAAGCTACCGAACGTGATTGACCTCGTGTGTCAAATTTCCCTGTATGTAAGTTTTCAAGGATTTAATATTAACTTTGTATGTTTAGAGCCGGTAGTCGTGACCCTTAATTAGGTGGTGAGCCTAAATATACAGTGACATCAGCTGTTTTAGTAATTCAAGAAGCATGACTGAACCAAAAAGATGGTATAGAAAATCTGCGTAAGCTCTACTCGATAGGTAATTCATTCATGTGAACTTGTCTAGTCAATGATCAAAGAATTAAAATTGTTGGATGAAAAAATAATATTGTTGTTTATTTTTTATTGAGATGAAGACGTTCGGTCTATAATTAATTATTGGGTTGATTAGGAAAACTGTTACGTGACAATACACTTTCAGGAGAATTGAAATCCTAACTTTTTTTTTATTTATTTATTTATTTTAATTCACATACACTATCATCACAGGCTTACCTAATACAATAGTGCACGCAAGTTTTAGTAACAACAAGGTATAAGATAGACTAAAAAAAGATACAAAATACAACAACAGATCAGATACAAAATCAGAAAAATATATGATATTCTTCAAGATAGATAGATAGTGTGTTGAAAACACACTATCTATAGTGTGAGTGTGTTAAATAGTGTGTTAAACACACACTGTGTTAAACACACTATCGATAGTGAGTGTTAAACACACACTGTGTTAAACACACTATCGATAGTGAGTGTTAAACACACTATCGATAGTGAGTGTGTTAAATAGTGTGTTAAACACACACTGTGTTAAACACACTATAGTGTGTTAAACACACTATCGATAGTGAGTGTGTTGAAAACACACTCACTATCTATCTAATGCGAAAGTAAGTTTGTTTGTTACCTTATCACGCCTAAACCACACTAGAATTATTGGGTCGGGGACCAAAATTTTACGCGGACGAAGTCGCGGGCACGTACTAGTTAGTTCTACGTAGTAGTTGCGTAGTAACGTTTACTTTTCTCTGCCCTCTGGGTAACGTTTAGCACACCAATTAAGATCAGAAGATAATCTCAGATTAATGGTGTATCGAGTTATACCTAGTATTTTGATAACGATTATGTTATTCTTTGATAACTATCAAAGTATGCACATTTTTTATCTAAACAAAGGGTATTCAGCCATGAGAGCTATTACGATTGCGTAATCTCTGTACATTTGGCTATTGAAAAACTTTTTTTTTTATAGTTTCAAATTACAATGTGTGATAGGTAAGTTAAACACGACTAACGTTAATTCTGTAAAAATTAATCATTAAAGTTTAACTATCCAACCATTTATACACAGTGGCCTCCAAAAGTTAGTTAACATTTAAGTTTAATTTCCACTTCAGCTGTGATGAAGAATAAGATTTAAAATAAAAAAAAAATCAGGTAGGTACTCATGGGATTACTTGATTATTTTTTATGTTAGGTCAAAGGTAGTTGAATTAGTCAATAATAATAGCCTCCCCAACCGTTTTCAGTCACGGTGGCAAATCTCAATGGAGATTAGCCAGGTACGCAGGAGATATTATAGTGCACAAGTGTGTGCGCAAACACAGGTGCACTCTCTGTTCCTTTACTCTCATAGTCCGATGGGAAGGCAATCCGACACGACCGCGGAGAGTTCAGGCGCAGGACCAACGGCTTTACGTGTTTTCCGAGGCACGGGGTATTAAACCGCCAACTTCCAAACTTCGGACTATTACTAAGAAATTCCTAATGGAAAACCCAATAACACTTTGTCCGACCCAGGACCCCACGCTCAGTAGTCGCGCTTGCAACCACGAGACCAACGGGGCAGTAAAAAAAACGAAACGAACGAACGAATTAGTCAATAAAGACGTTATAGCAGTTCAAACATTTGGATCACTAGAATTTTAAATCATATTGTGGCGTGTCAAAAACATTGTTGAAATGTGTCGCAATGGTTTTAGAATTTCTTTTGTTGAATACATCGTTGGACCTATTTATCTAGCTTGGGGAACTTCAGCGGTTTTCTTTTCATTTTCGTAGCACTTTTTCTTGCCTTTCTTTTACAAAGCACTATTAAACGTATTGTGATATTCAAGATGGAACCTCAAAAGGCTCGTTGTTATAAATCACGGGCTACTATTCATGAAAAACTTCACATGCCTGACAAAGTCATTGAATGACAATTCAACCCAAAGTCATCGCCTGGTTGACATTGGCCTTCCCGTGAATTGTTGGAAAGAGTTTCCATGATCAGAAGAAGAGGCCAAAAAAATAAGGGCAGTCCCGTTGTTCATTAAAGAGAGCAAAGCAAAGCACATTAAAGAGAGCAATCGCTAACCGATTCTCATTCATCAAAGTAATTATTATTTACTAGCTTCCGCCCGCGACTCCGTCCGCGCGGATGTCGGTCTTCGCGTGGATGGTTTATTTCTCCATTTTGAGTAACTCTGACAATGACATCTTATAAATATCTATTGGACCCAAATACGGCTAAGCCTATAATAATTAAGGAGATCCCTCTATTGAGCTACTGCTGTTGAGCTCGCGTTCTGTAGTAAGTTTTTTTTTCATAGTAATTCCGACCTTGAAAAGTAGCATGTAGCAGTAAATTACTGACAATGACGAAAAGTTTGCAATAATAAAAAAGTGATCGTGACAATGCGACAGAAAGTTAATTGAGAGCTTCAGCATACACAACATTGTTAGTGAGCTCGTCCGGAATATGAACATGAAGATTTCTTGGACTGCTCACATGGGAAAGAGCTACGTAAAGTTGCCCGTGTGAAAAACAACTCGCGGTAAGATCTACGCCAGCAACTCCTAGGGTCTGACCTTGAGCCTTATTTATTGTCGTGGCGTAACACAAAGCTACAGGAAACTGTATTCTCTTAAATTGAAATGGAAAATTATCCACTACGGGTAATGCAACGTGTGTTCGCGGTTCTACAGAACAACGTCTATGAATAAAACCGAAAAATAAGATTTTTTTTTTCTACGTATTTTTCCAGGATAAAAAGTATCCTATTTTATGCCCAGGATAATAAGGTATAATTATACCAAGTTTCATCGAAATCGAACCGTTAGTTTTCACGTGATGCCTGCATATACAGACAGACAGACAGACAGACAGACAAAATTTTTTTTAATCACATATTTGGGTTTGGTATCGATCCAGCAACACCCCCCGCTATTTATTTTTTCAATATTTTCAATGTACAGAATTGACCCTTCTACAGATTTATTATAAGTATAGATAGACGGTTCGTATCAAACTAAAATAATTAGTTATTATGAGTTTTTTTTTTTGTATAAAGAAACACCTGGCTTTTAATCGCTCGCCATCTTTTTTCACGTTTTTTGTTTGTATACTTTATCAGTTTCAAATTGAAACCCTCAGAAAGGTATTAAGTAATGTATGAGGTATCAATTATTTACACTATGTACTGTGCGGCTACCTACATTGCGGCCGTTTTGCTGAACCACAGTTAATTCAATATTTAATTAGTATTATAATAGTCGTTTTGCTTTGTTCCAATTAATTACAGTTACTTACATCTTTGCAATACTTCTCCCTACTCAAGAAGGTCGTTGGTTATCGCATGATTATCATCACGAGAACAAGTAGTGACCTTTTTTTTTTTTTTGCGAATGGGAAATCATCAAATGACTCCTCCCGCTCTGGGTGGAGCGGAAGGGAGTGTCAGACTCTTAGTGACTAAACCCCCCTCGATGCTGGCAATTCTTTGAGGCGAGCGTGGAACACGTAGAACACGTACGCGCCGTCCGGCACGGGCCTGGTCCTGATCGAACGGTGAGCTACCCACTACTCTCCGCCCGCAGGGCCGCGCCTACGGTGGTCGGGAGTCGTCACGCGGCTCCCGACGCCCGGAGCGTCTCCCGCGGCGGCTGGGACGGGAGGCTCTCTCCCTGAGCCGTCCCACCACCTCCTTTGATAGCATGACTGCTTCGCAGAAGGAGGTGACTTCCTCCCACTCCCTCTCGCGCCGGACCATGGCTTGCACCAGGGCCGGACGCGAGAGGTCACCGTCGCTTCCGATCGCCTCTACGAAGACACGTCGGTGCTCCGCCCAAGCGGGGCAGACCTCCACCGTGTGCTCCACCATGTCCTCTGGGCGATCCTGGCAATGGTGACACCCGGGCGTTTCCTCCCGCCTGATGACGTGCAGGAACCTCCCGAAACTTCCGTGTCCGGTGAGGACCTGCGTCAGGCGGTAGATGAGGGCGCCGTGGCGCCTCTCTAGCCACTCCTCAAAGAGTGGTCTTATCGCCGCTATCGCGGCGTGCCCTGCGCAATACGGGCAATTTGTCTTTGACTAAATGTAAACGTCATCTCTCAAATTCCAAAGGTAACACCCTTTTTTTTCGCGTGGTTAATCATCAAATGACCCCTCCCGCTCTGGGTGGAGCGGAAGGGAGTGTCAGACTCTTACTGACTAAAACTCACCCCCATGTTCCTTCCTTAGCCCTTTATGTTCCGGGCCAGCGGTAACCCTTTCGGACAATCCCGCTGACCCGGCAGGCTTCGGCCCTAACGGGCCCCTTCAATTTATGCTGACATCTCTTTGAGGCGCGTGTGACGGTGAGCTACAAGTAGTGACCTTCACGTGGTAGTAACAAGGACATAATTATTATTAATTGTAAAAATGCTCATTATTTCTACATTTCATACCTACTACGTGCAGAGAAATTGTCTTGTTAGAAAAACCTTGAGCCGTGCCACATATACCTACCTACACACACACATATGAATATGACCTAATCTTTTTATACGAACATGTTTCTGTGATTTTTTTTTTCTTTTCTCCCTTTTCTATAAGTTGCTGACCAGAAGGCCAATTCTACTAATTTAAAACGTTCAAAATCTAGTCTCAGTCTCATCTCGGCGACAAACAAATGTCAAAAACTTGTCAAAATGTAGGGAAATATAAAAATTACCTTTAGGTAATTTTGACAGATTGAGACTGAGATACGACTGTGAACTCTCTTAAAATTACGAGAATTGCCCGTCTGTTGTTCATAATAAAAATCAGTTAGGAACTGGCTACTAAGAAAGAAAGAAAAAAGAAAGAAAGAAAGAAAATACGTTTATTTGTGGTAAACATGATGCAATAAAGAACATAAACTAAAAAAAATAAAATAAGAAAGGGTTGGGGTAAACATGCGTCACATCCACGCAAAACGGCTATCGCTCAGCATTATGCTGCGACCCTATGCAAGACAGAGCCCCAGCGCTAGTTTTCAGCGACAGCCGGCGCCGACGTATTGACGTCGTCCGGTGCAGCAAACAAATATTAGGACGCTGTAGCCTGTACTGGTACAGCATACTCTTTCATTCACTTACAGACAGTGCACAGCCTAAATTTCACAAAACACACAATTTCGCACAAGAGTGCCTTATACAACGGCAGTACTCTAAAGGGGTTAAATAGGGGATGAAAGTTTTTTATGGAAGCACTAGCTGCACCCCGCGGTTTCACCCGCGTAAATGTCGATCCCGTAGGAGTATCGGGATAAAAAGTAGCCTATATGTTAATCCAGGGTGTCAGCTACCTCCATACAAAATTTTATCAAAATTGGTCTAGCCGTTTGAGCGTGAAAAAGTAACAAACACATAAACACACACACACACCCCAACACAAACTTTCGCCTTTATAATGTTAGTGTGATATATCTCATCGGGCGCATGGCTTATATTTAATCATTTTGTAACAACATGAAAGAGTACTTGACAGTTATCCTAAAATGGTCTTATGTGTTATAGAAATTAATTTTTGAATATGCTCGGATGATTTCATCTTTTTTGTGATTTCAAATAATGTCTAAGTAGTGGAAGTCGTAAAAAATTTCTTGAGCATTTCAGCATTTGCTTTTAAACGGATGATCAATGCCTAATAATTGGAAAAGTGATATATAAATTATTATTTCTTTCATTTTAAACAGAGCAGGTTTAAAGTATTATGATGTGGTAAGGTTTATGGATATTGAAATTATGATTGATGTAGTCGTCAGAAGAATAATGACATCAATATAGTTCGCAAATAGGTTCTTCCGATGCAATAATACGCATTAGCAAGCCTTTTCTTTATTACTGTAAGTGTAAACTTATTTTTATTAGGATTCATATCGTTAGTAGGTACTATTGTAATAAACATCTATGTATGTCATAGGTCCTCGAACCTTCAAAATATAATAAAGTAAAAATCAGTTGCGTTAAAGTCAAAATATTTAGGCCATCGTCTTAATCGTGTAACACACTATAAATCACAATCTAAATAATTTTGAAGGATATTTCCAATCCATTACTTATATTATGTTCGAACATATGTACTTCTTAAGTTCAAAAAATTTGACTGCTCAACAAAGTAAATTGTTGAACTCTCAAAATGAAAACCAAACTGAAATAAATTAATAGTTTAAAAACAATGGAAAAACACGCTTGGCCTTTCTCACAAGTGCAAACATAACAATGATACGATATTCTATCATGGAATGCCAGTGCCTATCTTCCGGCTTCATCATCAGACCTTGAAACCTAATCGTGGTCAAAGTTCATTACAAGACTTTTCTAAGAAACCCAAAACAGCTATGATACGATTTTCCATCATGAAGTTCCAGTTCATATCTTCCGGCTCCATCACCAGATCAGTTCGACAGTACCATATTATTGTATTGTCATCAGAACTACATACAGCTGCCAATTTTCATTACGCTGCGACGCTTGGAAGATGGTTAAATAAGTTACCTTAGATTCCATTACATAGTTACATACAGGTCGACCTAATAAAAGCGTGTTAAAAATACTGTTAATGTGCTAGGCAATTACCCCGCAGATTTTGGTCCATGTCCTTCAAAAAGATCAAGATCACAATACAGTTTGTTTTCACACCGAAATAGAAAGTACTCAAGTTTTTGATATTGCTTTGTCAAGTACAACTTAATAATTAAGCCTTCAAGGCTCCCGATATGCGGTGTCATCCAAGATTATCGTTTTTTTAATAAAATAAACGATTTTTGTCCACATATAAAAGAGGATGGAGTTCTAGAAAACGATACAGTTCGAGTGTTGTAGTGAAAAGCTGAGGACAAATATACCAACCAACCATGAATCTGGTAAGTACCTACTAAGAAGAAGAAGAAAAAATATACGGATTTAATTTAAATACCTCCTTAGAAATAAGTTTACACGGATGTTTGAAAAATATTTATTAGTTAGGTACAAAAAAACAATCCAATTTCAACATTCTATAAAGAAGCTAACATAGAAATTCAATAGTATTTATCTATACATATATGACTTCATACTTTTATCAACTATCCTCTGCTAGGTTCCAATTAATTTACGCAATATTTTTTATTTTGAACTTAATAGTTTTTCTAATCACCTCTCTTACTTGTTCTAGTTAATCATCAGCGCAGTCTTTGCCATAAGCGCAGCCCAACTCCCGTCTAGGAACTACATCCCCCAAAACCAAGGGGTTCAAGGGGGACAGGGTAGCTACCAGTCCTACCAGGGCTCCCAATCCGCTTTTGGAGGAGGTGGAGCTGGGAACCGACGGCCTCAACAGGATGCTGAGAAGAATGCTGCTACCCTTAAACAGGACCAGGGTGCTAGTGAAGATGGAAGTAAGTAATAAGAGGATGTAAATTTTTAAGGTTTTAAAAAAAATGTTTTAGTAATATTAATATTACTAAAACATTTTTTTTAAAACCTTAAAAGATCAAATAAAAAGATAGCAAAGTCCTTAAGGACTTTGCTATCTTTTTATTTGATCTTTAAATGATAAATGATTTATTTTCTGTAAGTAGGTTTTTACAAACACTTTTACACGTCATCATATTTTTTAAACTAGATGTGGTCGGCCAGGAATAGCGGGACCACCGGGAACTGGGGGCCGTTGTTTTGGCACTTTAATCATGTGGGAGGTTTAATGCCCGTAGTCACCACGCTAGGCATGCGGGTTGGTGACCGCAGAGACAAACCTTTCGCAGCGACGACGCTGCTGCCCGTCATCGTTCTGAAGGATTTAGGTTGGCTTATGGGATGGTTATACCGCCATCGGTCGGTCGCCAGCGCCTCGTCTGTCAGTGGCAGGGTGTACCGCGCGCAGGTGAGGTTGACGTTTGGGGAGTCCGGTTGTTATGTGCTCCCCCTTACACCCCTCGCCGGTGAACGGCGAGTATATCTCACATCTTCGGTTTGCCGATGACATCGTCATAATGGCAGAGTCGCTGGAACAGCTAGACCAAATGTTGCACAGCCTAAATGGAGCCTCCCGGCGGGTTGGCCTCGGCATGAATTTGGACAAGACAAAAGTCATGTACAATTCGCACGTCTTGCCGAGTCCAATCCACATCGAAGGGTCGCTTCTCGAAGTTGTGAAGGATTACGTCTACTTAGGGCAAGTCATCCAGCTCGGTAGACACAACTTTGAGAAAGAGGCCGACAGAAGGATCCAGTTGGGTTGGGCAGCATTTGGAAAACTCCGTCAAGTCTTCTCGTCGCCTATCCCGCAGTGTTTGAAGACTAAGGTCTTCAACCAGTGCGTCCTGCCCGTCATGACATACGGTGCTGAAACGTGGACACTGACGGTCGGGCTGGTACACAAATTCAAGGTCGCTCAGCGAGCTATGGAGCGAGCTATGCTCGGAGTCTCTTTAAAGGATAAAATCAGGAATGAAATTATCCGGAAAAGAACCGGAGTTACCGACATAGCTTGCAGAGTAAGCAAACTGAAGTGGCAGTGGGCTGGCCATGTCTGTCGAAGGACCGATGGCCGGTGGAGCAGACGAGTCCTGGAGTGGAGACCGCGTATCGGCAAGCGTAGTGTGGGACGCCCCCCAGCTAGATGGACGGACGACCTAAAGAAGGTGGCTGGGGTAGACTGGATGCGGAAGGCGGAGGACAGGGTGCTGTGGCGCAGTCTGGGAGAGGCCTATGTCCAGCAGTGGACTGCGATAGGCTGAGTTGATTGATTGATGTGGTCGGCGTTTCCTATCTGACTACTCTGAGAAGAAAGGCCGAAACAAACTCAGAGGTCACAGTCTCTTTTAAAGTCCAGACAAAATCTTGGTCAGATCGTGTGAAGACCATGTAGATTGATGTCTGAAATGGTCTTTTGAGGAAAGAACCACACAGATTGAGTGGACCATTTATAGAGTATTAAACTTAAAGTCAATCATTCATTGCAAGTAGGCACTTTTGAACGTCTGATTTTACAAGAAAATAGAATTGATTCTTTGTAGTTTCGTATGAATCGAGATCAAGTATGACTGAACTAATGTTTATTGCTCTTTTCATCCTATTGAACCCCCATTTTCTTTGTTTGATACTCTTTTAGACATAAAACTTTTACCATGATGACCTGTTAATATAATATAAGAATAATATTTAAATGCGTTTAGCATCAAAGACCTTAGGCTAAACTTAAGATATTCCATATTGTTATCCAGCATCTAATTAATATTGATGTAGTGTATTATATACAATCAACTAAAGCTTTGTAAGATAACAAAGCTTTTGAACTGAATAGAGCTTTGTATTTCACGAAACAATAATGAAAGTGCCCTTGTACCTTATATTATTATCTTGGTAATGTCAAGGTTAATAATACGTTTGTGCACATCGCGTACGTGCTCTAAATTAACCCATTCACATTTTTTTGCATGTGGGTACTGTTACAACTTTTTGTGTCGCTACAAGTGCTTCTGTTTGCTTTCGTTAAAAATGTATCCATTTCATTCAATTCATTATCTGTCTAGCCTTTTCGGCTTTTCGGCCTTGTCGGCTTCCAGTCTAATCGGATGCAGCTGAGTAGGTACAAGTATTTTACATGGAGCGACTATCTGACCTCCACAACCCAGTTACTGGGTAATACGAAACCCTTTGGTAAGACTGCTTGTCAGACTTTCGGGCTTCTGACGACTCGTAACGACTGTCAAAGATCCACGAATGACACTTGTGGCTAAACTACGCTTGCCGCGGTTGGTCACGATTATTGTCAATATCAGTCACGGCCATTAATATTCCAAAGCTGCACAAATGATTATCATAATGATCCCATTCCTCTCGGTCTTGTGCCAATGTTTATGACACTCAGGAAAGTATCCTGGAATCTATTCAACTAAAAGACAAATATGTAATGAATCAAGGTCTGGAAATAATAATGATGAAGTTGGCAACGAATATTTATTTACTGATCAGCTGACCATAAGCCGGACATTATTTTGATCTAAATAGTTAACGTATTTTACAAACTTAGTAAGTCTTATTTTACAGGATTAATCCTGATTTCAACCCCTTCCTTGTTGTATCGATATCGCATCTTATAGTAATCAAACATGTTCCAGGCTACCACTTCGGATATGAAACTTCAAACGGCATCCGAGCCGAAGAAGCCGGCAACCCAGCTCAGGCCCAGGGTGGATTCTCCTACAAAGGCGACGATGGCATCACCTACACCGTAACCTATACCTCAGGAGAAGGTGGCTTCAGGCCTCAGGGCGAACACCTTCCGGTTGCTCCTCCCACTCCTGAAGCTATCCTGGAAGCGCTGAAGAAGAATGAACAGGATGAGGCTGCTGGTATCTTTGATGATGGTAAGCAAAATACAATTTATAACAACAATATTAAAGAATCAAAACTTAATTTAACTGCCACAAAAATAATAATTTGAATTTATTATTAGCCGGGAGAAGTGTGAAAGATTCTTTCGAAAACGTGCCGGCGAGTATTTTAAAACAGTAAAGTCACACCATCATAGCGACCTCTACGAGGTGGCTACCCTATCTTAAGAAATCCAAACTTAACTCAGCAAAGAGACAGTAAAAATTGCCTGTCATCTTATTCATAAAATTTTAAAACCGTTTCCTTCTCTAAACTCTCTGCCTTCATCAGGTAAATACCACCCGGATCAGAAGGGAGGTGGTCAAAACAACGGCTTCGGATCTGCAAATCACCAGGGAGGATTCAACTCCAACAGCGGTTATCAGTACTGATTCTATACTCCTCAGTAGTAATATTTGTCAATTTTAGGACGTTGAAAAATTAGTTTGAATTACATGTTTGAATGGTGGAAATGTTACGTACAAGGATAAGAGAAAGCTTCGGTAAAGTCTAGATAACTACATTAGAGTATAGTCTGAGGAGGTCAGACTTGCAGTTCAAATATTGACAAATGTTATAATTTACAAAACTGAATATGACTGGATATTAGTTCTTAAGGATTAAAAATAAGTAGTTATCTAATGTAATTATACATAAAATGTTAATACAAAGTAAGAATGATTTAATAAAGAAGATCACAGCTATAAACCCACTGAAAGTTAGTAAAGTTTATTTTACAAAAATCAATCATAAAAAGAGCAACCATCCAAACATAATTTTGTTACATACCCTATATAGAAACTTACAAAGATATGATTAAGCCAGCGTAAGCGCAAAGCTTGCCAACGCCATCTGTCTTGTGAACGACGAACTAACACAGATCATAGTTAGCTAGTTTACCAAAACTTACACATGAACTCATGCTACACGTATCGTCATGAACCCACAAGTTTCCAAGTGCTAAAATGTATTTTAAATATTTGGTTGCCAGTCATAAATAAGATTGTTTATGAAATTTATAAGACTAAGGACTGATTTTTCGATAGTCAAATAACTTGTATCTGAGGATGATTGACGTTTGTCAGCTTTTGTACTTATAGAAAATATATCAAACTGTAATTTTCGTCCTTCTGATAAAAGTTATCTATCTGACTATTAAAACATCAGCCCATATGCATAAAATAAATAAAAATAATAATTATTAATAAATACATGATATTTGCGAACTTTTTGCAGTTCAAAAAATTAAATAATACATTTTTCTCGATAAAAAACATCACAAAGGTTCCCTCTGATTACTACGCGCTATATTTGATAAAATTAATTATATTAAAACAAGACAATTCCTTTTATTTTTTTGATGTATAATGACAAAACGCTTTCAGCACTTCCTATATGTTCTTATTCAGAGGAAAAAGTCGTCTTCCGTAGCATTTTGCAGGAACTACTACATATGCATATTTTATCTCACAAATCGGGGGTGTGCAAGGGGGAGATTTATTCTGTCTTCTTATGCGCCCTTAAAATGCTACGAGTATGTCATGTTATTGTTTTGAATTGAACAGATTTGTTGAAATAGGAATGGTTATCAGAAATGGGGCCCGTGGCTAAATAATAGCAGCCGCAAAGGTCGATCGATCAGGTTAAGCTACGCTTGCCGCGGTTGGTCTGTGGATGGGTGACCATCTTTACATACCGTGACCCCTCCGTGCCTCAGAAAGCACGTTAAGCCGTTGGTCCCGGCTGTCAATCGTGGATCTTTGACAGTCGTTACGGATAATCAGAAGCCCGAAAGTCTGACAACAAGTCTTACCAAGGGGTATCGTATTACCCACTACCCAGTAACTGGGTTGTGGAGGTCAGATAGGTAGTCGCTCCATGTAAAATACTAGTATTCAGCTGCATTCGGATAGACTGGAAGCCGATCCCAATATAGTTGGGAAAAGGCTAGGCAGATGATGATCAGAAACGGTGCATCTACACCGGAGTTACTTCTTGTTGAGCAACATTTTCCAACATTAAGTAACTTTCTATAACTTTTGTGGCTTTTTTAGGGTTCCGTAGTTCCACATATATAATATAAAGTAAAAACTATAAGGGTCCCCTTATAGTTTTTACTTTATGTTATCCATTGTTGCCCACTAACACTTGCTAATGTTGCTCTACAAAAAGTAACTCCAGTGTGGAGGCGCTAAAATAGAGTGCCGATGCCAAATTTGACCTTTTAAGCTATGAGACCACCAGCTTTTGTACCAATTGTTGTTGTTTGTTAATTTCAAAATTTTCCATTTCCAAGCTTGACAAAAATCATCAAAGACAACATCAGCGACATTTACCATGACTTGTTTTTCTGTACCTTTAACTATAGCGGACACAATAGGTAGGTACCAGACTTTAATGTTGTGCTTTTATTTATTTATTTAATACTTCAAGCACTTAAATTTAGGTACAGAGGCGGACTTAATTCCATAGGCATTTTCTACCAGTCAACCTTTGGGTGATGCAGAGACAAACAGTGGTAGGTGCAATCATGAACAATGAGGAATAAATATTTTGAATATAAAGATACGCATAGATCTATTAAAACTATGAATATAATAATATACTTATTACTTAAGGTCTACATATACTACTTTTAGGAAGACTTGGGCCTGTAATCTACGAGTAAAACATGGCTCAAGGATAACTGTCGATTTTTTAACAAGATTTTTGTGTATGGAATCTCTCACTTAATATCATCGTCTTCCTACCCTTGTTCCATGTTACTTGGGGTCGGCGCAACACGTTTTCTTCTTCCATTCTCCCCTGTCAACCGTCACACTATCATTCACTCTATTTTCTTCCATATCATATACAATCCATCCATCTTTTCTCACTTAGAAGTGCTGAAATAAAAGTTAAGATAATATAACGTGGTAGGTGCTTTTCAGATTAAGGCATCATTACTTCAGTAACTAACATTGGGAGAGCCACAGAACTTATAACTACATTTATGTATAACTAGCTTCTGCCCGCGACTTCGTACACGGATCCTGTTGCTTATGCCAGCGACAACGGGGTCGTCAAAATCGAAGATCTGAAACGTCTGATGTCGAATTCTAAGGACGGGACGGGTTGTGGTGTCTCGCCGACACCACAACCCGTTAGAATTTCCGTCTCAATGATATTTCTCTGCAGCGAGACGACTTTGAGCCGGGTCCCATTGCACTGTTTCGGCGGAGTGAGTTTCCCAAGAAGCATAATTGGGACACCGACCTTTAATTTAATGGTGTGCGCTGGTAGTCCACTTGCACTGAGGGAATTGAGAAATTCTACGGGGTAATGTGTACCGTCATCTTGGTCGACAACAGTGTTTATTGAAGTGTAGATCACTTCATTTCCCTCAATTTCCGCGAAAATGCATTCATTGATCGCTGAAGCTTGGTCGTTTCTGGGTGTTAAAATGGCTCGTTCACACACCCAAGAATTATGTTGGTGCGGTATCCTATTGATGTCCCCGTACACCAGGCGAATCAAATCTTCTAAGGTGGACACCACTCTCCCAAGTATCTCAGGTAGAACCACCTGCACACCGTCTACTGGTAGCGTTCCCTCACCCAATTTTAAGGGAACATCAGAAAATTCTTGGGCGTGTACATTCCCGCCAAGATGTGCTCTCCTATTCATCGTTAAGCGCAACCTATGAATATGTGGCCATAAGAAAGAGTATTTCAACAAAGCATTCACCTCATCAGCCCTAGTTCCTCGCGTCACCACAGGCAGCGTTTGTCGGAAATCGCCGCTAAACAGAACTGTAACGCCACCCATCATTTGCTGGTTCCTGCGGATGTCCTTCAAAGTCCTATTTACCGCCTCTACTGCTTTTCTGTTCGCCATAATGCATTCATCCCACACGATTAAACAGCAATCTTTAAGCACGCGCCCTTTGTCACTGTTGCGTGACACTTTACAAACAGGTGTTTCATTACTCTTTAAATCTATGGGAATCTTAAACAGTCAGGAAGCAGTGTTGCGGCGATTCCTGACGATGCTACTGCAATGGCAATCTTGTCTTGCCTCCTGACCTCTGCGAGAATGCCAGCGGTAACATATGTTCTCCCTGTTCCACCAGGAGCATCCAAGAAAAACATTTTACCTTGGCCGAGCCGAGTCAAGGATGGTGTCGAAAATTTGCTTTTGCTCTGAGGTAAACTTAGAGACATGGTCATTGACGACGGTACTCATAGCTCTTGGATCATAATTTATTTCAGAGTTGTAGAGTAGAGTAGTAGAGTAGTTGTGGAGTCGGTAGCCCATAATCCACCAGAGAACTGCCGCAGATCGAAATGACCATATCTTGAAGTGAACTAAGGCAAGTGTTTAGAATGCGCTCATCAGTTGCCTCAGTGTTATCTTCAGTAGTGCGTCTCTGACCTCTTAGGAAGTCTTCGACAGAAGATGCCGATATTTCTCCCACAAAAGAAGCGGATTTGCAATACCGCAGAACACCAACATGACGACAAACAGATGTCGCAAACGACTGAGATTGTCACTAATGCTGGCCTCCTCAAGAGCGTTGTCCCAGTGCTGATCACCGTCAAGAAGGTGGCGTGCTACGCAAGCAGTGTGGTATGTGGGATACTCAATGTCATCAACTGTCCTTAGAAACGCAAATGATGTTGGGCCGTGCACTGTTTGCAGTAACATTCGCAAATAATAGCACTCGCCATTATTTGGGTGCACAGTGTAAGCCCGTCCCAATGCGGTGTCCTTAAAAATTCCCGGAAACCCGTCCACGGCGTGTACGCATCGACGTCTATTAAATACATGTCTTTGCTTGTCGTACGTGTAGTACGACGGCACCTCATCATTGGTGAGTGATCTAGCAAATTTGTCCCCTTCACAGAGTCTGAAAAAGGCCAATTTCAGTCTATCAAAAAGTACTCTGTGGAGGCCAACAGGAAAATTTAACACATCAACCAACACAGACAACAAAGGTAATCCCCGTTTCTATAGGATGAGAGCGGCACATTGGCACCTGTAACATCACTTTTTGGGAACAAAACCATAGCGCGATCTAACTCGACGCCAACGCCATCTAGTTAGAAAATGGAAACTACATATTATTTACCCAAATTAGTTAAATTATGAATAAAACTGAATTGTCGTTAATTTAACAGACAAACTACATTAGTTTAGCATTAAAAAAATATGGTAACAGCAGCAAGGATCAAAACTAAGAATTACATACTTAAATGAATTACCTACAACAAATGTGCTTGGTAAGATATAGCTTAGAACCAAAAATTTGACTTGACTTCATGATAGTGTAGCTAATGTATACCGCCAATCAATCTGTTTAGTAATATTGGTGTGAAACTCTCCATACAATTAGATAGGACATGTGAAGTTCTCAGATTTCATAACAGTGTCGTTCCTAATGCACATAAAAAATGCAAACCTAAAAAAAAAAGAATTTTACGATTTTTAAAACAATTATTATGGGATTTGAACTCGCACCATTTAGTGCGGTAAACGGTTGCCTGACCTTACCGCTAAATTCCCCGTTGACATATTGTTGAAATAGCTGTTCCCTTGCAATTTATAATATTACTGCCCCGCTCCTTTATAAAAATAGCGTAATTATTATGTTCCCAGAGTTAAAGTTTTATAAATAAACATGTCATTTTGTGCATTCAATTATTTTGTGCATTCAATTACGAACAAACACATTTTAAAATCAATATTGCTTACCTCCCATAACATACGGCGTGATAATATGTAGCCTAAAGCCTTCCTTGGTTTACTAAGAACATTTTAGCTGAATTTCAATTCAATCTATCCAGTACTTTTGGCGTGAAGCCGTACCATACACACAGACAAACAGACAAAAATTCTAAAAAGTCACTTTTTGTCATCAGTTACGTTTTTCTAACAAAAGCCACTTATTTTTTCTCGAAAATTCACAATGTACAGTTTACCTTTCGTTACTATTCAAGTGAATCGCAATAATCGAAAGCAACTATTCGCCTATACTCTCCAGGATACGTGCGTTCGCTACGAATAACTGAATCCTTATGGCAGCGGCGCGTTTTTTTTTTTGACTATAATAATAATAAACCATTTATTATCAGGTAACAAAGATCCATAGATACATACCTTAACCTAAGTATACATAATAATATAGTAACAATTTTGTTAGTAAATAAAACTTAATAACTATGTTAGTATCACTTAGTTGCACTAAGTCTTTGTGCGTTCTGGTGGCACTTGTCCGCGAAAGCGGCGGAATACCACATCCTGCGGCCAAAAGCTTTCTTCCATCACCAGGTGCAGGTAGCATGTTGGTATGCGCACCACGAACGCCTTGAAGTTGACGTTGTGGTGCGACTCCAGTAACTGCACCCTCGGTGTGTACCTCGTCTTCTGGCGCACGTACTCCACGATGTTCTCCGCCGTAGTGGTGTAGTGTAGGCGGGAGATGTACACCGGTGTGTTCGGCTTTGCGGCACGCAAGCTGACTTCGGGCTACGTAGGAGCTTTGCCACAGCGGTTCTTGTTCGTTCGTGACCGGCGCTTCCTCCTTTGCACCGTCACGAAACCCTCATCATCAGCCCTATTCGGTGCCTTTTGTGGCATGGGCTTCCTACTTGGAGCTCCTGGGGCACTCGCGGTGACGCTAGAGGATTCCATTTTTTTGGGCTTCGCCAAGGCTGCAGACACTGGCAGCAGGACGGGGCGAGGGGCTCGGGCGGCATTGCGTGGAGGAGCCGCGATGACGGGTGCGGGGCTGCGGTGCGCGCAGGCGGGGCGCTCTGCAATCTCAGCAAACGACGGGTGCGCTGGCGACGAAACTGCTGACGCGGAATTTGACGACGATAAATCGAGGCCGGCTCCGCGACACATGTTTACGTTAGATGCATCGACTGATGACCTAGTTACCGCCATACTGTTGCGCAACTCGGTAAATTCTTTGCGCAAATCTACGACGGTGTTTTGGGATGCATCTAACTTCGCTAGAACATCCGTGAGGCGGGCCTTCAGAAAGACAATGTCCTTCAGAAGGCTCGTTACATCGACGTGGTCGAAGGTGACGGGTGGCAGCTTGTGCAGATCCTTCGCCACAAACGTCGGCACGTCGTCCGGGTCGGTCTCCTTGAACAGCGTGATAATATCTTGCAGGCTTCTCTTAGTCCCGTCACGCCGGCGGAACACCATCTGGTCGCGCTTATTCAGCACACCAAACAACAATATCTTGGCAGCAGCTATGTCCTCCTCGCTGAAGTTCGTTGTGCAGATTTGGTACCTCGTCCATCACATCCAGCTTCTGCTGCAGGAACGCCAGCAGCTCATTCGCCACAAGTTCATTACTCATGGCGAAAAAAGAATTCGAGCGACAGCTTGCGCCGCGCTAGTCAAAACACAGAATATGCAAACACGTGCGCACCGGAACGCGGCACAAGCGAGACTATGCCATCTCGTACCGCCTGACGCAGGTCCTCACCGGACACGGAAGTTTTGGGAGGTTCCGGCACATCATCAGGCGGGAGGAAACGCCTGGGTGTCACCATTGCCAGGATCGCCGAGAGGACACGGTGGAGCACACGGTGGAGTTCTGCCCCGCTTGGGTGGAGCACCGCCGTGTCCTCGTAGAGGCGATCGGCAGCGGCGGCGACCTCTCGCGTCCGGCCCTGGTGCAAGCCATGGTCCGAGGCGAGAGGGAGTGGGAGGCGATCACGTCCTTCTGCGAAGCAGTCATGCTAGCGAAGGAGGTGGCGGGACGGCTTAGGGAGAGAGCCTCCCGTCCCAGCCGCCGCGGGAGACGCTCCGGGCGTCGGTAGCCACATGACGACTCCTGGCAACCGTAGGCGCGGGCAGCTCACCGTCCGATCAGGACCAGGCCCGTGCCGGACGCTTACGTGTTCCACGCGCGCCTCAAAGAGATGTCAGCAACAGAGAAGGGGCCCGACAGGGCCTAAGCCTGCCGGGGCAGCGGGATTGTCCGAAAGGGTTACCGCTACCCCGGAACAAAAAGGGCTAAGGAAGGAACATGGGTGTGTTTTAGTCAGTAAGAGTCTGACACTCCCTTCCGCTCCACCCAGAGCGGGAGGAGTCATTTGATAATTTCCCCACCAGAAAAAAAAAAAGCCTCCAGCCAGGGGCAATTATCTACTATACTAAGCGACTACACGCTAAGGGCACCCCCTGTGGGGTATGGACCTCGGCTTAGGGCGTCGCTGGGAGAGGGCTGCAAGATGGGACAGGCTGGATCAGATTATTATTATTATTTAAGCTTGATGAGATCGGCTTTTCCTATCTAACTACTCTGAGAAGAAAGGCCGAAACAAACTCAGGTGCGCTTTATATAGCCACGAACGCGCAGGCGCGAGGCGTGTACGTACTCTGATAGAATACCTTAACAAATGTTCGCCGTGATTCTTTAAATTGACATAACTTTTTTATTTATGAACCGATTGACATGAAATAAACACTAAATGTTAAGTGAAGCTTACTACAATATATTAGTGAAAACCGCATCTAAATCGAATAAGCAGTTTCTGATATTAGCGTGCACAAACACACAGACAAACAGACAAAAAAAAATGTAATTACAATTTTGGGTTCGGCATCGATATAATAACAACCCCTGCTACTTTTTCTTTATATATTTCCATTGTACAGACACCACTTTTCTACAATTTTATTATATGTATAGATAATAGACCTCGCCACCATGGCGATTAATCTCAACGGAGACCTAGCCTTCGGCGCGGGAGATATGCTCAAGCGTGTGCGAAGACACAGTAGGATTCTCTCTTTACTCACTCTCATAGTTCGATGGGACAGTAATCCAACACGACCGGAGAGAGATCAGGTGCGTGGCCAACGGCTTAACGTGCTTTCCGAGGCACGGGGGTATAATACCGCCAACTTCCAAACTTCGGGCTCTTACTAAGAAATTCTTAATGGGAAAACCCAATAACACTTTGCCCGACCCGAGAATCGACCCCAGAACCCAGCACAGCAGTCGCGTTTGTGAATATAAGTCCAACGGGGCAGTCGAAATTATAAGTATAATTACTAATATTACTATACTTCCAAAAGTATCTGATGAAAATGTCAACAAATACACACATCAAAAGTGTCTAGGGATCAAGCATTTTTATGCGGATCTCTTGAGATTGAGATGTGGCTTTGTAATAAATTTATGATTTTATAAATTTATATGGATCCTTTTTGGTGCATTTCATAATTTGAATCAGGAACTGTGAATCAAATTCGAGTAAAAGATGAAAATCAGCTGTCAATATTTTCCCTATAAAAACATACAACGCATTGAAGACATTATTAGTGCTACTGTTTCCCTACTACTGATTAAAACCAACGTTATTATGGAGCAGCGACGTCATTTAAGCAGGGAAGAAATGCTCAGAGCCGTGGGAATGATAGAAGCTGGTTCCCGGCAACGTACTGTGGCTTTAGCTCTGAATACAAGTCAGAGTGTTATCAGTCGACTTTGGACACGTTACCGAAGCACTGGTACCGTGGCTGAGCGCCATGGAGGACGGTATCGCTGCACCACACGGAGACAAGACCGATACATTCAAATCTTAACTCGAAGAGCTCCAACAATAACCGCCATGATGTTAGCCGTGAGGCTTCATCACTCTTCAGGGAACTTAATTAGCGACCAAACAGTCAGAAACCGCTTGCATGAAGTGAACCTTCATTCCCGAAGACCGCTACGGGTACCACCTATAGCAATGCACAATCGTAGGATTCGATATCAATGGGCTCTTGAACACAGAAATTGGGCAGAAGAACAATGGCGTTTCGTGTGCTTTTCTGATGAGTCTCGTTTTGGTATGAGACCGGATACAAGACGTATACGACACTGGAGAACCCCTGGACGCTAACAGCGATTAAAATCCTGCCAGGAAGTCCATCCTTATAGTGGTGGAACCATCATGGTATGGGCGGGTATTTGGATCGGCGGAAGAACTGAGTTGATTTGGATCAGAGGCAACCTCAACGCTCAAATTTATGCTGAGACGATTGTATCAGACGTCATCGTTCCTCTACAAGTGCAAATCGGTCCCTTATTTCAGTTAATGCATGATAATGCACGACCGCACACCGCAAGAGTTGTAAGACAGACTCTCGCCGCAGCTAACATCAATGTCCTGCCCTGGCCTGCTCTGTCGCCAGACTTGAACCCGATTGAGCATGCATGGGATATGCTACAGAGAAGAGCTCTGCCGAATATGGAGGGTATCCAGTCGCAAGAAGACCTTTTTTTGTTGTTGCAACGAACATGGGCGGCCATTCCACAGCGTGATTTGGATGAACTCATTTTGAGTATGCCAAACCGATGTTCTTGTGTTGTTAGTGTTCGCGGTAGAAACACGGATTATTAATTGTTTAAGTTACCCAATAAAATTTTAAAGAAAACTGTTATTTCAGTCTTTTTTTCGAACTTTTGTGTTAGTGGTTCAAATGTCAAAAATCCCTTTATTAGGAAAATGGCAAATTTCTTTATTAATGCAAAGGTGACTTGGTTTATCGTTACTGTGACAAACGAAAACACTTTATTTGATGAATCCTTAAAGAAAATTTTAATTAATATCAATCAAGAGAAAAGTTATTGCAAAAATATATGTTGATCCCTAGACACTTTTGATGTGTGTAGATCAGAAAACGCACCTGCGGACTGCGGATGACTATGTGTAGTGCCAGTTACAAGTTGATTGCTTTGATTTAATAAATATTTGAATAATTATTATTGATTTAAACCCGAATATCTAATTTAAATCACCTTAAAGAGGTTTCTCATTTGATAAATATTGTTGAAGCTAATTTTACAACATAAAATCGTCGATGATTTTTTAATTAAGTACAATTTAATAAAAACACTCTCTAAATTAAATTGGGTAATAAAAATATTAGAGATTTGTATTGACGGTTATAATTCTAATATTTTTATTCCAACTATAATTGTTAGAAAAAAGTGGTAAGATAAAATAAGGTTGAAACTAATACAAATGAATGTGTTACTAATAAAGCTGGTATAGTGAGTATTTGCGTAGGAACTTAACAGAATTTATTTATAATTTCATCAGATACTTTGGATACTTTGGGAACAGACCGTAGAGGTTTATTGTTCTGTGGGGTTAGCTGATGCCATTAGAACAACTGCGGGGTAGTTGCGTAACACAATTCCAATGGCAATGCTTTTCATTTTGACCGTTCACAACATTCATTGCGTACCTATTTACATTATTGAATTGAACGGATACATTTTTCAAACATATTTGAAGCAATGGATTAGCTATTACCTTCAAAATCTTTCGGTATGTGATCACATACCGAACGACAGATTCAGGTCCTACTTTATTTTGTTCTTAAGTGTGAATTTTTAACTGTATAAGTTTACTAACAGTTCTCTCTTTCTTTTCAGGTCCAAGATGGCATTAGATGTTGCGTAAAAAATAAGAAAGTCAACAGTTTTATGACTAATTTTAGCCATAACGAATGTAAGTAATTTTAAGTGTTATAAAAATAATCAATCTGATGCGGTTCCTTTGTGCTTAGGCGAATGAAATTAGTTTCAACCTTACTACCTTATCTGACACCAAAAGTTTCAACCTCATAGAATGAAACCACCTTTCCCAAAAATGTGATTAGACTTTCAATCGAAAGTCTGGTATCCTGGTCAGCAATGTTATAGCGACGCTTATTGTCCACTTTATATCGCCACTAGTAAAGGCTAAGTTAAGGCTCTACTTACGCCATATATTCTTCAAATAACCTCAACTATCATGTGCTTCTCAGTTATCTAATTTGTTGCATCAGTCAGATATTGTAACACTATGATATTTCTAACAACACAGACCACATCCTCATGTCAAGGTCGTAATATCTTTAACGATGGTTGCAAAACTATCTTATTATGGTTTTTATTATTGGCGCATCTTCTTACTCTGATTACTTTTTAGGTTTTCACATAATTATGTAGGTAATCATGAGAATTAAAAAAAGCCGCAGATTAAAAAAAAGGTAAAGTATTAAGTAATTATTTCTATGATTTTTAGATGTCATCTATTTCTTTGTGTTTTTTTCTTCTTAAAAAAAAATATTTGTTCTATTAAAGGAGATGCTCCATTTTGTAAATAAAAATTTGATCATGTTGCATAATTCTAAAAAAAGGATATTTATGTACGGTGGGCTGCATCAATTGGGTACCCCAGTTGTATGAAAATTTTAATACAATAGGGTTATTGATGCAGCCCATTGTACCTTTATAAATGGGGTTTAAATCCATTGCATATCTATAATTTGCCATATTAGAAGAAATTTCTTAAAATAGGTAATTCATTATAATGAATATTCGGCAAGTCTTTTGTTGATAAGTCATTGTTTCCTTTTTACACATTTTTTAGGCTTAATTTCCGTATTAAGTATGTATTTAATTAATGTGTTGCTGTAACTAAATAAGTTGGCAATCCTGTAATAAATACTTTATTTATGCGTGTTTTACAGCGCTTTAAACGGGTGTTTTAGCGTTTATCATTTTGTAGTTTTTATTTAATAGGAGTTGTAATAAAAATCAAAAGGTATATTGTAGAAAAAAGTATAAGTTTTTATTCATAGAATAAATAATTGCATCCTTCACAACTTCTCACTGGTAACCATTATGACTATATATCAGATTACACATACATATCACGTTTTAATGTTATCATACTCCATTTTAATTGATAGCCCTTTAATTTTATTACTATCTGTAAGCATATTTTGACGTGCAAACATATCCAGAGACATTGGCGTAATATTAATCTCGAATATTGTTTTTCCAACGCCAGATAACTTTATCGGAGGATAATTTTGAAATTTTGACAGTTATTTCATACAGAAACTGTCAAACGTCAATTTTATTCCTCGAATAAAAGTTATCTGGCGTTGGAAAAATCAGCCCGTATTCAAATATCACAATTATAATTGTGTCAAAATGTACTTACAGACGAGCCTCATTATAAAATTGTTGTAGAGCATATTTCGTATCGTCTCATTATGCGCCTGTTCCATTTTCGAATTGTATCTACGCGTTATTAGTGTGCGTAATACATCTATATTATATTCCCCAATCAGATCGTTACCTGACCATGTGTGAATAATGCAAACGATACAAAAGTTGCTCTACTTGATATTTTTGTTTGTTTTATAAAATGAAATATAGCTAAATACTGGTATGGTATTGTGATGTTTAGTATTTGTAGTTGGATGGTTGTCTGTAGACAGCGGAAGCCTGTGCTCTCGCGAACTGGGGCTGTTGGACGTAGGCAGCACCACCAGCGCTGGGGGCGTCTCCGTACTTGCCGGGGTTGTATTGACCTGGAAAATTGAGAAAAATAATATTAAACTTTTTATAAATACCAAAATTAAATATAAATCGTACTCAATGCTAAATAGGTATAAGTCCCTACCATAATGAAAATTTTCCAAATGAAGATACAATTGTGACAAAATCATAGTAAAACTATTGAGAGTAATAATATGTATTTAATAATCCCGTGAATTTATATTTAGTACCTAGCGTTCGATTTATTTTTTGATAAGTACTTTTGTGGTGTATATTTAAATAAATATTTAAAATACACCTAATTGGAGGATTTAATTTTCTGCACATTATATCTTAACAGTTCTTATAAAGGTTGCTTGGAAAATATTACAAGAGTGTACCAAACATGAATCACAAGATTTCATTGCTGTCTGATCGATCACCTAGCTGAACCGTAAATGTTAAAAGATTGCAACAAGCCTATATTAACTTTAACGACTTCTAAAACTATGAGCCACAGTTCTCTTGTAATTAACTGACATTTAAGCTATGGCGGATAACTTTGTTGAGGAAATTATTATTGGGTAGAATGTCATAGGTATTCCAAAAGGAAGACCTGCCAATCTATTCTGACAAATGTCATCGTGAACACGCACAATGGTTTATTGAAGGATTAGGTGCGGAAACTAAACCTATAAAATAGAACATAGATCTCTTCGTGAAAGAAGGTGAAGTTCAGTAAGATTTTAGTGAGCTGTCAATAAATGATAAATTATTATTTTATTTCTGTAAGTAGGTTTGTACAAACACTTTTACACATCAATCATATTTTAAAAACTAGATGAGGTCGGCGTTTCCTATCTGACTACTCTGAGAAGAAAGGCCGTAACAAACTCACAGATCTCTTTTAAAGTCCAGCCATAATCTTGGTCAGATCATGGGAAGACCATGTAGATCAATGTCTGAAACGGTCTTTTGAGGAAAGAACCTTTTAAGTGGACCTGTCCAGTCAGTGCACGCATTTGTCAGCAATCGTGCAGCTCTGCTCAAAACTAAAGAAACTCAATAGGCCCTTATAGCATCAAGTAGAATGACAGCACACTTCACGCTCGATTCACCTCAGTTTTCACGGTGAAGTTTTTTACAGAAGAGACCAGCTGGATAAGACTCGCACAGACCAGAAGGCAATTCACAGAAGGGGTGAGGCCTATATTCAGCAGTTGGTGAAATAAGGCTGGTCATGACGATGATGCTGATGGTTCAATTATGAGATTTTTTTCATGATTTCTCTAGCGTTGACAAAAATATTAGCTGATTTCAAGCCTGCCTGTTCACCTGTCTCCCTAATACTTAATGTATTGTCAAATTGTTGTGATTTCTCTTAACAAATCATAACCGTTCGACTTGACAAGCGATTACTTATCAGTCTTGGGGTCAAGAGACACGACCAAGAACCGGAGAACTTCGGCATTTTACAATTTATTTACCAAAAACGGGTCACAATCTAACTTGCATACACATCCGGCCACAAAAACCAACACCACTAGCGAATTTCAAAGTTTCAAATCTCTACATGACCTTAGATCTCCGTGGGACATTCCCTTCACTGTACTGACCTATTGTTCAGTAAGACAGTAGCCATTATCCACCACAAACTTTAGTTCCCGTACATTATTATTTACAACCTTATTCTAAGATAAACACATGCAAAAACCAACCTAATCCTGTAAATCATAAAGTCTTACACAACTGTATTTTAAAATTGGAAGTTTCAAGAAGCGTATCATGCTATTTGCCAAAGAAGTTTGAACTTTAGTTTCTAATAAATAAGGTGCAAATGCTGGGTGATTCTCAACGGTCATAGTGAGGGGTCATTGGGTAATCTTGTAAAGGTCAGTGTACTAGTGCAAGTGCTGCAGGTGATTCTGTTAAGTTATTTATAGATGTTTTGTTATTTAAATTTTGGTTTTATTGTGAATCTTTACGCTATTTTACGAATGGAGGTGTGCAGAAGTGGGATGGGTTTTGTAACTAGGTAGATATACTCTTACAGCTAGATTCTGGAATTGATTTTTATGGGCTCTAAATTAGTAACTATGATAGACCAGTTTACCAGGATAGTTTCAGAAAAACAGCAGAAAATAATTATTTATAGAAGAATTAATAATTTCTGCTAAAAAACAACCTTTTTCGGATTACTTTACTGTTAAAAGTGCTGTAAACAATAAGTATAATTCCTTAACCATTATAAGACCTATCAAAACTGGTTCAAAAACAATTCACCTTAATAAACAGAATAGCCCTTTAAACTATAGACTAACAGAGACATTTAGACGCTCCACCCAATGTGTATATAGAGTGACATTTCCCACAGATTACCGCGCCCTCTGTGATTACTAATAGTCATTATTAGTCCGTGTCCAATGCCATGCTAAAGCAATTTGCTTGTTTGCCTGCTATTTTAGGAGGCGTTGTTATGTTTCGTAACGAGGTGAGCTGACAAAAGGATTACTGGAAATGTATTTGCATCGCGGATTAATTTATGTCCATAATTATGTTCAAATTGAATATCATTTACATCTATTTCTGCTATTAGTACTATTTATTACATGGACTTACCTATCCTTCATTCATGTTAATGATTAACACATAATCAACCTATATGTTCGTACTACTGGGACACAGTCCTCGATCCTCTCTGTGAGAGGGAGTGGACCATAATCCACCACGCGGCCTTAGAGCGGGTTAGTGGATGACCATGTCTTCGAATTTTGGTTCCAGGACATGGCGGTTTCTCACGATGTTTTCCTTCACCGTTTTGAGAGCAGTGGTGATGAAATAAATTACACAAAGTAAAGTGCCTACTTGGGTTCGAACCCACGAGTTACAACTCGTGAGTCGGAACCGATAACACTGAGGCACCACTGCTCTCATGGCCAGCCTTTACTATCAATTATTTCAAAACAATTGTAATAAGGTCCTGACTGACTGATATATCAACGCCCAGCCTAAACCGCTGGTCCTAGAGACATGAAATTTGGAGGTTGTGTTCTTTGTGAAGAGTATGTATCCACTAAAAAAGGGCTTTTCGAAATTCCATCCCTAAGAGGGTGAATGGGGGAGGGTGAAATTTCTCGCGGACGAAGTCGCGGACAGAAGCTAGTATTAGTATAGTAGAACATTATCTTAATTTTTTTTAATGCCATTGTCAATCAGGGTGGGTATAGGTACATTTTTGTTTTGTGTCTTTGTACCATCTAAAGTCAACTCCACGTCATATCTACCTTCACCGTTATTTCTCTATCCATTATAAGATAATTTCGTTTCCCAGAACCGTCTAGATTGAGATAAAGCATGATTTATCACTAGATACTTGCAACACCATACCAGCTGTCAGGACTTTACGATGTTAGGTGTGACCATACTAATGTAATTTGAGACATCTTTACCGTCTATCGGAATGTACTTGTACTAGGTGTGAAGTAATTTGTGTTATTAGGGATTAGTTACAAATTGAAAATTTAATGTCGATAGCAGCTGTTGTATAGTGTTCTATTACCAATTTGAGAACGTGTAAGAAGATCTTATGGGCAGAAAATTAAGTAATTAAATTAATAAACTTATAATCTGTTATAGAAAATGAACTGTAATAATTTTAGAGAGGATTCCGACCAAATTATGCATACAACCTGAATATCTAACTTCAAGCTTAAAAGAGTTTATGTTAAAAGCAACCCCGAAAACGTCTCTTTGAACCTAAGACTTGTCTTCTTGACTTGTTGCAGTAGGTAACACAAAAAGATACGTCCATCAAATTTTTCTGCCTTTCCAAAAACATCCAATCGTCCTCCCAATCAAACAAACCCACCTACTGTAAACGTTCCAGAAAATTCAACTCACCATCATCGACGATGCCAGCGGCCTCATCACGAGCGTTCTGCTCCAAAGCCTTCAGGATCTCTTCTGGTACTGGGGGAGCGGTGGGGATGTGGGCGCCCTGGGGCTGGAAACCACCCTGACCAGCTGCGTAGCTGATGGAGTAGACCTGGCCGTCGTCGCCGGTGTACTGGAAGCCACCCTGAGCCTCAATGCCGTCAGCCTGGAATATTGAAAGGGGTTTTGTGAGTATGTGTTTCTTGGTTGTTGATACTGTGTTTGGATGTAAATATAAAATTTATGGTATTGTTCATTTTATCACAAAGGTTCTCCAAAAATTACCATTGCCAAATGCAGTGACCCATATATGGAACACGGGGATTGTATTACTATTGTGTCTGTTTTGAAGGCTGTGAAAGTGGTAAAGTTTAGCAAACAATCGGAACTGCCTAGCCAGACATGGTCTCCAAACAGAGGACAGCTATGAAAAATTTGTGATGACTTAAATAATTTCCCGGAAATCTTTACCAACTCTTTAGCTACTGTCCGATATCAACTAAGTAAAATCATACAAGTGACTTATTTTCAAAAGGTTAGCACAACTATGATTTTAGATCGACATAAATAACTAGTTTAGGAAAACACCTGGACAAGCTAAACTCGTAATTTTCCAGTTATTACGATGACTTTTAGCGATAGTTGATTCTAAGAACATTATGGCTCATAAAAGTCTGACCTATGTATGTCTTCCGTAAGGCATCCAGACCATTAGCATTTACCGTGAAAGATTTTAGGACCTGATGATATCTATGTGAACGAGTTTCTTTTTAGGTCTGGCATTTATTAGATTTTGTATGACAAATAAGAGAATTTAGTGACTCACTAGTCACTAAATTCTCTGTCATATGCCTAAATTTTGTTGAGTCACGTAGTTATTAGTTGTCGATAATTTAGTTTGTAAGTTTCTAACATAGTCTTTTTAAGTTGTTGTTATTACTAATGCTATATGGATTGTGTGATCCGCAACATATATTATTATTATATCCTCCTAAATTTTTGATTACTTTAAGATTCCTTTACATCGAATATTTCAAAGAATGTTTGGTCTAAAAATCTATTGAAAATCATAAACTATAACATTATAGTCCAGTATTGCTGTCTTATTGTAACTAATGAAGCTAAGGATTATATCCTTAATGTAGCTGTTACTATAAAATACACGAATAAAAGAACGTATTATTATACCAATACCTACTTATTTCCATTCTGAATAAGTCCTTCTACTCCAATCCCATGTTTATACCTCATATTTGACTAAGAAGACGGATGGTCTAAATGGTTATTATCTAAATGTCAATGCAATAATGGATGCTTAGTAAGTTATTACATATTATTATTATTACGTTCACTGAGGATCGAGGTTAATTGAATAAATTACAATTGTTATTACTTTAGACCTTGACATTTTGTGGCTTTTCGGGAAGGTCAATGTTTGACCTCACTTTACTGAGATAGGTAATCATTATTGTGAGAATAACCCTCAAAGTAAAGACCTAAACTAGCTAAGGCACTAAGGTAGGTCGCGAAATTGGAAATTGAAAAAAGAGTTGTATTGATGATATTAATGACTAGCTTTTGCCCGCGGCTTTGCTCGTGTATCATGATTCAAAAAACACGTGGCGCCATCTATTATCATAATAACGTTTTTGTTGTTTTCCTCGGGAATATTTTTTTTTTCATGAAAGGTATCTACCTTTTTTTTTTGCTGATTGGAAATCATCAAATGACTCCTGAGCTCTGGCTGTAGCGGAAAGGAGTGTCAGACTCTTACTGACTAAAAGCCACCCGTGTTCCTTCCTTAGCCCTTTATGTTTCGGGCCAGCGGTAACCCTTTCGGACAATCCCTTAAATCCTTTCGGAAACCTTATGTTCGTTTCTGTACACCTGATAACGTCAACGACGAAATTTCAGGATGATCGGTTCAGTGAGGCGTAAAAAGGTAACAAACTGACTTACTTTTGCATTTATAATATTAAAAAATATATATTTAGGAATATAATTATATAAATGCCTATTTGATACTGTTGCAAATCATATTTAAAATACAACCGGTTATTGACGTGCAAAATCTATGAGTTTATGTTCGCACTCCACTCAAATAAAGATCCTAAAACCATAAATGCCAAGACGATGAAGTGCTAAAACAGCTATAATAATAAAATACATTTGTCACATTAATATATAATTTTATGACACATTACTTCCTATCTGCCTGTATCTATTTCTCAATGATATTATATTTTATCTTCAACAATTTAATCACACTATTAAATAGTTGTATATAAATATTTGAATGTCTATGACAGCACTAATCGTCTAATAGAAACGAATTCAAACATCAATGTCAATCTGTTTGATCTAGACCTGTCAAAATATGTCAAGTTTTTTATCTTATCTCTGACGTTTTGACAGTTTATTACTGATAGCTGTCCATTAGCACTCGATTACCGAAGTGATACAGTAAAACGGTTTGTCAATATAATGTGTTTAGTTTTTATGGAACTAAAAGAGCCATACAGTGGGTCCATAAAAACAGGAAATGGAAACGCGACAGGCCCAAGAGGAGATGGTGGGAAGAACTCGACTTGTTTCATATGGATTGTCCACAAATAGCAGAAGAAAGGGATAATTAGAAGGATGGAATAATAAATAATTTTTATTAATCGTCTAAACACTGACCTTTTGACGGTATTTTATTTTATTTAAATTTAGTTTTGAATAATATTATTAACCTTTGCAAAATGCGTAGAAGGATGAATCTGTAATTATTTAAAATATACTTGACAGTGCTTATCAATCATATTATCAAGACTGATTGACTAATACTAAAAGTTTGACATATGCACTTTCGATGTTATGTAACAACGGTCTACAGGTTCAATTCCATAGCAGGTGGCATATGTAGGTGTAAACACGTGGACATATCGTTAATCAAAAAATTCACGATTATTTATTTTTTTTTACATTAGATAATTTAATTTCGATTTACGATTACATAATCAGCCTATAATGTTCCCACTGCTGGGACACAAACCTCCTCTCTTCGAGAGGGAGTGGGCTGTAATATACCATGCGGGCCCAGTGCGGGATGGTGCATGTCACATTTATCTTCGACTGTTTGGTTCTAGGATATGTCGGTCGATAATTACCTTAATAAGTTACGCAAAATTCAAAACCTTTTTTCTCGTGAAATAAAAAAGTCAACTTTGAGAAAATACCAATTTCAACACGATCAAATATCTATCAATACTTTAGGAGAAATAGCTTTTGAATCTTGCGTAAAAGTAAGAAATTTATGCTGTGGCTTTACCAACCGCATAACTACAAACGAGACGGACAAACAAACAGATCGAATAACTTAGAAACCGCAAGTATTTTGCATAATACTGACCTTTCCTAACTGGCCAGTGCCCTTTCAGAATAACTCCATATGGGCGAGCCGTTGAGAAAAAGATTACTAGGTCATCTACTGATAGATGTTTTAGAAGGGACGGATACGACACGACTGTCAGACCTTGCGACTATTTCTATATTTATTGATTTTCTTAGACATTTATTTTTAATGCAATAATTAAGAGTCCAACCCACACAGGGCCTGGGTGGCGGATTACTATCTCACAGTGAAAGTAAGCTGTGGGAAAGTTATGGACGAATAAGAATTTATAAAAAATCCGAGACTAGAAACTAGTGGGCAACTGGCAAAAAATTAAAATGAGTTCCTAATATTTATTGAACAAGCTAGAAATAAACTCATATTCAGAAATAAACTTATCAAGAAATGTGTCCCTGTGACCTTTTGGACAAAATAGTCATGATTAATGGAAGACTCAAGCAGTAAAAGTTTAATTTGTTACTGCCTAAGTGCCCAGTAATAAAATGACTACATTTTATTGGGCACTTGGGTCCAAGTAAGACCACCCATGTTACAGGTGTTGTAAGACACTAAGTGATCAAATTGAAAGGATGGGCGACATTCACTTGTGTCCTAATAACATTACGTTTTTATCACATAGGCCTGGCCTAGTCATTACTTTGGCGGCCAATACGACATGTGTCACATTTTGTTTGAGAAAATTAGAAAATCTGCGACAAATCTTCTTCTTCGTCGTGTCGATGGCACGATAGTGAATTAGTATAAACAATGACGATGCGGGAATAAAATAATTAAAATTATATTTTGGGACGAAGAAAGAATATTGTTTGGGACGAAACAGGATTTTTTGGAATGTGGGACAAAACTTCAGGACTAACGAAGAATAAATCGATTTTGTTGATCCAAAACTTCGACAAACTTTTATGGTAAACTAGCTGCGCCCCGCGGTTTCACCCGCGTAATTGTCGATCCCGTAGGAATATCGGGATAAAAAGTAGCCTATATATTAATCCAGGGTGTCAGCTACCTCCATACAAAATTTTATCGAAATTGGTTCAGCCGTTTGAGCTTGAAGAAGTAACAAACATATAAGCACACACACACACTCACAAACTTTCGCCTTTATAATACATATTAGTGTGATGTTTTGGGATGTCTTTTACATTTTTTTTTAGACAACTAGTCGCCTGATTTAAAAGTCTTTTAATTAATCATAATAATAATTATGAGTGTTCTGTATACACGTTTGCTTAATTTTTACATAACAAAATTAGACAATTTTGGCACGAGATATTTAGGCAAATCGCTATATTTTTTGGGACAATGCACAAAACCTTAGTGTCAAGGAATCAATTTCAGAAATAGATATCTTCTGTTTGCTACTGTCATTTTACGTTAAAGAATTGATATCTGATGGTGTGCAGTGACTGTATTTTTTTACATTAATAGATTGCTACTTTTTTCTATTAACCTTTATAAACAAATTACTTTACTATTTGAGCAAATAGACCTTGAGTGGTCATTTAGAACTAGATAATGATTGTATGTTTATTCAAAATCTCTTTTATTTTCTAGCCAAATAATTGTACCTACTTTTTCAAGATAATCAGGAAATATCCTTGATCAGGAAGGGTATAGAAGCAGCTGCATCAGCATTATTTAATTATGTAATATTCTTTTGCGTTCTGCTATAATCCTTCCATATTTTCAACGTTGAACACGTTAATCGACAATATTCTAATCCTCTGACCTTCTGACGCAAGATATAGCAATGTAGCTGTAATTTTTTTAATCCTCTCGTTCAACTAGAAAAAGCCTGATTCCCTGAAGAGATCAAACCAGCGCCCCGAGGTTGATCGGGTTAAAAAGTATTCTATATATTAATCCTAGATATAAACTATCTGTGTGCCAAATTTCAAACAAATCCGTTCAGTAGTTTTTGTGGGAAAGAGTAACAAACATACATCCATCTTCACAAACTTTCGCGTTTATAATATTATCAGCTGCGCCCCATGGTTTCACCTGCATAAGTGTCGATCCTGTGGGAATATCGGATAAAAAATAGCCTATGTGTTAATCCAGGGTGTCAGCTACCTTCATACCAAATTGTATCAAAATTGGTCCAGCCGTTCGAGCGTGAAGAAGTAACAAACATACAAACACACTCACAAACTTTCGCCTTTATAATATTAGTGTGATTATAATATAATATTAATAGTAGGAAGTAGGATGATCTCTTACCTCATGACCCTGCTCCTCAGCCTTGATTCCGTTCTCAGTTTCATAGTTGTATCTGAAGGAGTCTTCCTTGACATCAGAGTCCAGGGCTATGATCCTGGCATTCCTCTCTAAGGAGGCCTGGGGGCGGTTGGATTGTTCTTGGTAGCCTTGCGGGGCGTAAGCGGCCGCGGCCAAGCCGAAGAGAGCGGAGATCAGGAGCTGGAGAAGAAATTGGAGAGTTAGATAAAAATTTAGGGGGCAAACTCTAATTAGGCTAAGAATCAGCACTTTTTTAATGTCTAAATTACATTTTTGTTTTAGTTGCCAAAAAAGATACGAGGGATATACCATATGTTGAAAGGAAGATTAGAAGATTACGATTTGAAGTGAGAAGAAAACCATTAACTTAAAAAAAGCTTAAGTAATAACATCAAGGAGTTTGTAAAGCTTATTCAATTCAATTTAATTTGTCGTCAATTACCATGTCAAGTCACAAAATTGTTTGTTGACACTTTGGCCAACCAACTTTTTACAAGAAAGCAATTTGTCGATGCCAGATTTTAGTTGATTAAGCTTTTAGAAACCATGAGTTACTTTGTTTTAAGTAGTACAAATACATAATATAATGAAAGACATGGTAATTATCGTACAAAAGAGCAATTAGACATAATAAGAAATGCTTCATTGTTTAAAGAAAAGGTCCATATAATTGTGACATTATCCCCTTTTCATTAGTTATATAATAGCGAATAGACTATATAACAAAATTCAATACCTACATTGTTAACATGTTAAACAATAGTCGAATTACATAAGTTTAATTAGTATGTAATTCCCTTAGGCCATAATTATTTTTTACGTCTTTTGGGGTTACGCGACAGAGGAAATATCGATGCTATTTATTGGAATTTTTTTTATTAACTTGCCAGCATATTAATTTTTTTGATAACATTTCTAGGGAGGAGGATTAGCCATGTAAATTTTATATTAACAGTAAATGTTTTTTAACGTAGAAAATGTAATTTTCTTTTTTTTTGTATTTACAATGAAACGTGAAATCAAGTTTACCCACTGATATTTCAAATATATATTTTTATTTAATAAGACTTTTTTTTATACGGACCCACTATCTGCCCCTCTCAATTTGCTCCGAACTTTGATACATGACCGTTAACATTGCACAAGTGCGACTCTTGCGCAAGTGTGCAATAGATCAGATGCTATCGCCGTCCCACCCATTGTCTTACATTTTGACACCGCTTCAAGTACGCGAACTATTCGAAACAAGTGTTTTAACAAATCTACCGTGTTTTTCCATTTTATTTTTAGGTGTTTGATGATTTTTATAAAACAGTTTTTGAAAACTATGTACATTTTTAAAAGTTGATACTTTAATACACACAGTAGATATACACGGTTAACAATATCTTGTAGTTTTGCATAAGGCTATAAAAAAAACTGCTGTTTTAAATCCTAATTAGCGCACTAGCTTCGTCTAAATATCGTGACCTACTATAAGTTAGTCAAGCACTAAAACTAAGACATGCTAAAAAAATGAAGACAGGTATATAATTAGGTGTGAATTATGCGCATGAATGGAAATACTAGCAATATTTTGGGACTTCGCCAGTGTGAGATTGTGGTGTAATAATTTGCATAACCGCACCAGGATTCTCTTGTTTGTAGAAATTGTTTCAATAATTTAAATATAATGATCTTTGATTTGATAATAATACCTAATTAGAAGGTATACTTATAGGGATACTTTTAAGTCCCGGAAATGTATAAAAAAAAAATATTAAAATTAGTTACACTTTCAACCGCACACTGCGAAAAATAACAAATCACCGGAAAAACTAAATCCCTTTTATATTACCACTAGTAAAACATATTAAAATAATATATAAAAAATATAAATTCAAATCACTTCCACCGCACGATAAATAAATTAAAATTCCCGAAATCCAATAAGCACATCACGGTAACTCCCTAAATCGATTCCCGCCCACTCGATTAAATCGTCTAACGAATTGAATCGACTATCGCGACTTACCAGTTTCATATTGTCAGGTCGGAGGTGAACACTTGAATGTAACAACGACGGCCCAGCCTGCATATATATACACATCGGATGATAGGTGGATTACAAAATTCATTCTAGTTCATAATGATGCCACTTTTAACAAACATTACTACGGATACATTTTTTTGCGTAAGTAATGACATTTCGGTGGAATGATTGGAAGATGAAATATGAGTGTTTTTGGATCATTGATACAAGGTCAGGCAGAAGACCAGTCTATATGCAAATATCCGTAAATGTGGTATTTTTGTTGATCTGGTAGGAATCGAAGGAACTCATTAACCACACACTCTATTAGCCAGTAATATAATCGATCATAAAGAAAATTACAGGACTATGAAAATTATGAGTGTTTTTTGGATCATCACACAAGGTCATACAAAAGACCAGTCTAATAAGGATCGAAGGAACTTTGACCCGTTTTAGCCGGTAATCCAGCGCAACATCAGGAAAATGTCAAGAGTATGAAAATTATGAGTGTTTTTGGATCATTGGTACAAGGCTACGCTAAAGACTAGTCTAGCATAATATGCTAATTCCTAAACATGTGGTCCATCTTGGTGGTCTTTTTAGGATCAAAATAACTTTGACTACTTTTAACCAGAAATCCAGTAGATACCTACATCACCAAGAAGTGACTATGAAAGCTATGAATTTTCTTACATCGTTAGTATAAGGAGATGCAAGTGACGAGCCATTGGTACACATTTGTATTGGTGCAAATATGGTCCTTTTTGGTGGTCCTATCAGGGTTGAAAATAATCGACTTTGTACCTTATTAGCCAGTGCATCATTCACAAAAATAAAGGAAATTCGGCAGAAGTGAGGGTTTTTGGTCCAAGGCCAATAAGTTAACTAACCACTGTATAAAAGCACATGTCGTGGTATTTCTTCTCTCTCCTTTGGATACTGGGTCATTATGAGTTAGACTTAACCCAGTTTTTGATACAGTAATAAATTATATAATTTTCAAAGCCTCAGCTCAAACAATTATATCATGTAAGTACTCAGTATTATGTACAGGTACCTAAATATATAATTATCAGGTTTTTAAAAAATCAATGCAATAACTAGATACGTTTTGTAAGAAATATTGCAATACACGTAGAGATTTAAAAAAAAACTTTCAAGGGTTTTAGAGCTACAATTGATCAGTCTAGGAATGTGCTGAAATGTATGAAAAATTTAAAGATCGTTTTATTTTTTAAGGGTTAAAGAAAGCTTTGCCTAAAATATCTTACAGATCATACCTTAGTAATAGGCTAAATGTTTGTAAGACTGTGTAAAGTTCCAGTATTGCGGAACGATTAATTATAATTTCATCTGAAATATCTGCTTGACATCCTCTTTTTGAGAATGCGGAAACTATTATTTAAAGTTACGCTATCAAAATTAAAATATGTTTAATATAATATAACTTTTTCAAGTCGATCTTTCTTTTTGAACACACCTGAAATCAAAATCGTCTGATTCAAAATTTTCCAGATATTAATTAACTTGGTGCCTAAAATCCTTATGAATAATTAACATTAAGGCCGCATCATAATTTAAGCGCCTAGTTATTATTCTTTATCACAGCGTATTTCCCGCCTACGATCAATGTCATCTCTCTCTCTGATTATATTATGCCTTAGTGTTTCAAGGAGCTTATCATAATCAGAGGTATGACTAATAAACAAATATTGGAAACTCAAGAAAAAAAGAAATATAATGTTCCCACTGCTGGGACACAGGCCTCTACTCTTCGAGAGGGAGTGGGCTGTAATCTACCACTAAGGCCCAGTGCGGGTTGGTAGATGTCACATGTCTTCGATTTTTTTGGTTCTAGGACATGCCGGTTTCCTCACGTTGTTTGCTTTCACCGTTTAATATTTTGTAGGATAATTATAATTTTTATAAGCTAGAACACTACAATGGAATTTTGCTGGATACATCTGCCGTATGTCAGATGACCAATGGGCGAAACTCACTAACCAATGGGTCCCTTTTAATGGCAAGCGACGTCGCGGCAGGATCAGACGGAGATTGTACGATGAGCTTGACTCCTTTAACAAGAACTGGTCCATAGCACCTTTAAATAGACGAAAGTGGAAAGAGAGCAGGCAGGTCTTTGTCCTGCAGTGCGACATCAAAGGCACAAATAACAAACACAAATAAACACAGAAAAAACACACACACACACCCCAACACATAAACAATAAAACACAACAACGCACAAACATAAATAATAAAACACATAAAAATAAAACATTAAAAAACTTAAATTAATAATAAAATTATTATTTTTAACACCATTTCTACAAAGCTAATAAAACAAATCAATATACATTCAAAAACCTTCAGAAACATAAATTGCATTTTATAACATTACCTTAATAACTTAGATAATTATGTCATTACAGATTTATAAGTAGGTAAGCATTTATTATGCCTCTACGATTGTATCAAAAACACATTAGATGATCATCTTCGTATCAATCAAGATGATCATCTGTAGGACGAAGGAGGGATTGTTAATTGAAATATTACACTAGAATCTACGTAATAATGGTGCAGGACTTACCGTCCTATTGGCTTAAAAATGTTTTCTGCTAAACATACTTTCCAATTTTTCATTTGCATTTTTCTTTGGACTTTCCTAAGGAAATTGACATTGAAAAAGAAGTGGCATATTCTTTAGCAAAGTCTCAACCAGGAATTAATTATGTTGTCAGCTGGCCATCCGTCTCGATAGAAGTCTTTGAAACAACGATAAAACTGTTGTTACCAATTTAAGTACATTTTTTAACAAAAAGTCTTCCTGATCCTGAAAACAAAATCTAGTTCCACACTTCTTCAAATTTCGTACTTGCTAAACCCAAGCTGTTACTAAACCTGACATGCATTTGTTTTCTCTTAGAACGTTACAAAAGGGCAACGTCCAAAAAAAAATCCGATTAAAAATAATTGTATCTTAATTCCCACACTAAAATTATAACGAGTCTGAGTTTATGAGATGAATTATGCACACCCATTAAAATCATTTCCTTTACACATATTTTTTTATGAGATTAGTAATTGAATTTATGTAATGAACCATAATTTATTGAGATTATTAAAAGTGATTTTGTGGTTATAGTTCAATGTCATACTATCACTAAACTTTGTGATGTTATTCAGTTAGTCAATGTATGGAAATATATGAAGACTCTTTTAAATTTCCGTTCACGATAACGTTATAACGTGCATATATTTCCATATAAATATAGACGTGGACATATCCATGTCCACGCTAATATAGGATACAATGGGATATGAATAAGCACAAACAGCCTATAATGATCATACTGCTGGGACTCAGGACTCCTCTTGCTAGGAGGGAGTGGGTGAGGAAACCGGTATGTCCTAGAACCAAAAATTCGAAGACATGTGACAACTACCAACCCTCACTGGGCCTGTGTGGTGGATTAGGGATATGAATAGGTTATGCGTATTTATAAGAAGGTTTCTATCTATTTAAAACCATCAGAAAAATTAAGGAAACATACTGAAGAGAATCAACTTGAAACAAATATGTTTAACAAAAAGCTTCTGTAGGTATAGTCGGAGTCGCCCTCGTAATTGCTTTACGACTGTAAGGAAGAATGTCACTTGCACAACATAAAATGACAAGGTCTATTTGTCTATGTGACAGTTAGATATTTTTAACCTTATTGAAGTTTCAATTTAGTTGTTAAATGTTGTAAAGCATTTACGAGGTTAACTACACCTAATTCCTAACAACATAAATATAAAACAGAAGTAAATAATGCGACAGAAGTAGACCACTTCTGTCACATTCGTCGCAAGTGCTACTGGCTGTGCATGAGGTCCGATTTCCGGGGTATTCCTCGAAACGCACCAACTTTGAAACGCACCAAATGAAACATCTATCGATATCCTTCATGCTCTTCTCTATGTTACATCGTTGATGCATTTCGAGGAATAATATTATAATATATTTAATAATTTTTTTTTTTCGTGGATACTTTTGGTGCGTTTCAAAGTTGGTGCGTTTCGGGGAATACTCCCGATTTCCGGGTCGGGCAAAGTTTTACTGGATTTTTCCATCTGGAATTTCTCAGTAGCAGTCAGTGGATTTGTACGAGGTTGATGGCAATAGGCTTGCCCCTATTAAATGGGACTTATACATAACTAGTGCTATGTTGGTGTACTATAGGTACACCTCTGCCTCACTCTTTGGAGATTAGAGGCGTGATGTAATGTAACAGAAGAAGCTGTAAGTATAATCATAATTACGTATTACAGCAGTTTATTTATCATTGCTAACAAACAAACCGCTCCATTTAGTACAATTCTAACAACTGTCGAAGATAAGTACATAAAGAGATCCCATTGATTCCCAGACATAATTATGTAAGTATCTAATAGAAAACAGTTACTAAAACAGAAGCATATTATTATGTTGTTGTGCATTCTGAGAACGATGATAATGATCATTATGTACTTAGGATGTAAGTAGAAGATGCATGTTTATAAGGAATGTTTTGTTTCACAAAAATATTGTCTGGCTTCCTATATCAAAAAGAAGTTTTTAATTTGTCTAGTTTTACGCATTTTATTGATATCCCAACCAGTCGCTTCTTCACCACATTTATCATACGCACGGCCAAAGTCTGGAACTCTTTGCCAGCATCTGTGTTTCCTTCCACCGCTAACCCGTCTGCCTTTAAAACCAGAGTGAACAGGCATCTTCTGGGCACGCTCGTTCCATCATAGACCTCATTCATCGCTTTCCATCAGGCATGCTTGAGGTCAAGAGTCCCTTTCAGCAATAAAGAAAAGTATTTTATTTTGTTTGTTTTAGCCTGTGCTCTCGAACTCCTGGGCAAAGCCCTCCATCCACTCCTTCCATATTTCGTCGGAGCAGGCGTTCTCCTTCTGGTTTTTGCGGAATCTGCCCAGTTCATCCTGCCATCTCCTACGCGGCCAGCCGCGACCCGGCCTCACTGTCCTAAAGGATATCTTCTTCTTAGCGTGACCATAACAATCTAAATGATCTCGGTCCAGAATTCTTCTAAGTGTTTGACGCCCTCACTAGCGTCCTTTCTTTCGTCCGTCCTTTCCATCCATCAGTTCCTGTAACGTGCAGCTGACAGGACACGTAGGATATGATATTAAGTGTCCCATCATTTGTGGCAGCAGCATCACATTTACACTCCAAGGCGAAGTAGCGATACTCGTATATAGGTATCGTATATACGTAATAGGTAAAGTATAGACAGAGTACTTATGACTTATATTCATTTACTATTGGCCGCACGATTGGTGCAGCGGTTAGTTACCGCTCTAGTTGGATTCCCAATAAAATAATTTGCATGGCAACATGAAGTAATTGTACTAACATAATAGGCGTGACAGTAATTGTGTTACCAACTGCACTCAATATTTCACCCGCATTCATAAAAGTCACCGAGAGTGTCTTTCTACCGAAGTATTTGTAACAAGAAGTAGGTATACTAACGTTAAGTGTGTGTGTCACTTAACTTTATGCACGATTTTAACTAAAATAAGAATGTCAAATTACGTAATTAGGTGCGCGGTATCGAATGCCACCAATAATCTGAGTGATCAAACATTAGCAATTTGAAAATTTTGAAAAAAAATAAAAACTTGCCTTCTTCGTATGGGGTTGGGTAGAAAGTATGGAACACCACCTGCTAATAGCCTATAATATTCCCACTGCGAGAAAATGAAATGGCCTGAATGTTGCTTGGTTTTGATGTATATCCGATATGTCTGTGAGTGATGGCAAAGTATTCTGTTTGTGTTTTGTTTTCACTTTTGTCGCCACTCCCGGATTGCCAGTGTTTTTTTTTTCTAAATTTTCTATTGGAAATTCCACACAGTCTGACTCATATCTTCGTGTATTAGCTAAAAATGTGATTACCTTCGATAGAGACACAGCGATGAGGCGTGTAACAATAACGTTGCAAGTAATAGCTTGTGAAAGGTCACATTCCAACACAATGTTAAGACATAGACTCTTGTCTCACTTACTAATAACCTGGTGTTATAATCTGTCTGTATACTGTGATCTGTTGTCTGACTTGTACAAATGTACAGGCAGGGAAATTAATTGAAACCTCACGTCAATTTGCAGTGTTATAACTATTTCATAAAAATTACAACTGTGAAGCAATTTTACTACTTATCTACTTAAATTTTATCAAAAATTTGGTATAGTTATTGTAATTAGTATAATTGTAATTATATGTATGTACAGTGGCCCGTTCTGTGTTGATACATCACTTACACATAGATGTAGGTACGGCCTGTATGTACGGCGTGTTCATAGCAATACGATCCTTAACGTGCTTATGTAATTTTTATCGTCTATTGTACCTGTAATTGTATAATTTAAGTTTTTGACTTTACTCTGTCATCCATTCAATGGTCATTTTGGAACGAATGATACATCTTTTTGGTAAAGCATATGTACACCCAAGTGACATAGTTTTCTGAAGAGTGACTAACAATACCCATTGTTCTCCTTTTTTTTTATTGATATTTTCTTAAAAGTGAATAATCTCTCTTTTCCCTTTGCCCAGCAGTGGGATTATGCAGGCTAACAGTAATCTCTCTTTTATATGGAAAATAATTATAATGATTTTGGTAAATATAATTAGTCTAGTTCGGTTAACCAACACTTTTATTAAGGGCTGATTTTTCAATCGACAGGTATTTTTTATTCGTGGAATAAAATTGACGTCTGACAGTTTTTGTACGCAAGAACTGTCAAAAATTATTCCTCCGATAAATTTATCTGGCGTTGGAAAAATCAGCCCTTAGTTGTTGTATTTCTGTACTAACATTATCCAGAGGGGCTAGACAAAGTGACATTTTATCATTCATAGCATTTTGAAAACGATTGCCACACAAAGTCTAAAAAAACGAATCTAATACACAATTTTTTTTTATGAGAACCGTGCATAAAAAAAAATAAAAAATAAAACTTTTGCACTTTAACGAGCAAAATCGAGTGCAAAACCGATGTCAGCAATAAACTTAATCTAAGTCGCTGGTCTTCATGTTAAAGGTCTCCTGAAGATCAAGGGCTTAAGCCTTAAGGGCCAAAGGTTGAATGTAAATGTATCAGGACTGAGAATCTGACATTCTTAGAATAAAAAAAAATACATTGTAAATTGTAATTGAAAATTGTGTATGCTGTGGTAAAATTTTATGTTTGTAACTTTCATGCTATTAAAAGTTAATTGGCTTTATGGCCATACTAACTGCGCCCCGCGGTTACGGTCACCCGCGTAAATTTTGATACCGTGGGAATATCGGGATAAATAGTAGCCTAGCTATATGTTAATCCAGGGTGTCAGCTACCTCCATACAAAATTTTATCAAAATTGGTCCAGCCGTTTGAGCGTGAAGAAGTAACAAACATATAAACACACACACACTCACAAACTTTTGCCTTTATAATATTAGTGTGATAGTGTGATGTCCGTTCTAGACCTTCATCGGAGGTATATTTTATTGGTTACTGTTGCTGTTAGCCTGCATCATCCCACTGTTGGGCAAAGAGCTCTCCTCATGACTTCCAGCTCTTTCGATCCAGTGCCAAAGAGGACCACTACACGTTTGTTTTGTCCAACTCGTCCACCATCTTCTGCAGGATCTGCCGCGACGCCTCATGGATGTGTATTTTTTTGGTCAACAGCTTGTTTTTTTTTATCTAGCGAATTATTCGATCGATAGAAAAACAATTCATTAATAATATTATTATCATACATCATCATCTTCCTGCCCTTATCCCATGTTACTTGGGGTCGGCGCAACACGTTTTCTTCTTCCATTCTCCCCTGTCAGCCGTCACGCTATCATTCACTCCCTTCTCTTTCGTATCATTCCTCACACAATCCATCCATCTTTTCTTCGGCCTTCCTCTCCCTCTCCATCCATCAACATGTATATTCATCACTCTTGTAGTCACATGCGTTTCATCCCTTCTCATCACATGCCCATACCAAGCCAAATTATTATATATTATTATCATACATCCCTAGAATAGATGAAGACCAAAGAAGATGAAAGAAAAAGCTGCGAATGATAGACTGGCGACTTTCAGGGGAGAATGAAAAAAAAACGTGTCGAACCGACCCCAAGTAACATGGGCATAAAGTTCAGGATACGTCCCTAGAAAGAGAAGTATGATGTCTCCTGTAGCATGTTAGGCCACGTTGAGATCGCTCCTTGTGCAGATGTGCAGGTAGAATGGACACAACAGCAACTGTGACGTAGGAGTCATAATAGAGTCAAGGTCAAGAGTGGACCCATCCAGCAATAAAAAAAAAGAAGTTAATTAACAGGACTTTGCCTGGAGTCTGGATGCTCAGTTGATGACAATAGGGTCGCCGCCTATTACTTACTTGGGAATATACTTGAGAAATTTGGGTATACATTTGCCCATTCCTTCAGGGAAACAGGTACAATGTTGTGGTTATGTCCATGTTATTTTGTATCTCGAGATGTCGACAATTATACAAACTGGGACCAAACCAACCGGCATTGGGCCCGCGTGGTATATTATGGCCCATTCCCTCTCACAGCGAAGGCCTGCGTTCCAGCGGTAGGAACGTTAAAGGCTAATTATGCTATGATGTATCGAAACTAATTATTTTGAGTAAATCCTTACAGGACCTAATGAATAAAGAAGATTGTTTGGATTTATTGTGAGAACAGCATACAGCTTTTGAGCTTTATCTAAATAAAATGAGACAGTTTAGGTACTATCTAAAAATAGCTCCGAAAAATTCTTAAAATTCAGTCACTCGGTCGCAAGAGGCGTGCGAATTTATTCACAATCAGCGCTTGAGATGATTAATGATGATTGCGGGTTTACCTCGCTTTATTTCGGCGCGGTCGGCAAATATTTTGTAACAACTTGTTTGACGTCTTCTACATAAGTGTCTAACTCTAATGTGTTAGGTAAAGTACCTAATAGTGTGTTTGAACTTGAGTTGAAATTGGTAATATAATTTCGCATTTGTCAAAAACATTTTTCTGAAATATGTTTTGAACGTATCTGACACATTTACAGAAGTTATGCAACCAATTTTTCATGTACGTTTGCCCCGCACGGCCCCCCAGAATTTGCGATTTAGGTGTGCACCAATGCAATGTACTCGCCTCTAGGAGTATATGTACCGGTTTCTTTTTCAATGTACCTCTGTACTTTTGAAGAAATATGCAAAAAAAGGGGGCCGTGCCAGCCAAACGTTTTCAGCACGGCCCCCGTGTAACTTGAAAAATATATAGCGTATTAAAAAGTTTCATAAACTCAAGGAATGTACTTTATTAACACCTTCTATGTACCGTAACAGATATTGTGAATTCGTAATAACAAATAATACATAGATGTGGTTAGGGGGCCGTGCTGAAAAAAAATAAATAAGAAAATATCTAAAAAAGACAAAACAACCTTAGCCAAAAACTATTAAAAAGTAATTCATGTTTGGCAAGTAACATATGTACCGCATTGGTTTCTCATACAACTTGCTAAATTAAAAAAATAAACGAATTTTAGTTTATTCAGCACGGCCCTCTATAGTTGCCTATATCTTTTTAAATATGAAATGTTTGTTTACAAAATTCGACTTCCTGAATTATGTATAGGAAGTACATTCGTTCCAAATAAATTGCGATTATGGTGTATTAGTACTCTAAAAGTTAAATTGGATCAAAAATATCCTAACATACAACTGATGGGGTGACCATGTTTCCACGTGAGAATGGATGAAAAAAATTTCTGCATAAATTGAGTAAATCTTTAATAATTTTATTAAAGATTTACTCAATTTATGCAGAAGTTTATTTAAACGTTTATTTTATTAAAGATTTACTCAATTTATGCAGAAGCTTTTTTAACCATTCTCACGTGAAATCATGGTATTCGCATCGTATTTGTATTAACGATAACTTTATTAGTAGTAAGTAAGTCGCAAATCGAACAAAACAACAAGTGTCGCTAAGACTAAATAGCTCGTTACATTTCACAGTATTACAATTACCTATGGAATAATCGCAGAAAAACTATGTGTCACTAACACTACAGAGCTTAAAAGGCTTAAAAAATCACAGATACGTTTCCAACAAATCACTCATTGAACCTTACCTACATTACAATAATATTACTTACATTAATCACATTAATTATTTGGAATAATCACAGGCAACTAGTGTAGAAGTTTCGTAGGTTAAATACCTACGAAACTTCGACATTACATATCAAAAAACTTAATTACCACTATTTGTTTAACTTGAATAACGGATGAATTCGTCAAATAATGAAATGACGTATTATTCACTGCCCCTGTAGTGGAGTTTGAATGTTCGAAATCACCAATTTTTATTTTTTTTAGCCTCGACCACCACTGTCAACAAAATGGTGGTTATCGCATTTACAGACTTGAATTGAATAAAGGTAAATAAATAAGCTTGCGCGCTAAATATGAAATATTTAATGGCGTTAACATATGGTTTTTTTATCTAACTCTCTTAGTTAAGGCACATTCATAAGATTGGATGGGTAGCATAACAAATATTTGCATAATCAATGTAGTGTGTCGTATGTCGTAATTCCTGGGTCCAATGAGACCCAGTACCGAGCCGGCGGAGGTTCGTGTGTTCGGGACGGGTCCATTCGGGGGCGCTCCCAAACTATACGGTTAAACTTACATGTTGATTAACAATCCGTTTTCGTGCTTGAAATAGAACTCACTGCACAACCACACGTAGAAAACACGTGAATACTGAAATTATCGGAGCAGTCTTTACATTTACTGCTGTATATTGTGCGCGTAAAGATGTGACTGATCAATAAACACTCGAGCGCAACTGCGCAACATGAAGTAACCGCGACACCAGCGCCACTTCAAAAATCACGGTAGCGTCAGTGAACTAATAGCGACCGCACACAACAAGTTTTAACTGATTTAATTCCCTTAAAAGACGTCATCGCTAATATTAATTTTGAAGAAAAAAAAACAAATTGTAAAAAAAGAATGTTTATTTCAATGTACTTAGTCAATAATTTCATTAATATAGGTATAGAATATACGTACCGTAAAACGCTGCAACTTTGCCAACTAAGCCCAAGTTTGCCTATTTCGTTTCAATTACGATATTTCGCGTTTGCTTAGTTTTTTCTTATTTTCTACCATTTGGTAGTGATTTTACATTATTAGGGCAACAGATTTTTCATTTTTTGTAATGGTAGCTTCATTGTTACTCTGTCAGTTGTGCGACAAACACCGGTGCGCGTATTATAGGTGAAAATTTTGAGTGTCGTGTAACTTTTGAAGTTTTAGCTAAAGAAAAGGTGTTTTCGTGCAGCTATAACATCCCAGGGTAAGAGCATACTATCTACTTTCCATATTGCTTGATATTTTTATTAAAAGGACACGATTTCATTAAAATAACTTAGTAGGCAATGTTGTGCACTGTTTTGGAAACTTGAGTGACACAACTTTGCCTGGGTCTAGGGTTGTCACTAGGCGGATTTTAATATTGATATATTTTTACTATATAAATGTCATATTTGCATGAAATTTTCACAGCTTGGAGCCCGGTTATATCGAGACTCAAGAGCTTGCATGCACTAAATTCCCTTCATTTTACGATATTTTAATTTTATTGCATACATTGTTAATGTTCCGAAATCGGGTGAGACACAGGTATCACCTAGGAGTTAAAGCTTCAATTGAAAATGTTACATTTTTTTATGTCAATAGAACATTCTTATTTTTATTTCGACAGTTATGTTTTCAATCGCCTGTAAGGGTGAGGCAGAGGTGAGAGACCCTTCAGTGATTACACGCATGATTTTGTATTTAAGTAAGTCTTAACTTTGTTGCAGTTATATGCAAAAATGCCGAATAATACACAACGAAGCAGGAGAAAACCAGGAGCTCGTAGTTATGCCGATTACTCTGTAGAAATATCAGAAGTTGCTGCAGATCTCGTACGAAAAAAAATCATTTCGTCATACGAAGCGGAAAAGAAATTTGGGATCCCGCGTCAGACCATTTTTAATAAATCAAAAAACATGCATAGCAAACCATTTGGTCGACCTACAGAGTTGACAACTGAGGAAGAAGCCCACATCGTAAAAGCCAGCATTGCTAAAAAGCAATACATTTGTGATTTTTACTCATAAGTAGCACATTTGTTTTATTTTTTTACAAAGTGAATAAAAGTTTAAGAAAATAATCCGTATTTTTTTGGGACAACCCTAGAGTCAACGACATTTTTGTATGAAAAGTTTCTGGTACCTGCTACAACATTGCCTATTAGCTGTAAAAAAATATATATTACCGTCATGGCAATAATCTAAATGCTGGGGACAAGCACGGTGTCTCATGTACACGGAAAAAAAATACTAAAAAGATCAACAATATATTTATTGAGATATCCTTCTAGGCAAAGTTGTGTCTTTTACCTACAACTTTACCTACGACTTTGAGTGCTTGTAATTCTGAATGACGGCATGATTTAAATAGATTTGGGTTCTACCTGGCAAGGCATAAGGTCTGTCTTCCATCTGCAAGTCTTTAGAAGCCGTAATAGTAAATAGGTTCAGAGATACGAACAAAAAACGTCAAAATCCAGGCAAAGTTACAGCATTTTACGGTACCTAATTTATGGAACCATGGTCACCCCATCAGCTGTATGTTAGGATATTTTTGATCCAATTTATCTTTTAGAGTACTAATACACCATAATCGCAATTTATTTGGAACGAATGTACTCCTATACATAATTCTGGAAGTCGAATTTTGTAAACAAGCATGTCATATTTAAAAAGATATAGGCAACTATAGAGGGCCGTGCTGAATAAACTAAAATTCGTTTATTTTTTTAATTTAGCAAGTTGTATGAGAAACCAATGCGGTACATATGTTACTTGCCAAACATGAGTTACTTTTTAATAGTTTTTGGCTAAGGTTGTTTTGTCTTTTTTAGATATTTTCTTATTTCTTTTTTTTTCAGCACGGCCCCCTATCCACATCTATACATTATTTGTTATTACGAATTCACAATATCTGTTACGGTACATAGAACGTGCTATTAAAGTACATTCCTTGACTTTATGAAACTTTTTAATACGCTATATATTTTTCAAGTTACACGGGGGCCGTGCTGAAAACGTTTGGCTGGCACGGCCCCCTTTTTTTGTATATTTCGTCAAAAGTACAGAGGTACATTGAAAAAGAAACCGGTACATATACTCCTAGAGGCGAGTACATTGCAGTGGTGCACACCTAAATCGCAAATTCTGGGGGGCCGTGCGGGGCAAACGTACATAATTTTTCGGTCGTTTAAATTAAAAGAGAAAGATCAACGTTTGAAGGAAATAGCACACGTATCAAGTAGGAAAGGGATCGGCACCGTATCGCCTTTCGCCTCGCCGTCAAACAGGCGTCAACCTAATAGCACGTAACCAAAGCGGATCAGAAGCTCCGATACGCTCCGACTCGGCTACGGCTAGACGAAGCCGCGCTTACGGTTCGCCGACCGCTGGTTGATGGTGCAGCAGGCAGGCCAGAGGGGTGCGAGGGGCAAGGGTGGACGAAGACACGTAAACGCGGATATGGAGAGACGTAAGCGCGGGGACGACGAGCCGTCAGCGCGGGGACGACGAGCCGTGACGCACCCCACTCACGAACCGCGTTACGATTCCGATTAGTGTGCAGTAGGGAGTTTCATACAACGAATACTGAACGGCTCGAGTTGATACGGTGCTAAGAACTGGCATGAGAGTGAGACCTCTCCTATCTGTTATTCGATCTACAGCTACTTTTCATTCAGCTGCTACCAGCCACCCTGCGAACATTGTCGCTCAACATAGCCAGAGGGCGCCCTATCTCACTTTTATCTATTGTTCTAAACATAACATCACAGCACGCTTGTAATTCTCGAGAACGGTTAAGCAGTGGTGTACCTATAGTAAAGACGCCAGCACATCAAGCTACTAAAATCTGTCAAATTTCTTTAATAGATTTTCAACAATATCGATAAAGCATAAGGTTCAAAGTTGATTGGAAAATTAGACAGTAGGGTAGCTTGATGTGCTGGCGTCTGTACCCTAGACCCACATATCGCAAGGTTATGGAGGAGAGCTTATTGCCATTCATCATCATCATTTCAGCTGAAAGACGTCCACTGCTGGACATAGGGCTCCCCCAAGGACCTCCACTCCGACCGGTTCTGTGCTTCTCGCATCCAACTGGTTCCTGCGGCGTCCACATCGTCGCCAAGGTTATTGCCATTAAAGGGCTGCTACTGAGAAATTCTAGCTGAAAACCTAATAAGTATCAAAATTGCTTCATTAGTTTTTGAGAAAATCGCGGACGTACAAACATACATACATACTGGTCGAATACAGAACCTCCTTTTTGAAGTTGGTTAAAAAGACATGTTGCACCGACCGAATTAGGGAGAATTATGAATTACTAGCAGCGCCCTGCGGTTTCACCCGCATAAATTTCGATCCCGTGGGAAAATCGGGATAAAAGTAGCCTATATGTTAATCCAGGAGCTACCTAGGGCACGCCGCGATAGCGGCGATAAGACCCCTCTTTGAGGAGTGGCTAGAGAGGCGCCACGGCGCCCTCACCTTTCGCCTGACGCAGGTCCTCACCGGACACGGAAGTTTCGGGAGGTTCCTGCACATCATCAGGCGGGAGGAAACGCCCGGGTGTCACCATTGCCAGGATCGCCCAGAGGACACGGTGGAGCACACGGTGGAGGTCTGCCCCGCTTGGGCGGAGCACCGCCGTGTCCTCGTAGAGGCGATTGGCAGCGACGGCGACCTCTCGCGTCCGGCCCTGGTGCAAGCCATGGTCCGGGGCGAGAGGGAGTGGGAGGCAGTCACCTCCTTCTGCGAAGCAGTCATGCTAGCGAAGGAGGTGGCGGAACGGCTCAGGGAGAGAGCCTCCCGTCCCAGCCGCCGCGGGAGACGCTCCGGGCGTCGGGAGCCGCGTGACGACTCCCGGCCACCGTAGGCGCGGGCCTGCGGGCGGAGAGTAATGGGTAGCTCACCGCCCGATCAGGACCAGGCCCGTGCCGGACGGCGCGTACGTGTTCCACGCGCGCCTCAAAGAGATGTCAGCATCGAGGAGGGGCCCCTTAGGGCCGAAGCCTGCCGGGTCAGCGGGATTGTCCGAAAGGGTTACCGCTGGCCCGGAACATAAAGGGCTAAGGAAGGAACACGGGTGGGTTTTAGTCAGTAAGAGTCTGACACTCCCTTCCGCTCCACCCAGAGCGGGAGGAGTCATTTGATGATTTCCCATCCACAAAAAAAAAAAAAAAAAAAAGGGTGTCAGCTACCTCCATACCAAATTTTATCAAAATTGGTTCAGCCGTTTGAGCGTGAAGAAGTAATAAACATATAAACACACACACACACACATACACACACATACACACACATACACACTCACACACAAACTTACGCCTTTATAATATTAGCGTGATTTCTTGATTGCTCTTGATTATTTTGTCTCAAGTCAAGAGTGTTTGTAGTAGGACTACAAAACTATTAATACTAAAGGATATACATATATTAAGCGATAGCATCAGTTCTTTTTAATTAAATCAATTTACTTGAACATATCATTATTGACACTAGATTGCTCTGTGACTTGGCTTGTGACCTTTGGTGGTAGGAAGATGTAGTTGGTGCCTGATAGACTTAATTAATAGTTTAGTAATTGAATAAAATGTGATGGTTTTTAAACCTGTTTGCTGGTAGCAAAAGTTTTTAAATGGTTTAAACGAGGAAATCACTACCACCGAAATTCTGCATATCTTCTATCTATCTTCTGTATAAATAAAACAAAGACGGGTTAATTACATCATTTCTAACTCAAGAACGGCTGTAACAATATTTATGATCTTTGATTTGTTTAATTTATCTCCGCCCCAAATAGCAGAGTAACTATTAAAACATGGGAAAAATTTACGAAAAAAAAATTATGAAGATAACAAATTTTCTCATACATTGATTCTGAGGCGGTCCGAAGTTTGCCGGATCAGCTGGTATAGATATAGAAATGTCGTATTCTGGTGAATAGGGTGTAGTAATTTTTATTTCATGAAGTGAAGCGCGCTTTATTACAATTATGAAGATAACAAGTTATAAACATAACATGACGACAACAAAAAAAAAAAACGAAATTTAGAAAAATTTACGAAAAAAAAATGAAGATATCTTATACATTGATTCTGAAGCGCCAGAAGTTCGCCTCGAATATATAGAAATAGAAATGTCGTATTCTGGTGAATAGGGTGTAGTATTTTCTATTTCATGAAGTGACGCGCACTTTATTAAAGATATGAAGATAACATGAAGACAACGAAAAAAAAAATACGAGAAAAATTTACGAAAAAAAAATTATGAAGATAACAATTTTTTTCATACATTGATTCTGAGGCGGTCTGAAGTTCGTCGGGTCAGCTAGTAATATATACAAATAGACATGTCGTATTCTGGTGAATAGGGTGTAGTATTTTCAATTTCATGAAGCGACGCCCGCTCTATTAAAGTTATGAAGATAACATGGCCTTGTAGACTATCACAGGCCTTGTAGACTTTAGATCTGTAGACATTTTTTTTATTAAGTATAACAGGTACCTGGTACTTGTTTACATACCTACTGTAATTTGAAAACATTGTAAAAGCCAATTATTTTGAGAAAGAGTAACCGTGGAGTTTCTTGCCGGTTGTTCTCCATAGGAAACGACCAATTGGAACCGTGCACCTAGCTTCTGACGTTTCATAAGTGTCCATGTAGGCTTAGGTGAAAGAAAATATTTTGAGTTTGATTTTGATTGACATCATCATTCTCCCGCCCTTATCCCAATTTATTTGGGGTCGGCGCAACATGTCTTTTTCTTCCATACTTCTCTATTAGTCGTCATCTCGGTAGTCACCCCCTTTCTAATCATATCATCATTCACACATTCCATCCATCGTTTCTTTGGTCTTCCCCTACTCTTATAGCCATCGACATCCATACTCAAAACTCTCCTCACGACATTTTCCTCATTTCTTCGTAACACATGCCCTTACCATGACAACCGATTCTCACACAACTTTTCAGTTACCGGTGCCACTTTCAAACTTCCTCTTATGTACTCATTTCTTATTCTATCCATTCGTGTAACACCACACATCCCTCCATCCCATTCTCATCATCCCATTCTCATCTCTGCTGCATGCAATTGCCTTTCATTCATCCTTTTTGTGGCCCAACATTCTGATCCATACAAGACAGCAGGTCTAATCATGGTTTTATATATCTTCCCCTTAAGTTTAAGGGGAATGCGGGCATGAAGACAACAAAAAAAAAATACGGGAAAGATTTAGGAAAAAGTTATTATGAAGATAACAATTTTCTGCATACATTGATTCTGAGGCGGTCCGAAGTTTGACGGATCACCTAGTAATATAAAGAAATAGAAATGTCGTATTCTGGTGAATAGGGTGTAGTAGGTATTTTCTATTTCATAAACGACGCGCGCTTTAATAAAATATAAAGATAATAAATTTAGGAAAATAACAAAAACAAAAAGTTACGAAATTTAGGACAACGAAAAAAAAAATTATGAAGATAACCAATTTTCTCATACATTGATTCTGAGGCGGTCTGAAGTTCGTCAGATCAGCTAGTAATTTATAGAAAGAAATGGCATAATCTGGTGAATATGGTGTACCTAGTAAGTATTTTCTATTTAATGAAGCGACGCGCGCTTTATTAAAATTATGAAGATAACAACTTATAAACATAAAATGACGAAAACAAAAAAAAAAAAAAAATACGAAATTTAAAGAAAATTACGAAAAAAAAGTTATGAAGATAACAATTTTTTCATACATTGATTCTGAGGCGGTCCGAAGTTAGCCGGATCAGCTAGTAATATATAGAAATAGAAATATCGTATTCTGGTGAATATGGTGTAGTAGGTATTTTCTATTTCATGAAACGACACGTACTTTATCTACTTTTGGTAACCAAGTGCACAGTCACAAAGGAGATAAGTATACAGGACCGTCGGATATAGTTGAAGTTTACTAAGAAACCGATGGATGTTCTCGAATAAAATTTTATTTTATTAATAGAAAACAGACAGCTCATTTATTAAATTAAATTTCAGTCCAGAACATCCATCGGTTTCTTAGTAAACTTCAACTATATCCGACGGTCCTGTATACTTATCTCCTTTGTGACTGTGCACTTGGTTACCAAAAGTACAGTACTTGGTTACAAAAGTAAGTGTACAGGAGCACTTATCTCCTTTGTTGACTGTACATAGCACCCTGTGAAACTGCCTTCAACTTTCTGACCAACTGACCGACTCCTTGACAATAATTCAAAAGTAATTGAAAATAGTTAATTGAAATAAATGCTCCGAGTTTCAGTTTCATATGCTAGAAACAATAAGTCCATACGGACAAACACACATTCTTAGCAACGTAATAACCATCAAAATGGGTACAAAAAGTAACCTGCGGTTATTTTATGAATATAAACTAGTAAGATTAATTAAATATTGGATTTTTAATTTATCGATAAATTGATATTTAAAAATGTTTGACAGGATTCCAATAATAATAAATTAGTTAAGTATATCGGCTGTTATTTTGTTTACCTTGATTCTAGTAAAGGTTTATGCAATAAATTGGCATAAATGAAAGTTGAGGGTGAATAGTGAAACTTTTCATAATAAGCCTATGTTAAATATAATGTTCCCACTGCTGGGACACAAGCCTCCCCTCCTTGAGAGGGAGGGAGGGGGGGGGGGTGTAATTTATTACGCCCAGTGCGGGTTGGCAAATATCACATGTCTTCAAATTTATGGTTCTAGGACAAGCCGGTTTCCTTTCCGTTTTAAAATATATCAATGAATCTAACCGCAAGCCTGCGTAATTTCGACATTCTTGCAATTTTAGAAAGGTGTAATAATGCTCCACCCATCCCTCATACCGACATTTCCGTTCAATTCACATTCCTAAACTCCCGAAGATAAGTATCATGTTACCTTCGCCGACTATCACGACCTTTTCACCTGCTGTCCCCACCTTGTGGTTCAAGACTAATGCATTCGGTAATAACAATAGATCCAATGACTAATTCATGATCTTCCAATAGATCTACGTCTGTTGCCTTGATCGAGTCATCGTTTTTGCTAATTCGATTATAGCATTCATTATGTAATGGACATAATATTAAGTAACCAACTGGTAGAAATAACTGAAAACGAAGGAGGCCGTTTTCACTTAATTAGTTATATTTAAAATTTAATAATAATGATAATAATACTTTATTTCGAGCAACAGGACTCATAGTGGGTCAGTTTGTAATTTATCTAAGTTATAATAGCCTAATGTCAACTGCTCATCACCTTTTACAAAATAATTATAGCTTTTCCCCTATGCAGGTACGTTAATTGTTGAGGAGTTCTCCTAGTAAGAACCATGAGAACTGGAGCTAAAAAGTCATAATTCGAGGTTTGGCTCTCGCCTATTTCCTCCTCCAATATTAGATCAATTTAAAAGATATTTCATAAACTGAATAAGAAGGATATATACTGTGTCCTTATGTTTTTATTTTTTTCATGAATAGTTGTCAAATTTGTACAGTCAACAGCAAAAGTAGATGATCAAAATCAGAAATTCAATACTAATGAACGGAGTTCGCATCAGAACTGTGTGGCTTCGAAGTGATTCAAACCACTCAACGCCACATCAACGCCACACAGAAATCACTTGACGCCACAAAGTTCTGACGCGAACTCCGTTAATTAGTATTGAATTTCTGATTTTGATCATCTACTTTTGCTGTTGACTGTACATTAGGCCTCTATTGACAGCGGTTTAAATCAGCATTTTTGAGGGGTCTAGTGCTTATAAAAATAATGTATCATCAAAAAGGAAAACATAGCGACATGCAAGTAGTTAATTTTTATTATACTGTAAAAAATCATTGCTTTATGGTCAGTAAACAGAAAGAAAACAGGCGAGAGCGTTTCTATGGAGAAACGACCACCCAACAGCATATCCTCTTAACCCGAGCCGAATTCGCCTTGCGCTGCAAGCGTCAGCGTCGAGCGTCAAATAGGTACATGTATGTCTATTATCTACAAGGCCACAAAGTAGCGTTGCAAGCAGCGGCGAAGTTTGTTATTGAGCGAATTTGCTCGTGCAAATTCGCTCAATAACAAACTTCGCCGCTGCTTGGATGATGATGTTGCTGCGTTGGATGATCCGACGCGCGTTTTTTATGAGTGTCGAAAACAATTGTATGAGAAAATGCCACAGGGTGCATCAAACAGTCGCTCCACGCGCTCCGATAGAAGCGGTCGCTCCGTGCGTCTGCGTCTAAAACAAATTGTTTTATTTTTGTCACGTTTTATTGTAACTAATCCAATATGAATACTGAATAATTTATCATTGCAATCCAAAATCGACCTGCGTTATGGATTAGTTCACATCCGCAACATAGGTTTAGGAATGTTGTAAAAAAATTGTGGGAAGAAATTAAAATTATTTTTTAAGTTTTATTAACAAATTTTAGGTATTATTGACAGCGACATTTTCACGTGTAAGGTCGACGCGTGCTCACTTTGTACTCACAGAGCATGTAACCTTTTTCTGTAGTGATCTAATACATATCCCCAACGACGTACACGCTACAGGCGAATAATAGAAGTTCGTGGCTTTTCTTTTGAAGCTTTGAAATGACGCTTGTAGCGAATTGACGCCTCAAGCGTGGCGTTATTTTCGTGGCCGAGGCATAAGGCAGTTTGGTGATAGCCGCTTTAAAAAAACTTCCTCTTTCCATTTGTCTCTGTATTACGCTTCATCGATCAAGCACCGATGAATAAGTACGTAACAATAAATCGAATGAGTAATTCATGATCTTTCAATGCCTTCAGATAGATCTATTACCTTGATCGAGTCATCACTCTTGCTTATTTGATTATGTGATTCATTATATAAAGGCCATTTACACAAGTAATTAATTAGTAGGTAGAATAAAAGGAGGCACAGGTTGGACTAGTTCTTAGAAAGTTTCAGGTGACTTATCTACTTAAGTTTTAGATGACTTATCCACTTAAGTTTCAGATGACTTATTCACTGAAGTACGTAGAAAACTTGAGCATTAGGCTGATTTTAGAGTCGCGCTGACTGCACGCTGACGGTCAGCGCGACTCTAAAATCAGCCTTAGGTTTGGTATCTTGCTAACTAAGTAAATATTGGGCATATGGCTTTTGATAGTCCATCTCATGAAATGTTTTAATTTTAGCGACTTCAGAAGAATCCCAGCTGTTGTCACCGAATTCCCTTCACATATTTTTGCTCCTAAATTTTGCGCATACAATTTATTTTATACAGGGATTTAATCTGGAACCAGCAGCGCAGCAGCTAATCTCTGGAAATTAAACAATCAGCAAAGCTATTCACAATCACTCGATACGCTTTCGTACCGTATCGAACATCAATCAGTCCAGTCAGTCAGTCTAGTCTAGTCCTCTAAACGCTGTTCACAAGTCCAAAACCCGAAAATGTTGTCAGTTTAAATCAAATAGACGACCGCTTTTCTTCCGACAGCTGTTTGGTTTCGGGGGCAAGCCAACTCAGGTTATCGAAATGTATAATTTTCGAAACGATAGCCAGTCCAATAGTTGTGAATAGCTATGAATGATGGGCTAGGTTGATAATGACGACCCTTTTTTTTTTTTGCGGATGGGAAATCATCAAATGACTCCTCCCGCTCTGGGTGGAGCGGAAGGGAGTGTCAGACTCTTACTGACTAAAACCCACCCGTGTTCCTTCTTTAGCCCTTTATGTTCCGGGCCAGCGGTAACCCTTTCGGACAATCCCGCTGGCCCGGCAGACTTCGGCCCTAAGGGCCCCTTAGGGCCGAAGCCTCCTCGATGCTGACATCTCTTTGAGGCGTGCGTGGAACACGTACGCGCCGCCCGGCACGGTTCTGGTCCTGATCGGACGGTGAGCTACCCATTACTCTCCGCCCGCAGGCCCGCTCCTACGGTGGCCGGGAGTCGTCACGCGGCTCCCGACGCCGGGGGCGTCCCCCGGCGGCTGAGACGGGAGGCTCTCTCCCTGAACCGTCCCGCCACCTCCTTTGCTAGCATGACTGCTTCGCAGAAGGAGGTGACTGCCTCCCACTCCCTCTCGCCCCGGACCATGGCTTGCACCAGGGCCGGACGCGAGAGGTCGCATAATGACGACCCTTAGGTTCAGTTACACGTAAAGGTTCCTACAAACAGGCGCGACAGACGATATATAATCGCGCGCGACACAGAGGCACTTGCGGTGTATTTGTGTCGCACGCGATTTTATCGCCTGTCGCGCTTGTTTGATGGAGCCTTAATGCGACACAATTAGCACAAATGCAGTTATTATAATACCAGTCTATATCTTTTTTTTTAACTTTGCCTTACACTAGGAATTTCTCCTATATTGTGGATGCGTTTACAAACATTTAAACTCACATACACAAACAGCCAGACCCAGAACAACTACTTGTAGGTTATATAAATATTTGTTCCGTGCGGGAATCGAACCCGTGACATGTAGCGCATCAGTCGATCGCTTAACCACTGCGCCAAATATGCCGTCAATATCGTCGCACTGCAAGGCAAAGCCCCCTTCTCATACAGAGAAGGGAAGAAGAAAATCGCCACGCTTCCTCAAGGCGGTCTGGTGAAACCTGCTTTAAAAACCAGCCAAGTGCGTGTCGGGCCACGCACAGTGTAGGGTTCCGTAGTAGCCCGTTATCACAATGTAGTATAATTCCGTTGTTCTTTATTCTGAATAATAAAAAAAAAACAATTTTGGTTTTTCAATGCAAGTCTTGCAAGTCTTTACCCGTTATAAACAAGCAACTACTTCATCTTAGTCACTTTAAAAGATTAATGCTAAGGATTTTGTATTTGGTACAAAATTATCCAACACCCAAGTTCAACAACTATTACTGCTAAACTAATAAAGTTATCTTAACCGCTATACTTTTTCTTTAAAGTTCATGAAATGCACTATCATCGTGAATTTTTCCAGATTTTTCAAGCAGTTTAGGTTTTAGAGGGGGGGGGGGGGGACGCTCTACTGGAACAAAAATTTTCACTTTAAAGTTTAATATTTCGTAAATGGAGCATTAAATCAAAAAATTATTTCAGCAACCCTCAAGTCATTTTAGAAGACCTATTCAACGATATCGTTGAATACACCACACGATGGGGTAGACGACGAAAAAAATATTCATCCCCACTTCACGTGTAGGGGAGCTACCCTAAAAAAAAATAATTTCAACATTTTTATTTTACCACTTTGTCGGCGTAATTAATAGACGCACTTCTACAAAATTACAGCTTTCTCATACTAAAGGTCTCTTAGCAAAACCTCGGACAGACAGACAGACAGACGGACTTGACGAAACTATAAGGGTTCCTTGTAGGAACTACAGCTACGGAACCCTAAAAACTGCGCCTTTCCACTTGTTTCTGTATTACCGTTCATCGATCAAGCCCCGACGTTTGAGTGCCTCATAACAATAGATCGGTGACTAATCTGTAATCCACGCAGCTTCCAACACAGGTTGTCTATGGTCTGTAGGATCGTAATCGTGTCCTTGTAAAGCGTATCAATGAATTCATTCTGTTATGCACTCGGAGATTGGACCCTATGTTTGGAATATTGTAAAACATTTTAAAAGAGTAACGGTGGAGTTTCTTGCCCATTCTTCTCCATACGAAATCTACCTTTTGGAGTGGGCGACTAGAATCAATTCTATTTTAGTAATTTTTGACGTTCAAAAGTGCCTGTTAAGTGCCTATTTGAAATAAATGCTTTGACTTTGACTTTGGAAATTATACAACTTTGAAATGTAGCAACGCATTTAACGTTTTTTTTTATAATTTGAAATGTTATTTAAATTACTTACTAGAGAAATGGATTAGACTATGATTTGAATACGGATGTCAAATAATTCGGATTTCAGATTTTCATTTTTTTTTCTCCTTTTTTTTCGGATTTTCGGTTTTTTTTTTTATCAATAGATCATAGTACCTACATGTAAAATGTATTGTCCAGGGAGAATTACTTCCACCATTCTCATTACCTACTAGGCTCTCTGTGAGCCTTTTTTAGTAGGTAAACTTTCGATTTACTTTTGTGTTGTACTATGGAAAAGGGTCTCTCTAGTTAACACTTTTTTTTATTGCTAAAATGATGCGATGGTTGAGGTATATGATGGAATGAAGATGCCTGTTTCTTGCTTTGAATAATAACTACCATAATCTTTACCACAGTATATAACAAAGTCGCTCCCGCTCCCTGTTAACTTAGATCTTTTAAACTACGCAACGGATTTTAATGCATTTTTCAGCAATAGATAGAGTGTTTTAAGAGAAAGGGTTAAGTATATGTATAATACATGCATATTATCGTAGAGAAAAGCCGAGAAATTCAAAGATTTGAAATGTGATGTCGTAACAAACATATGTTTGTGCGCTTACATTGCAAACGCTGGCTAAACCTGACGAGATCGTTCATTCGTCGTTTCAGCCGATAGACGTCCACTGCTGGACATAGGCCTCCCCAATTTTGGGGGGGTTTGCCATAATCGCCACGCTTGGCAGGCGGGTTGGCGATCGCAGTATGGTATGATGGTGGAATAAATAGAGAACGCTGCTGCCCATTCTCCGGTAAGACCCTTAGTCGCCTTTTACGACACCCACGAAAAGTAAGGGGTGGTGCAATTCTTTAAGTCCGGCACCACACAGACTAGATAAGTCAAATTAATGTACCTACTACGGAATTGTATGACTTAAAAATATCGATAAAAAAGTCCGCGATGGTATATGTTTATCTCCTAAGGATAACCCACAGTAACCATTTTCGTCGTTTCAGCCGATAGACGTCCACTGCTGGACATAGGCCTCCCCAATTTTGGGGGGGTTTGCCATAATCGCCACGCTTGGCAGGCGGGTTGGCGATCGCAGTATGGTATGATGGTGGAATAAATAGAGAACGCTGCTGCCCATTCTCCGGTAAGACCCTTAGTCGCCTTTTACGACACCCACGGAAAGTAAGGGGTGGTGCAATTCTTTAAGTCCGGCACCACACAGACGAGATAAGTCAAATTAATGTACCTACTACGGAATTGTATGACTTAAAAATATCGATAAAAAAGTCCGCGATGGTATTATGTTTATCTCCTAAGGATAACCCACAGTAACCATTTTTATCTTTTACATATTACCTTCCAAAAAATAATGGGTTATTTACCAAGCTATTTTAAACAATACAGTATTATTCTTTATCCAATTAAATACATTAAATACGTTGTGCATTTCATAGAGATCAAAGTTGCCCTTTACAGCATATCATTATCATGAATATCTTAGAAGATATCAGAGAGTTAAAAAGCGGGGGCTTAGCGGCTGACTGAAGTTCGCCGGGTCAGCTTTAGTTAATTACAAAATTCAATATTTTACCGAAAATCAATCCATCATGCCGGAGTGACCCACAAACACACAAAGTTACGACATAAAATCTGAATAAGTAAAATTACGAAAGAAGGCTTAACAGCGTCAATAATAGTTCAATATCATATTGTCACTGGATACTATATTATTGCATAATTTGTTATAATAATAGTGTAGTTAATAATCTATCCATCACTTAGCTGATTACTGTGATTTGAACATCTCATTGTTCAATAAAACTTCATTGTCTGTGGCCAAAGAAATTGTGCAAAGCTTTTGAGTAAATCATTCAGATTTGAATTGATTTCAATCAGGCTTAAGTGGAACTGGTTTGGCCACGTCTCCCAACGAGTTGTGGGCCAAAATAAGCCCTGACATAGCTAGAAGGCATCGCGGCCGATCCCATAGAAGATGGCGGAATGAGCTGGAGAAAATAAACGAGCAGTGGTCCACTTTAGCCTAGATCTAAAGTGCTGGAAGTCAAGTCAAAGTCATGAAGAAGGGAGAGGCCTTTGCATGGCAGTTGGGTGATGCAGGCTAGATATGCGACTTTTGCTCGACAGTAAATACTATTGTTCAATCAGTATTTATTCTACTCGGTAGTCAGTTGTTTTTAAACAATGATCCATTTACGTGTTCATGAATTTAAAAAAAACTGGCCAAGTGCGGGTTGGACTCGCACACGAAGGGTAAGGCAAAAACGCCGAAAAAAACACATTTGTTGTATGGGAGCCCCCCTTAAATATGTATTTTATTCTGTTTTTAGTATTTGCTGTTATAGCGGCTACAGAAATACATGATCTGTGAAAACTTCAACTGTCTAGCTATCACGGTTTATGAGATACAGCCTGGTGACAGAAGGACAGTGGAGTCTTAGTACCTAATAGGGTCCCGTTTTTACCCTTTGGGTACGGAACCTTAATACTTCATTATGTCAAGCGTGAATACCGCACGATTCCGCACTAAAAAAGCATAACATTTATACCAAAACTTAATCTCGTTAATCCATAACTTTATTACACTACCCAAGGCCAAATTTAAATACACTATTACGACGTATTACCAAAGTTTGCCCAACTAGATATAAATCACACCATTCATTTTTCCGTAACGTGACCGATAGACGCCCGAGGCCACAGTGTGAATGCCAGTAGGTCAAAGTGGAACAAACTTGTTGAGATGGAACAGGAATGTGTTACAATAGGAGACTCGTAGGCTGTAATTGTGATTACGTCATGGTTTTATTGTTTTAGGTGTGTTTCAGCTTGATAGGGTAAGGGATTTGATGGCTTTGCACGGTGGCATAACCGTTATTTAAGCACATCATCATCATCATCATCATTTCAGCCGAAAGACGTCCACTGCTGGACATAGGCCTCCCCCAAGCACCTCCACTTCGACCGGTCCTGTGCTTCCCGCATCCAACGGGTTCCTGCGGCATTCACTAGGTCGTCGGTCCACCTTGTGGGAGGCCTTCCAACGCTACGTCTTCCGGCACGCGGTCGCCACTCCAGAACCTTTCGGCCCCCTCGGGCATCTGTTCTGCGAGCAATGTGCCCTACCCACTGCCACTTAAGTTTGGCAATTCTTCGGGCTATGTCGGTTACCTTGGTTCTCCTGCGGATCTCCTCATTCCTGATTCGATCACGCAGGGAAACTCCAAGCAAAGCCCTCTCCATTGCCCTTTGGGTGACTTTTAGCCTTCTTCTAAACACGTTATTATACAATAAACTGCACAAAACATTAAGCATTCACTCTTTGAACAAATTCCAATGCAAACAAAAAGTAAAAGAATATTTGCTAACCCTAAACTATACGGCACGGAAGAATTACTCAAACCTTAACTTAAACAAAACAAATCAGGCACCCACTCACAGCACTCACATACACTTACTCATACATTTACACTCACACATACACAGCTACACTCACACAATCACACACAACCGGCACTTATGTAGTTACTCCCTTTTCCTTGATATTAATCCGTAAAAACAATTCTAGTCTAGTTTATTTTTTACAAAAGTGCACAATAGTAATTTGTAAGTAATTATTGTAATGTTCAGAATGGACGGACGGATGACCCCTGTATCACAGGTTTTACCTAGCACAGGGGTCATTGATCATTTATTTAGGACCAGGCTATTCGCACTCTTAAATTAAGTGTCACTCTGTATCTGTGTACCTTTTTGTGTCAAATAAATTTATTATTATTTTGAATTTATATATCTCGGAACCATAGGGTCCCGGTCCTTTGGAAGGCGTACGAGGGGCCGAAGCCAACTCGCAGAGGCCCCTTAGGAAATTTTAATGAAATGCAGCACCAACCGACGATTATCCCTGTATGCGCTATGCAAGTGCACCCAAGGACAACCCCCGGTTGGTGTAGGACTATTGCAGGATATGGAAAAATAAAAAGTTGGACTATGGGTTTGGGTGGCTAAAGTGGACTGGTTACCAAGAACTATGGAATAACTATGACCCCTGCCTGATCAATGTTTTATATATACACGGATAAAATGGCAGGGGGTGACTTGCACACTCAATAATGGGCCCCCGGAAACGGTCGCTAGCACATAGTGACGTAGCAACAAGGGGGCAACATGTCCTGAGGTGCTTATGAGGAGTGGAGAGGTATTCCACGGCTATCAGGACAATCCCGGAAGTACGGTCAAGATCCCTACCAGCATCTTACTGGAATACTTCCTTCCTCCGAGCACGTTTGCTCTTGCGAATCTCCACTCAAGCCGGCCAATAAAGGCAAGAATGAGGTGGGAGCTCTGTTCCTCGTCATTGTTCACTCCAGCCGGCCAATAAAGGCAAGCCAGAGGTGAGGAACAAGACTTCTCCCTGAAGATAGGTTCCGTGGCACTCATGTGTACACAGCTCGCCACATGCTGCCCTGCGGATTTCTGTATCTCTCTTGCTCTGGCTCCTCACCTTAGACCTGTTCCAGCAAGGTAAACTCTTCCGGCATAGGCCTAGAGTTCGGAGCGCGCAAGCCCCACCACGGCGTCAACGAAGAGATACGGCGGCGGGGTTATTATTATTATTATTAGCTAGCAGCATTTATATTCCAGCAGTACGGTTGTGGAATGACTTGCCCGTGTCGGTAAGCCGTGCTCAAACTTTGTCCACTTTTAAAATTATGGTTAAAAAGCACTTCCTTTCTCCTTAAACATAATCATTATATTCTCTTTGCTCCTGTTTCATAATTATTATTATATGTATATATATTTATTTAGATTTTAGTATAATATACTTTATGTATCTATTTATTGTCTTATGTAAATGGTACACTACAGACTACCTACAGTATTTGTCTGTCCTTCCCCTTTTTAATCCATCCAAAGGTTGTCTTTAAAAGATCGCTTTTAGCGATAAGACCGCCCATTGTGTCACCCTTTGTACAGTTTCTATAATTATGTCTGTAATTTATATGGTGTACCTACACAATAAAGAGTATCCTATTCTATTTTAGCTATAGGGATGGAATTTTGACTCTTTCTTGATGCAATTATCCAGTTTAGGTGCTCACACTGACATTGGACTTACCTAATCAATTATACGCTGATTTGCCTTGGACTTGCATAATCAATTATATGCTGTTTCCACTGTGGACTAAGGCTTCCTCTTGGTGAGAGGGATTGGGCAGTCATCCACCACGCGAACTCAGTGCGGGATTGTAGATGTCACATTTACTCGAAGTTTTCCTTCACCGTTTTGAGAGCAGTGGTGATGACATTATTTACACAAAGTAAAGTGCTTGGGTTCGACCCACGACCTTTTTCTTTTTTGTTGGGGGAAACCTTCAAAAGGCTCCCCGACCTCCGGGGAGGGAGGTCAGGGAGTGTGGGATTTGTACCTCACTAAAACCACCCCGGTGATCACCATCAGCACATCGGGGTGGTCCCGGTTCCTCTTAATAGACCAATTCCAGAACCCCCCCGTGCAACACCTGTAAAGCACATCCCTGGGGAGACTGTAAAGGGGCCGCCCCTGAGCCTCGCTATGCACGGCAGCACGTGACCACGGTGCCACCGTCTTCCCTGGAGTCACTAGGTGGGCGGACAGAGTCCCCTCTCTTGCGTCCTGCAACTAACTACTACTACAACTACACTATCTATTACAACTCGTAACCACACCTATCACAAGAATAGACTTCCAAGATATTCCTATCCTTCTATGAGGAAAAGTCACGTTCGACTGTGACACAGACCCTTCTACAAATACCCAAGGTAAACGAACTTATAAAGTAGGCTTTATTATAACCTCCCTAAGTTGTATAGCGTCTGTTCAGTTACACAAAGCTTTGTCTTCTTCTTTCGAAAGTCAAATTACTGACGACTGAAAGAGAGAAATCGGTGTGTAACTATTCATCTTCTTTACGTAGTATAAACAAAGTCCCCCCTGCTGTCTGTAAGCTTAGATCTTTTAAGCTCCGCGACGGATTATAACGCAGTTTTCAGCAATAGATAGAGTGATTCAATAGGAAGGTTTATCTGCATAATACATGCTTACTATAGTAAAGAAAAACCGAGAAATTCATAGATTTGTAATGTGATGTCGTCGTAACAAACATATTTTTGTGCGCTTATGCTTACTTACAAGACAGACCAAATTAATGTACTACGGAATTGTGTATCTTAAAAAGATCGATAAATACACTCGGAAAAACATAACCCTCCTTCTGGTGCAGTCGGGTAAAAAGTCCGCGATGGTATATGTTTATCTCCTAAGGATAACCTACAGTAACCATTTATCTTTACATATTACAAAAAACCTATGGGTTATTAACTAAGCTATTTTAAACAATACAGTATTATTCCTTATACAATTAAATACATTAGATACGTTGTGCATTTCATGTTGATCAAAATTGCCCTTTACAGCATATCATTAAAATTAATATCTTAGAAAATATCAGAGATTTAAAACCGGCCAAGTGCGTGTCGGGCCACGCACAGTGTAGGGTTCCGTAGTAGCCCGTTATGTTATATTTTGTTTTTCAATGCATGTCTTTACCCGTTATAAACAAGCAACTACTTCATCTTAGTCACTTTAAAGTATTAATGCTAAGGATTTTGTATTTGGTACAAAATTATCCAACACCCAATTTCAACGACTATTACTGCTAAACTAATTAAGTTATCTTAACCGCTATAGTTTTCCTTTAAAGTTCACGAAATTCACTATCATCGTGAATTTTTCCAGATTTTTCAAGCTAGTAGTTTAGCTTTTAGAGGGGGGGGGGGGGGGGGGGGAACGCCCTACTGGAACAAAAATTTGCACTTTAAAGTTTAATATTTCGTAAATGGAGCATTAAATCGAAAAATAATTTTAGCAACTCCCAAGTCATTTTAGAAGACCTATTCAACGATACCCCAAACTTTGACATGTAGAGGAGCAACCCTAAAAAAAAATATTTTCCAAAATTTTATTTCACCACTTTGTCGGCGTAATTGATATACACACTCCTACAGAATTACAGCTTTCTAGTACTAACGGTCTCTTAGCAAAACCTCGGACAGACAGACAGACAGACGGACATGACGAAACTTTATAGTTTCGTCATGTCCGTCTGTCTGTCTGTCTCAGGACTACGGAACCCTAAAAAGCGGGGGCAGAGCGGCTGGCGGTGCGGTACGAAGTTCGCCGGGTCAGATAGTCTGATATAATACGTTTGATAGTAACGGGGGTAAGATCCAAACTGAAAGTGATTGTACCTACCTACCATGTCTATTGTTGCGTCATGATTTTCTGTTTTAAAGGATGCGTCTCATTAGTGAGTGTGAGAGGCGCTAATTTTATTGGTTTTAGCAATGTTTGAATGTTGTGTAAAGTAGTGGGGTAACGGTGTTCTGACTGTTTAAGGTCAGGCACAGTTGCTATGGTTGTATTTCTTTTACTTTTAAGTAGTTCCAGATTGCTAGCTTCTGCCCGCGATTTCGTCCACGTGAAATTTCCTGTTCCCCCGACCGGTCGCGTCGAATCGCCCGTACGCGCTATTATTTCGTTTTCGCTTAACGTTCTTTGACATTTTTTTTTTCTTCTTGTTCGGCCTAAGGATCCAAGGGTGATGTCAAAGGCTTCCTCAAGAATAAGGCTATACAAATGCAAGGGTTTTTTCAAATCAGACTGGCCGTTCTAGAGATTAGCGCGTTCGAACAAACAAAAAACAAAAAATTCTTCAGGTTTATTATTAGTATAGATTTTCTATTTTTTTAAGGCTTGTGTTTAAACGCCTACCATAAAAGTACCTATTTTACTACCAAAAATGCGAAATACCTGCCATAATGGATGATGGCTCACCAAACTGTGTTTCATAAAATATTGTAGAAATGAACCTATTTTCCTTTTTATTCTATGCCACCTCCTATGTCGACGGAGCCCCGCCTCGCGGGCCGCCCTATTTCTATGTGAAGGGTTTAAAGTAACCTAACCAAACCTAACCTCGGGGTGCCCTTCGCTCGCTCTTGCATCCTACGTCGCCAATATTTTACATTTTGGGTATTAATAATACTATTTCAGGGAAACAAGATTTGGTGAGCATTTATCCATTTTTACCAAAATGGATAAATGCTCACCAAATCTTGTTTCCCTGAAATAGTATTTTTGAACCTACCGGTTCAAAAATTATTTTGGTGAGCATTTAAATTGTGCCCTTTTTTAAATGTGAGAACGCTATAGACCTTGTAAACTAATAGGTGCTTCATTTGTTAACCGTTTTCTATTTTGTTAAGTACCAAGTACTCCCATATCTATTAACACTGTAATTTGAAAACATTGCAAAAGCCAATTATTTTTAAAAGAGTAACCGTGGTGTTGCTTGCCGTCTCTTCTCCATAGGAAACGACCAATTGGAACCGTGCACCTAGCTTCTCTTCTAGTCTCTGTGGTGCCGGACTTAAAGAATAGCACCACCCCATACTTCCCGTGGGTGTCGTAAAAGGCGACTAAGGGGCGTACCGGAGAATGGGCAGCAGCGTTCTCTATGCATTCCACCACCATACCATACTGCGATCGCCAACCCGCCTGCCAAGCGTGGCGATTATGGCAAACCCCCTCCCCCTTTTGGGGGAGGCCTATGTCCAGCAGTGGACGTCTTTCGGCTGAAATGATGATGATGATGATGACCTAGCTTCTGACGTTTCATAAGTGCCCATGTAGGTTTATGTGAAATAAAATATTTTGAATTTTAAAATTTAAATTCTTTAGCCTCTGGTTAGAAGGATGAGTAATCAACGCTCTTTATAAGATTCGTCCAGACTACCAATAACGATAAATAATATTATTGTGGGTCTGCCAAGTTTGTGATCGTCATCGTCGTAGCTCTTATTAGTGAACTCTGAAATTACTATATTGTTGACAACATTATATGGATCGGACAGATAGACGAAATATGCTTTATTGTACAGCAAAATTTAACAAAGCTTGTTTACAAACCATTAATATTCAAGACGATATCTTTCAGACATCCTTTGAATGGACAGGGAGACAATAAGTCAAGTAATTATATAGTCTTTCCTCCTTACTAATAACGAGTAGTTTCACACCGATTTCTCTCTTTCAGTCATCAGTAATTTGACTTTCGAAAGAAGAAGACAAAGCGTTGTGTAACTATACAGACGCTATACAACGTTTATTAGTAAAGGGGTTTAGATACAAGAGTTGGGGAAGACCAAAGAAACGATGGATGGACTGTGTGAATGATGATATGGTTAGAAAGGAGGTGACTACCGAGATGATGACTAATAGAGAAGTATGAAAGAAAGACATGTTGCGTTGGGGAATTCCTCGAAACGCACCAAATGAAACGTATGTCGATATCATTTATTACGAATCCTTCATGCTCTTCTCTATGTTTCATCGTTGATGCATTTCGAGGAATAAAATTATAATTTTTTTTTTTCGAGGAGTACTTTTGGTGCGTTTCGAGGAATATCCCGTAGCATCGACCGAATTTGGGAAAAGAGCAGGAGAATTATGATAATTACAGCCTTATGATCCCATCTGCATAATGGCGAGCCCACTGCATTTGCAGTCAAACTTATCGCGATGTTCAATTAAAAACGTGCAGTATCAATAAAACATTTATTTCACAATAAAACAACAACAATATAATATAGACATGTATACCTAAAAATCATATTGACTAATAAACTAGGTTTTAAATATTAGTCACGGACCGATATGCCAGCCATTTTACTACAAAAAGCTCTAGCAATATTGCAAATCCACTGACTAGGTTTTTTTTGAAACAATTTTGAAATAGGTAGGTACCTACCTAGTTTAAGAATTCTATAAAATTGTATAGATCCATTTGTTCATTTGTATCAAACATGTTTGCTAACGCAGTAATAAAGCCGTCGATGGATGTTGAAGTATCAATTATGTAACATGACAGTTTGACATTGACGTCTGTCAAGTCGCCATTTTGGCCACTTGCATTGACGTTTGATGAATCATTTACTTTGGTAATCTTTTGATAAGCATACAATTTGACTGCTATTTTTGATAATATTTATAATGCAGTTTGTACCAGTCATCTTTACGTTGCAGGTTTATGAAATGAACTACAATCGAGAGATTAATAGACTGTGGTAATAACTAACATTGCATGTTTATTGTATTTAGAAATTTTAATAACATTTTTGATATTCACGCTCAATCAATCCTGAAGCCTGACCAGTGTTAGAAATAGGCCTTCCCTAAAGTATTTGCCATCAATTACAATAATAAGCTTTACTCCCAGTTTCTGAACAGGGACTAACAGTTTAATTGTACAGACGCCAGCACATCAAGCTACCCGAAACTGTCAAATTTTCCCAATCAACTTTGAACCTTATTCCCTAGCAATAAAGTTGAAAATCTATTAAAGAAATTTGACAGATTGTAGTAGCTTGATGCGTCTGTACGTTAAAAAAAAATCTTAATCGATTTATTGTATTGCACTTATTTCATAATAATATTAGTGTGATTTACTCACACATTTCACTTTGCAACATTAATTTCACTTTCAATTCACTAATAAATTTCACTTGGACTTAATGATGACCATGGCGTGCGTGGCCCGAATGACCATAACCCGAATGAGCGCTGTACGCCATTTGGGCTCCAGAAGAATGACTGGAAGGAACATGATACGCCGATTGGGCGCTAAAACCATGACCCGATGGAGCATGATACGCCGATTGGGCGCTAGAACCATGTCCCGATGGAGCATGATACGCCGATTGGGCGCTAGAACCATGTCCCGATGGAGCATGATACGCCAATTGAGCGCCCGACGAATGACCCGACATTCCTGAGAGAGCATTACCAGAATGAGCGTGATACGCCAATTCGGCGCCAGAAGAATGACCTGAAGGTGCCTGGTAACCGACGGTTTGGTAACTGTCGTCGTACTGCTGGTAGCCATGAGTCATGCCTTGGCCAGATTGCTCCTTGTATTTACCTGGAAATCAGAGAAAAACAAATCATTACTTAGTGAAAGTTGTTAAGTAGATTGAACCGTAAAAACTTTTGGAGCTAAGAAATTCAAATTTTTTTTAGGTCCATTTCTTAATTTGTATGAAAAATGTTTGCTTAGGCAGTAATAAAGCCGTCGATGGACGTTGAAGTATCAATTATGTAACAACAACTTCAATTGTTACCTTCATTTGTTTTGCAAGAAAATGGAGCGCTTTGGAAGTACCCAGATAAATCATAGGTAAACTGCGATGCTATTCTGTAAAAATCTCACCGTGAAAACTTAGGTGAAGTGAGCTTGGAGTGAGCTGTCAATAGTGTCAATTCCTAGCAAAAACAAACTCACTTCATCTAAGTTTTCACGGTGAGATTTATACAGAATCAACCGGTAGGACCACCACTGATGTCTAGTAACCCTCACTCATAGATCTACATCACCAATCATAGTGTCAAGATGTGGAAAGTCTCATATACCTGCCTATCATTTCATCAGCATCCATATATTTTACTAGCTTCCACCCGCAGCTTCGCCCGCCATGTATGTCGATAAAGACTATCCTATGTCCTTCCTCGGGATGCAATCTATCTCTCGGCCAAATTTTATCGAAATCCGTTCGGTGGTTTAGGCGTGAAAAGGTAACATACAGATAGACAGAGTTACTTTCGAATTTATAATATTAGTATGGATATAAATTATACATAAAAAAAATGTATGTAAAAATATAATAAATATAATTATATTTATTATATTTTTACATATTTTTTTTTTTCTCAAACTACGCAGAGCACAGTGCTGCCTCGTGTCAGAAAACAGTATCAGTGGTACTTCTCTACGAATTATTTGTTGTTATCACATCAACACCTGTGTTCGCATAGTTTGCTATTGACCTTACATTCAACAGATATTGTGTCGACAGTTCAATCTAAATATCATAGATGGCGCTACTTCTATGAATATATCTGGTTATACTAAAGCATAAATAATGAAAAAATTAAATAAATAATTAATTAATTATATAAAATATATTTATGTCCAGCAGTGGACGTCTTTCGGCTGAGATGATGATAAAATATATCAGGTTTATCGCATAGGAACCAAGCATACACAATACTCAATAGATCAAGATGACGAGCTAGTAAGCACTTCGGAAAAGCTATCTTTTCAGAGTGCACCGGACGTACATACCTACGCCAGCACATCAAACTACCCGAAACTGTAAAATTTTCCCAATCAACTCTGAACCTTATGCTTTAGCGATAAAGTTGAAAATCTATTAAAGAAATTTGACAGATTGTAGTAGCTTGATGTACTGGGGTCTGTACACAGTTCTTTTTTATTTTACCTCTGATTTTGTATCACTGTCGAGATTACAGTGAACTTTAATCTCGTGACTTTAAGGTTGGGTTGCTGCGATTGTCAAGTCTGTCAAATTCACATTGATCTTTAATGTTGTTGTAATAAGGTCGCTGTTGGGTTGCAGTTATCAGAGGTAAAATAACTTTGAAATTACTGTAACACCCGGTTTCAGAAAGACTAATTTTTGACATCTGAAGGCCCAATTCTCGTAATTTTTAAAAATGTCAAAATCTAGTCGCAGTTTCATCTCGGCGACAAACAAATGTCAAAAACTTGTCAAAATGTAGGGAAATTAGAGGTATTTTTGACAGATTGAGATCAGACTGTGAACGTTCTTAATATTACGAGAATCGCCCCTCTGTTGACATACAACCTCCAGTTTTTCAGACACCGTTTCTAAAATTTTATGACAGATTGTCTTGGTGAGCAATTGTACTTCTCTTGGTCTTTAGTCATGACATCGACGAGTATTACACATCCTACATAACACGTGCTTTGACTGAAGATTATTCCTGTCATTGTCGCTAAACTGTCGAGTACAAAAGTGCAAGATAATTTGGGGACATCAATGATTTCAAAATATAAGTTAATGGGGGGACATATGTAAGATTTGGCTTAGTTAGGTTCCCATATTATGTTTATTATATTTGTTCAGTCTATTTACCATATTATTAAACTAGGCCTAACCACCTAGGTATTGTAAAGCTCTTGGAGGGTCGTCCTTTTTTATATAGTAAACATAAAAAAACTCACCATCGTCAAAAACACCAGCAGCCTCATCCTTTGCATTCTGCTCCAAGCTCTTCGCGATAGCTTCAGAGATAGGTGGGGGTGTGGGTAGATGAGCGCCCTGAGGGTGGAAGCCATGCTCATCAGCTGTGTAGGTCACGGTGTACGTCTGGCCATCATCCCCTTTGTAGGAGTAGGCACCGTGAGCGACCGTGCCACCGTGTTCGGACGTCTGGCCTGCTTCCTCGGCTTTTATTCCTGGAAAGTGGGAAGAAAGGGATTTAGATAGGTCATCATCTGCCTAGCCTTTTCCCAACTATGTTGGGGTCGGCTTTCAGTCTAAACGGATGCAACTGAATACCAGTATTATACATGGAGCGATTGCCTATCTGACCTCCACAGCCCAGTTACTGGGTAATACGGTACTCCTTGGTAAGACGGGTTGGCAAACTTTCGGGCTTCTGACTACCCGTAACGACTGTCAAAGATCCACGAATGACAGCCGGGACCAACGGCTTAACGTGCTTTCCGAGGCACGGTAAAGATGGTCATCCATCCACAGATCAACCGCGGCAAGCTGATCTATCGACCTGTGCGGCTGTTATTGTTTAGCCACGGGCCCCTCGGATTTAGATTTAGATAGTTAATAACGGATATCTGATTGTTAAATCATATATTATGTTGTTACTTTGTTTGTTAAAAATGTTAAAAGCATGAAGATGTATGAATGTAAGATTCATCTTTAGTGTTTAAAGAATTTTGAATTTTGGTATTTGGAAGGGCTTGTGACTAAGTGATAACAGCCGCACGGGTCGATCAATCAGGTTAAGCTATGCTTTCCGCGGTTGGTCCGTGGATGGGTGACCATCTTCATATTATCTTCTTTATAGTATTTTTAAGTTATATTAATATTGTATTGAATGTCTTTATATGGACCTTGATGCCTGAAATAAATGGATAAATTAATAAATACACATACCAAGACCCCCCTGCCTTGGAAAGCACGTTAAGCCGTTGGTCCCGGCTGTCAGTCGTTACGGGTCGTCAGAAGCCCGAAAGTCTGACAACCAGTCTTACCAAGGGGTAACGTATTACCCAGTAACTGGGTTGTGAAGGTCAGATAGGTTAGTCGCTCTATGTAAAATACTGGTATTCACCTGCATCCGGTTATACTGGAAGCCGAGGGAAAAGGCTAGGCAGTTGATGATTGTTGGTATTTGGATAAAGTTCCACGAGTCATTCATTACTGGATGACTATCTTAGAAATAGGTTGCTGTACCCATTAAGTGCTATAGATATTATACCAAGCCTCATTGTGATCATCAACAGTGGAATGTTTAACTGTGGTATGCCCAGCCTATAACCCTAGTTAACACTCAATTGCGTCGCAAAGGAATCTTTTCACGGAAAAAACTATATTAATGCTGTACAAGGTTCTTTCAACTCACCATTTTCAGTCTCATAGGAATACTGGTACTGATGCCCATTGTTCTCATTATTGAAGCTCAAGATCCTTGCGATCTTCTCCCCAGACGGCCTGCTGTTATAGGTAATCTCATGTCCTACTGCCTCATGCTCCGAGAACGTCTGGGGCGCCTGTGTTTGCTCAGAATACAATCCACTCTGCTGGTGCTCGAGCGCTGATTGGTACTGCTCTGCTGACTGCGCGTACCCCTCCGCTGATTGGCTTGTGTAGATCTGGCCAGCTGATGCAGCGGCGATGAAGGCGGCAATTGGGGCAAGCTGGAAAAGTACAATTTAGGGTCGTTAAGTTAATTATCCATAAGTTATTTTTACGGCTCTTCCTTGAATTTTATTAGGAAAATAATTAATTCCACAATAAAAGCTGCTTCCATATCAATAGATAATATCAAGGGCTACACTATCAGAATGTCCTTTCAGACTGTTGTTTTATCAACTTGAAAGAAGGTAGAAAAATTTATGCAGCAGGCTGATATACCACGAGAGCTTTTTAGCCCAGCCCCAAATAAATCCCTTACAAACACTTCAACTCTGGGGGCCTAATGCCACTTTGGTAGAATCATAAAAGGATAACATTATGAATCATAATAGACAGTTAACTGTTAAGTTAATCGTATCAAATCCCAATGGAGAAGGATTTTTCAGTTATTTTTTTTATCTGTGCTATAATACCAATCAATCCAATCCAATGCCAATCTTCTTGATTAGTGCAGCGAAAAAAAGAAAAACACGGACTGTCTTCGCCATATTATGATTCATAATATAATCCTTTTATGAGTCTGCTAAGGTGGCCTTTTTAGGCCCCCAAGATGATGCAACTTCAACTTTCTCTCCAACTCAACCACCAAGGATAACCATTCCAAAAACTTTCACTGAAACCACCCCTAACTTTAAACCTAGACCGAAAATCTAGACATCTAATTATAAGATCTTAATCACGGATCTTTATAGTTCTTAAACTAATTATAAGCTCCAAACGTACCAGCTTCATGATGGTAAGTAGTTGGCACTTGAATGTAAGGCACTTGGACGTAGAATGAGTTTGTAATTTCTTTCTTACGTTTATATACCGAAAAGTTTCCGAGTACGCATAGATGTATGAACTCACACTTGGGGTAGAAATGACTCTGTTAACTGTGGACCATGATTACAATTTTGCACCATTAGGTTGGTACTCTTAACATTGTCGTCACTCGACTTCACGTGTAACGATGTTTTGTAGGTAGGAACTATTTTTCGGGAAACCAGCCCTAATTTCGTCATAATTGAGTAGTGGTGGTTAAGTGGTAACGGCCGCGACTTACGAGTTGTAGGTCGTAGGTTCGAACCCAGACAGGCGCTTTACTTTGTGTAAATTATTTCATCACCACTGCTCTCAAACAGTGAAGGAAACATCGTGGAGAAACCGGCATCTCCTAGAACCAAAAATAAGACATGTGACATTTGCCAATCCGCACTGGACGTGGTGGATTATGGCCCACTCGCTCTCACCGAGAGGAGGCCTGTGTACCAGCAATAGGATCATTATAGGTTGATTATGATGAAGAATATAATTCTAAATTATATTTTAATGAAAATACAGCCCAAATTGAAATCTTTTAAAATTAAGTTATTTCTCACACTATTAACGTTTGCCGATTTTACGAAAGCATTTCTAAATAATGCTAAAGATAGTTAAAAATTTCTCCTTTGACTACATTTACTATCTCAAGGACGAACAAAAAAAAAAAACATGACGACAATTTAGAGTATTTTCTTTCATTTAGCCTACACTGTCCCACTGCTAAGCAAAGATCTCCCTAAATCCATCCAGGCAAGTTTTTGTAGAGCGACCTCGATCCAACCCGGTACCATTTTATTATTATTTATTTATTAAACATCATCATCTGCCTAGCCTTTTCCCAACTATGTTGGGGTCGGCTTCCAGTCTAACCAGATGAAGCTGAATACCAGTATTTTACATGGAGCGACTGCCTATCTGACCTCCATAACCCTTGGTAAGACTGGTTGTCAAACTTTCGGGCTTCTGACTACCAGTTATGACTGTCTAAGATTCACGAATGACAGCCGGGACCAACGGCTTAACGTGCTTTCCGAGGCACGGAGGGGTCTCAGTATGTAAAGATGATCACCAATCCACAGACCAACCACGGCAAGCGTAGCTTAACCTGACCCATCGACCTGTGAAACAAAAAAGACAAACATATTTGAAAAATAGTGAACAATGGGCTTTTCCTCATTATCAGTCAAATAATCATATTCCCCCAACTTTTCTTTATTTTTGACACACACAAACAATTCACCAATTTTGCATCTCTTCAGCAACTAATATATTACATTTGTTTTATATATATATTTTTTTTGTATGTATGTATTTAGGTATTTATTCTTATATTTTACTTATAATTTCTTTCTTTTTGTTTTCTGCTATTGCACCTACTGTGTATTGTTTCTGCATCACCCTAAGGTAGACTGGTAGAAAATGCCTAAGGCATTAAGTCCGCCATTGCACAGTTTTTTACTTGTGCATAAAGATTTCATTGTTACGTCAGATAAATTACGTCAGAAGCCTAGGTTGGTCGTTTCCTATGGAGAAGAGCCGGCAAAAAACTCCACGGTTATTCTTTTTATAAATAATAAATAATAAAAAGTGCCTAACTCCACAGCCACCGCAATCACATCCACATGTGATTCAAGTACGAGATCATTGTTAGGTAACAGCAGTAACGAGATGCGCCCGCCGGCTGAACATTTGGAGCACTTATAGCCTTAGGAACAGATAGAAGTCACTCTGTCTCGTGGTTTTGATAGGAATTCTCGCTGGTTGTAGGTTGTGGGGTAGGTAGAGTGGCAGGATTGACGAAATTAATGTAATCGACTATGAACAATTTTAATAAGAAATTCACCTAATGGTGTGAATATAGTTTTCTTATTTAAAATGATTTTCTTACGCAAAACGCAGAATTACCGTCAACCTTGACGCTTTTTGTAATTGTTACGGGAAGAAAGCTGTTTTATTTATTTTTCAACTGCTTTAATCGGCACTCGCTTTCAAAGAGTTTTGTATTTCTAAAACGACTTTTAACATTGGATTGGCATAAGCTCTTCTGTAGCTTATGTCAATGCAATATTTTTTTTTTCACTATGTCCAGGCCCTAAGGACTACTATAACTTTTTGAAAAATCAGAATAAAAATATTTTATTTCACATAAGCCTAGGTACATAGACACTTATGAAACGTCAGAAGCTAGGTGCACGGTTCCAATTGGTCGTTTCCTATGGAGAAGAGCCGGCAAGAAACTCCACGGTAACTCTTTTAAAAAATAATTGGTTTTTACAATGTTTTCAAATTACAGTAGGTATAGGAGGACAGCGTAGGCCTGTCAACAAGTACCAGGCACATGATAAAATAGAAAATGGTCTACAGATCTAAATTCTACAAGACCTACAAAGTCCTCACATTTACAAAAAATTGCTTTAGCGAAGATCATCCACGTAACCATACTACAATCAGCGAAACCACTGAAAATCATGACACAGTCATGACGTTCAGCCGTCGACTATCTCTGCTTTCTGCTCGTGATTATAGATATATTTTGTTTTGATTTTTCCTTATTATTAGAATTAATTATCATTTTGTATGCACGTGTTTCTGTGATAAATAAACCTACTTAATTTTCTTTCCTCCTTTTTTTTTCTGTCTTTCTTCCTAAAATATTACCTAAAAAAATGCTAAAAATAAACTTCAAGCACGCACTGTCTAAACATTCTCAACTCTATGTCCACAAAGTAACTACATTACTCCGTGGCGCAGTGTCCAAACAGTCGATATTATTTGTATCAGCTAATAACTGATATACAATGCTTACGTGACGTAACTGTTACTATAACATAACTGTAACATGTTCGCACTTCGGGCGGTAATGATTGACAACTGGATCACTGGGTCAGTATGCTTGGATTCCATTGGAAGTTTGGTTTCATTCATTTGCTATGATTGCATGTATAGCCACGCTACTGAAATGATATATGTTTATTGTGGCGCGTGCTGGAGTGAATCGATAGGTTGGTTGGTAGATCGTTTTTAGGGTTTTTACCCAATGGGCGCTAACGGAACCCTATTACTAAGCCTCCGCTGTCCATCCGTCAGTCCGTCCGTTCTTCTGTCTGTCAGTGGGCTGTATCTCATGAACCGTAAGTAGACAGTTAACATTTTCACAGAGTACGTATTTCTATTGCAGCTTTAATAAAAAATAATAAAAATAAAATAAAGTTAAAAAATGGGGTTTTAATACAAGAAACGTGTTTTTTCGGCGTTTTTTTTTGTCTTGTGGTACGGAACCGTTGGTGTGTAAGTCCGACTCGCTCTTGGCCAGGTTTTTTATTTGCGATTTTAGCCAATTAGCCAACCAACCTCTGTGATGTGTTCTCTTAGGGCTTATTCCCAGGCGCTCCATAAGTTTATTCCCAGTGCATTTATTTAGTGCATTAGTTCTAGAATTTATATCAAGGTAGCTATTTTGATATAATTATGTATGTAAATCGATTCAGATATTAATATTAGATAATGACCTGGCAATAATTTTAATGAGATATTATAATTATATAATTCGTTTTGCAAAATTGCAACAAGTGCTAACACACTCCTACTAGGTAACTCACAAGAGGACTCATATAATTATATCTTGGGATGATAGACACATGAATAAGTCAGACCCAATTATTTATTACTCGTGCCCCGCGGTTTCACCCGCGTAAATGTCGATCCCGTTGGGAATATCGGGATAAAAAGTAGCCTATATGTTAATCCAGGGTGTCAGCTATCTCCACGCAAAATTTTATCAAAATTGGTCCGGGCGTTTGAGCGTGAAAAGTAACAAACATATAAATACACACACACACTCACATACTCACAAACTTTCGCCTTTATAATATTAGTGTGATTAGTGTGATGTACCTACTTTGTTGTGTATTTATTTATTTATATTTATTTATTTATTTATTTATATATACTTTATTGTACACCAATAAAAACATAACAAAAAAAAATACGATTTTTAATACAAAACATACAATGGGCGGCCTTATCGCTTTCTGCGATCTCTTCCAGGCAACCTTGGAATGGACAGTGAATGCGTGGATATAAAAAATGGGGTTGTTAGTGGTGCAAAATAATATACTATAATAGATACATAGATATATACATGTATAATGCTGTATAATAGATACATAAATAAATACATACTAAATATACATATAAACAACGGAAATAAATGATGACTACAGATTATTGCAGCTACGAAAACAAGATCACAACAACAAATAATGTTCCTTCACGAGTCTCTTAAATACAGCTAACGATTGCGCGCGTTTTATTTGAACTGGCAATGCATTCCATAAACGAGCGGCCTGAACAGAAAAGGATTTGTCGAAAAATGTTGTAGAATGCATTGGCATTTTAAGCTTTAAATTATCCGATGATCTCAAAAACTTCGTGTGGGAGTCGCAAAGATACTGAAAACGTTTTTTAAGATAGGTAGGGGTGGAAGGGGAAAAGAGCACATTATACAGTAGGGACAGAATATGAGCATTCCTGCGAAGGCGAATTGGTAACCACTTGAGCTTCACACGAAATTCGGAAACATGGTCATATACTTTATTGTACACCATAAAAATACATAACATGAAAAAGATACATCAAACACTACAAAATATACAACGGGCGGCCTTATCGCTTTCTGCGATCTCTTCCAGGCAACCTTGGAATGGACAGTGATTTTCCAGGACATAAAATAGGGCTGTCGTTGGTGCAAATATTATTGTATACAATACACTAAAATAGATACACAGATATATACATATCCAAAATTATAGATACATAAATACCTACATACATACTAAATTGTAAAAGCAACGAAAATAGAAGAAGACAGTAGTCCATTGCAGTTAGGACAACATGATCACAACGACAAGTAGTGTGTACCTACCTAGTTACCCATTTTCGACGCTATAATAATTATTCTCAACAGTAGTTTTTTTTATAATAGTCACGCAAAATTAACTGTTGTTACGTATCTCTAATTTGAAATTAGCAAGGCCTTTTAGTATAACTGAAAATCCATACTAATTCTAATCCTTGCTATATCCATACTAATATTATAAATTCGAAAGTAACTGTCTGCCTGTATGTTACCTATTCACGCCTAAACCACTGAATGGATTTCGATAAAATTTGGCAGAGAGGTAGATTGCATCCAGGGGCCTATCTATCTCTCTACCAAATTTAAAAAAACATAATTATTACTAAACATATTTTATTTTTTAAAACAATCCTGTTATGACAAACCTCACGGGCGAAGCCGCGGGTGGAAGCTAGTATATTATATATGTGTAATCTGGTGTGTGCACTCAAAGAGCACATGCGCAACGACGGCTTCATCAGCCTCCAAGCAAGCCCTGCACAGGGGACTGTCCGTTATGCCTATTGTATGGAAGTGTTTGTTTAGCAAGCAGTGTCCCATGATGGTCCCAGACACTAGGCGCAGGCCTTTCCTGTCCAGGCGTAATAAACGTCTGGACAAGAAAGGCAGCATTCGATAGCAAAATACTTTAAACGAAACCTAATTACGAATATAATAATCGAATAATCGTATAATCGAATATACGAACGAATACGAATATAATCGAATATCTATACATATAATAAATCTGTAGAAGGGTCAATTCTGTACATCGAAAATATTGAAAAAATAAATAGCGGGGGGTGTTGCTGGATCGATACCAAACCCAAATATGTGATTAAAACAATTTTTGTCTGTCTGTCTGTCTGTCTGTCTGTCTGTCTGTCTGTATATGCAGGCATCACGTGAAAACTAACGGTTCGATTTCGATGAAACTTGGTATAATTATACCTTATTATCCTGGGCATAAAATAGGATACTTTTTATCCTGGAAAAATACGTAGAAAAAAAAATCTTATTTTTCGGTTTTATTCATAGACGTTGTTCTGTAGAACCGCGAACACACGTTGCATTACCCGTAGTGGATAATTTTCCATTTCAATTTAAGAGAATACAGTTTCCTGTAGCTTTGTGTTACGCCATGACAATAAATAAGGCTCAAGGTCAGACCCTAGGAGTTGCTGGCGTAGATCTTACCGCGAGTTGTTTTTCACACGGGCAACTTTACGTAGCTCTTTCCCGTGTGAGCAGTCCAAGAAATCTTCATGTTCATATTCTGGACGAGCTCACTAACAATGTTGTGTATGCTGAAGCTCTCAATTAACTTTCTGTCGCATTGTCACGATCACTTTTTTATTATTGCAAACTTTTCGTCACTGTCAGTAATTTACTGCTACATGCTACTTATCAAGGTCGGAATTACTATGAAAAAAATACTTACTACAGAACGCGAGCTCAACAGCAGTAGCTCAATAGAGGGATCTCCTTAATTATTATAGGCTTAGTCGTATTTGGGTCCAATAGATATTTATAAGATGTCATTGTCAGAGTTACTCAAAATGGAGAAATAAACCATCCACGCGAAGACCGACATCCGCGCGGACGGAGTCGCGGGCGGAAGCTAGTAATATAATAATCGTATGATACCTAGTTACTGCAATACTAATTAATCTACATATTTATCATTATTAGCTAATATCATGATACAATTGTAATATCTTATATAACAGTCTCATAGATATAATAATGGTGAAGGAATTAAGGTTAAGATTCGGTTGTTATGTAACGATTTGAATCGAATTGAGACAAGTGATTGATTGGATTATAACTAATGATTATGTACTTAAAGATGTTACGCTAACAATATCGGAATATTATCTATAGGTTTGCAACACCAGTATAACAGCTAGATTAATTCCTGTGAAAAATGTATTGTTCTTATGCAAAGATCAACAAAACGCTTACCTACTCTTAGTGTGTTTGCTTACATTTAAGACTAACGTTAACATTTTGGAATGCATGAAGAAGCCTCCTCGTGTAGCGCAGTTTGTTCCGCCAGTTACTCAATTGACGCTCGGCGCATCCTGGACACTAAACACCTTATTTGACTGGCCAACTCTTCCCTTGCGGTGGTATGGCTAACGCCCGCCTGGTTTGCGGCCACCCTCCCACCGGAGTCCGGCGTCAAGCAGCCTGCTGTGTTTCGTCGATGCGTGGAGTTCCCGTGCCTTAGGCAGCTTCTGGGTACGCTCATGCGATGGACATCCATCGCTTTCCATCAGCACGCCTGATGGAAAGCGATGGATGTCCATCGCATCGTCAAGAGCGGGCCCATTCTGCAATAAAAAAAAGACTGTTCTGATTGACCAGTTGATTCAGTGTTTTCCTACACTACGTTCACTACGTGCGTTAGCATTCCAAGATTTCTCAGCAAATTATACTAGGGTAAAAGGTAGATTTTTTTTTTAATTTGGCAGCACATCAGTAGTAACAATCATACATTGACAGCGCCTTTATGTCGAACAAATAAGAGCGATTTTTGTAGTGCAAGTGTTACCACAGATATGGTGACTATACCTGTTATCTATAAAATCTTCAAAAATCGAGTGGGAGGATAACGACATGAACAAAAAAACGACGGGTTGCACTCCGGAGTGCAACCCGTCGTTTTTTTGTTTTTTTGTTCATGTTTTGTTCATGAGTGCCGGCAGAAGTGATAACTTGAATATTAACGTTGTGCATTTTTGATATTTTGGAATCTTACGAATTTTCGATCAGGGCACGTGTCCTGACGCGAGTTTCACATTTTTTACCCATTACAAAAAAAGTGTACAACGCTGCTAAAGAAGTTTTCACTTCAAAAATGAAATCCCCGACGCGTGATGTCGTAAAAAATATGAAAATACTTTGGTACTACAATATTTTGATGCATGAGAATTTTTGGTACGACTTTGAGTCAATCTCCTTTATTTTTTTTATTTTATTTTAACGTGTTGAAAGATGACAGATGTCAACCGTGCCGTCTTTCACATCTGTCTGTCTGTCTGCCTGTCTGTGCCTGTCTGTGCCTGTCTGTACCTGTCTGTGCCTGTCTGTGTCTATCTGTCTGTATGTCTGTCTGTAATTTGATCCTGTATACTTGTTCTCAATTTTTGATATTTTGGAATCTTACGAATTTTCGATCAGGGTCACGTGTCATCTTACGATCAGGGACACGTGTCATCTTACGAATCTTACAATCAGGGTCACGTGTCCTGACGCGAGTTTAACATTTTTTACCCATTACAAAAAAAGTGTAAGTACAACGCCGCTAAAGAAGTTTTCACTTCAAAAAATTGGCAAAATATAACGAAACTGCTTTAGAATCCTAGCAACAGTGGCCTTAGTGTGAGTTTTTTCGACTCACGTTCGGGTGCGAGCGCGTTAGAATTTTGTCAAATTAGGTTTCTCCTAGTGACCACCAGGTGGCGCTATAACTTTATCCCATAAAAAATTCTAACGCGATCGCAATCGAATGTGAGTGAAAAAACTCACACCTAAGCCTCAGTAACACTCTAGACCAGTTCATGCATATTCATCAATTTACTTTTAAGTAATTTGGTGATTAAGGCAATTAACTGCAGCATCCATCAAGACGCGTGATAATAATAGATTCATTTTTATCTCGACAGACGTTTAGTTCGTTCGTTCGTTCCTTTTTCTCTTTTTGTTCCTGCATAAAGAGTTTATTTATCTCTTGCTTTAATAGACTTGTAGATATATATATTTTCTGAGTATTTATATATTTTTCGTACTGGGATGCATACAGAATAGGACCAACATAGGACATTTTATTTTATTTTAAGGATAACAGCTGATAGAATTGTAAACATTACGCCAATAACGTAAAACACAGAAAAACATCTAGGTACTTACTGAGTTTAAAGTTGTAAAGGTGACTCCATAAGTTTGGAGGTTAAGCAGGATATACTTACTTTAAACTGCTATTTATTTACTGTGCATGTTTGTGATTGATATTTCTGGATTTTTAAATGCATTCAGAGCTAGCCTTAGTTACTTAGGAAGGAAAGGGGAGACTATTGCCCAATAGTGGGACGTTAAAGGGTCGTTTTAGTCTTTTACTAAAAGATATGAGCAGCACACATTACGTTTTAGACAAAAAAACAGTCATGTTACAAGATATCATTGGTCATCAAACACAAAAAGGAATACATGCACAGAATGCCCAAATGAATAAATGAATAAATTAAATAAAAAAATAATTATTATAATTAATTATAATAATTGAAAAATTAATAATAATAATTAATTTATTATTTTTTATTATTATTTTTTTAATTATTTAATATGAATAAATTTATAGAATTAGCCTTTTTGAGAATTAGTCCATTAGAGACTCAGTTGACATTTTGAGAAGTGGGCATTCTGTGCCTAAACCATTTCAATCAATTTACATTTTTAATACTTATAGTTTATAAAATTCACAAAAAATCTCATAAATAAATCTAATGACATCCTTGTTAATTAAATTTTACTACCACTTTTAGACATAGTCCCATTTAAAATGTCAGAATCTATTACTGGTATTGAGTTATAGTATTATTTTAAGTTTTCGATGCTTCATATTGTATTTTTAATTCTTGTGGGAGGTCTTCCAACGCAACGTCTTCAGGTATGTGGTCGCCACTCCAGAACCTTGACCTTGTGAAGGCCGCAGGAATCCTCTGGATGCGAGAAACACAGAACCGGTCGAAGTGGTGGTGATTGAGGGTGGCCTAAGTCCAGCAGTGGACGATGGTGATGATGATATAACTTTAAGAATACTATCGCAATATTTGTGGCATTTTTTCTATAGGTAAGATTAAATAGAACTCTTAGCGAAAACGAAGTAATAGCGCAGGCAGACAATGCGATGCGATGTGTTCGGTCGGGGGTACAAGAAATTTCACTCGGACGAAGTTGCGGGCTGTCGTCAGATTATTTCTAAAAGACTCCTACGCGTATTACTGTGTAGCCTTTTCAAAGTTGCTACTTTAGTAGTGGGTTTACGAAAACTACACGAATTTCCAAAAGCCTGCAAGAAAGAAGGTGGTTTGGCTCTATACTCCATTTGTTTAGGTAATTAACTAAAGGTAAACAAAAAAATCACGTGACTTAGTTAACTGACTAAACGTAATACCAGTCACTTCAGTTGTCATGCTACTTCACAGCTGTACTCTTCAATTTAGCAATATTATTAATGAATTATAACTTTGCTAAATTGAAGAGTAGAACAACATTCTTGTTGTTCGTTCTTGATTGGTTTTTGATATTGTGGGTTAGTGACGTGTGTTTAATCTATTATAATAGCTGTGTAATAGTTCATTTTGAAATGTAAGCTTTGAGATGAAAGCGGATATTATCGCGCAGCGTAAAAGTGGTTTTAATATATTATTATATCACAAATAATTGATGAAACCGGACTGACTGTGAGTATTATGATTTAATTATTTTATCTAACATTTAGCTAATTAAAGTTTAACTGCTGATCCTTGTAGTTATTTTATTAAACGTTTTGTATTTACCCCCAACAAACATTTAGGCGCTAACGGCAACCTTTTTTTAGATCTCATAGTATTATAAATGATATATAAGAGCTTCGATTTTAACATTCGATTCTACTGTGGTGTTAAGGATAAATAATTAAACCTGCAAGAGGAATAACACTTAAAATGAAAGAAATTATAACTCAAGGTGGCAGCATGGAGTTGGTGGGAACCGTTGTATAGCTCACTCTTATAACTTTAAGAAGCGTAAAACACTGAAAGCAATTGTAAAGTGTCTACTAACTCTTGCTAACGGCTGATGTCTTTAAACAGAGTTAGTTAGATGCTTTGTAACACCTTAAGGCTTACTGTTATAGCTTTAAGAAGCGTAAAACACTGTAAGTAATTGTAAAGTGTCTACTAACACTTACTAACAGTTGATGTCCTTAAATAGAGTCAGTGAAATACTTTGTACCACTTAACGAGTTCTATCGAGCCTTAAGAGTTAGCAAGAGAGCTATTAGTGTCATAAAAGTGTTAATTATAAATCCTGTAGAGCTAGATGCTGGAAGAGTCGGAAACCACCTTTATACAATTAATGATTATATAATGGGGCTACTCAGTCAACCATAGGTAATACAATGGTTTTTAGAAATACTTCTTTATGGCGGCAAACAATATGTGCATAGATTATAACTCTTGATTATTACTTTACGTTGAGTTATAGAATTTCATATCACCTAAATACGTCTTAATATAACCTACCTAACCTCAAAGATTATGTTTTGTTACAATATATGTTTACACTGTGCAACTGGTTTATTTGGTTTATTTGGTTTTAGTTTCCACCATGCAACCATGGAAAGCTAAAAAAAGAACCGGCGGAGTCAAGAGAAAAGCTTTGAAAGAATACAAGAATATAATTAATTCATCGCAAAACGTTTTAATTGAAGAAAACAATGATGGCACAGTGACAAGAGAAGAATTACTTGTGGTGGAGACACAGTGTTTCGTAAATCAAAGTCCTAGAATAGATTGTGATGTGATTCCAGGGAACAGTCCTCATATCAATGGAAGTAACAATTATAATCACAGTGACCTTGATACCGATTTATATCAAGCGCAAGCAACAGATATACAATAGGGTTCCGTACAACAGGAAACTGATATGACGGATGATGAATATAATATTTTGTTTCCACTCAGTAGTTCAAATACCTCGGACGATGAGCAAGATAATGAATTTAGGCAAAACATAAAATTAAAGAATGATTTACGAACATGGGCTCTACAAAAAAATATCAGCCAAGCTGCTTTGAAAGATTTGATTTTAATTTTAAACAAGAGATTTATAGATATTTTACCATCCGACCCTCGAACGATTTTACAAACACCGACAGAAGTTTCTCTTAAAACAATCGACGGTGGTGAATACTGGCATCATGGGATTACCAAGCCATTGTCAAATGTACTTGAAAATTGCATACCGCTGCCAAAAAATATTCAGCTGAATATCAATCTTGATGGCTTACCTATTTTTAAAAGCTCCAAATATGAATTCTGGCCTATTTTGGCTAACACGTACGAAGGTGACAGTAATCCATTTATCATTGGTATTTATTACGGAAAAGGAAAACCTATAAACCTAAGTTCATTTCTAGAAGATTTTGTGAACGAAATGAGTCACGTATTAGAGCAAGGAGTTTGTATTAAGGGCACCAATGTTGACGTCAAAATAAGATGTTTTCTCTGTGATTCCCCTGCACGCGCGTTTATCAAAGGTTCGCTTTTTTAGTTGCTTTGATTTATAGATAATAGGCACGTTTCGACTAGTATACCTATAAATATTTTATTTATTAACTTAGTGATATTTTATTACTTTTCCAGGTGTTTGTAATTTTAATGGAAAACACGGTTGTTTGAAATGCACAACCGTAGGGGATTACTCACACGTATCGCATACTGTAGTATTTTCGACAAGAAAGTCTTCTCCAAGAACTGACGAAAACTTTAGGAGAAAGATGTACGGAAGTCATCACAAAATGGATTCACCGTTATTAAAACTACCTATTGACATGATTGAACAAGTTCCTATTTCAGATTCGTTGCATTTAATTCATTTGGGAATTATGAAAAGGTTGCTAATAGGATGGAGGGACGGAAATTTTGGTAACCTTAAGACTAAGTGGTGTGCACAAGATATCGAAAATGTAAATATATTTTTAAACCAATGCAAACTTCCATCTGAAATTCACAGAGCAGTAAGAACTCTAGATTGTCTTGCGTACTGGAAAGCAAGTGAATTCAGAACTTTCTTACATTATTTAAGCATAATCATATTGCCACATGTCCTTCGCCCGGACGCTTATCGTCACTTTTTGACTCTATTTTGCAGTGTTACAATATGCTCTTCTCAAAATTACAATCACTTGCTGCGACTTGCCAGGGAGATGTTTGATTATTTTGTTGAAAATTATTGCAGTTGTAACCTGCGGGTAACTTACAATACACTTAAAGTGCTAAGCACTGCCTCAATAGCACTATTGTAGCTCTTTATTGTCACTCATTTATCACTACTCTATAACTATTAGGTCACTTTAAGCTCTAAAATCGTGGGCCCAAATCAGGGTTATAGGACAGTTAAAACGCGCTATATCACCAAATCTTAGGGCCTGTATAGGACCTTAGGTTCTTAAAATTCTCTTAAACAGCTGACGTAGCACTTATTCTTAACACCAAAATGTTAGTTGGGCCATAGGGTCTAAATAGAAGAAAAAAATAATATTTCCAAGAGTTTATTTATTTACTTTTGGAATGATGAATATAGCATTATGTATAAATTATAATATAATTATTTTGTAACATTTGAACTATTTTCAAAATAATTTTGTTTAAAAAAGTAATAAGTAGGTATCTACTTAATATTTTATAATTTTGCTAGTAGCCTTACAATATTCCTTTTTTGTTTTAGAGAAATTACTTTCTGTGAGTCGGAGGGTCAAAAGATATAAGGAAGAGTACAGTCAGTGAATAAGAAACAAGTGGTTTTAACCAACCAGTGACCTACCAGATGAAGTTGCATTGCAAGGAAATATGAAGATATATGTTTAAACATTACAGGATCCATACGCCAGCGTTTACTTGATAGCATGGATAATAATGGGGGTTATACAACGTATTAAGTTATAAATTACAAATTGATTTTACTAATATTAAATAAAATATTATTGTGTCATATCCGTAATAAGGATTATTTTGAGGTTTATAGTTTCAATCTTCTTTTCAAAATGAATTTTGAAAATGAATACTCAAGCTATATCCGCAATTAAAGCACAATATTATTTTATTACTAAAATAGTTACAATATTTTAAGTCTAATGGTCGTAGCTCACCGATTACCTGCTTTACTTCAATAAATTGTTCTTTATGAGAAAATAAACTGTTTTAAAAGTTTATTTATCAAATTATAACGAATAAAATTTTTGAAATCACTTAATTTTTTTTTTATTTTTACCCCGCATATTTCAATAACAATATAATAATACAAATAAAACAAATATTACATTATTATTCTCGTGTATTAATTTATCGAATAATAAAAAAAGATAAGATTATTGTTGAAAAGATAATTCAAAGTTCCATCTCGAGATTCGAACCCAGGCCTACGTGTTTACTAATCCTATACGCTACGTTATCCGCTAGCAGCACTTGTTATGAGGTTGTGAATTTTAGCAGTGGTATGAACCAACCAAGGTCATACGTAATTACGCCGCGCGTGTGAAAAAGCGATGACGATATGTTTTGTTTCGTTTGACGTTAGCAAGTGTACACACACAGATGTAAATACGGGCCTGCGGCGCGGGCGCGGGGACGGCGCGAAGCATGTTCACAGAAATTTCAACCATAGCGCGCCTAAGCACTTTTGAGGCGTACTGTACGTAATGCTTAAAATGCATTTGTGCATCAAAATCTTTAATTATTAAACATTCTATTAACAATGCAGTCACCAATAAATTAGGATTATTGAGCTATAATATACTAGTAAATTAGGATCATCATGCCATTAATCATATGGATGTCCCAAATGATTAATGGCAACACCACCCAAGCACATAGCCAGGTTCGTTGACTCTTAACCATAAACTGCAATGTATGTACCATAACACAACACGATGCCTAAGATCCCAGAAGGGTTAAGCAGAGGTGCACCTATCCATACCCACATTTCGCCAGTTCTTCTTCTTCGTGTCGCTGGCACGACTGTATTTTAAATTTTGTTTTCCCAAAACTTTGCCACTTCCACGGCGTTGTCGGTGACAGCGCAGAGGTCACTTTGACTGCATGTTTTGGGACACAGAGGGCAGGATAGGAGGTGGAGCATGGTTTGTGACATAGCTCCAAAATCACACCCTTCTGCCGTTCCGTCAAGGTAGCCCCACTTTACCAGGCTGGACTTACATCTTCCCACTTGTGTCCGGAGACGGTTCAGAGACTTCCAAGTGGGCCACGGAAGGTTACAGGTTTGGTTACCTGCAGGGAGATGCTCCTTTGATGGTAGGTAGTGAGTAGGATGGGGAAGAGTATCCTGCCACAGTTTGCATCGGGCATCGGCCTGGTTTCCAGTTATAGCCAGTTATGTGTGACCTCTCAAGCTCCGCTGATGAGACACAATTGATTTTCTTTCGTATCGTATTACATAGGATACGCGCGGTGTTTGACGGGTTAAGTCTCCTGATAGGGGGCGAGCCTATTGTGAGTCAACGGGCACAAATCCAGACTCCGGGCTGCTACTGACAGATTCCAGGTGGAAAAACCCAATATCACTTTACCCGACCCGGGATTCGAACCCGGAACCTCATGATCAGTAGTAGCGCTTGCAACCACTAGAGCAAAGAGGAAGACCCTATTCTTTAACTGTTAAATTGTTGCTGTAAAACCCATCAACCATTAATATTTTAAGAATATTTCCCTAGGTAAATTGTAACATTTTTCAAAAAAAAGTTGTATTGGTCTTTTGAAAGCCTGAGGTGAAATAATTAGGCATATCATGTTCTTGCATAGCGAGGCTCAAGGGAGGACCTTTTATAGTCTCCCCAGAGACGTGCCCTAACAGGCGTTGCATTGAGGGGGTTCCGGATTGTTCTATTAAGAAGTAACGGGACCCACTCCATGTGCTGATGGTGATCACCGGGGTGGTTTTAATGAGGTAAGAATCCCACACTATCTGATCTTTTTCCCCAAAGTCCAAGCGCCTTTTGAATGTTTCCCCCCGAAAACAAAAAAAAAAGGTATATCATGTTCTAATTCTAAGGCGCGTTGTGTTTCACGCGCGCCTCAAAGAGTTGTCAGCACTAACTGACGGGGTCCGCTAGGGCCGATGCCTGCCAGGGTTGCGAGTTGTTCGAAAGAGATACCGTGGCCCCTGGCACAGGCAACTGAAGGAACGTGGGTGTGTTTTAGTCAGTAAAAGTCCGACACTCCCTTCCGCTCCACTCAGAGCGGGTCATCTAATGATATCCCACCTTAAAAAAAAAAAAGGCATCACTAAGGCGAACTACTGCAACTTTTCATTCCTAATATTATAAACACAACATTGAAATCCTTTAGTCCTTAAGAAAACCATGATCCTTCAAATATAAGATTTATGAAGACCACCACTATGACATTAGACTAGATGGGCACAGCACACGATAGATCGAGATGAATCCATATTGATTAGACTGACTCGTTGTCTAGTGGTCCCAAGCGCTACAGCATGAGGTGCCGGGTTCGGTTCCCAGATCGGGCGTTTTTTTTAATTTCTCAGTAGCAGCCCTGAGTTTGGATTTGGTTGATGGGACTTAAACATAATTGGAGAATTGTGGGTGTACTAATATGTAGGTGTACCTACCTATTAGTACACCCACACCTACCTCCTTCTCCTCCTACCACTTTTTTTTTTTTTTTTTTGAGCATGGGAAATCATCAAATGACTCCTCCCGCTCTGGGTGGAGCGGAAGGGAGTGTCAGACTCTTACTGACTAAAACCCACCCGTGTTCCTTCCTTAGCCCTTTATGTTCCGGGCCAGCGGTAACCCTTTCGGACAATCCCGCTGACCCGGCAGGCTTCGGCCCTAAGGGGCCCCTCCTCGATGCTGACATCTCTTTGAGGCGCGCGTGGAACACGTACGCGCCGTCCGGCACGGGCCTGGTCCTGATCGGGCGGTGAGCTACCCATTACTCTCCGCCCGCAGGCCCGCGCCTACGGTGGCCGGGAGTCGTCACGCGGCTCCCGACGCCCGGAGCGTCTCCCGCGGCGGCTGGGACGGGAGGCTCTCTCCCTGAGCCGTTCCGCCACCTCCTTCGCTAGCATGACTGCTTCGCAGAAGGAGGTGACTGCCTCCCACTCCCTCTCGCCCCGGACCATGGCTTGCACCAGGGCCGGACGCGAGAGGTCGCCGTCGCTGCCGATCGCCTCTACGAGGACACGGCGGTGCTCCGCCCAAGCGGGGCAGACCTCCACCGTGTGCTCCACCGTGTCCTCTGGGCGATCCTGGCAATGGTGACACCCGGGCGTTTCCTCCCGCCTGATAATGTGCAGGAACCTCCCGAAACTTCCGTGTCCGGTGAGGACCTGCGTCAGGCGGTAGGTGAGGGCGCCGTGGCGCCTCTCTAGCCACTCCTCAAAGAGGGGTCTTATCGCCGCTATCGCGGCGTGCCCTGCGCTGGGTTGCGACAGTCGCTCTTTCCATGCCGCCATGAGATCGCGCCGGAGTTCCGTCCGCTCCGCAGCCATTTGCCGCGGAAGCGGATCCTCCACCCGGCGTAGTGCCTCCGCGCGCCACTCATACAGGCGCGCGAGGACTATCGCCTCCAGATCCCATGGCGGCAGTCCGGCAAGGAGGCTTGCCGCCTCGCCAGAGATCGTGCGGTAGCCCCGGATAGCCCTTATGGCTACCACCTTCTGGGGCGCGTTCAGGTAGTGGGCGGCTCGCCGCCGCAGTGAACGCGCCCACACCGGGGCCCCGTATATGGCCATGGACCGCACGACCCCCGCGTAAAGCCTCCGGCAGGAGGCGTTTGGCCCCCCCAGGTTGGGCAAGAGCCGCTTGAAGGCGGCCCCGGCCCGTTCCAGTTTGGGGGCCAAACGTCGGAAATGCTCCACGTAGTTCCACCGGCTGTCGAGGACGAGACCCAGGTATTTCATCGTCATCCCGACGCCGATGTGAACCCCTCCTACCGTTAGTTGGGATTCCGATGGCGGCGCGTTCCGGGGCCCATGAAACGACATGGCCTCAGACTTGTGCAATGCCACCTCGAGACCCAACTGCCGGATCCTCTCCACGACTATCGCAACCCCGCGTGTCATCGCGTCGGCCGCCGCCTGATGCGACCTCCCCTGCGCCAGGACCAGCGTGTCGTCAGCGTAGCAAACCACGCTGACGCCATCAGGGAGGTCGGCGCGCAGCACCCAGTCGTACCCGATGTTCCACAGAGGCGGCCCCAGGACCGATCCCTGTGGGACACCGCACGACATCTCTCGCCGGTTCCACTCCCCATCGCGACCGGGGTAGCTGACGGCTCTTTCCGTCAGATACGCCTCGACTATTCGACGGAGGTAGGGCGGCACCCGGTGATACCGGAGTGCCTCCACAATGGTGCTCCAGGGCAGGGTGTTAAACGCGTTGGCGATGTCGAGTGACACCGCCACGACGACCCCACCCCGGGACACCGCGTCCCCCGTCGTGAAGGCTCTCACGCGCATGATGGCGTCCACCGTCGAGCGCCCCTTGCGGAAACCGAACTGGCTGTCCGCAAGATCCGGCCCCGTCCTCACCAGGTGCCCGACGAGGCGGCCCGCAATCACTCTCTCAAAGAGCTTGCCGACCTCGTCGAGCAGCACGATGGGCCGGTATGCGGACGGAGAGTCCGCAGGGCGCCCTGGCTTCCGAATGAGGACCAGCTTCCCCGTCTTCCAACGGAGTGGAAACTGGCCTCTCTCCAAACATGCGCTTAAGAACGCCTCCAGTCGAGGCCCGAGAGCCCTCGAGGCCAGAACCCAGGCTTTACCTGGCAAGCCGTCGGGTCCTGGGGCGGTATTTTTGGCCTTCAGCCTACCTACCGCCGCTCTCAGTTCTACCCCGGTCACTGCAGGGATGTCGTCGTCGTCCGCGTGGTCCGCTTCGGGCACCGCAATTGGCGGAGCCATGGGCGGGGGAGTGTGCTCCCCCCGTGAAGGGAACAGAGCGCTCACCACCTCCTCCCTCCTCCTACCACTGGCCAACCCTTTGGGGAAACAAGGCGTCATTTTATGTTATGTACGTTTGTACAAGTAGTAGCTTAGTTGCGTAGTAGCTTGATGTGCTGGCGTCTGCCAGCACATCAAGCTACTACAATCTGTCAAATTTCTTTAATAGATTTTCAACTTAATCGATAAAGCATAAGGTTTAAAGTTAATTGGGTAAAGACAGTTTCGGGTAGCTTGATGTGCTGGAGTCTGTACCACTATGACATTGACAAACCATGATTAATGCACTAAACTGAACTGGATAGGGGACAATTAAGACGATATAAAGACTATGACACCTAAATATATCTTTATATTCACAAAGATACAACAATTACAATTTACATGCTAATACTAAAATATTATAATATATAGAAGTATAAAAATTAAAAAAGGCAGGAGCTCATTGACCATCAAAAAATTCAATCTTCGCTGTCAATGGGATAAGTGCCCAAAAGGCTGGCAGCACTACCACGTTGGATGGCAATGATAATACTTTGGGCTAAAAATAGGCCAGCCCTCTGGTCACGTAAAGAGTCAACCTACCGCTTGGCGAAGTCTCGAAATAATCGATGAGCACTCGGACCCCAAGGTCCTAGTGTTTCAACCCCAAACAGCTCAAAGTCAAATATTTATTTCAAATAGGCACATTGAAGGCACTTTTGAACGTTCATAAAGTGGGAGCTTTATGAACGTAAGGTTTCAAGACTAAGATGAATGAACGTTGATTAGTATAGACGTGAATTATATTTGATATTGAGGATGAAACGAAATGACTCGACTTACCCCAAAGGTCACTAGGAGAGTAGGAATTGTAACATGTCGAGGCAATGTCGGTATGATTAATGCGCTTGTCTGCACAGCTGTCTTTTCTAAAAGGAGGCTTTAATACAAGGAAGTATTTAATATGGGATTTGCAACTACTCATAGTTAAATAGCTGTTTGTATTTGAAGTGTAGAAACGGATGCTGGAATTTTCCGGCATCCGTTTGTTTTTTTTTTTTTTTTTTTTTATTTACTGACTACTTGCAAGTTGCAACCACATTCAAATGAGGTTTCATGGATATTTTTTTTTCTTTTGCAAGTAAACAGGCAAAATCGCTCTCTTAATGATGTGCAGGCCTATAGACAATTAGGCTTATGTTAGTTTCAGATTAACTTTTGTTGCAGGGAGTTTCAAAATACCCCTGTATTTACAAACGTTGCTTAAAGCGACTGTTTAACCATGCATTTTTGAAGTTTATACATCTCTTAACTATGAGCAACTTTTATGAATAAATCCACTACAAGTTGTTATATACGTTTCAGTTCTTCAAATACTTTAGAAGACTGGTTACAACGAAGACTTGTAATTATCACACTAATATTATAAAGGCGAAAGTTTGTGAGTGTGTGTGTGTGTGTGTTTTTATATATTTGTTACTTCTTTACACTCAAACGACAAAATTTTGTATGGAGGTAGCTGACACCCTGGATTAACATATAGGCTACTTTTTATCCCGATATTCCCACGGGATTGACATTTACGCGGGTGAAACCGCGGGGCGCAGCTAGTTCTTCATAATTCAAGGTTAATCACCACAAAATTAGAGCAACAATTTAATTGCCAAACGAGATTTAACACGTTCAAATTATAACCTACAATGATACAATGCAGTAATGGCATAACAGTTAGCCCATCTCGGTATAAAAACGGTAATAAAGTTAATTTTATAGACGCGTTCAAATTGTACAAGATTTAAAGAAGTTCATTAAATGTTATGACTTTATTGCATCAATATGAGAGTAGAATTTGTTATGCCTTAAAACGTTTTGTTGCAAAACAAGAAGTTTTAAGGACAAATTAGAGAGTTCTGCTTTAATTACCAACCCAATTCAACCTAAACAAAAGCGGAAGGCTTACTGTTGTTAGGGTCCTAAAACTGGCTGTAATTTATTGATATCATCACCCATGTCTCTTTCATGTACACAATTGCCAAGGAAAGTTCTTAGTGCAGTAGATACCCGTTCTTTGTTCACCAAATAATGGGTATCGCAGTAAGAAGTTTCCTTCAAGAAAAAAGAACTAGTTTCAACATCAACAAGAACAAGAGAAAAAAGAGGTCTCAGAGAAGAATATTTGTATCCAGGAAAAATTTGCTCTTAATGCTACTCTTCCCAAACTACTTGTCCCAAATGAAACATAGCCATATTTTCAGCTTACAAGTAAATGTATGTACATCTTGAGGAACTCAAATCTCAACCGTGAAGGTCAACGGTTTTAACGAGTCAAAATAAAACAATAATGAAAATTATTATTGCAACTTTATTGCTTCAATATACAAAATAACCTTAAGAACCACTCCTTACAAAATACGATGAGAAACTCACAAAATCCACTCGAACAAACAACTGACCATCGTTTGACACTTTCGACACCAAAGAATTTGCGACTTTGTCATCATGCGTTGTATATCGTAGATCTTGTATGCTTTTTCTTTTCACTGTAAATATAATCCTTAATGTCTAATATCAAATGGCACTGTACAATGTTTGCTGTCTTGTCTCGCTATGGTACTGTCTCAGTAGCGACGGTAGGGGCGGAAAGGGTTGTATCTCGTGGGGTATTGGTTGCGGGCTAAGACCACGCTAGGGGCGTATCTGGCGTCGTGGTAACTTCCTGGAAAATAAAAAGAGAAAAATTCATATAGGTAAGTAACGATAAGGTGGACCATAAGGCCCCGTTCCCAGTATGTCGTGACGACAGATTATCGTGTTGAGCCTCGTCCCCACTAGGAATATTTGTCGAGCGACATACTACTCTCACTACTCTTCATCGACTGTGCGACAAGGAACAGTTTCAACAATGTCGCGGCGATGTCGTCCGACGTCGCCCGACATCGCCCGACATCGCACGACATCGCCCGATGTCTCCGGGGATACATGTCGCTCGACAAATATTCCTAGTGGGGACGAGGCTTTAAGCGTCGTGGCTTGTGTGTTTAAATGGAGGTGTTCACATATAGGACTACACGATTAACTGTCGTCCACGACTTTTTTTTTGCAGTGACGACAGATTGTCAAGTCAATGGGAACGGCTAGCGACACGAAAATCGTAAAACGTCACGACTTATCGTGACGACAAATCATGTGTCATTATTGCGACTATCTACCATAACCACGAATCACACATACGTACACACGTTCATACCACTACTGATCTTCAAAAGAACGTAGAGGCGACTGTCGTGAACATTCAAAATGTCGTCACGATCCAATGGGAACAGCTAGATACGACAGTCGTTCAACGATAAATTTATCGTCACGACTTATTGGGAACGCGCCCTTAGGCTTCGTTCATATGATAATCAAATACGATAGTTTATGATAAAAGTGCGGATCGCACGTGAACTGTTCATAAAGTAATAGAAAATTATGCCAAAATTAAACAGTAAAATAACGTGCTGGTCTTTGCCGTATGTAGGGACAAGGAAACGGGACAGTGGAAAAGTTATGTTCACCTAGTTTCAATGGGGAATTCCTGGTTTATAGTCATAGTTTTTGGCGTGTATACTACGTTTTAAAACTTTCCTTTTCCCAACCATGTCAGGGTCGGCTTCCAGTCTAACCGGATTCAGCTAAATAACAGTATTTTACACGGGGCGACAGAAAAAAAACCTGGTTCCCCAACCCTATATTTTTTCCCATTGTTTGTATGGATAACTAGCAGCGCCCCGCGGTTTCACCCGCGTAAGTTTCGAAACCGTAGGAATATGGGGATAAAAAGTATCCTATGTGTTAATGCAGGAAATGGTCTATCTATGTGCCAATTTTCATCCAAATCTATTCAACAGTTTACGCGTGATTGAATAACAAACACTCAAACATCTTCAAAAACTTTTACATCCATACTAATATTATAAATTCGAAAGTATCTCTTGTCTGTCTGTTTGTATGTTACCTTTACACGCCTAAACTACTGAACGGATTTTGATAAAATTTGGCAGAGAGATAGATTACATCCCGAGGAAGGACAAAGGATAGTTTTTATCGACATACCTTGCGGGCGATCCCCGCGGGCGGAAGCTAGTTTATAATATTAGTAGGATAAAATCAAACCTAGTCATTTACGGGCAAAAAAGACTAGTTACCAATGGCATAGTTACAGTAAAAATTCTGGTCAATCTTACAAAATATTATGTGACAACTATTAGTAAAATACATTAACACACTGTAAAAACTGTACCATAACATGTGTAAAAGCTGCAATTATTCACTTAATGGTGATGATTTATGGACGTTCTAGCCCGTTCACTATGGCAATAATTATTATCGCGCTAATTATCGCGTTATTAACAAGACATCTAGATTAATGGATATGACACGATAAAATGTTGATTAACATCGTTGGATGTTAACCAACATTTTATCGTGTGATATCAACCCAGCAAATGTTGATGTAGGTTGATATCACAATGTTGGTTGGATTAGCAGATTTGTAGGAGCTGTCACGTAGGGACGATTAATTTTATAACGATGGCTATAGGTGACGTCTCAATTAGAAAGTATTTGTAACCCGATTAGAGACTTATGTTATTACGAGACTCACGTCTATCTGGACTAATTGTATGTGAATTTCCAATGTGGTTTTTTGTGATCACAAAGTTAAATACTTCTTTAAGCCTTACTGTATTGGCAATAAATTAATCTATAATAAAAATCTATATAAAATTCGAAGTCCTGACTGACTGATATATTAACGCACAGCCTAAACTGCTGGTCCTAGAGACAAGAAATTTGAAGGGTGTGTTCTTTGTGAAGAGAACACACCACTAAGAAAGGGTTTTTCTAAATTTCACCCCAAGAGAGTGAATGGGGGAGGGTGATTAATTAACCCACAGTGCAAGAATTACAGGAACTATTCTTGTACTGTGGAAAGTACAAGAATTATTCTTGTAGGTACTGTAAGCTAATTATTCGTATCCAATGGAAAGCTATATTTCTATAACAGATGGAAAATAGTAACTTAGAGATGCCATTCATCATCATTATGATCGTCTACAGCCCGACTTGTTCTACTGCTGGTCATAGGCCTCGTTGCTTGTGCCATTACCTGATTTAAGGCTGCCTCTCCACCAGAGATGAGCGAGGATGCGTAGCGAGAGATGTGTGTAAAACTAACCAATATCAACGCTAACTTAGTTCAAGCTATGAAAATGAAGCAATGTTATTGGTTAGTTTCACACACATCCCTCGCTTCTTATCCTCGCTCATCTCTGGTGGAAAGGCAGCTCAAGAAGACACCGACCGCGAGTGGCGATCATCGTTTTTTTGGTTATTTCTTTTATTTTATAATGAAAATGCAGAAAATAAGCACGTTACGTTGTGCTCCACAAGATTACTTATATGTTATTATTATTACAAACGGTAGTAGTAAAACTACCGTTCCGCTCCACAAAATTATACGTACGTGTATTTAATTGTAATAATAATAATGTATAATTTGTGGAGCACAACTTAACATGTTTATTTCCTGCATTTTCATTGTAAAATAAAAGAAATAACCAAACAAACGATGAGGGCGCCACAGCGCGGTCGGCGTCGTCATAAAATAATTGAGGACAACCGGACTAAGTGGTACAGAAAGCCTATTCTTTTTTATCTGTTACTAGCTTCTGCCCGCGACTTCGTCCGCGTGATTTTATCTTCCCCCCGTTCACCCTCTTAAGGGTGGAATTTCTAAAAACCCTTTCTTAGTGGTAGGTATCCACTAAGAAAGGGCTTTTAGAAATGCCTCTTCACAAATTTAACGCATCCTCAAAATTTCATTTCTCTAGGACCAGCGGTTTAGGCTGTGCATTAATATATGACTTGTATATCAACGCACAGCATAAACCGCTCAGGGCTTTGAATTTTATATATTTAGATAGACAGATAGATTAGCCATTTTGGTGGTTCAAACACAACAGCAAGATTTTGATCAGGCTTCCAGAACTCAAAATGAGGCACACAAAAAGTAAAATGATTCCTTACCGTCATCGAAAATTCCCGCTGCCTCATCCCTCGCGTTCTCCTGGAGCGCTCTGGCGATGGCCTCAGGAATAGGAGGGGGGGTGGGAAGATGAGAGCCCTGGGGCTGGAAGCCGTTGGCATCAGCGGTGTAGCTCACGCTGTACACCTGGCCGTCGTCACCGGTGTAAGAGTAGCTACCCGCCGCCTGGATGCCGTTGGCTTCGACGCCGGCTTCATCAGCGTGAATGCCTGGAAAGATGGAAGGGGTTTTAGGTTAGGAACACTTGTAAACACATAAGTTATTTTATCGGCTATGCTATCAAAAAATCGATTATCAGAATTATGCGAAAGGATATTGCTAAGATCACTTTATTTGACGGAGGACGGATTAGTGGTTGCAAAGTTTATTGTTTTTAGTTTACATCATAATTAGACGTCAATTATGCACTGCATGGAATGGTCTAGCACCCAATAACAGAAAAAGAAGAACAATTAGGACACAACCTATCGCTAAAAGCATTGAAAAAGGTATGGCGGCTTTAGTATGTCACATTGACCAGAAGGCCAATTCTCCTAAATTAAAACGTTCAAAATCTTGACGCAATCTCATCTCAGCTGTTATCGCTGTCAAAAACTTGTCAAAAACTTAGAGGTTATTTTTTACAGATTGAGACTGAGATCGGACTGTGAGCGTTCTTAAAATTACGAGAACTGCCCTTCTGGTACCAAATTGGATATTGCTAGACAATACAAAAATAATGAGTCATTTCTTTGTACATTGTAACCGAACCGTTACAAGTTCTAACACAAACAATGCTACAAACCGTAACACATGTTTGCCTAAACTCGAGCTCATTGTGAAAATGGCAAGTAATATGTGCTAGATAAAATCTACCCACTTAAGTACGGTCTGCAATTTGTGCAACAAGCTAATATATGAATCGTTACTATAAATGTGTTCAATTCCAGGTTACTTCTGAAAGATTTTGTAACGTACAGATCCTTTTGACTTTTAATCAGGCTAAATAGCTTGAACTACGGAATTACAAGCTTACTGTTTACTTTTACAATCACTCACTGTCTGAAATGTTATCTGAAGCAGAATCTAATGCATCTGAGTGTGCATTGAAATTATTTAAATGCCATGATTTTCGCAGTATATGATACGGTTTGTTATGCTGCGAATTGCAGATTGATTCCTAGACAGATCAAATTCTGCCTAACTTATAATCGCTGTATAAAGTTTATCATGATTTACGTCAGTGTCACATTTTTTTGTTATAGCTTATCCCAACTTTACACAACGATTTTAAGTAAAAAGGATTATGTTATCCTTAGTAAAGTCTTATAGTTTGTACATGTGAAGTTTGTATCTTGTAAAGTATCCACTACTCTCAGCATAGGTACTATACAGCTCTCATCACCAACCACACAATCATGTACAAACACATCACATCTTTTTATTTTAAGATAAATTTTTGATCTTGATGTTCTCATGGATCGGGAACAACTATCAATAAATACCAAACCAACCCAAATTTAAAAAAAAGTTCAAGCTATTTAGTAACGCGGGTAAAATGCACGCTCGATGCTTATGATCTACACCAAACCGTACGAGTTCACTATAGATTTCAAATTAGGTATTTTACGTAAAGTTGCGTAAAGTACGGACGCACCCACATTCAGCTTGATTAGGTTAATAATGTGAATGCGTATCATCTCGCTTTAAAGCTTGTGTGATAAGTAGATTTTGATGTGTCATTATTTTGATTTATGTAGGACCGGTTTACAGATTACACTAAAAATACCATATTTTGCACTGAAAGTAAAGACACAAAACTGAGCAGGTTTGAATTTTGGTTCTTCGGTTCGTCCTTTTGTATTTGTCTTTTGTTTTTCTCGTAAGTGATAAATTATATGTTTAGCGCATAGTTTGTATTGAGATAAATTTTTCGCTTAGGTACAAATGTTATAAGGACTGAAGCTCTATTATTATAATATATACACGAGCTACACAAAAATAGGTCACACTGTAGTAAGAAGATTTATCATCAAGCTAGGTCGATATTGGGGCTGACCTATAGGTCAATATTTATAAAATGATGTCTGAGGCATATATGCCTCAGACATCATTTTATAAATATTGTTACTCGGGGAGGATGACAACTTGCGTTTTTCTTGGACTTCGAAAAACTTGCACCTGATAAAAATTTTTCACTGTGGTATCGTAGCAGCCATTTTCACACACAAAGAAATCACACGAAAAACTCACCATTCTCCGTATCAAATTCGTATCGGAATCCCTGCTCGTTGACCTCAGAATTGGACCTCAAGATGGCGGCGCTCCTATCGAGTGCAGCCCTGGCTCTGAAGTCCTGGTAGTTGTAGGGGTTCCGGTACTGGGGGGCGACGTAGCCAGGGGCCACGTAGCCGGGGAGGACGGCGGCGGCACAGGCGCCAATGATGCAAGCAAGGATGATCTGAAGGAAAATAGGATTGAATGTGGTGTTGGTGAAGATGGAAAGGAAGTTAAACATTACATCCCACATTTCGCCAGTTATGTTTAGGTCTCGCATCTTAAGATCCCATTTCAATTAATCGGGTACAAATCTAAGCTAACGTTCGAAAAGAAGTAAAAAATAAAAAATAATTAAGAAAATATGAGAAGGAAAATCTGTGCTTATTGCATGCTAAATTCTCATAAATTCATGGGAATTGACTGTTATATGAGCTTATTTCAATGCACATTCTTAAGAAAGCATATCTGTATATTTTTTTTTTCTGGAATAATATCTGGCTGGTTGAGATTTTTACTACCGCTCTTTTGTGAAAATGATTCACTCTCAACCATTTTAGTCTCATTATTAATTGGTTAATTGTGGGCTCTTAGTAAATTGTTTGTTTATTGTTCTGCAATTACAACATACAAAACAATAGCCCATCAAACACCATAACAATAACACTTCCCAAACTATTACGGTAACTGTTACCAAAATGTTATAATCGAATCAACAACAACAATATTATCAAAGAAGACACAATGAAACCCCATAACGAAACCGTTGCACAAATCACGAAAACATTAACCAAACGTTACGATGAAAAAAAAAACAATTGACACTACAAAAGAGTATTGAATTCGATACAAACTCTTTTGACACAAATTCTCGTGACTTAAATTTTTCGATTCGTTTAAAGCTTTTGATACACCTACCAACTTCATGTTGTTATCTGTTCTGAGGTTGGCAGAAGAATGCTGGTGTTGGTCCTCGTTCCACTATATATAGGTGTCGACCTGATATCCTGAACCAAGGTCATGGTCAGGCAAAGTTGCTTTTGATGATCTGATTCACTATTATACGTGGATGATGGTTTTAATTAGGTCTCTGCGGAATTTGAAAGGGGAATTCAAACGTCCGTTCGATTTTTGAACACTTGAACTTACACGTCTAATAAAGGTTACATACCCAGTAAAACTAATTACGATTTCATTTATTGTGAGGAAAAAAATCGATATTCTATTTGATTTTTTATAGATTCAGACATAATATGTCCGATTGTTTGATTGTCAAATAATTCATTTTAATCAATTATTATAAAAACTGTAATATCCGTCTTTCGTGTGATGAGATTAGAATTTAATTAATGCCCAATCAAAAATAATTTAGAGCGTAAAATACAAAAGCTTTCAGTTTCCGGTTACTCGTATCACGTTGTAAGTCTTAGTATCGCTTAGCTGTTAATTAAACGGGGAAATTATTGTCATTGTAATATACTCACGCTATAATTTAATTTGAGTAAAGTGACTTTTGTGTCTTAGGGATTATCCAATTAATTATCTTTTATCCGTATTATAAAATTGACGTCTGACAATTTTTCTACGGAACATTTCTGTCAAACATTCAAAATAACAAATTGTTCCTTGGATAAATATATTGGAAAAATCAGTTCTTAGTCTATAATTATCTTCTTCTTGTATATTTAATAAAACTGAAATTCTGTTCGCTGGTAAGCGCATCACTTGAGAATGGTTGCACCGATTTGGCTTTAGTTGTTTTGAAATGTTCGTATTAGTCCGAATCAGGTTTTTATGGACAGAAAAATTTCAAAAGATTCCCGGAAAATCTTTAAATTCGGAATATACGGAACATTATATTTCGTATGAATTATTCACATTTGGACAGGACTACGTCATTCGGGTCAGCTAGTAGATTACGAAAAATAACCATTTAGTTTAAATTAGAAGGAACTTGACTAATAAAAAAGCATATAACCCCATAAATTTATGATCTGTAATTATATCAATCATACAATTAACTTACTGAGTATATTCAAAAGCCCATATTGAAAATAAAACAATATCCATTTAAAACTTCAACGACATATTCTTCGTAAATTGAAATTTAATCCGGTCTAAGATTACATTTATTCAGAGCAAGATTAATATCACCATTTACAGTGTGAGCCTAAAATATTCACCATGTACAACGTAATAGAAACAATTTATTTCTGCGGCTAGCAACCGGTAGTCGCAAGGTATGACATCCTTGTACGTAATATTTATAGTTCCACTTGTCAAAATTATTTTAGCAGTTTTGTAGAGCATTTGTTTAATTACAACGAGATGTTTGGTGGCACCGTTTAGATACACCTTGGTTTTTTATGTAGGCACAAAAATGTACTTTTTATTCGCAGTTTTTAAATAAGGTTTTTTTTATGCGGCCTAAGGCGTGTCTGGATGGCTGATAGCACCTGGATGAGAGTTGCCGAGAACCGAGCTAAATGGAGAAGCCTGTGTCCAGTGGACTGCCTCAAGCTGATGATCATGATGTTGATAATGATGAGGGCGTGGCTAAGCCCTTCTTTTTATTTTAGGATCGACGATACTTTGATTTGAATTCTTTATATTGTTTGAACCCAGTTGATTGCGGTATCGGTGGCATATTTTAGGTAAACATAAAGTGGGTCAGCCACTTGGTGAAGACCGAAGGAATTCAATGGATGCGGGAAGCACAGACATGGTCGTTGTTACTATGCTTGTGGAAGCAGCGGTGAAGATATTTAGGATGATGATGATGATGAACCAGCAGTGAACATATTTAGGATAATGGAACTATGTACTCTTATTATAAGTACTGGCTTCTAGGGTTTGCCTAACTGAAACCTTTTTTAGAAATGGTACCTAGTCGTATTAAATTAGATAAACTTTTTTGCCAAATGAACCTAATTAGAGAATTTTGTTAAATTTCTAATTAAAAATTTTCTGCATTCCTTTTGAGGCCATCCAAAATTACACTTGTGGCCTATATCTAGCACATGCATGCTATAGACTGTTATTATAAATGATAATGTCTTGCACTAATAACCTATGCTAATTGCAGGTTGTGGCAAAGACTGCATTTAGATTGACATTTTAGACCTGCATAGATTAGTTGCGCTTTTGAAGAGTGCACGATTCTTTTGTGCCAAAACCGACTCTGCATATCTAAACACATCTTGGGTCACCTGTTGCTTATACAAATAACCAAATGTCAAATCATAAACCTTATCTTGTAATGAATATCTACTTTAAAACCGTTGCCTTTAAATCTTTGGCTACTTCTTTATAGTCCAGTGGTCGCAATTGCGAATACTAAGCATGCGATCCTGTGTTCGATCCTCAGGTTGGACAGTTTTTTGGGTTTTCCCTTTAGAATTTCTCATTCTGGTCTAGCAGCAGCCCATAGTCAAGATGTGTGCCCGATAAATTTGGCTCGCCCCCAGTTTATGGGATTATAACTAGTGAAATGTGTGCACTTTCTCATCTCTTCCAACCCCTTTGGAAAATACTGGCTTTGTTGTTGTAATGTCATCTACATATTTTCCATAAATCCTTCCGTTAACACAAGGGTCACCTGTATCTCAAAACTTAAATATCAAAACATGAAGCTTATAATGAACATCAACTTTATAGTTAACCATTGTCATCAAAATTAAGATCATTCAGATTAGATCTCGTCACGGCTCCAACATCCTGGTCCATTTGATTGATTGGCAGAGCAATATCCTACAAAAATATATCGTTTAAAAATAATGCTGTAATATTAATTTATATTTCCATATCTTTTTATGCACTTAAGATGTGTTTACGAGATTTTTATTATCTTTAATTAGTTTTATTCTTCCGGCGAGCTTTGAACTCGTGTAATCTATCATTATTGATGTTTTATGGAGTTTAAACTAGTTTTATGCTATGTCATATAGTGTGGTTGATCGTCTGTATATACACACATCAAAAGTGTCTAGGGATCAACATATATTTTTGCAATAACTTTTCTCCTGATTGATATTAATTAAAATTTTCTTTAAGGATTCATCAAATAAAGTGTTTTCGTTTGTCACAGTAACGATAAACCAAGTCACCTTTGCATTAATAAAGAAATTTGCCATTTTCCTAATAAAGGGATTTTTGACATTTGAACCACTAACACAAAAGTTCGAAAAAAAGACTGAAATAACAGTTTTCTTTAAAATATTATTGGGTAACTTAAACAATTAATAATCCGTGTTTCTACCGCGAACACTAACAACACAAGAACATCGGTTTGGCATACTCAAAATGAGTTCATCCAAATCACGCTGTGGAATGGCCGCCCATGTTCGTTGCAACAACAAAAAAAGGTCTTCTTGCGACTGGATACCCTCCATATTCGGCAGAGCTCTTCTCTGTAGCATATCCCATGCATGCTCAATCGGGTTCAAGTCTGGCGACTGAGCAGGCCAGGGCAGGACATTGATGTTAGCTGCGGCGAGAGTCTGTCTTACAACTCTTGCGGTGTGCGGTCGTGCATTATCATGCATTAACTGAAATAAGGGACCGATTTGCACTTGTAGAGGAACGATGACGTCTGATACAATCGTCTCAGCATAAATTTGAGCGTTGAGGTTGCCTCTGATCCAAATCAACTCAGTTCTTCCGCCGATCCAAATACCCGCCCATACCATGATGGTTCCACCACTATAAGGATGGACTTCCTGGCAGGATTTTAATCGCTGTTGGCGTCCAGGGGTTCTCCAGTGTCGTATACGTCTTGTATCCGGTCTCATACCAAAACGAGACTCATCAGAAAAGCACACGAAACGCCATTGTTCTTCTGCCCAATTTCTGTGTTCAAGAGCCCATTGATATCGAATCCTACGATTGTGCATTGCTATAGGTGGTACCCGTAGCGGTCTTCGGGAATGAAGGTTCACTTCATGCAAGCGGTTTCTGACTGTTTGGTCGCTAATTAAGTTCCCTGAAGAGTGATGAAGCCTCACGGCTAACATCATGGCGGTTATTGTTGGAGCTCTTCGAGTTAAGATTTGAATGTATCGGTCTTGTCTCCGTGTGGTGCAGCGATACCGTCCTCCATGGTGCTCAGCCACGGTACCAGTGCTTCGGTAACGTGTCCAAAGTCGACTGATAACACTCTGACTTGTATTCAGAGCTAAAGCCACAGTACGTTGCCGGGAACCAGCTTCTATCATTCCCACGGCTCTGAGCATTTCTTCCCTGCTTAAATGACGTCGCCGCTCCATAATAACGTTGGTTTTAATCAGTAGTAGGGAAACAGTAGCACTAATAATGTCTTCAATGCGTTGTATGTTTTTATAGGGAAAATATTGACAGCTGATTTTCATCTTTTACTCGAATTTGATTCACAGTTCCTGATTCAAATTATGAAATGCACCAAAAAGGATCCATATAAATTTATAAAATCATAAATTTATTACAAAGCCACATCTCAATCTCAAGAAATCCGCATAAAAATGCTTGATCCCTAGACACTTTTGATGTGTGTAGTTTAGTTTCTGTTCTTTGTAGGCTTGCGTTTACGGTGTAAGCGTCAGGGTAGCCCGAGAAATTCATAGTTTCTTACGTATTACTGATTCTAATGATTATATTTCTGTAAAGCCACAAAGCATATTTTAATCAAGACACAACCTAACACTTTTTTTTTCACCAGAAGGACAGTTCTCGTAATTTTAAGAACGCTTTTTTTTTTGGATGGGAAATCATCAAATGACCCCTCCCGCTCTGGAAGGAGCGGAAGGGAGTGTCAGACTCTTACTGACTAAAACCCACCAATGTTCCTTCCTTAGCCCTTTATGTTCCGGGCCCGCGGTAACCCTTTCTGACAATCCCGCTGACCCGGCAGGCTTCGGCCCTAAGGGGGCCCCTCCTAGCATATCCCCTTAACCACTATTTTACTTTCAGAAGCGATGTTGTTGACGATGAGGCACGTTTGTCTAGAAAAAAGCATTTTCTATTAGGTTTTTTTTTGTAAAATTGCTATCTTTATACGTTCTGCTTTGAAGAAGTCAACTGATAAAGATCTCTGGAAGCTTGCTACTTGTGGCATTATTTATACCCAGTTGGTATATTTTCACGCTTGTGAATCATTTTTTGATTCAAGCGATTGATAGTGCAGTGAAGTGGAGCCGATTTCTTAAAATCGAGACTATTCCCGAAGACAGACTATATTATGCACTACGCTGTAGTGCAGAAATGTGTTTTTATCAAAAAATTTTACAAAAAATCTAGGTTCCCTTAAAGTTTTCTGGATAAACACAACAGTAGGCACAGTCATGGTAAAAACATTGTGGTCCCTAACTATACAATTTTCGTAAGCTTTTCCTTGAAACTACCATAACTTCTTATTGTAAAACATTCGAAATTATTATAACAATGTCGATAATATTATTATTAATAATGCCTTGAAGATTCCGATTATTACACTTGAATATTTTTAATATTTAATTTAATTTTCACACCACCTGTTAGATCATTTTAAATTACAATATATTATATATGATCATGCAACGCTAACCTATAGTGCGTCATTATAGTCTAGGAAATAATATTCGCATTATAACCCGTTGGTCAATAATGTGATTTGAGTTTTCAGCCTCAACTAATCATTTGGATGAAAACTTAAAAAACGACTATCAAATTACTTTCATTATCAAAAGTAGAGTATTCTCCTTAGGGATATCAGGGATATAGGTGTCTTTGGTGTGCTGGTATTTCTCGTTGCCATCAAGATTCTAGTCTAGTCTTGGCTCTAAACTCCCTCCCACGGGACTCAGCCCATAAATAATCCTTCGTTACGCTCGGGATTCAATATAGCACTCGTGATGTAAGACACTGCATTATCCCCCTGCTGAAAAATCTACTATTAAAGTGTCTTAATTTGCTTTTTAGCAGTAGTTTAAAAAAACGACTACTAAAAAGCTTTAGCATAGCTCTAATTTACCTACTCATAGTTTAAAACCCTTATGGTTATTCTGTGCTCCATATTAGCTTCTAGCTAAATCATTCTAACGAATAATTTGAAGGATACTAAAACAAATCATCGAAGAAACATTCGCTGTTAATAATAAGTGGGCTTAAATTGACCGTTGACAACATTATGAACATCTGTCTTGCCACACCTGTTGCCAATATCAACATAAAACTACAATAACATCTGAATCCAAAACTACAATAACAAAACAAATTATCATAAAAATGTGCGTAAATGTATAAAAAATACAAATTCTAGTCCACAAATTACGTAATAATCGACAAATATGTATCGATATAAATCACTAAGGTATGTTTCGAGTTTCATCTACTCCGATTATGTCAAATTAATTCGCTTGCTATAATAAATGGGGCCAAGTTCTTCTCTACTACGTTTTACACAATACGTAGTTGAAATATCGTAGAACAGTAATAAACTTTTATAGTAGTGTTTCGTTGTATTGTATTGTTGTAAATGTGAAACTAAAATAATGATGATTGTGTTGAACTTGGCATGCTTTATTTTATTGTTGTAGCGTACAAACTTATGATAGTTTACTGCTACAGGGTTATTGGTAAAACATTAACAACCTCTTAAGAGGTAAGAGGTCATTGTACTCATCATTATGAACAACTTTTACTATGGGACCTAACCTGAAATCGCGAAAAAAAAAATCAGCTGTTCCCTTCATTTATGTTCGTATAACTCTTTAAAATGTCTCTTCCTTCCTTCCGGGGCAACGGTAACCATTTCGGACAATCCCGCTGACCCGGAAGGCTTCGGCCTTCACATGCTGGAAGCGCGCGTGGAACACGTACGCGCAGTCCGGCATGGGCCTGATCCTGATCAGACGATGAGCTACCCATTACTCTCCGTCCGCAGCTCGAGCCTACGGTGGCCGGGAGTCGTCACGCAGCTCCCAACGCGACGTAGGCTATGCCGACGTAGGCTATGCTTAGGGTGTCTTTGAAGGATAAAATCAGAATTAAAATTATTTGGAAAATAACCGGAGATACTGAGATAGCTTGCAGAGTAAGCAAGACCAAGAGGCTTTGGGCTGGCCATATTTATCGAAAGGCGGATGGCTGGTGGAGCAGACAAGTCTTGGATTGGAGACCGCGTATCGGCAAGCGTAGTGTGAGACGTTCCCCAGCTATACAAACCGACGACCTTAATGGTGTCTGGGACAGACTGTGTGCAGAAGGCAGAGGACAGAATGTTGTGGCGCAGCCTGGGAGAGGCCTATATGGACTGCGATTAATTCAAATTCAAATTCAAAGCATTTATTTCAATTAGACCTTGTACAGGCACTTTTGAATAGTCAAAATTAAATAGTCTGTCAGTTAGTCCGAAAGTTGAAGCTAGTTGCCCATTCCAAAACGTAGATCTCTATGGAGAAGAACGGGCAAGAAACTCCATGGACACTCTTTTAAATCAAGATATTACAAAATCCTGGGTACATTATTCTTGTTGCTTCTATATGTGAGAACAATGTAAAAAAAAAAGACAAAGAAGAAACAATTCAAAATATAAGATTAAAAATAAGCATTGGCAGTTAAGAGATGACCAGTCTCAACCGACGGCGCCCGTTCACGAACATGACGCGTGGATCAGCACCATCCAGCTCAACCAGTTTGTAGGGAACTGAATGATCCAACACACGCGCCACCATCGGTGAGACATGTAAGTGAGCATGACAAGTTCTCAACTGTCATGCTCTTTCAAGTCAACATAAAAAAAAAATCATAATTAACGGAAACATGGTTCTTACATTTACAAAATTAAAAAATGCTTCTAAATTATACAAAACTATAGTTTGCAATTTATTTAAGAGGTTAATAGAATTAAAAAAAAAAAATAAAAAACAATTATATGAACTCATATAACTTGTCAGTAAACTAATTCTGGAGAAAGAACATAAACATTGTCTTGAGTTAATCAGGGCGGCCAACTATTCTTATCGTTTAAGTAATCGTTGATGGAATAGTATGCCTTTGAACAAAGGTTGGATTTTATTTGAGCTTTAAATGTATTAAAAGGCAAATCTAGTAATGAAGAAGGTAGCTTGTTATAAAAGGTTATACCAAGCCCAACAAATGAGTTATGAACCTTATGAAGCCGGTGAAAGGGAGCACGTAGTTTGTCCTTATTTCTAGTGTTAACATTGTGAATATCACTGTTTTTAGTATACAAGTGTATATTTTGCCTAATATATAAAATGTTGGCAAAGATGAACTGTGATGCAACCGTAAGAATTCCAATATCTTTAAAAAAATCTCTTAGTGAAACTCTGGCACCTAACTGGTATATTGCTCGAACAGCTCGTTTTTGTAGGACAAATATATTTTGTATATCAGCGGCTTTGCCCCACAGCAGAATACCGTAGGACATAACGCTGTGAAAATAACTAAAATAGACTAAACGAGCTGTATCAACGTCAGTGTATTGTCTTACTTTCCTGACGGCGTAGGCAGCCGAACTGAGCCTTCCTGCTAGACTTGATATATGTGGTCTCCACTGAAGTTTGGCATCTACTGTTATTCCCAGAAAAACTGCCGAGTCCACAGTTTCAAGCACCTCTTATTAGCTGAGACTGTGATAGGTTGAGTTGATTGACCGGAATCAAGCCGAATGTTTTATTAAGTGGTTACACAGTAAGTACAACTACTTTAAGTCCAGATATACTTACCCTTATTCTAAAGATCCTCATTCCTTTAGTAAAACTAAAGGAACCTTACGGTATTATGCCTTATGGCAAAATCCGTCTAGAACTTTTGCTGTAATTTAGGGTTACCGCCTTGCCAATGATAAGTTAATAATCTATATACATAAAACAAAGGCAGTTACACCATTTATAACTAAAGCATAGGAGCACCGCTCAGAGCACTGATTTGAACCCCATTTGGACGAACCGCACCTGAGCACTTCTACTAACCGCACTGAAATAAAATTTTGTAACGTGCGGAGCTGGACCAATCTATAGGATCTTTGATTTGCTGGATTTGTCTCCGCCCCGAATAGCAGAATAACTATTAAAACACGGGAAAAATCCACGAATACATTTATAATGAAGATAATTCATTTTCTCATTGTTGCTTAGTTAAAATAATAAATAAAAGTAAAATAATAAATAACTAATAATAACTAATACCTAATAAATTAATAAAAATAACAAAATTAAACCCTAACTCAACTAAAACTATAAACAAAATAAAATATAGCGTCGAAAAATTCATCTGCAATTTTTTTTCTCGTACATTTTGTTCTTATTGGTTCAGAGGCGGTACGAAGTTTGCTGGGTGAGCTAGTGTCACAATAAATATAAATAAATAAAACAGCCTGTGTTGTCCCACTGTAGGGCACTGACCATGATATAATAGCAAACTAAATATTAATTACGACGATCTAATCACATCAACGGTATTTGTAAAGACAATTATTAAATATGGTATTATCGGCAAAGGAGACATATTTTTGTAGATTCATTGACGATTACAATATTTACAATGCCTATGAGAAAATGCATCATTATAAGTAGGACCAATTATTTTCTAGTAAAGTTCACTGCTGAAATAGATTCCGAATAAAAGTCAATTAAAGAGTGACATTTCAGTAACGGTTATGGCTTGACAGATATATTATTTGACTATTGAGAGAGACTCCGCCTTTTGATTATGGCTCATTTACAAGGAGATAAGAGAGCAAAAACTTGACTCGAGTAAACCGTATCACACTAATATTATAAAGGCGAAAGTTTATATATTTGTTACTTCTTCACGCTCAAACGGCTGGACCAATTTTGATAAAATTTTGTATGAAGGTAACTGACATCTTGGATTAACATATAGGCTACTTTTTATCCCGATATTCCTACGGGATCGACATTTACGCGGGTGAAACCGCGGGGCGCAGCTAGTTTAATATAATACTTACTCGTATGTAGACAGGCGAGAATCTTCTCGCCTGTCGAGCCCAGGTTGTATTGTTGCCTGGAAGTGTTTGTATTAAAAAAAAATGGTTTTATAATCATCAGCCTAGTCTGGTAGACATAGGCCTCTCCCGCCATTCAAATCGATTTTGGGCTCCCTCGGCTCTCGCCCAGCTCTCGCCTAGCTGCGACCAGCTGCATCCAGCCACCCTGCGAAGGTCATCACTCCACTATGCCTGAGGGCGTCCTACCTTCCGTTTACCGATTTATAAATGATAAACTTGCTTATTCTGTGAGCTAAGTCGACAACTTTGGTTCTGCCGGCTCACAACGTTCCGAATTCGAAAAAATCGTATTTTAATTTTTTTAATCACAGATGAAAAAAATTACCTTACAAGTCTCTTAAGATATTCATTGAATACGAGAAAACTTGATAACATTTATAGGTCATCATCGGCCTAGCATTTTCCCAACTATGTTGGGGTCGGCTTCCAGTCTAACCGGATGAAGCTGAATACCAGTATTTTACATGGAGCGACTGCCTATCTAACCACCACAATCCAGTTACTTGGTAATACGATACCCCTTGGTAAGACTGGTTGTCAGACTTTCGGGCGGCTTTACAACGGCTTAACGTGCTTTCCGAGGCACGTAGGGGTCACGGTATGTAAAGATGGTCACCCATCCACAGACCAACCGCGGCAATTGTAGCTTAACCTGATCTATCGACCTGTGCGGCTGTTATTATTTAGCCACGGGCCCCTCGATAACATTTATAGTTAATATCAAGATTTTGTTTATTGTTAGAGTGTAAATGAATGATTTTGATAATCGCCTGACGACTCGGAACTCGGAAGCCAAAAAGAGGAGGGCAAAAAATTCTAGTCGTGTAAACGAGCCTGTAAGAGCTACTAGCTTTTCTTCCATAAAAGGATCATTGTTCTATTTCTAATGTTTACCTAAGCATGCAGATTTTTCAAAGTGTATCGTTAATTAGGTATTTGTATGTAAGTACGACAAAAGAATGACATTAATTGTTATTTAATGACGGTAAGCGGATACTACTCCGTACGTGAGGTCACTAGAAATTGACTGCTTTGATATACGAATACTTTCATTACAAGCATCTAAATATGCATAGAAAATGATTCACTTCAAACTATGCGCAAAGGCATAAAGGTTTCAATGGATGTCATTTTCCTTTTAACGGACTTCAACAAAAACTTGGGCCTATCGGTTCGTCAGGTTTTTTTTATCTTTACTCCCCGATTACTCCAACACGGCTGAACCGATTTTTTGTTTGAACGGGTATATATCCCAGGTGGTTCCATTGTCATCAGGTCAGGATCTGATGATGAGATTCTAAAGAAATCGAGGGAACTCTTTGAATGTTATAATTATAACCTAAAGTGATTTGGGTATATGTTTCAGTTACGGGAACAACTAAAAAGTGATAAATAAATAATAACATTTTTACGAAAACAAAAACCGACTTCAAAAAAAAGCACTAAAAAGTGAAAAATTACTTTAGTTTCGGAAAACGATGACAAAAACCGAAAACATAAAACCAAAAACCGTAACAGGTTTATAATATAGCAAAATTTGCCCGCTGCCTGATTGACAGCATCCTTGTAGGGCATCATACACTCAGATGGATCCCAAGTAAGTTTACTAGCCTATAAAAGTCCATGCATTTTGTATGGTATAGTAATCGACTAATCCATATCATAATTCCTACCACAGGAGCCAGAGAATCCCGTGATTTGTGAACATTTTATTTTGTTTCAGTAACTAATTTTGTTAATTATATTATCGATAGTCCCTGACTGACTGATATATGATCGAACGCACAGCCCAAACCACTAGTCCTAGACACATGTGGTCTGTGTGTTCTTTGTGAAGAGTAGGTATCCACTAAGACAGGGTTTTTAGAAATTCCATTCTTAAGAGGGTGAATGGGGGAGGGTGAAATTTCAAGCGGACGAAGTCGCGGGCAGAAGCTACTAATTACTATTTAAGAGCGTTCATACCGCGCGCGCTGGCACCGTCGCGTTTCTGGTGGTTATTGTGAATTATTATATACTATCAGCGCCCCGTGGTTTTACCCGCATAAGTGTTGATCCCGTGGGTATATCGATATAAAAACTATCCTATGTCCTTTTCCCGGACTCAAACTATCTTTATACTAAATTTCATCTAAATCGGTTCAGCGGTTTAAGCTTGAAGAGGTAACAGACAGACAGATAGACACACTTTTGCATTTAAAATTGTATGGTTTGTGAGTTATTTTCTATTTGCAGTACTTATTACGATTAAATATTGTTATAAGTACCAACGATCTAAAACTTGGTTGTAAATAAAATAGTTTTTTGGTTTAAATTTAATTAAATAATAAGGAAATCCACTTCCCTTGATTCGTTTAATTTACTTACTGATTCGATTAACTTGCAATGAAGATGAAAATCAAGACCTTTGAAAAAATCTAATTCATAAATTAACACAATGCTAACATAATGCTAATTAAACATCATCAATGTTATCATTCATTCAATGTCTCAAAAAATACTGATTTAAAATTAATAGTAATTACCGTTTTATGATGAGGCGCAATTGTTTGATAATTATAGCTCCGAACTGACTTTGTGCCATTTAATTATTTTAATATTGAGGAAGAATTGAACATTAAGAACCAAACTATAGGTAACCTTGTGACCTTAGTAGGTTTGACTGAAAAAATAACTTGTTTTTGAAAATAAATAATAATCTGAATATTAAAATTAAGAGTGTAATTAAAGATAATAGATGAATTTAGAGATATTTTTTATATAACTTGGATTTTTATTTTACTGTGTTTATTTTAGTTTGTGATCTTCCTGTACGAGTCGCAATAAATACTTTTTTTCTTTCTTTCTTTCTTTACGCTAATAAGTTTTTGTTACTAGGTATTTTGTATTTATTTTATTTCTTACTAGCTGCGCCCCGCGGTTTCACCAGCGTAAATGTCAATCCTGTGGGAATATCGGGATAAAAAGTTGCCTATATGCCAATCCAGGGTGTCAGCTACCTCCATACAAAATTTTATCAAAATTGGTCCAGCCGTTTGAGCTCACAAACTTTCGCCTTTATATTATTAGTGTGATGTGTTATTTATATCTCTTCATATCACCGGTTGACGTCATCGTCAACGCCGGCTGTCGCTGAAAACCAAACATAATGTACTCTGTGCTGAAAACCAGCGCTGGGGCTTATGTGTCGCTAGGGACGTAGCATGCTGAGCGATGGCCGCTTTCCATAGATGTAACGCATATTTTCCCCCCAAGTTGTTATTTTTTGTGTTTGCGTTATTTCTCTGCGTCATTCTCTGCGTCATGTATACCGCAAACAAGTATATTTTCATTCTTTCTTTATGTTAATTAAGTACTTCATTAAAAAGTAATACTTTTCACAAATACTCTGCAACTCATCACACTAATATTATAAAGCCAAAAGTTTGTGAGTGTGTGTGTTTATATGTTTGCTACTTCTTCACGCTCAAACAGCTGGACCAATTTTGATAAAATTTTGTATGGAGGTAGCTGACACCCTGGATTAACATATAGGCTACTTTTTATCCCGATATTCTCACGAGATTCACATTTACGCGGGTGGAACCGCAGCGTGCAGGTAGTTTAATAATAATCTAGGCTTGATCCTAGGAATTTATATCTATACCTATCCTATGCAAAAACAAAAGAACAAAAGGATTCTTATGTAACTGACAGGCACTTTGTATTAAATCAAAGTTAGAAGGTATCTCACTGCCTGCTCACTCTTGCTTTGAAGGCAGACGGGTTAAATGTGGGAACACAGATGCCGGCAGAGAGTTCCACACTCTGGCTGTGCGCATAATAAAAGTGGAGGAGAAGCGCTGAGTACGACTCGTGGGGATATCAACCAAATGCGAATGGTACGCTGCAGTACGTCTGGTTGTCCGGTGGTAAAAGGGCGATGGTGGGATCAGGTCGTGGAGCTCCTGCGTACACTCTCCGAAGTACAGTCTGTAGAAGACCGACTGGCAAGCAACATTACACCGATGAGCTAGGCTGTGAAGCGTAGCTACCAACGTCTCGTCGCCTATAAGCCTTTTAGCTCTGCGTTCCAATCTAGGCTTGATCTTAGGAATTTATATCTATACCTATCCCATGCAAAAAACAAAAGAACAAAAGGATTCTGTAACTGACAGGCACTTTGAATAAGTATGTCAATCAAAGTTAGAAGGTATCTCATTTCAATAGTATGCGCATTGCGTATGCTCTAGCGCATAGACTGAAAAAAGATGTATTATAAGGTCAAGGGCAGGAGACTTGATTGAAACGTCTTCTAGTTGACGTACTTATATTTTTTTTGCTAGCCAACGCTGTCCCACTCCTGGGCAAAGGCCTCCCCCCAGTCCCCTTCCCTTCTAGTTGTGATGGAACCTATCCAGCTCGTCCCGCCGTCTCCTACGTGTCTGCCGCGACCCCGCCTCACTGTCTGAGGGCACAAATTCTGTGCTATTTGGGCCCACAGTTTATCCTCATACATTAAAAAAAAACAGTGACACTCCGGGAGTGCCGATAGATGTGAAAACAAAACTCAAACAGAACATCCCGAGGACAACCGAACACATCCGAAACGGGTTTTTAGAAGTTACAGGGGCCCGGGACACACATTTTACCACTTTGGAAGTGTCTCTCGCGCTAACTATTCAGTTTAGAAAAAAATTATATTAGAAACCTCAATATCATTTTTGAAGACCTACCCATAAATCACACGTATGGGTTTGATGAAAAAAAAAATTTTGAGTTTCTGTTCTAAGTATGGGGAACCCTAAAATTTGTTGTTTTTTTTCTATTTTTGTGTGAAAATCTTAATGCGGTTCACAGAATACATCTACTTACCAAGTTTCAACAGTATAGTTCTTATAGTTTCGGAGAAAAGTGGCTGTGACATACGGACGGACAGACAGACAGACAGACGGACAGACAGACAGACAGACAGACATGACGAATCTATAAGGGTTCCGTTTTTGCCATTTGGCTACGGAACCCTAAAAAGGATCTTTCCTTTTTTTTTTTATTCAAGTGGAACAACAAACAGCTACAATATAAAACAGAAACAAAATTTTACAAAACAATAATATAGACAATATTGAAGCCCACAACGCTGTTCCTATAGGATACAATACAGTGAAAATAAAAATAATAATATATATTCCTTGATCATATACATTCCTTGAAATAATAATATATTCCTGGATCCTTGAGATCCTTGTACATTTGCAAGTGTTGTCACTTGACCTAAAATTGTCATTCTTATTGCTAATATACTCGTACAAACGAGAGTTCACTCCTTTTTTTAGGGTTCCGTTGCCAAATGGCAAAAAACGGAACCCTTATAGATTCGTCATGTCTGTCTGTCTGTCTGTCTGTCCGTCCGTATGTCACAGACACTTTTGTCCGAAACTATAAGAACTATACTGTTGAAACTTGGTAAGTAGATGTATTCTGTGAACCGCATTAAGATTTTCACATAAAAATAGAAAAAAAACAATAAATTTTGGGGTTCCCCATACTTAGAACTGAAACTAAAAAAAATGTTTTTCGTCAAACCCATACGTGTGGGGTATCTATGGATAGGTCTTCAAAAATGATATTGAGGTTTCTAATATCATTTTTTTCTAAACTGAATAGTTTGCGCGAGAGACCTTTCCAAAGTGGTAAAATGTGTGTCCCCCCCCCCCCCCCCCCGTAACTTCTAAAATAAGAGAATGATAAAACTAACAAAAATATATGATGTACAATACCATGTTAACTTCCACCGAAAATTGGTTTGAACGAGATCTAGTAAGTAGTTTTTTTTTAATACGTCATAAATCGTAAACCGCAATTTACATTTTATTCAATCAACTCAAATATAAAAATAATAAAAAAAAAACATTGAATTTCATAAACATAAACCTTATTCATAAACCCGGATGTTACGGAACCCTCGGTGCGCGAGTCCGACTCGCTCTTGCCCGGTTTTTTTAGTTTTTAGGATTGAATTACAAGAACATTATTCTAGAAACTACGGAGAAATATAGCTTGGTACTTGGAGAAGGATTTAAGATAGTATTTATTCCGGATAATTCACGATTACAGTTTCACATGAATCGTTTGCTTGTCTCAGTTTTATCTAAAACAGTAGTTCACGATTGGGAATTTTAAAAGCCATTGTTAGAAACGGAGATAGTCATCACTAAAACCGCGATACGTGAGGTCGTGAGTTCGATCCCGGACTAGAACAAAATATGTTTCTTCAAACAAACTTCTTGATATGCACATATATTAACTTCTCAATGTTTTGCCTAAAGCATCTTAACCGTGTGGAACACGCCTAAAACACAACTCTTTAATGTATAGAAGCCAGCACATCAAGCTACCCGAAACGCTCAAATTTTCCCAATCAACTTTGAACCATAAGTCTTTAGCGATAAAGTTGAAAATCTATTAACGAAATTTGACAGATTGCAGTAGTTTGATGTGCTGGCGTCTGTACTTTCGTCAGAAACAAGGGCATGTACAGACTCCAGCACATCAAGCTACCCGAAACTGTCAAATTTTCCCAATCAACCTTGAACCTAATGCTTTGGCGATAAAGTTGAAGATCTATTAAAGAAATTTGACAGATTGTAGTAGCTCTGGCGTACATAACATCATCACGCCTGTATTCCCGTTTGGAAGAGGTGTAAGTACTGTACCACCCACATTTCGTAATGTAATATAGTGCGAGCCTGTTACTAATGGCATATATTGAAAGAATTTGCCTCCCGTCGTTATTTCAAAACCGTTGTTTGTTGTTTATTTTTAGCTTTTGTTGTACCAACTGCAGGGCAAAGATCTCCCTGCAGGAAAGCAGGGGAAGAACCTTTAGAATTATTTAAATCGAAAAATGTATAATGTTTTCAAAAAATACTCAATTGTATTTTACAAACTATCCAATTGTAAAGTAAGTCATCTTCATCTGTCGGTCGGCTTCCAGTCTAATCGGATGCAGCTGAATACCAGTATTTACATGGAGCGACTGTCTATCTGACCTCCACAACCCAGTCACTGGGTAATACGATACCCCTTGGTAAGACTGGTTGTCAGACTTTCGGGCTTCTCACTACCCGTAACGACTGATGACTATCCAATTGTAAAGTAAGTAGTAGGTAGGTATAAGTACTTACTGCACAATTGGATAGTTTGATATTAATCGCCAGTTTTCTGTACAAAATCAAAGATTAACATCAAACTACCCACTAAACACTACATTACGCCCTTCTAAACAAGACAGCCATTTCCCACACACCTACCAGACGAGGAAACAATATAAAACGTTCTACCAAAACAGCGGTACATAATAACACCGAAACATTAGCTAAATAAAGCTATTTACATACTAATACATGTGTCTGATTGTTCGCCAGTGAATCATGGCACCTTGACATGTGCGTGGGAGTCACAATGGGTGGAACGCGCGAATCGAAGCCTGGGAGAAGGATTTTTGTGTTTGTGGGTAGGTAGAGTTAGTGGTGTATGTTGTTAATGAAGTTTTGGGAAGTAGCTTCCGGTTTATAATGTGAGCGCGTCCTAGAGATACAAAGGCACATCAAGGAGAGAAATTTGAATAGAATAGAATAGAATGCATTTATTTGTCAGAATATTGGACAAAGTTGTTATGTGCATTTAGCCTGCATTATGTATTACGATCATCATATTCTGCTATTTCCTGCGTACAAATATGGTTTGTAAAATTATGGGTCATCATTACATTAAAATTGGCCACTGATCTCTTTCTACAACATAATAATTTTAGTAAGTTGTATTTTTTTTTTTATATACACTGTAGGTACCTACTACTAAGGTTCTTGATAGTATTTTTTTTTCTATTGTTTAATTTTTCTTCGAATTAATTACTTCACTTCGGTACATAAATTAAAATGTTTGCCATACATGGGAAGAGACTGGACCCCTCGACACAGGGAATCCTAGTGTGGGGTCCAGGGCATTTGTAAAAACCTAGCACCTAAGGCTCCTTGTAAACTGCTACTAGTTTCTTTTTTTTATACATGAAGATTTTTTTAATTAAAATCCAAATTTTTACAGGGTGTTCTACCCATGAATATGAACAATATTCACTATAAAACCAACTCTAATATCACGAAAAAAATCAGCTGTTTCATACATTTTGGTCTAGTAGGTGTTGAAGTTTTGTATGAAACAGCAGATTTTTTTTCGTGTTTTCAGAGTTGGTCCCACAGTGAAAGTTGTTAATATTCATGGGTAGAGCACCCTGTAAAAATTTGGATGGTAATAAAAAAAATCCTGTATTGTACCGTGTTTTTTCTGAAATGTTTTTTTATTTTTATTTTACATTAATTTGGATTTCGCCTGGAATCCAAGTAGAAGTGCTTGCGATTACTAGACCAACGCGGCAGTCAACTACGACTATTGACTGGTACTTATATCTTTCTCTTGCTATTTTTAACCAGTGGTATTTTCCTTAGCTGGTCTGATCACCTCGTAATCTGAGTATGTGGCCCTCTCCATCTCTATTTTAGTATGTGGCCCTGTCCATCTCTATTTTAGTATGTGGCCCTATCCATCTCTATTTTAGTTTTTACGTCTACTGCTTTGCGAGTCACATGTTATTATATTTATTATACTTCAACCTATCTGTAATCCAGCATTTCGAGTCCCGCGCGGTGTTGGCTGCTGAAGTTCGTGACCACCTTCGCCTGTGTCCAGGAAACAACGACCTAATACCTTTTTTTTTCTTTTTAACAACTTAGCTAATGTATTTTATAATCTATTCTATCTAAAATCTGTTCTGACAAGCCTAAAACCCGATTGCAAGCAGGTCAAAGATTCGCGCTATTCGTTTTAAAAATTTGATTCTAAAAAAACTTCCAGAAATGTTCACTCTTTTATTTCTTTTTTCTTTTCCTAATATTTTTTTTAAAATAACCAATAGCTTTTGTCAAGCAACGTACTTAACCTTTTTTTTTAAATACATTTTATATTGAATTTTATATTACAAAATTATACGTTTTATTTTCAATGTGGTGATTCCTTTTATTTTCGTACCTAGTGGCAAACAAGCAGGCTCACGTGATGGTAAGTAGGTCACCACAGCAGCCTGTGGATTCCTGATAGTTAGAACTATTTCATCTTGCTCCCTTGTTCATAGGGGGCTTTTCCAGGGCCGTTATAAAGTACATTATCAATTCAGAGTATAAAACAAAGTTGCTCTTCGTCTCTTTGTGTGCCAGCATTGTTCGTCTAAGCTACGGATTTTGTTTCCACCATCATTTAGAGAATTTATTCCAGAAGGTTTATGTGTGTATCACATTAGTATTTAACATACTTATAGCAAACAATGCAATAGCAATAGGGTCCCAAACATCAGCAAACGACAACGCGTCAGGCCCAGAAGGAGATGGCGGGACGAGCTCGACTCTTTCCACAAGGATTGGCGTTTAACAGCACTGGATTGGGATAAGTGGAAGGAGGGAAGGGAGGCGTTTGCCCTGCAGTGGGACAGAAATGACTGATAATAATAATCTATATATATAAAATTCAAAGTCCTGACTGACTGATTGACTGACTGATATATCAACGCACAGCCCAAACCGCTGGACCTAGAGACTTGAAACTTAGAAGGTGTGTTCTTTGTGAAGAGTAAGTATCCACTAAGAAAGGATTTTTGGGAATTCAACCCCTAAAGGGTTAAAATAGGGGATGGAAGTTTATATGAAAGTCCAACAGTTTTGAAGTTAGGATCTTCTAATTTTGTATTTAGGCTGACAATTGAAAATTAATTTATACGTGTCTCAGCGTTTTTGATAATTCCACCCCCGAAGGGTTAAAAAGTGGGATGAAGTTGTGTATAGAAAGTCATTTATTTTCGACGTAAAAATCACTAAATTTATTATCTAGGCTTATGATTGGAAGCTAACACAACGGTGTTGTTAGAATTTCATCCATTAAGGGGGTGAAAAGGGGGTTGAAATGTTGTCCTGACTGACTGATATATCAACGCACAGCCTAAAACGCTGGTCGGTACCGCTGGGTAGAGAAATTAATTTTGGAGGGTGTGTTCTTTGTAAAGAGTAGATATTTACTAAGAAGGGGTTTTTGGAAATTTAACCTTTAAGGGGTGAAAAGAGGGAATTTGTTTGTATGAAAAATCTTATTCCTTGAGTTAATAACCATGAAACTTGGCACGAATAATTATCTAAATAAATTATGAAGTTTGGCTTTTTTTTCTAAACTACCCCCTGACGAGGATTGGGAGGTGTCAAAGTTTGTATGGAAGAATTTTAACGCGTGGTTCAATTATCTCGAAACTCAGTATTTATACTTAAGACCGAAAATAAAGAACGTGTATCATCGTTTTTCGAAAATTTACCCCTAACGGGGTGAAAAGTTAATTTTGTAGGGGAAGTCTTTACTGCGTGGCTTGATTAACTCGAAAATTGGTATAGACAATCTTTGAGTCGAGTAATGAACACATCCCAAACAATTTTACGAAATTCCACCCCTGTGGGGGTGAAAAACGGGGATACAGTTTATAAGAAAAATCTAATTCATTTGGTTAACAAACTTGGCAAGAATACTTGCCTAAGCAAGTAATAAAGTTTATCGTTATTCGTTTATCAAAACACCCCAACACCCCTTGTGTTGGGGTGTTAAAGTTTGTGTGGAAGAATTTTAACGCGTGGTCCGATTTACTCGAAACTCTGTATTAATACTTTTGACAGAAAATAATCAATAATAACAGCCGCATAGATCGATCGATCAGGTTACGCAGGCTACGCTTGCCGCGGTTGGTCTGTGAATAAGCGTCCATCTTTACATACCGTGACCTCTCCGTGCCTCGGAAAGCACGCTAAGCCGTTGGTCCCGGCTGTCATTCGTGGATCTTTGACAGTCGCTAGGGGTGGTCAGAAGCCCGAAAGTTTGACAACCAGTCTTATCAAGGGGTATCGTATTTGGGTTCTGGAGGTCAGATAGGCAGTCGCTCCATGTAAAGTACTGGTACTCAGCTGCATCCCGTTGGACTGGAAGCCGACCCCAACATAGTTGGGAAAAGGCTAGGCAGATGAAGAATCAATAGTAATGTATGGCGTTTTCGAAAATTATTGACCCCTGACGGGACAAGAAGTGGTAATTCGATTTATAAGGAGATTTTAATGAGTGCCTTGATAAATTCAAAAAAAAATGGTACAAATAAATTTGGACTTGAAACTTGGCACAAATAATTATAAAGTTCGAATTTTTTTGGAATTCTAAACTAACCCAAAGGGGAGATTGGGGGTGTCAAATTTAGTATGGAAAAATTTTAATGCGCGGTCCCATTAACTCGAAACTCAGTACCTATCTAAGACCAAAATAAATAATAAAGTGGTTCAGGGTTTTTCGAAAATCTACCGCTAATGGGGTGAAGAGGGGTAGTCAATTTCACAGGGCAGAATTTTATTACGAGGCTTGATTAACTCGAAAATTGGTATAAATAATCTAGATTATGTTTCAAAATTCCACCCCTATGGGGATAGAAAGAGGGGATACAGTTTATATGAAAAATCTTATTCATTTGGTTAATAAATTAGAAACTTGGCAATATTTGGGTCAGTAAATAATAAAGATTGTCACTTTTAGTTTAAAAAATCCCTCACAGAGGATTTGGGGGGTGACAAAGTCGATGGATTAGAAAAATATTTAACCCGCTGTCGGATTAACTCGAAACTCGGTACTACTAAAACAAAAAATACTTAAAAAAGTGATTTAGGGTTTTTCAAAAATGTACTCTTACGAAGGTGGAAAATTCTGCTGCTTGCTTCCATTAACTCGAAAATGGGTATAGGTCTTTGAGTCAAGTTTAAAACACATCCCAAATTCCCAACAGATTTTTCAAAATTACTCTCCTGGGGGGGTAAAAAGCTGGGATACAGTTTATTTGAAAAATCTGATCCCTTTGAGCTACAAACTAAAAAAAATGGGCCGAATACTTATTTATATCTAAATAAATGATAAAAATCATAAACATACATTTTCGAAATTATAAGGGGAAAGTTCGAATTTTACGCGGACGAAGTCGCGGGCAGAAGCTAGTAATACATAAAGCACTGAAATCTCGTGTTTGTCATGTCGCCACATCAGTACATTCTCTTCTCTTCTCTAGCCTTTCGCCACCCAATGCTGAGTGTACGTATCCTGCAATGTACGCCACTCTTCTGTCTCTAGCCTTCCTAAGACAGAGTCGTCCAGCAATCTTGCATCCGGACAAAAGAGGGCGGGTCGCTGTGTCCTGTGATGTGTGTTGTGACAACATGTCACGCAATAATATTAAGGTACCTACAGCATAAAATTTTATTTGATTTGAATGTGTATTATTTTGTTTTGTATGTGTGATTATTATATCAATTTTATGTTTTCTAATGTAATCATAGAATAGAATTTGTCTGAAAAAAACTATTTATAATTATTTTTTTTATTTTACATATCTCGGGACCATAGAGTCCCGGTCCTTTGGAAGGCGTACGAGGGGCCAAAGCCAACTGGCAGAGGCCCCTTAGGAAATTTTAATGAAATACGGCACGGGCGGACGATTATCCCGACGACGAGTGTTCACTATGCAAGTGCACCCAAGGATAACCCCCGGTTGGTGTAGGACTATTGCAGGATATGGAAAAATAAAAAGTTGGACTATTGGTTTGGGTGGCTAAAGTGGACTGGTTACCAAGAACTATGATGACCCCTGCCTGATCAATGTTTTTATATAGACGGATAAAATGGCAGGGGGTGACTTGCACACTCAATAATGGGCCCCCGGAAACGGTTGCTAGCACATAGTGACGTAGCGACAAGAGGGACACATGTCCTGAGGTGCTTATGAGGAGGAGTGGAGAGGTCTTTATTATTATAAAAACTTACTCTTATCATAATAACTCATATTATCGTTACATCAATTTCACCAACAATTAACTCACTAACAAGCTACCTACCGTAACGACTTTCCAAAATGTTCACTTTCATCCTCATAATACTTTGATTAATGTAATTAATACAAATCTATGTAAATACGGTGTGCGTGGGCGCAACATCGTGTAACTACACCTTCCTGTCTTGACGTCGTTAAGTTCACCAGCTCTGTGGAACAATGAAAGACCTATTATATTCTAAGGTTATCATAATTATATTATCAACATTTCTTTGCTAAATATTGTAAAACATTTTTAAAGACTAAATAGGGTGTTTCTTGCTCATTCTTCTTTATACGAATGGGAAGGGGTAGCTAGAATCAAATTTTATTTTCTTGTAAATTTTACCCTACAAAATTGGCCTTTAATGGCCTACTTGAAATGTACTGGTATATTATTATGGTTAGAATTTTTTTTATTGTTTAGATATATTGGGGGCATTAGTTAGATATTGGAGCTATGAGTGTAAGAATTATTTTTCTAATATGACCAATATTTAACAGTTATCATCAATCAGTCAGTCGCTCCATGTAAAATACTGGTATTCAGCTGCATCCGGTTAGACTGGAAGCCGACCCCAACATAGTTGAGAAAAGAATAGGCAGATGATGATGATGATGATGATCATCAATCATCATTCGATCTAAAGATCGCTCTTAGCGATAAGACCGCCCATTGTGCCACCCTTAGTAAAAATTATATAATTATGTCTGTAATCTATATAGTGTACCTACATAATAGAGAGTAGGTATTCTATTCTATTCTAAATACATCCACAGCTGGGCTTAGGCCTCCCCCCAGCATCACTACAATGAACTGGTTCTATGCTTCTCGCTTGCAGTGGATTCCAGCAACATAAAAAGCTAAAAGCATAAACCAAAAAAATTAGAGGACTAGAATAGGGTAGGAGAAGACCAAAGAAACTATGATGGACTGTGTGAATGATGATATGGTTAGAAAAGGGGTGACTACCGAAATAACGACTGATAGAGAAGTAAAGAAGAAAAAGACCGTTGCACCGACCCTTCAAACCGGAATGAGAAAGTTTAGTGGATAAGACAGAGATTAAAACAGAAGACGAACAAGCAGGTGATCGAGGAGGGGTTCAGAGGGATCAGACCGAAACAACTCAAATAAATTGGGATAAAGACAGGAGAATGATGATTATATTTGAATTAAGAATTTGAGATAATTTTCAAGTTATGGAACAACAAACTGAATGTCATACTTAACAAAGTTCAAATTCCATTGCAACCAAAAACTTATTAGGACCTTTTTGTTACAAATGATCACTTAAAAATCAACTTAGACTACATTCGAATAAAGTAGATAACTGATTAAGTGGCGATGGAATGTATATTATCTGAGATTATGAACACTGCTATAGAGAACCAGCGGGGCGTAACACATTATTAATCGAAGTCAGTTACATTTTGACAGTTCAGCAACATTCATTGCGTTATTTACGTGTTAAGAAGAATTTTTTTTCGAACTTATGAAGCAATGGATTAGCAATTTGCTTCAGATTCCAATTGACAGTGTATTACGCAATTAGGGTGCTGAATATGATTCTACAGTTGATTAGGTCAACAGCTTTTATGGAAGACTAGCTGCGACCCGCAGTTTTATCCGTATAACTTTCGATCCCGTAGGAATATCGGATTAAAATGTAGCCTATATGTTAATCCAGGCTGTCAGCTACCTCCATACAAAATTTTATCAAAATTGGTCCAGCCGTTTGAGCGTGAAGAAGTAACAAACTTATGAACACACACACACTCAAAAACTTTCGCCTTTAATATTAGTGTGATAAACTTTACTTAGTACAGGCTAATTCGTAACCATATTATTATTATTGCAAAACCCACAAGCCTATAATAATTATGCTATAAATATTACAAAAGTTCAAACTAGAAGTCCTCGGACACTCAGACCGACCAGATTACTAATTGCAGAAAATCCTCTAAACCATTAACTCTTGGTCACAACTGCCATAATGTACAAAACAGACAGACAGACAAATCGCATCTGTATCTCATTGTGATTGATACTGTGATTAAACTGTCTTATTTTACAATATAAACGATAATTAATTCTATATTGTACGCATTTTCTATGTTCCTATGATTCTATGGTGAATGACGTCATTGTTTTGTAATGCATTCTTCGTTGATGCGCTTGCGTTGGTTGAAATGTCTGAAATGAACAGTCATGAAACAGGTATTGCCCGAATTATGGTAATTGGTTTGGCATTTTGTGACTTCAGTAATCGTTTCGGGTTGTATTTATAACTTAGTCCTTTCGTTTCTCCTCTATATTAAGAGCGTTAACGCCGTACGGCTTTTCATACAAACTTTCAAGCCCTTATTTTTCTAAATTAATAAACCAATTTTAATGAAACTTCATACGCATAAGCAGGATACAAAGATCTAAAAAGTTAGTAGAGAACATTTTCGAAATATCTTATTTAAAAAAAGATAACTGCAAATCTCTGTTTCTATGGAAAATTTAAAATCGGTCTAATTTGGCTGTAACACAATTTTTCGAAAATGTTCTCTACTAACTTTTTAGATCTTTGTATCCTGCTTATGCGTATAAAGTTTCATTAAAATCGGTTCATTCGTTTCGAAAAATAAGGGCTTGAAAGTTTGTATGAAATGCCGTACGGCGTAAACGCTCTTAATGTGCGGAAGTAGAATCTGTGGTGTTTTCTAGTCCTCCTATTTTTTGTGATTAATCTCGTTGTGAAATACCAGTTTGGGTGCCACAGTTTCAGCTTGCCGTCCGGTAAGGACCAGCCCCGGGTCGACGGTGCGTTGTGTTTCACGTACGCCTTAAAGAGATGTCAGCACTAACTGACGGGGTCCGCTAGGCCGATGCCTGCCAGGATCGCGGGTTGTTTGAAAGAGATACCGTGGCCCCTGGCACAGGCAACTGAAGGAACACGAGTGGGTTGCAGTCAGTAAAAGTCTGACACGCCCAGAGCGGGAGAAGTTATTTGATAATTACCCACCCAAAAACAAAAAAGGGGCGTCACAGTCTGCAGTGGCATTGCAACTTTGGTATCATTATATATTATACCAGCTGCGCCCCGCGGTTTCACCCGCATAAGTGTCCATCCCTTTGGAACATCGGGATAAAAACTATCCTTGATCCTTTCCCTCCCGGGACTCAAACTATCTCTATACCAAATTCATTCATATCATAACCGTATTTCATCTAAATTGGTTCAGCGGTTTAAGCGTGAAGAGGTACCAGACAGACAGACACACTTTCGCATTCTAATATTACTATAGTTTCGATCCCGTGGGAATATCGGGATAAAAAGTAGCCTATATGTTAATCCAGGGTTTCAGCTACCTCCATATCAATTTTTATCAAAATTGGTCCAGCCGTTTGAGCGTGAAGAAGTAACAAACATACACATAAATACACACACTCACAAACTTTCGCCTTTATAATATTAGTGTGACTATCATTATGAACAACAACTATCATCTCTATAAAATAACCGATAAAATTGAAGAGAGAAAAGTTAAAAGAATATCATATCCTTTGTCAGAAATCACAACCAAGAGAGCTGGCTGAGTTTTCACAAAAGCTCGAAAGTGACTTATAGGTAGACAAGAACGTTGGTAAGTTCAGCGTATCCTGTCTATCGTGGAGGTCTGCCCCGCTTGGGCGGAGCACCACAGTGTCCTCCTAGAGGCGATCGGCAGCGGCGGCGACCTCTCACGTCCGGCCCTGGTGCAAGCAATGGTCCAGAGCGAGAGGGAGTGGGAGGCAGTCACCTCCTTCTGCGAAGCAGTCATGCTAGCGAAGGAGATAGCGGGACGGCTCATGGAGAGAGCCTCCCGTCCCAGCCACCGCGGGAGACACCGCCAACGGTGGGCGCGGGCCTTCGGGCGGAGAGTAATGGAAACATCTGATCAGGACCAGGCCCGTGCTGGACGGCGCGTGCGTGTTCCACGCGCACCTCAAAGAGATGTCAGCAACTACAGAGAAGGGGCCCGCTAGGGCCGAAGCCTGCCGGGGCACCGGGATTGTCCGGAAGGACCCCGGAACATAAAGGGCTAAGGAAGGAACACGGGTGGGTTTTAGTCTGACACTCCCTTCCGCTTCACCCAGAGCGGGAGGGGTCATTTGATGATTTGCCACCCAAAAAAAAAAGCGCATCCTATCTGAGTATATTAGTCGGACTGTTAATTAGCTGCAAAAAAAAACAGCTTATGTGTGACTTAAATGTCTGAAATTGGTGTATTTTTGTTTTTTCGCGGCCATCAACCAAATCTTGTTTTTTACCGACTTCACAAAAAGGAGGAGGTACTATGTTCGGATGTTTGTATGTTTTTTTTTTTTCGGTATGTTTGTTCATCGAATACTCCGCCAATTGTCGACGAATTTTCAAAATTCTTTTTTTGTTCGAAAGTAGATAGTTCTGAGGTGGTCCCACTGTCACCAAGTTAGGATCTGATGATGGGATCTTAGAGAAATCGAGGGCAACCCTCAAATTTTATAGGCTCACTTATTGTTTAAAAAAAAAAAAAAGGGAAATAAATGAATTGAATTGAATTGTTTTTCGCATATTTTATGAAGTATCTTGTGTATTTGCGTATGGTTGTCACCATCTTAGGTAGCTGGGCTGATGATGGAAGGTACAACTCCTTAACAGTAAGAAGGTACTCGAAGAGGCAAGGACTGTTTTAGTAAATTGTTTTGATGTTTGGGGCATTTGCCACATTTGGTCTCATGATCATCAAGTCATGATCTGATGCTGCAGTCAGGATAGTCTGCAGAATACCTAACTCCTCGACAACTAACAGCAGATATATCGTGTTTAGGCTCATTGAAAAGGGCTTGATGTGTGGATAAACGTACTGTTAATGAGGAACACCGAAGTACATAGAGACCTTATGCTGAAGCCAGGAGCATCAGAAAAAGTACAAACCTTGAAATTACAGCACCGTAGTTGTGATTGGGCTCATTTTAAACAGAACTAAATTTTAAGTGCAATGTTGACATAAGTCTGGCCTGATGCTGCAGCCAGGATTATCAGTCTAAAAGCTAATAAATACTTCTTAAAGTGAAATACTTTTGCGAGTTTTTCTTCTGTATAATTATCCTAACAAAGGTTGCGGGTAGTGGCTGGATGAGAGAAGCGCAGGACCGTCAACGTTGGCGCAAACTTGGGGAGGTCTACGTCCAGCAGTGAACTGTAATAGGCTGATGATGATTTATAAAAGCCTCAATCTTTGCTATTCACGCAATGCCTTTTCGTCATGTGGTCTATTTAGCAATTTGGTAGGTTCCAAGTCGCATAATACAATACCATCCAGCGTCTTTACACAACTAAGCGCAACATAAACTTGGCCCTTAGCAAAATTTTATTGCCTAAGTCTATTACGGATTTGTTTAAGGTGGTGCCCTGGAGTTTATGCACCGTTACAGCCCAACTAAGTATAAGCGGCAGCATCCGTCTTTACACATCCCCATAGCCTTTAGTTGCCTGATAAGTTGCTGACACAGGCGCTATGGCGACTAACCCCTAGTACCGATAGTACTAACGTCAAATTTTATAAAAACTGAATCAGGTAACTCGCCAAATTCAATTTGATCGCGGCTAAGGGCAGGCCACTTAAACTTCGATACGATCCCCATTGCCCCATTCACCAGACCCTCAGTCACAGAAATGTTGCGTCTCAACATAACTCTAGAACCTATTCCCAGTTTTGACTCATGCATCAATCCACCACAGTTGTTTACGTCAGCTGGAATAACATTTGATGGTGGTCGTTTGCCCTAGGTTACTGTCTCTCGTGACTCATCGATAGCTCGTAAGGTGTAAATGCGACTTGACTGATGCAGTTGGTCCGTCATTTTTAACCGACTTCCAAAAAGGAGGAGGTTATATGTTCGACTTTATATATGTTTTTTTTTTTATTTACGTTCACCTATTACTCGAAGACGACTGGACTGATTCCAAAAATTCTTTTTTTGTTTGAATGGGTATACTCTCGAGGTGGTCCCATTATCATCAAGTTGGAATCTGATGAGAGGTTCTCATGGAAATCGAAGGAAACCCTCAAATTTTATAGGCAAAGCTATAGTGATTTGGGTATTATTTAAAGTAACTTGAGAATTTGCTCTCGGAAATCATTATTTGGTAAAGTGGAGCCGATGATGAAGACCACAAACTGATGGCCATCGGAACTACTCAATGACAAATATTTCACGGGTTGCGATTCGATAACTTTAATATGGTTACTAAGCAATTTATGCTCGTCACAATGCGTATGGTGAGTGGTTGTAGAGGAGTTCTTCTGTTTCTTACCAGGAGAACTCCTCAAAAATTAACGTCCCAACATCGGGAAAAGCAATATTTTGTAACATGTGATGAGCAGTTGACATTAGGCTATTGTAACTTAGATAAATTACAAACTGACCAACTAAAAAGTAAAAAATAAAAACTTTTTACAAAAAAAACAACCGACTTCCAAAAAACACTATAAAGTGAAAAATAACTTCAATTTCGGAAGTCGGTGGCGAAAAACTAAAACACAAATCCAAAGACACCGACTTCCGAAATTGAAGTTATTTTTCACTTTATAGTGTTTTTTGGAAGTCGGTTGTTTTTTTTGTAAAAAGTTTTTTGTAGTACAGAACAGTGTAACAAACGAAACTTATTTGACATGCATATCTCTAAACTCAGTCCGTTCAGTCAGTCAATCAGTAATTAAGAAGTGTCATTTTACTGCAGCTAATTAAAAGTCGAACTATAGTTTAGCTATCGTTGTAATTTATTTTGTAGGTACAAGCAAACTATTACATAGCGTTTAATTAAAGATACTTAGTAATGGGTAATACCAATGCCACCTGATTATCATGTGAAAGACATAAAAATATATTATGTGATTCCATAAATTCTACAACGAGATTTCTATGTAAATAAACATAAACGGACACTGTATCCCGGATCTACTCGTGAGTATTGCTCTGAATATCCCGGGATAAAAACTACCCTGAATTTTTCTCAAACTACCAAGCAACATCATCATCTGCCCAGCCTTTTTCAGACTATGTTGAGGTCGGCCTTCAGTCTAAACGGAAGCAGCTGAAAAACAAGTTTTTTGCATGGGGCAACTGCTTATCTGACTTCTCAACTCAGTTACTGGGTAGCATGATACTTGGTAAGACTGGTTGTCAGACTTTTAGGATTTACCTACCCGTACCTACGACCCTAAGGACTGTCAAAGATCAACGAATGACAGCCGGAACTTAATAGCTCATTTCGCAAAACACAGAAAAAGCGGCGGTCCTAAGCTAGTCCCTCGCGAAACACCGGGCCTTTGCTACATTTCCGAGGCACGGAGGGATGTCGGTATCGGGAACGACATTGGCAAGCGTTGCTTCACCCTGAAGATCGCCCCTGCGGCTGTTATTATTTAGCTACGACTCCTCCTAACAAGCTACCTATGTGATAATTTTCAATCACATCGGTTCAGCAGTTTAGCACTAACAATGAACCAAACAGACTGACAGAAAAATAAACTTTCGGATTACAATCTTAGTAGGAATAACATCGATGCAAGTTACAATAGGAGATGATTAGCATCTGTTATTAATAATGTGCCTACTAGCAATGTTAGTAAAATACTATTAGTGTAATATCATTAATTTGTTTCAGCCCACCTGGTGACCTAAGACTTTGTTTGACTACTGATGAGTGCTTTGTAGGCGAAGAATTACCTTTAATAGAATACAATGAACAATGACTAATGAACATGGTGAAAAATTACGAAAAAATTTTTAAAAGGTTCTTTTCGTTTCGTATTTTCGATTTTACATTGTAGGTAATGTTTATGTGAGCCTACTTAAGGAATCTTTTAGGAATGACACAACAGAAGGCCAATTCTCGTAATTTAAAAGTTCAAAATCTAGTCGCAGTCTATCTCGGAGACAAACAAATGTCAAAAACTTGTCAAAATGTAAGGAAATTAGGGGTATTTTTGACAGATTGAGACTGAGACTGTGAACGTTTTTAAAATTACGATCCCTCTGATCATATACGATAGCAGTACATTTTGTATTCAATTTATAATCGTGTCGTATCCTTGTACGAGTATTTAATGAATGTACAGGCGCCAGCACATCAAGCTACCCGAAACTGTCAAATTTTCCCAATCAACTTTGAACCTTACGCTTTAGCGATAAAGTTGAAAATCTATTAAAGAAATTTGACAGATTGTAGTAGCTTGAATTGCTGGCGTCTGTACATTAATAATAAAATAAATAACTTTCTTTTAACCATTGGAATAAAAGTAGGTAAGGTATTGTAATTTAGGTACGACCTGTGATTACCGCTGGCCCGGAACATAAAGGGCTAAGGAAGGAACACGGATGGGTTTTACTCAGTAAGAGTCTGACCCTATTCCGCTCCACCCAGAGCGGGAGGGGTCTTTTGATGATTTCAATTATAGCTGTTTTTCTTTGTTTTCCAGTAGTCTTTACCCATAAAAATAAAAACGGGCACGGAAAAGGAAAAAAATGTTGGACGAAACAGTACTATCAAATGTGTAGCGAACTTTGTGAAGCGACTGCGGATCAAATCGTCTATAACATTTTAGAGACATTTTTCTTCTGTAGCAAAGAATTTTCCTACCAAATTCTCACTGGAGAAATATATAGATTCGATAGATTAGATATATAGATTGTCTGTGTGGTGGCCGGACTTAAAGAATAGCACCACCCCATACTTCCCATGGGTGTCGTGAAAGGCGACTAAGGGAGACTGGAGAATGGGCAGCAGCGTTCTCTATGCATTACACCATCATACCATACTGCGATCGCCAACCCGCCTGCCAAGCGTGGCGATTATGGCAAACCCCCCCAAAATTGTGGGAGGCCTGTGTCTAGCAGTGGACGTCTTACGGCTAAAATGATGATGATGATGAGATATATAGATTAAATATAGAGCGATTAGATATATAGATTTCGATATAGGTGCGTAGTGGTGTCAACATCACGAAAGTAAAATGTACGGGCCTTTACCGAGCGCATACGCATACAGCCAAATTATAATAGGTAGTTATAATTTAATATAACATTTAACTCTTACAATTGTTATACAACCGTCACGCTAGGCCTATTTGAGGCAGAGTAGAAAGCCAGCATTGTTTAAATAAAGTAATTATTGTGAATGTAGATTTTTATAATTACATTTCTGCGTTGGGGTTCATAAATTGTAGATTAGGTTAAAATTATAGCCTAGTTTTTTGATAGTGTGTAATTATCATGATTTTAAATGGTTAGGGATTTTTTGTTTGTGAAACTTTTATTTTTAACTAGCTGAATCGAGCCGCCTCAGAATTAGATAATGTGATCGCGCATTTGATTGACTTCTACGACCTAAGTCAGGTCGTCTTCTCCTTGGCATTGTAAATACATTAAAGTATTCCACTAATACACTAAACTACAAAAAATGGTAAATGGTAGTACTTTCACAAAGTCACAAAGGAAAGAAATAACATATTTGTTTGTCGTCAAATATTTATTGTGAGTTCAGAAATTCATTTTGTGACTAAACTTAGAAAGAAATATCAAGCTACATAAAAAAATGTCTGTCTTGATAATAGACTAAAATAGAAATAAAATAAAAGAGTAAGACAAAACAATTGTATAAATCAAAGTTTACAATCTTATTACCTCCGTATTATTTAATTTCTGAACGCACCCTGTTTGACAGGTACGAACAGTTTGTATGGGAGAATAAAAGTGTTGCTTTTACTATTTTCCTTAGAACTTCTTCACATTTTCTCACATTTTAAACCTTTCTTGGACTTCTATAAATATTTCAAAACCAAAATCAGCCAAATCGGTAAAGTCGTTCTCGAGTTTTAGCGAGACTAACAAACGTCATTTCATTTTTATTTAAATAGATTTTTATATACTTAGATTTAACGAGTGCTTGTTTACAATGCATTTCAAATAAAGATTATATTATCATGTCTGTGTTGAAAGGAGCGTGTCAACAGTCCGTGTAGTCTTGAAAAAAAAAAAACAAAGTACTTCTGCATCAGACATTTGAAATTTAAAATAGAGGATACTTAACCATTTCCGGATATAAATATGCTAAAGCCGAAGTACGATAGCCGATTCTGTTATAATTTACATTGGAAAACTGCAACAATTCACCTGCGATTTTAACTCAGCGTATCGCAGTCCAATGCTGGACATACATAGACCTCTCCCAGGCTGCGTGTAAACACTGTCCTCCGCCTTCAGCATCCCGTCTGTCCCAGCCATATTTTTAAATTAGTCGGTCCATCGTCGCTAGCGGAAGTCCTACACTACGCTTGCCGATACGCAGTCTCCACTCCAGGACTCGTCTGCTCCACCGGACATCGGTCCTACAACAAATATGCCAGCCTATTGCCACTTACGGTTTGCTCTTCTGACAACTATCCTTGCGTGATGCACAAGATCGCGAATACCTTCATAAAATCCAGACCTACAACAGCAGACACAAACCACATACAAAAGGAAACCTAACAAAATAAAATACAGTCATTACTAACCAAACAATTACCTACATCAGCCTTAGCATGAATCCTAAAATAGTCAGCTAATTGATTAAACTGAAGCCTACTGAGGTCGCCTCAGATTCATTAAAGTAATTTAATTTGTGCTCACAAGCGTCCTCCAGTTCCCAAAATGGAGGGATTGTCAGTGGTTCTTAAAGATTTGACCTTGAAAATAAGATAGTTAAGCGTAATTATTTCATTTCAATTTGGATAAATGCCTCATTAACATTAAATTTTATCTTAAAAGTATTTAAATATACATTAGATATTATGTTATAATAAAAATAAATAATAATTTAAACACACAAAACGCATTTTTAAAGGCTTCTCTAATATTTTTTCAGAATCATTGGGATGAAAGAAATACTTATTATTCATTTGAGTTTTTAACGTTCAGGGTCTAAAAAGGCCACTTTGGCAAAATCATAAAAGGATGACATTAGGAATAATAATGGACAGTTAACTGTTAAGTTAATCGTATCAAATCCCATTGCTGAACTGCTGGCCCCCAGAACTTAGAAAATCAACTCTATGGCGAGGAGTTTTCTGTCTCCTTAGCAGTCTGTAATTTAGACCCTGTTTAATGAAGTAGACCCATATCTATACAAATTCTAATAAAGTTGAAGAGGTTGTTTTTTGATTTATTCCGGTCTGATCTCCTGAACCCCTCCTCCACCCCCCTCTCCTCGATCCCCTGCTAGTTCGTTTCTTCTGTTTTCATCTCTGTCACTTTATCTAGGTTTACTCTTTTTGACAGGTAAGTACAGTCAAGAGAAAATAAAGGTTTCATGATTTAAAAAATGAAATAAAGATTTTTTTTAAATAAACGTACACGTACTAATCTCAGGAATAAGTCTGATTTGAAAAAATATTTTTGCATTTGGAAACCCAATTCTTGACTAAGGCTATTTAACATCATGCTATGCTCCTTATACTTAAAGCAAAATAGTCAGAAAAAACACTAAGTAAAAACGAATTAATAGCGCGGGCGATGCGATGCGACAGGGTGGGTCGGGGGTACATGAAATTTCACGCATACAAAATTGCGGGCAAAAGCTGGTTTTAAATAATAATATTTCTTATTTAGGTTACATTTTGTTTTTCTATTTTATAGCTTGAGAACCACTGTGTTGAGTGCAGCAGATGTCCAAAATACGCCATTTTTGTTCATACGCGCTTCTACCTACGTATGTATTGTTTACCGATACATTGTTTTATAACGTAGGTTTTGTTTTTGTAAATGATTCAATATCTTAATTATGAGATGAGTAATGAGTAGCGTAATTAAATGTTATATTGATTGGCAATAAGTTAATAAGTTTATCCTGATGCTCATTTTCTTTTGACATTATAATTGATTTGCTTGTAGAACGTATCTTTATACTAATACTTATAATAAAGCTGAAGAGTTTGCTTGTATGAGCACGCTTATCTCTGGAACAAACAATCAAATTAATAAATATAAAGGAAGGATAATGGCTATTTAGCCTTCCTCCCCCCCTCCCTCCCTTCTTCGTCCTTTTTCTTTTTGCCTTCCTTTATTTATTTATTTTTCGTTAGGAGCGAAAACGAAGTAAAACCGCGAGCAGGCGACGGGGAACGGGGTCGGCAGAACAAGAAATTTCACTCGGACAAAGTCGCGGGCAGAAGCTAGTTATTATTTTATATTCGCCCACAAAAGTCCCTTTCTCTTTCATTATGACATTTTAACAAAGTTTAGTACACAGTATCTTCGAAACTTATTGTTTGAATGCCAATCACATTAACACAGATGATTCGCGCACATAAATCATCTTCTTAATAATCCTTTTATGTTCATACGTATTACCTGCGACAGGCGTAGTAATAAACTACCATCTTCAATATCCCACACCCTTAATGAGGTACCCATACATGCACATATTTATTTCAAATCCTTCAAATCCTCCTCATAATCTAATCACAAAAGGCAATGATGATTAATCTCATCATAACACTCAAGCGTAATTTAATGCCACTTCATACATAACACTAATGAATAATTCACCATGAAATCAAATCGCTTAGAATTCGTTCAAAAGGCTTGCCTATATTAATGCGAATTACCAAACAGTTAATGGCAGTAATATATGGCGAGGTAAAGGAAGCGCTGCTCAAATAATTTATGATATCTAATGTGAGATCAGAGAGCATATGCAACCTGTTTGGTCAGCCTTACTTTGTCGTAAGGCATATGAGGAGTAAAGGTTCTGTCCTATATAGGATTGGATTTACGGTGGCGTTATGATTGGTTCTAATTGTTATATGCGGCTCCGGTAGCCACATATAACAATTAGAACTTAGGTGATTTTTGCAGACAATCATTAACTATTATCTGCTACCGTTACCACTGGGCCACCATTACTATCACGTGGCTATTAAATAGCCACGTGATAGTAATGGTGGCCCAGTGGTAACGGCCACGACTTACGAGTTGTAGCTCGTAGGTTCGAACCCAGACAGGCGCATTACTTTGTGTAAATTATTTCATCACCACTGCTCTCAAAACGGTGAAGGTAAACATCGTGAGGAAAACGGCATGTCCTAGAACAAAAAATTCGAAAACATGTGACATATAGCAATCCGCACTAGACCCACGTGGCGATTACGGCCCACTCCCTCTCACCAAGAGGAGGCCTGTGTTCCAGCAGTGGGAACATTATAGGCTGACATAATCATAATATAATAACAATAATACTCTTTTGAGTATCCACGGAGTTTCTTGTCCGTTCTTCTCCATAGAGATCTACGTTTTAAAACAGGTAACTAGCTTCAACGTTCTGTCTAAACCCGAGTCCAGACGTGTGTAACGTAATGTATCGTGTAATGTAACGCGAATTCTGCGTGTAGACGGCAACAGAACCATTACCACGGCTACCACTGCTCTCGATTTACTATAATATTCTATTGCAGTGTCATCTCCATACCTTCTCAACCAGTGATAAATCCGATGTTTACATAACGACGTTGGACAAATACATCAGTAGCACAGAGCTCATAAGTTAATGAAGTCACATAAATCTTTTCTTTACAAACTATGACACATTATAAATGATTCTACTTAATATGTCTGGCGCCTGGTATTGAGTAAAGACGTCATAACTTGTGTAGTTTCTTCTGTGTCTTGCTAAGGAGTTGGAGTCATCATTTCAACTGAAAGACATCAACGTCGTCGTACTGGACATAGGCCTCATTCAAGCACCTTCACTTCGACCGGTCCTGTGCTTTCTGTATCCAGCAGATTCCTGCGGCCTTTACAAGGTCATCGGTCCACCTTGTGGGCCGCCTGCAAACGTTTCGTCTTCCGGTACGCGGTTGCCAATACAGAACCTTTTGGCCCCATTGGCCATCTGTTCTGCGAGCAATGTGCCCTGCCCACTGCCACCTAAGTTTAGCAAATTCTTCGCGCTATGTCGGTTGCTATCGGTTATCATGGTTCCCCTGCGGATCTCTTCATTTCTGATTCGATCACTTGGACTTCGAGTACCTATAGGTATTTATATTTTAATTCATCATTCTCCAGCCTTTATCTTAGTGTCGGCACAAACGTTCTTCGTTTATTTCTTCCATTCATCTCTATCAGGAGTTATATCAGTGTTCTCATCCTTTGCAACGTCTTGTACGTGGTTGTTTTACATTTATTAGCAACATTTTTGTGTTATAGCTCTGAAAATAGTTAAATGAAAAGGGGATTGCAGGGGAGAAGGGGATTAGACATTTAACCCTTCAAGCTTGTCTAATGCGGGTTGATGGGTAAACAGTGAATCTACTCACTCGGCTCGTGGGTGCCGCGGTTAACATTAATATACATGGTCACCACCCTAAGTTCTTACGCCCATTGTCCAGCTTAGGCCATTTACAAACGGTGGCAGTTCGCATGCCCTAAGTTGGTTTTTGTTTACTATGAGTTGTAAGAGTGAACGTTTCCCTTAATCGACTTTTACGACCTGCGCGGGATAATAAGCAGCTGAAAAATTCTATGTTTTTCTTTTGCTCCCAGATCTGCATGGTATAAGAATAAAAGAAAATTTCATTTGACCCAGGCACAATTATTAAGTATTGTTAGCCTCACGGCAAAAACTTCTTCATATACAGAACACAAGTAGTACAAGATTTGATCACAACTTTCTCGCTGCTTGAAATTACACATAGCTACAGTTCAGGTTTCCTGACTATCTCCATCATCATGTGGCGAGCAGCCCGTTAACTGCAACTAGCAAAGCTTATATATTATTATTTCTACTAACTAAAAGCGGTTCCGTAAATATTCACACCACTAAGACATCTAAATCAAATAAATAATATTTAGTAACCATTTTCAGTTACTTATTACTGTCATTCAGATTCCATACTCTGACATCTACCCCTTTTGCAACTCATAGCATTGCGATAGGTCTTAAATAGCATCAAAGTTTATCCACTATGGCAACACCGATTACAACACAGACTAATCTAATTTGTAAGTAAATCGAGCGGTTACTAACGTGGGATGGTCAGCTGCGTATTTGTTGGGAAAACAAGTTGCACAACATGTTACTTCTTCCTCTTCGTGTTGCTGGCACGACTTTTCTTCAGATCTTCATCATCATCAGCCTCTCCAATTGCACACCATTAAGCTCGATTATCGGCAACTCTCATCCAGCTGATTTTTGGTTCAAAACTTCACCACTTCCTCGGCGTTGTTCGGTAGCAGCGCAGAGGTCACTTTGACTTCAAGTTTTGGGACACAGAGGGCAGATTAGAAGGTGGAGCATAGCTTGCGACATAGCACTACATCAACACCCTGCTGCCGTTTCGTCGAGGTAGCCCCATTTTATCAGGTTGGAGTTACATCTTCCCACTTGTGTCTGGAGACGGTGCAGAGACTTCAAACATCTTGCTGAATAGAATAATCCAATTTGTAAGTAAATCGAGCGGTTACTAACCTGGGATGGTCAGCTGCGTATTTATTGGGAAAACGAGTTGCACAACATGTTGCTTCTCCTTCTTCGTGTCGCTGGCACGACTTTTGTTCAGATCTTCATCATCATCACCCCACTGCTGGGCATAAGCCTCTCCAATTGCACGACACTAAACTCGAATCTCGGCAACTCTCATCAAGCAGATTTTTTAGCTTCTGATTTTTGGCCCAAAACTTCACCACTTCTACGGCATTGTTCGGTAGCAGCGCGGAGGTCACATTGACTTCAAGTTTTAGAACACAGACGGCAGATTAGAAGGTGGAGCATAGCTTGCGACATAGCACCACGTCAACACCCTGCTGTCGTTTCGTCAACATAGCCCCATTTTATCAGGTTGGAGTTACATCTTCCCACTTGTGTCCGGATGCGGTGCAGAGACCTCCAACATGTTGCTAATAACGGAATATTGCAGTTTTGTTGGCAACATACTACTGATCCCCATCGCTGCCGCGCTGTGCTGCCGCTGATGCCCACTGGTTGCCGTGGTGGTGACTGCCCCGTTGGTCTCGTGGATGCAAGCACGGCTGCTGAGCGTGGGGTCCTGGATTCGATTCCCAGGTCGGGCAAAGCGTTACTGGGTTTTCCTTTAGGAATTTCATAGTAACAGCCCGGAGTTTGGAAATTGGCGGTTTAATACCCCCGTGCCTCGGAAAGATCGTAAAGCCGTTAGTCCTGGTCGTGTCGGATTGTCGGCCCATCGGACTATCAGGAAAGGAACAGAGAGTGCACATTGTTTGCGCAAACACTTGCTCACTATAATATATTATCTTCTGCATACTTGGCTAGTCTAGGCTTGGCTTAAATGGTGTACATAATAAAGAGTATTCTATTTTATTCTATAAATGACCATTAAGATTACCACCGTGACGGAAATCGGTCGTGAGGATATTATTATTATTGTTCCGTATTCATGATAAATAAACAAAAGACACGACGTCGTGACCAAGTGGTTAAAATAAAATAAAATTATAAGTAATTCATTTATTTCGGACAACACCTAAGGGCTAAGGCTCCTCAACTTTTTGAGATGAGAAAAAATCCCCTCCGGCCGTTTTCGCAACTGGGGTTCGCAACCAGTTGCGAATTAAGAATTTTTATTCCTTGTTCGCAACTAGTTGCGAATCAAGAAAGCTTTTTCCTTAACCGCAACTAGGCATCTTGATGATTAATTTTACAATTTTGAAAAAATCACTGAACTCGCGCCACTGTTACCGTAATCGACACCGCGCGTGTTTTGTTTATAAGACGATTAAAAAAATACCCGCTTCAGATGTGTTCGGCTGTCCTCGGGATGTACTCGGTTTTAATGTATACCTATCCGATATGTCAGTGAGTGATGGCAAAGTATTCTGTTTGTGTTTTGTTTTCACTTCTGTCGACACTCCCGGAGTGCCACTGTTTTTAGTTAAATTAAATACTACAGAACATACAGTGGACTTGTGCAAGCGTGGTGATCAATGCTCATGTCATCTCTCTATGAAAAGAGGTGTTTGCTCTGCAGTGGACCAATTATAGGCTGGTATTATTATTATACACTAGCAGCGCTCCGCAGTTTCACCCGTATAAGTGTCGATCCCGTGGGAATATCGGGATAAAAACTACCCTATGTCCTTTCCCGGGACTCATATCAAATTTCATCTAAATCGCCTATGTGTTAATCCTAGTTATAAACTATCTGTGTGCCAAATTTCATCTAAATTCGTTCAGCCGTTTGTGCGTGAAGAAGCAGCAAACATATAAACACACACACTCACAAACTTTCGCCTTTATAATATTGGTGTGATACTAGCTGTTTCCCGCGACTTCGTCTGGGATCCAGAATAAAAAGTAGCCTATGTCCTTCTCCAGGTCATGATCTACCCATGTGCCAAATTTCATCCAAATCCGTTTAGCCGATTTAGCTTGAAAGCGAAACAAACAAACTTACTTTCGCATTTATAATATTAATAAATAAAAACTGGCCAAGTGCGAGTCGGACTCGCACACGAAGGGTTCCGTACCACAAGGCAAAAACGCCGAAAAAAACATGTTTGTTGTATGGGAGCCCCCCTTAAATATTTATTTTATTTTAATTTTATTATTTATTATTAAAGTTAAAATACAACTGAATATTTTGTGAATATTTCAAGTGCCTACCTGTTGCCATTTTTGATATCGAGCAAAAAAGGGCAAAAAAATCGCGTTTGTTGTATGGGAGCCCCCCTTAAATATTTAATTTATTTTGTTTTTAGTATTTGTTGTTATAGCGGCAACAGAAATACATAATTTGTGAAAATTTCAACTGTCTAGCTATCGCGGTTGTTGAGATACAGCCTGGTGACAGACAGACGGACAGACGGACAGACGGACAGACGGACAGACCGACAGACGGACAGACGGACAGACGGACAGACGGACAGACGGACAGACGGCCAGACGGACAGACGGACAGACAGCGAAGTCTTAGTAATAGGGTTCCGTTTTTATACGGAACCCTAAAAATAATAAAATATTATGTAAGGATATTAGTATGGATAAAAGCCTCGACATTGTTGCCAGCTACATTTTGATGTTGCAGAAAAAATGTTGCGCAATCATTGCTCAACATTGCTTTAAATGAATACCGGGCTTTATCGTGTCCAAAAGTTAAGGGTTAAGCTTATCTCTGGCTAAAACTAACGGTAATTGGTATGCATGAGACAGACATTTGATACATATTTTGAAGGAATTGGTAAGAGGTAATGGTTTAGACCAGTCATAATATACTGGATAAGATATGGCCGGTCAAAACTGTATGTAAAGAGTTGGCGTATATTTGCGGATTAGTGTCTAAAGCTTAACGTTAGATATTGAAATGCAGATGGATGCTGCTTTTAATCCATACTAATATTATAAATTCAAAAGTAACTCTGTCTGTCTGTATGTTACCTTTTCACGCCTAAACCACTGAACGGATTTCGATAAAATTTGGCAGAGAGATAGATTGCATCCCGAGGAAGGACACAGGATAGTTTTTATCGACATACCTCGCGGGCGAAAGCTAGTATAACTACATTTTGATTAAAAAATTATGATAGACTTCATCAACCTTAGTAAAAAAAAAAAATGAAAAATTTGTTTATTCTGCACAAACAAAACGCACATTGCAAATAAAAAAATATAAAAAATTTAAAACTGGCCAAGTGCGAGTCGGACTCGCACACCAAGGGTTCCGTACCACAAGGCGAAAACGCACAAAAAAACACGTTTGTTGTATGGAAGTCCCCCTTAAATATTCATTTTATTTTGTTTTTAGTATTTGTTGTTATAGCGGCAACAGAAATACATAGGTAATTTGTGAAAATTTCAACTGTCTAGCTATCGCGGTTCTTCAGATACAGCCTGGTGACAGACAGACGGACAGACAGCGAAGTCTTAGTAATAGGGTCCTGTTTTTACCCTTTGGGTACGGAACCCTAAAAAAGACAAAGTTGTAGTAGTAGTCATACCTAATCCTTAATACAGATAACTTTTTGCATGCGCTCTTTTAATAATTATGCAAAATCAGCCTATAATGTTCCCACTGCAAGGACACAGGCCTCCTCTCTGTGAGAGGGAGTCGGCCGTAATCCACCACGCGGGCCCAGTGCGGATTGGTAGATGTCACATGTCTTCGAATCATTGGTTCTAGGACATGCCGGTTTCCTCACGATGTTTTCCTTCACCGGTTTGAGAGCTTTGATGATGAATTTTTTTACACAAAGTAAAGCACCTGTCTGGGTTCGAACCCACGACCTACAACTCGTAAGTCGGACCCAATACCACTGGGCCACCACTGCTCTCTCTTTTGTAGGGTTCCGTACCCAAAGGGTAAAAACGGGACCCTGTTACTAAGACTTCGCTGTCTGTCCGTCCGTCTGTCCAACCGTCTGTCCTCCGTCCGTCTGTCTGTCACCAGGCTGTATCTCAAGAAACGCGATAGCTAGACTGTTGAAATTTTCACAAATTGTGTATTTCTGTTGCCGCTATAACAACAAATACTAAAAACAAAATAAAATGAATATTTAAGGGGACTTTTTATGGGGGGCCCATACAACGTGTTTTTTTCGGCGTTTTTGCCTTGTGGTACGGAACCCTTCGTGTGCGAGTCCGACTCGCACTTGACCAGTTTTTTTTATAATTATGAGCTGTAATTATCCGACTCCCAAAGAAACATAAAATCACACTAGCACCTAGGTTTCACCCGCATAAGTGTCTATCCCGTTCGAAAGACACGTGGCGCCATCTATTACCATAATAATGTTATTGTTGTTTTCCTCGGGAACAGCACTGTTTTTCGGGATGAAAGGTACCATAATATGTCCGTTTCTATACACCTGACAACGTATATGCAAAATTTCAGTATGATCGATTCAGTGGTTTAGGCGTGAAATGGTAACAAACAAACTTACTTTCGCATTTATAATAGATATTAGTTAAGAAGTTAGGATTACCGAGTCATTTATCAGTAGCTATGCTCGCTTCAATTGTTTTTAAAGGTTATGACAATCAAATCCGTAAAGCTCTAGTGCCAATCATCCCAAAAAAAGTGTCTTCTATATTTAGAGCCAAGAATATGAGATAATTTTCAAGTTATGGAACAACAAACTAAGTGTCACACTTAACAAAGTTCAAATTCCATTGCAACCAAAAACTTATTATGACCTGTGTTACAAATGGTCGCTCAAAAATCAACTTAGAATACATCTCACTAAAGTAGATAACTGATTAAGTGACGATGGAATGTAAAGTATCTGATATATACTTCACATAACGCTCCTCTAAAATCTAAATCAAGTTTCTTGACAACAAAAGTTTATCATGGATCGTTAGAAACATAACACATTAATATTTTTGTCAGTAACAAAACAATAAAGATCAAACATCTCATCTTATAACCCACTCTACCATACGTTTCCTTGACCTTTCCATCTTGCTATACGATTTCCAACCTTATTGCTTAGAAATAAGGACAATGAGATTGGGGGATTTGAAAATGAGGCTTTGTTTTGTTGTTAAAAAATACGGCATCCGAATTTGTTTGTGTTTGAATTGTATTATTATAATAAAACCATCAGGCCCAAGGCGGAATACGAGATAATCGGTTTAACTTTAAACTATAAAGGTATAAGTATGAACTGTATGGAGAACATGATCATGTATTGGATTTTAAATAGGAAACTGATATTTAAATGTGTTATTTTTGTAATCTTTTAACGCCCGATGGCGCACTTCTCCCAGTCTACTCCGACTTTCGACTTTCGGTATCTCGGTTCACTTGTGCAAAGCGATGGTGAAGTAGATCGGATGGTTAAGCACAGAATTAACACTGCGGATGGACGAAATGGCGGCAGGTCACGGGAACGATCTGCGACTCACGCATTCCCCTTAAACCTAAGGGGACGATATATAAAACCATGATTAGATCTTCTTCTTCTTGGTCTTGTATGGATCGGAATGTTGGGCCACAAAAGGGATGAATGAAAGGCAATGGCATGCAGCTGAGATGAGAATGCAAAGAGGGATGTGTGGTGGATGTGTGGTGACGAATGGATATAATAAGAAATGAGTACTTAGGAGGAAGTTTGAAAGTGGCACCGGTAACTGAAAAGTTGTGTGGAAATCGGCTGTCATGGTATGGGCATGTGTTACGGAGAAATGAGGAAAATGTCGCGAGGAAAGTTTTGAGTATGGATGTCGATGGCTATAAGAACAAAAGATCAAAGAAACGATGTATAGACTGTGTGAATGGTGATATGGTTAGAAAGGGGGTGACTACAGAGATGACGACTAATAGAGAATTATGAAAGAAAAAGACATGTTGCGCCTAACCCCAAATAAATTGGGATGAGGGCAAGAGAATGGTGATGAGTTTTGTAATCCTTTGATTCTATATTAATATTTGTGCATATCTATTAAGGTCCACTTATTCAATAGATGTCTGTGTGGACTTAAAGAATAGCACCACCCTGTGGGTGTCGTAAAAGGCGACTAAGGGAGACCGGAGAATGGGCAGCAGCGTTCTCTATGCATTCCACCACCATACCATACTGCGATCGCCAACCCGCCTGCCAAGCGTGGCGATTATGGCAACCCCCCTCCCTTTTGGGGGAGGCATATGTCCAGCAGCAGCAGTGGACGTCTTTCGGCTGGAATGATGATGATGATGAGTATTATTCAGAACCTCCCGGGCATAAAGTAACAACAGATCAGAAGCCTGAGAAACATTTTGATAATTTTAGTAATTTCCGTAATTGAAAACGTTCAAAATCTAGTTGCAACCTCATCTCAGCGAGAAACAATTTAAAAAATTTAGGGAAATATATTTTTGACCGATTGAGGCTGAGATCAGACTGTGAACGTTCTTAAAATTACGAGAATTGCCCCTCTGATAGTCACCTAATTGTGTCTCCTTGGTCAAGATTTGACAGGTCATCATCTGCCTAGTCTTTTCCCAACTATGTTGGGGTCGGCTTCCAGTCTAACCGGATGCAGCTGAATACCAGTATTTTACATAGAGCGACTGCCTATCTGACCTCCACAACCCAGTTACTAGGTAATACGATACCCCTTGGTTGTCAGACTTTCGGGCTTCTGACGTGTAACGACTGTCAAAGATCCACGAATCACAGCCGGGTACGTACAGATGGTCACCCATCCACAGACCAACTGCGGCAAGCGTAGCTTAACCTGATCGATCGATCCTGTGCGGCTGTTATTATTTAGCCACGGGCCCCTCTCAAGATTTGACAGGTAATTACTCGAATTTAAAGTTTCCACTTTCGGCAAGTGTTGTGTGGGTCGCCCGTGCCCCGCAGCTAGATTGACCGACGACCTTGAAAAGGTGGCTGCGATAGCTTGGATGCGGAAGGCGGAGGACACAGCGTTGTGGCGCAGCCTGGGAGTGGCATATGTCCAGCAGTGGACTGCGGTAGGCTGAGTTGATTGAGTGACTTTCGGGTGCTATGGTAGTGTTTGTCGTGTGTGTAATGGCGTCAATGTACGATCAAAAGGGAATTAAATGGCTTATTCCGTTTATCCACCCTAAAACAGCCACCCTTTTTTTTTGGGTGAGAAATCATCAAATGATCTCCCGCGCTGGGCGGAGCGGAAGGGAGTGTCAGACTCTTACTGACTAAAACCCACCCGTTTTTCTTCCTTAGCCCTTTATGTTCCGGGCCAGCGGTAACCCATTCGGACAATCCCGCTGACCCGGCAGGCTTCGGCCCTAAACAGCCACCCTAAGATGGGTGCTCGGAAACGCATGTCCAAGAATTCACCCTAAGCCTATAAATTTTGTTTATCCAACTAGGCCTAGGGTGGATTCTCGGACATGCGTTTCTGCGTATCCACCTTAGGGTGGAAATTTTGGGGTAGATAAACGGAATAAGTAAATTAAATTGAAACCAAAGTTCGCATTTTTACTCTAACATTTGGATAGTCTATTCTGACATCTGTAGGTACTAAGAAAAACAACAACAAACACGGATCTTATTATCCAGTACCAATAAATTCTCAACAAAAAACAAGTGAAATAATACAATGCATTATTCCGAACAACACAACATCAAAATAACACCAATTAATAACTATATCAATACAATGCAATTACCATTGTATACAATACAATTTTTTTCACATACCTACCTATCTATGAAATACAAAAATGCAGTAATGTCACAAACAATATTTATAACGCAGCTGCATTAAAATTCTTAAGATATTAATTGATCGAAATTCTTTAGATATCCCTGTTTTCATGTGCAATGATTTATGTGACATTTAACTTGTAATGACACATGTCTTGTCAGCCATAAGGAATTGGCTGCGAGGCTGTGACATTTAGGAGATGGGTTTCCACTGATCTAGTTGTTTGTGAAGAAGAGGGGTATGAACCATGGTGATAAGCGGAGCGGAAGGTACAGTTAAGTGGTCAATTTATTTCGATTAGACGCCGATTTCTCTTAGATAGGCCCGTACTCGATGTAGTCGCAAAAGAGAAAAAGATAGACCAAAGATCCTGTGATCATAGGTTCTATGATATATAAGACTTTACCGTAAGGTAATGTGTAACTTACTAACGGTATAAAAGAAGTGAAAAGCGATACAACCATCCATTATATAATCAGTGGGCTTAAAAAGGCCACTTTGGCAGAATCATTAAAGGATAACATTATGAATCATAATGGACAGTTAATTGTTAAGTTAATCGTATCAAATCCCATTGGTGAAAGATTATTATGTTATTTTTTTTTTGGCTGTGCTAAAATACCAATCAATCCAATGCAAATCCAATCCCAATCTCTTTGATTATACCTAGGTAGTGCAGCGAAAAAAGAAAAACACGGACTGTCTTCGCCATAATTATTATGATTCATAATGTTATCCTTTTATGATTCAGGCCCCCAGATCTTCTTATGGAACAATTCTTTTTAACTAATCACCGTGCTTTAGAGGGTTTTAGATTCGGGCTTCGGGCTAGCCTCTAATAAGAAAAATGTTTATGTTTTTTCACGACTGAACGCCATTTATATTTTACTTTTGAGAACAAAAACTTAAAAAAATATATTGAGTTTGTGCTTTTCCTTTGCGAATCCCAATATTTTTTCTGTCTTTCTTAAAAATAAATGCTGAAATCCATAGTAATCCATACTAATATTATAAATGCGAAAGTGTGTTTGTCACCTCTTTACGCTTAAACCGCTAAACCGATTTAGATGAAATTTGGTATAGAGATAGTTTGAGTCCCGGGAAAGGACATTGGATAGTTTTTATCCTGATTTTCCCACGGGATCGACACCTTATGCGGGTGAAACTGCTAGTAAGTAATAAATGCCGACCACATCTAGTTTAAAAAAAAAAAGTTTGATGTGTAAAAGTGTTTGTACCAACCTACTTACAGAAAATAAATCATTTATCATTTAACGAAATGCTGAATAAATGCTGAAATTATGAGAAAATTCAGTAGCCGCTAGCCGTAATAAACGGTCTACCCAATATTAATCGCTCCCCGCTCCGCCTATCACTAACCGCACAAAATCCACACCTACAGCCAAGCCTGGGGCACCTATAATTTCAATACTTTAATTAAATTACGTAGAATCGCAATTATATTGTAATTATTATTCTAACGTTATTATACAGAGGTCGTCAAGTTTCAATGCGTCTTCGATCCGGAACTAATGGTCTTCAATGGATTTATAAACAAGATCATATTATGGTTATAATGAATTGATGTCTGCAGATCCTGATATTAATTGGTTTTTAATGCTAGTATTATGGTTTAAAGCCTATTTATTTATAGTGATGATTATTAAACGTGGTGATGGCAGATGGCAGTGTTTTGCAGATTGCAGTAAAGCAGATCTCATTAACTCAAAAACACAAAATGAATCAAGAATGAATAACAATAGAATAAAAATAGACGATTAAGGTATGACAGTTTGGGCTTGCGGGCGGAGAGTAATGGGTAGCTCACCGTCCGATCAGGACCAGGCCCGTGCCGGACGGCGCGTACGTGTTCCACGCGCGCCTCAAAGAGATGTCAGCATCGAGGAGGGGCCCCTCAGGGCCGAAGCCTGCCGGGTCAGCGGGATTGTTCGAAAGGGTTACCGCTGGCCCGGAACATAAAGGGCTAAGGAAGGAACACGGGTGGATTTTAGTTAGTAAGAGTCTGACACTCCCTTCCGCTCCACCCACAGCGGGAGGAGTCATTTGATGATTTCCCATCCGCAAAAAAAAATCAAAAATGAATTTATTAAACCGTTCCAAAGATGTTGGATTTCGGCAATTGGCATCTTTCATTTCCCTACCATTAATAAGAAGGAGCAGATGAACGTTCATTCCTATGTAATTTGGCCATGTCAGTGTCGTGTGAACGTGGAATGAAACAAAAAATGACTATTCACTCCAACCACATACACTCGAGTAAAGCATCTGATATGAGCTTTTCTTGTTTACAGCAGGTTAAAAAATCACTACTAAACTAAACTAAACTGTAACGGAAGGCGCCGTAAATAAAACGGAATTTAAACCGTCGAAAAGCAAATAGCAAGATTTCTGCTTTTTTTCCTTATATGAGGAGAGATCTATTCGGTGCAATGAGACATTTCTAGACTAATGTTAATAATAACCAGTGATCGGAATAGGTAGAGCTATTTACGTTCATTGACCGCAAACATTGATGTTAATATGGATATTCCCCGGGATTCCGACTGATAGTACGGGATTTTTACGGGATTTTATTGTCGTTAGAGTGACGCACCTGTTTTTGTCTCTTTCTGCGCCACTAGAATTCAATTCTTTACCAACAGTAACTTCGAAACTAAACTTAACTTCGTAACTAAAAGAGAATGTCCATATTATTTTAACCTATGGCAAGTACATAAAACAGCTCTACCTATTCCGATCCATAATAATAACAATAAGTAGTAATATTAGTAAAAATATTAATGTTAGTGTTAATAATGATATTACAATTAGCAGCATTTGCTACATAAGTCTATGTATGTATACAATTAAAGCTTCTTCTGTCACCTAGGGTTTACTTAGTTTATTACGTAAGTAACCGCAAAAAAAAACTGCTTTAAATTCATACCTACGAAGCCCGTTTTTATACACCATCTTATTACTTAACACAAAAGTATAAAAATATACAGAAACTAGACTAATAGGTATTCATGAGCACTGTAGTAATTTCACTAGAGTCATTTCATCAAGCAATTAATTCATCATTCTAAAATGATTTCTGTGACGTGTGATCTTTTTAGGGTTCCGTGCCAAAATGGTAAAACGGAACTTTTATGGTGATACTAAGTCTGTTTGTTTGTCTGTCTGTCTGTCACAGCTGGTTATCTCAAAAACTACTAGTGCTATCAACTTGAAATTTGAAATAGTTTTAGATGACGTTTGCCCAACTATTTTGCAATTATGAAAGAAATAAAAATATATGTATATTTTTTACAACAGGGACTGGAAGAAGGTCAGAAAAATTCTAAGTGAGGCTACTAGGGCATGTGGGGTAGGTATCATATGAAATAACGCAGTTTGCACATGCTCAAACATATTTTCTTTTTTTTAAGCCGCATAGTTTTTGACTTTTGATGAAAAATGTAATCGGCCTCGAAACATATCATCATCATCATCATTTCAGCCGAAAGACATCCACTGCTGGACACAGGCCTCCCACAAAAGGGGGGGTTTGCCATAATCGCCACGCTTGGCAGGCGGGTTGGCGATCGCAGTATGGTATGGTGGTGGAATGCATAGAGAACGCTGCTGCCCATTCTCCGGTACGCCCCTTAGTCGCCTTTTACGACACCCACGTGAAGTATGGGGTGGTGCTATTCTTTAAGTCCGGCACCACACAGACAAACATATGATGGTACGAAACCCTCGGTGCGCGAGTCCGACTCACTCTTGCCTGCTTTTTTACTTTTAATTTTGAAGCAGTAATGACCTTGTGTTCATGCACTAGAAAAGTCTTCATATACCAGTAGAGCTCGCCCTGGAATGTTTTAGTGCTTTTCCACAATTCATGACATGATAATAAGTGTGCTATTGTGCACACTTAATATCATGTCATGAGTGTCCTGTCAGCTGCACGTTAGAGGAACTGATGAAATCCTTTCAGACTGTCATTGACATCCATAACACTTCCATAATCAGCCTATAATGTTCCCACTGCTGGGACACAGGCCTCCTCTCAGTGAGAGGGAGTGGGCCGTAATCCACCACGCGGGCCCAGTGCGGATTGGCAGATGTCACATGTCTTCGAATTTTTGGTTCTAGGACATGCCGGTTTCCTCACGATGTTTTCCTTCACCGTTTTGAGAGCAGTGGTGATGAAATAATTTACACAAAGTAAAGCTCCTGTCTGGGTTCGAACCTACGACCTACAACTCGTAAGTCGCGGCCGTTACCACTTGGCCACCACTGCTCTCTCTGCTGTCATTGACATGCTAAGAAGCAATCGGATCTCGCAATTACAGGTGACAGGCGATCATCGAAAAATTCGCCAATATAACAAACCTATCACAAAAATGTGTCAATTATTTTTCACTTTACTTATTTCTGACTCCGATGGGCTAAATAATGACAGGCGCACAGGTCGATCGATCAGGTTAAGCTACGCTTGCCGCGGTTGGTATGTGAATGGGTGACCATCTTTACCCATCCGTGCCTCGGAAAAGCACGATAAGCCGTTGGTCCCGGCTGTCATTCGTGGATATTTGACAGTCGTTACTGGGTAGTCAGAAGCCCGAAAGTCTGACAACCAGTCTTACCAAGGGGTATCGTAATACCCAGTAACTCGGTTGTGGAGGCCAGATAGGGATTAACTTGGCACCTGATACCTAAGTACAATTTCCTTTAGAATGTAGTTGAGGCTGCGGTGATCATTCAGCTTTTCTTGTTGACCCAAAACGACAAACAATTACCTATTAGATCGGGTCACAAAAAGTTTTGTGAATAAAAGACATAAACGTACACATCATCATCATCATAATTTCAGCCGAAAGAGGTCTACTGCTGGACATAGGCCTCCCTCCCCAAAGCACCTCCACTTCGCCCTATTCTGTGCTTCCCGCATCCAGCGGGTTCCTGCGGCCTTCACGAGGTCGTCGGTCCACATTGTGAGAGGCCTAACGGACACATACCGAAGGAACATAATTATTTAAAGAAAGAAAAAACGACGGGTTGGACTCCCGAGTACCGGCAGAAGTGAAAACTTGAATATTAACGTTGTGCATTTTTGATATTTTGGAATCTTACGAATTTTCGAACAGGTCACGTGTCCTGACGTGAGTTTAACATTTTTTACCCATTACAAAAAAAGTGTACAACGCCGCTAAAGAAGTTTTCACTTCAAAAACTTTGATATTATCATTGTTTCAAAAATTCAGAAATGCCATCAGAATCAGATTTCACGAGCTATCCTCATAATTAGCGTCTCACAAAGCAAAGCTATCGTCATTACAATCTCGGTTCAAACCTCGATACATAAATATCAGACAATGTCTTAACATCTCAATTGTTTTCTGATCATAACATTTCCCTGGTTACAGAGATGGTATCAGCAGACATATTGCGGGTGACCTCATAAAAATGAATAGGTGGCCTTCACCCTGGCAAAGAGTAGCCATTTTTAAACAGATGTGACTTTTTTTTCGTTATTATATGGTTTGTGCCTATTTGTCGGCTTGCTCTTTCTCTAGCTTAGGGTTATTCTGTATTAGTTTCATCCTAAATTCTGTACGATCTTCTTAAAAACTACTTTTTTTTCTCAGTATCCCAATGCTAGGCAAAAAAACTCCCAATTTTTTTAAGAATAAGGATTCTTCCAAAAAGAAAAATTATCGCAATTGTTTTAGTTAAAAAAATAGACGAGAAAAGATAAGAAAATAATGTGCAATTTGTTCAACAAGTCTATGTAAATTAAGTTATACGAGGCCTGCCATGCCTTTTAAGTTTTGTCGTTTGAAAAAAAAACGCAACTAGAACCTTATAGTAGGTACTTTTTATTGTTTTTCAAAGTATTCACCACGTAGCTTAATACACTTTTCCATTCGCTCAAACCAGTTATTCCACTCTAAAGTGGGGGTGTTCAAAATGGCTGACTTGAAAGCATCGACTGCTTCTTCACCGGACTGGAACCTTTGAACACGAAGACTTTTCTTAATTTTAAGAAATGTAAAGAAATCGTTAGGGCTTAGGTCAGGACTGTATGTAGAATAGTCAAGAATTTCTACTTTTTCCTGCTTCAAATACTCAATCGTTTGACGAGCGCTGTGTGAGCTTGCGTTGTCGTGGTGCAGGATGATGCGTCGCTTTGAGTTAGATTTTCGAAGTTCGGCGATGACTTGTGGTAAACAAACTACCACTACAACTCTGCGTTAACCGTTCTACGATCTTCAAGTGCAATAGTCGCAACAAGGTTTTTCTAACGAACGTGGCCACCATCTTCTTTGAAGTGCTTCGAGAACGAACAACTTTAGTCGGCTTTGGCTCGTCTTGAAATACCCAGATTGTAGATTGTCGTTTGGAATCAGGATCGCATATTTCGATCGGATTGTTGTTTGGAATCAGGGTTGTTGTTTGGCATAGATCTAAGATTCGTCACCACTGGGGATGTCGTAGACGTGATTTGACTCTCCTCGGTTGAACCTTTGCAGAGTTTTCTTACACCATTTGACGCGGGCCGCCTTTTGATCGTCGGAAAGCAGATGCGGTATCCAACGGCAAACTAGCTTTCTCACACCAAGCGCTTCATGCAAGATCTTCTGAATGGTTGTCCCTGAGATGCCTAATAGAGCCTCTATCTCTCGATATGTCTCATGACGATCTTCGAGAATTAGTTGTCTCACAGCAATGATGTTATCTTCAGTGAAGGCGGATTTTGGGCGTCCTTCGCGAGATTTGTCACTAACACTAGTATGTCCACGCTGGAATTCTAAATACCAGCGTTCGACAGTCCGCAGACATGGGGCTTCATCACTGAACACAGATGTTAGCTCTTCAAAACACTGAAGCCGTGTCAGGCCTCTTCTAAAGTTGTAGAAAATTATTGCACGAACATTTTCCTTAGAAAGATTCATTTTCGTACGTAACCTGACAGATTCCAATCGACGCTGTGACTAAACAATAGCATTAATCCTAATACTTTCAACTGTTTTGAGATTCAAAATTTAAACACATTCGAATATTGAACAGTTCCAAACTCAAAATTGCCGGGAAATATGGAAACGACAGAACATAAAAGGAAATCAACCTTTTAATAAGAAAAACCTATTTATTATACTGCTTATCCAGTGAGACAAGCAAAAAATCTAATAAAAACCCTTACTTCACATTTCACTAACCAACTAAAAAACATCTATTATATAGATAACCATAATAATTTGATGTGCAGAAGCCTCTAAACTAAAGTGACATTTACGAAAGCACAGTTCATTAAAGATTCCGTATTTCCATAATGTAGGTACTCATAATGACGGGACAGACAACAAACTGACATTATTTTGATTAGATTAGATTAATCGAGATCCACATTGATTGATCGAACGAAAGGTGATGCGGTGACATTTTGTTATTAGGAGTTTAGAATATTTCTTAACTTACAATAACTTGGCGTAAGACGTACGCACAAAAAGCTTGAGAGTGTACCTAATTTGTAAATAAGCTGTAAATATAAAGTTTCTACTTAATGTGTGTTTAATAGTATCGTATACTATTTTATTGCACTATTAATATATAAATAATAACAGCCGCACAGGTCGATCGATCAGCATGGATGAAGTGGGGGCCAAAATAGTTACTATGTGGAGCCCTGAGATAGCTAGAAGGCTTCGTGGAAGACCCCGTAGAATGTGGCGGGACGAGCTGGACAAACAAACGACCAGTTGCTCACCTTAGCCCTGGATTGCAAGCACTGGAAGTCATGTGGCTCTCCACTTGATCTCCCACTGCTGGGCAAAGGCCTCTGCCTTTGCCCGGCAGTGGGAAGATACAGGCTTACAGTAACAGCAAGTTAAGTATCTCTTGCTATCCCACAACGAATACCAAAGCTTTTATTCAAGCTTAGTTTTTGTTTGTTTTAAGGGTATTTTTAATTATGGAACCTACCCTGAAATCGCGAAAAGAAATTGGCTGTTTCCTACATAAACGCAAATAAAGTTAGGGGATAGCTGATTTTTTGAGTAATTTTTTGGGTTTGGCCCCATAGTAAAAGTTGTTCATAATGATGAATACAATGACCACTTAGAGATTTGGGTTAAACAAAACGATGATAAAATATAATAATATTTTTTAAAGGCAAAATTAATTTAACCAATCTTTTCTATTACATACTTTGACTTTAATTTGCCTTACAGAGTCAACACCACCGCAGGCACTTAACCGTAAAAGTTTTACTTTCCCTCTCACACCACTTAATCTTTGCCCCTCATAACCAAAAACACGCCAAGAATAATAGTCGGTCTGTAACAAATTACAACATGGCACAACAATGCAGATCTTAGAGTAGCTTCGTGAGATCTGCCGCTAGATGCATGTATGTACGTCCCACACTTGTTTCGGATGTCAGCAGAGTTCCAGGTCGTATTGTCGTGAGTCATGGTTCAGGAAGTGAATGGGTATTGTGATGACGTCTTAATTAGTTCTATCTGCTGTAAGATGAAGTGGTAAGGCTACAAAAAAACTGTAGTTTGGAATCAGTACGAGTTATAAGAGAATAGTTTATGATGTTACTTGCTTCCGCCCGCGGCTTCGCCCGCAAGGTATGTCGATAAAAACTATCCTATGTCCTTCCTCGGGATGCAATCTATCTCTTTGCCAAATTTTATCAAAATCCGTTCAGTGGTTTACGCGTGCAAAGGTAACATACAGACAGACAGACAGACGGAGTTACTTTCGAATTTATGATATTAAGTATGGATAGATTCTGTTTATGTCCATTAAAGATTGGTAGCCAAACGTTCAGAAGTATTGATTTAATCGATTTTCTTTGCCACAAACCACTGCTCTCAAAACAATTAAGGAAAACATCGTGAGGAAACTGGCATGTCCTAGAACCAAAAATTCGAACACATGTGACATCTACCAAACCGCACTGGGCCCGCGTGGTGGATTATGGCCCACTCCCTCTTACAAGAGGAGGACTGTATGCCAGTAGTAGGGAACATTACAAGCTCATTATTATTATTGTGATTTTCTTTGATGCATTCTGAAGTGAATCAATGATCATGTTCTTTTTCTTAGCGTGTCGTCACTTTCATCACACTTATATTATAAAGGCGAAAGTGTGCGAGGGTGTGTGTGTGTGTGTTTATATGTTTGTTACTTCTTCACGCTTAAAACAGCTGGAACAGTTTTGATAAAATATTCTATGGAGGTCTCTCACACCCTGGATTAACATATAGTCTACTTTTTATCCCGATATTCCCACGGGATCAACATTTACGCAGGTAAAACCGCGGGGCGCAGCTAGTAAAGTAATAAAGTAGCAACCAGGATTGGATGATAAGTTCGTCAAAATGAATAACTTATTACTTATCTTTGCCTCTTTATTTTTTTCGTAACTTTGAATGACAACTACCGGAAATGAGAAGACGATTACGATTCGTAAATAGTTCGAACGGTTATAAATAATTCTGACATTGATATCAGACAAATGAGAACATTAAAATAAATGGCTGATTTCTTGAGTTATTTCAATTAAAATACTAATCGAGTTCCGATACGTTATTGAAGTGTTGAATAATTCGCACTTATTGATTTCATTAATCAATCGAGTAGGTGTTTAAAACGATTGATTTATTAATTGTAGGATTTAAGTCATTTAAAAATTATAAGTAGCATAATCAGCTAATAATGTCCCCACTGTTGGGACATAGGCCTCCTCTCGGTGAGAGGAAGATGGCCAAGTCACACGTCTTCCAATTTTTTTTCTAGGACATGGTTTCCTCACGATATTTCGCAAAGACACGCAAACTCACACAGACGGTTTTCACACTGTTCTGAGGCCCCGCATCGCTTCGTTGATGTTCCCCATCCTGAACGTGCTCAGCCACAAGCTGGACAGCCCCCTTCTGGGGCACTGGGTTCAAGCACAAGTGCGTGTGCCCGGGGCCCCAGTGGGCGGTAAATACTTAAATTAATTTTTCTTTTATTAATTTTTCTTTTATTATAATTTTTCTTTTATTTTTTTGTTTTATTTCTTTTTAATGTACTTAACATAGTTTATAAGTTGTACCACCTACTAACAATATTATGGGCAAAATATGTCTGAATTAAAGAGATTTTATTTATTTTATATTTATTATTTCCCTTCACCGTTTTGAGAGCAGTGGTGATGAAAAATCTACTTAAGGCTTTACTTTGTGTAAATATTAGTTACTGCTAGGGTTCGAACCCACGACCTACAACTCGTAAGTTGCGGCCGTTACCACTGGACCACTACTGCTTATAATTTATTATAAGTAAACTAATTATAGTGTAGATAGCCACATAGGAGACGAGGACATGAATGTTCAATGGGTAGGAAAAAACCGTGGGGCCCGTGGCTAAATAATAACAGCCGCACAGGTCGATCGATCAAGTTAAGCTACGCTTGCCGCGATTGGTCTGTGGATGGGTGACCATCTTTACATACCGAGACCCCTCCGTGTATCCGAAAGCACGTTAAGCCGTTGATGCCGGCTGTCATTCGTGGATCTTTGACAGTCGTTACGGGTCGTCAGAAGCCCGAAAGTTTGACAACCATCCTTACCAAGTGGTATCGTATTACCCGGTAACTGGGTTGTGGAGGTCAGGTAGGCAGTCATTTCAAGTAAAATACTGGTATTCAGCTGCATCCGGTTAGACTGGAAGCCGACCCCAACACAGTTTGAAAAAGGCTAGGCAGATGTTGGATGTAGAGAAACGTAATGAATTATTTTCAGTGAAGAAAATAGCTACACTAGTTTCCCTTTTGGAAACCCAAGGTGCAGTGTTATACCCCCAGGAGTTAAGGACGCTCACATTTTAATGTTGCTGACATCGATATAGTCAGAATAGTTTATAGGAGACGGCTATAACTTCCCGCTTTCCCTAGAAACAGAATATCTGAATGAATCCACGAGGATTTCCAAATCACGAGTGTTTTAATTTGATGGTATAATTATGTTATCGATAAAGTTATAAGAGAGCTTTCAAACTTCGTCTTTTAGAACGAATCCTATAAATATAAACATTGCTTCAGATTAGAGTAGAGTATAGGTAAGAGTCCGGCACCACACAGACAACCACCCCAAAAGAATAGCACCACCCCATATTTCCCGTGGGTGTCGTAAAAGGCGACTAAGGGTCGTACCCGAGAATGAGCAGCAGCGTTCTCTATGCATTCCACCACTATACTAAACTGCGATCGGCAACCCGCCTGCCAAGCGTGGCGATTATGACAAACCCCCCCCAACTTGGGGGAGGCCTATGTCCAGCAGTGGACGTCTTTCGGCTGAAATGATGATAGGTAAGAGAAGTTTAAACGTCAAAGACAATAAGTCAATACCTAATAATCAGCAACGTCAATAAGTCTTTACTTATTGTCGTTTCGACTAATCATTGACAAAAGACTGGACTGGAAATCACACATAGAGAATCTCTGTAAAAAAATTTGAAGTTCTGCTTTCGCCTTGCATTCCCTAGCTTCAGTCGTGAATGTAGATACCTTAATTGCGGCCTGTCACGGCTTAGCTGCGTCTCACTTAAGATACGGCATAATCTTTTGGGGAAATTCTACTGATTTCAACATCGCATTCAAGGCCCAAAAGAGATGCATTAGGTCAATGTTTAGGCTGAAGACTGTTGATACTTGTAAACCGTATTTTATAAGATACAAGATCTTGACTTTGCCTTACCTGTATATTCTCGAAACTGTAATGTTTGTTAAAGCGAATCCCAAATTATTTCCACGCTTACAGGATGCTGTCCTACGTAACAGACGGGATATGAGCATAATTCGCGTATATCCTGCTAAAACTGCACTCATGCGCAAAAGTATCATCTGCATGGCCCCAACTATCTTCAACAAGCTACCTAAGCATTGGAAGGAGCTAAGTATCAATGCGCTCAAACGTCACGTAGTTGATGGTGTTTTTATCGCAAAAGGCATATTATAGTGTGTCTGAATTTTTGGTCGAAAAACTTGTCTGACATTAGTTTTATTATTATGTTTATTAATTCTATTGATTACTAGCAATGTGACTCAAAATATTTGTACGCCAATATTATAAGGCTAAACATGATTGGACTAAGTACCTATAATGGAATTTATTATCATCTTGCATGCTCTTGTATGTATACCATGTTTATACAAATAAATAAATCTTATCTTATCTTATCTTCGTTGGAAATAAACCAAAGTTTCCTTACGGTCGTTCGTTGTTTCTGTAATGAGGATGCTACCATTCTGCAGGAGACTTTTTCAGGTGTTACCTACAAAGTGTTCATCTAGACGTAAGACGGAAATGCTATGGGTTTAGAAACTTTACCTAGCATTTTATTCCATAGTACCAGGAAGCATGCTTGTTTAGTGCAGTGTTGGCTCAGTGGTAATGGCCCCGACTTACGAGTTGTAGGTCGTAGGTTCGAACCCAAACAGCACTTTACTTTGTGTAAATTATTTTATCACCACTGCTCTCAAAACGGTGAAGGAAAACATCGCGAGGAAAACGGCATGTCCTAGAACCAAAAATTCGAAAACATGTGGCCCGCGTGGTGGATCACGGCCCACTATCTCACCGAGAGAAGGCCTGTGTCCCACCAGTGGGAACATCTGTAGCCTGATTATGCTATGCTTGCTTGTCGTACTAATTAAGACTAATAATAGTTATGTTACTGTTGTTGTTGTTGTTTAGCTCCCTTCATCATCGTCATCAGCCGAAAGACGTCCACTGCTGGACATAGGCCTCCCCCAAGCACCTCCACTTCGACCGGTCCTGTGCTTCCCGCATCCAACGGGTTCCTGCGGCCTTTACAAGGTCGTCGGTCCACCTTGTGGGAGGCCTTCCAACGCTACGTCTTCCGGTACGCGGTCGCCACTCCAGAACCTTTCGGCCCCATCGGCCATCTGTTCTGCGAGCAATGTGCCCTGCCCACTGCCACTTAAGTCCACTGCCCTTCAAAATGGTTGAGCTGAATGGTGCTGATCTATGCGTCATGTTCGTGAACGGGAGCCGTCAGTTGGGGCTGTTTATCAGTTAGCTGCCTCGGCTTATTTTTTATTATTTTATTTTTGGATTGTTGTTTTCGTACTATTGGCTGAACTCTGGACGCTTTTAACGCGTACGTCTTTTTTACATCGTTCTCACATATGATAATTGTAAATTCAACATTAATGATGTAACTAATATTTTTGTAAAAATGTTATTTAAAAGAGTATCCATGGAGTTTCTTGCCCGTTTTTCTCTATAGGTACCTACGCTTTGGAATGGGCTACTAACTTCATATTTTCTGACTGACCGACTTCTTGACAATTCAATGTGCCTGTAAATGGTTTAATTGAAATAAATGGTTTGAGTTTGAGTTTGTTATTAGATCTTGTTTATTAACAACCATTCGTGTAAGTGATGTAGGTGTCGTAAAAGAATAAATCAAATTTTGAATTAGGCTTTATGACTAGGTGTGGTTAAATTTCAATGTTCAATGAGTAACATAATGTGGATCAAATTATTCTGATTATGCAAAAGTGCCTAAAGTCAAGTGAACGAATCAGGTTACATGTTTATGCGCGTCCTTTCTATAGCACTCCTTAATTCGAAGTAACTTTGCGTAGATAATTAAATCACCTGCATGTTGTAACAAATAGGTGCCTGAGGTGGTCTAGCAATTTTAACACCAATTCCTATGAGCAATATTTCGTAGTCGCCATTTACAACAGCCAAAAGGGCATGCTTTGCTTAAGCAGTCGGTTGACAGCAATGTTCTTTTTTATTATTTACTAGCTAGTAAATAATAATAAAAATAACGATCCCGTAAGAATATCGATATAAAAAGTACCCTATTTGTTAATCCTGGTTATAAACTATCTGTGTGCCAAATTTCATCCAAAACCCTGCAGTAGATTTTGCGTGAAACAGTAGCAAACATCCATCCACCCTCACAAACTTTCGCGTTTATAATTTTATTATACAGGAAAAGTTTTTAACCAGTGCGCAAATTTTGACATAATAAACTTGAATATATTTTAATAAACACGTATTTTTTGTTTTGCTATGTTTCAATAGTAAAAAATTAAGTTAACGCTTACGAGACTTGTTTACTCAGAAATTTATTTTATGGACGTCGCTTGCCAGTCCGTCGACCGGTCGCCCGATTCACGCCGCGCGTCGACCGGTCGCCTGACGCGCCAGCTGCTATCGAAGTACCTACTCACGCGCGCTCGCTCTATGCGACGGCGGATTATTGACCCCGGTTTAGCGCTACAATTTTTTAAGTTTAGACTGTGTAAAGTTATTTGTAAACGTAATTTTTCGTAAATTCCAATTTATCCTTCATACTTTCATGGGCTTAGGACCATCAAAATGCAGAAAATAAATCATAATAAGTAAGAAAGTAATACGTTTTAGTCCATTCAAAATAAAACATTTAGGTATGATAGGTACGACATGATACAATTTGCGTCAATGTCTAATCAAAGAGAACCTAAGACACTAAGATTGTTTATAATTTCTTCTTACCTCTACATTTTATTAATCACAATAATTTTAGGTATTGTTCGAAGTGACCTCCTCCTTTTTCAAGGCATAAACGTGCACGTTTAAATAAGTAAGCATTTAGTTTGTTTAGGACACTAACACCACTTTTTACTTCATTGAAAGCGTTAATTATTTTTTCTTTCAAGTCATCTAGGCTCTTTCACTTGTTTCATACACCTTGGTTTGCTGCTAAAATTGTCCTCTCATTAGGGACCGTGGGATTGAGGATCCTTCGGGCTCGCATACGCGGTACGCTCTCCCTTTCGTATCTTCTTCGTGCTGCTCGTAAATTTTCATTGCTTAACAAATACACTCGCACCATTTCATAATACTCGCGGTGAGTAAAATGAGACATTGTCACTACGCTAGTCTAGTACGCGGCACGCGCGCAGGGACGGCGAACGGACATCCGACTTCCGCTTCCGCAAGTGACGTACTGCATGTGCATGCGTTTTGTTTATCAAACGCCGGCGCGGCGCCGCATGCCCCCGCACCCCCGTCCCGCGCCCCCGTGGTCCTGCGGCCGGCGGGCGGCCTTCGCGTTTTCATTCATGCTCATTCATAGTATTACTATTAAATTATATCCATGTCTTGCTTATTTCAAATTGGGACAAAGTGGAAAAATGAAAAAAAAAAAAAGTCATAAACTAAAAATGGAAATGTGTTCTATTGCTTAGGTACACTGAGCCACCAAAAAAAATTTGCGCACTGGTTAAAAACTTTTCCTGTATAATATTATATATATTATATTTTTTTAAAACAAAATTAATAAGTGTTTTTATTATATTATATTATTAGTAGGACTAGCTGCGGTTTCACCCGCGTAAATATCGATCCCGTTGGAATATTGGGATTAAAAGTAGCCTTTAGTTAATCCAGGGTGTCAGCTACCTCCATACAAAATTCTATCAAAATTGGTCCAGCCGTTTGAGCGTGAAGAAGTAACAAACATATAAACACACACACTCACAAATTTCCGCCTTTATAATATTAGTGTGATAATAATTACAATAAATCTATTTATCTGTACTAATAATAAAGCTGAAGAGTTTGTGAGCGCGCTCATCTCTGGAACTACCGGTCATCATCATCATCATCATTTCAGCCGAAAGACGTCCACTACTGGACATAGGCCTCCCCCAAAAGGGGGGGTTTGCCATAATCGCCACGCTTGGCAGGCGGGTTGGCGATCGCAGTATGATATGGTGGTGGAATGCATAGAGAACGCTGCTGCCCATTCCCCTGTACGACCCTTAGTCGCCTTTTACGACACCCACGGGAAGTAAGGGGTGGTGCTATTCTTTAAGTCCGGCACCACACAGACATACCAGTACAGAACTACGGTACCGGTCGGGATTGAATTTTTTTTTTGCATTTCATAGCCTAATCCTTGAGGAAGGCTATATATATTTCACAGCGCACTAGAACCCTTAGGAAACGAGCAAAAAGAAAAAAAGTCTGAAAGAAAGCTAAGAGAAAACGAAGTAATAGCGCGGGCAGGCGATGCGATGCGACGGGCAGGGCGGACAAAGTCGCGGGAAGAAGCTATAAATTTATATACAGCGACTAGCTTCTGCATGTCCACGACTTCATATGCGTGAAATTTCACCCTCCCCCCATTCACTACTTAGGGGTGAAATTTCCAAAAACCCTTTCATAGTGGATACTTACTCTTCACAAAGAACACACCCTCCGAATTTCATGTCTCTAGGACCAGCGGTTTAGGCTGTGCGTTGATATATCAGTCAGTCAGGACTTTGGAATTTTATAATGTAGATATGTCTAGCATCTGTCAAGAGTAACTAGACTGGGGTAATATTCCTGTACTAGTGTAATCTTGCATTCATTGCAGCAGTTATTGAGTAAGCCCATGAGAGTTATTGAGTAAGAGATGTCAGCATCATCTGAAGGGGCTCGTTAGGGCCGAAGCTGAAGCTGGCCCGGAACATAAAGGGCTAAGGAAGGAACACAGATGGGTTTTAGTCAGTAAGAGTCTGACACTCCCTTCCGCTCCGCCCAGAGCGGGAGGGGTCATTTGATGATTTCCCACCTAAAAAAAAGCCCATGATGCGCAGAGCTTTCACGCAGTCTTGAAAAAAAAAATGTGTATTGATTTTTACCCGACAGCAGCGAAGCTTTTAGGGAAGTTAATGTTTTCCTACCATCTAATCTCTTCACCACCCCTGGTTGACTGGTAGAGAATGCCTAAGGCATTAAGTCCGCATTGTACCTTGTTTAAGTGAGAAAAGTTTAAAACAAATATTTTTTTAGTTTTCTTCATTTTTATGCGAGAAATATAACATGTTATAATATCTACTGTAGATAGGTACACTTATAGTTTCTATCCAGAGACCAAAATAATATCCTACTCCATCTATTCGTGTACGATGGAACCATAGAGTAATAATAATGATTTGAATGGAACTAAAAGGCCGTCGACTAGATTGCAGCTATTCACTCACGGTACGAATCAAAGTATACATACTTGCAACTAAACTCTATGTGCAACTATTAGTAATGTGAGGATAAACAACGCCATCTAACGAAAGCATACCAAACTATCAGATCTACAATGAGAATCGACACTGCAACAACATTCTAATAATATTCAGAGCTTAGCCTTCAGGCTGTTTCGATCAGATCATTTTTAACTTAGAAGAGGTTTCCTTTACAGTCTCTAGATGGCGTTGTTGCCAGTTTGATAAGTGAGTAAATTTTCAGTTCCAGTTTGAGCTTAGGTATTTGTATACTTATCTACTTCGCCCTAGGTATTATCATTATATCTACGATTTTTTTAAACATAAGGCTGCTTTTCCACTAGACATGTGCTATGCAGCTATGCTGCGAAGATGTGAAAGCTAAGCTACGAAATTAGGCGACTAAGGTGCCGATTCCCTTGTTCACAAACTAAACAAAATTTAAGTTCATTAGATCTTTTTCTTCCTATTTCACTAAGAAAAGGACAGAAGATAATTAAAAACAAGGACAGGACAGGTGATTAAAAAAATTACTACTAAAAATACGTCAAATTACGTCTGGCGCTGACTAATTTGACAGGACTAAACTAAGATTTATCTTCTCTCCTTTTCATAATGAAATTTAAAGAAAAAGATGCACTGAACTTAAATTTAGTTTAGTTTGTGAGCTGGACTCCTTCAACAAGAACTGGTCCTTCGCAGCTTTGAACAGAGAGAAGTGGAAAGAGAGTAGGGAGGCCTTTGCCCTGCAGTGGGACATCACAGGCTAATAATAATAATAATAATTGTGAACAAGGGTATCGGCGCCAGTTTCCACTAATACTAAGCTGTGTAGCAGAGCGAGTAAGATGTGCTATGAAGATGCGCCGCCGTGGGGAGGCTGCGCGAGGAAGTTGCGCAGCTCAAGCTATGCGATGCGTCGACAGTTAGGGGATCTCGCGCCTCCATAGCTCCCATCAATAGCACGTTTCCTTCTGTAAAAAAACATAGCTTTGTTGAACCCATTTCCACCAGTGCTATGCTATGTGGACTAATGAATATGATTGGTGGATATCAAAATTTATTTTTTAATTGTTTGCTCTTGACTCTAGTCTAGGTCAGAGGTGACAGAGACAAAGTCGGCGATGGACTGAGCTTACCCAGAAGAAGCCTGTTAATCGCATCCATAGCAACGTAGCATAGCTCATCTCTGATAGAAAAGCAGCCTAAAGCTTTTGAAATTACTATAAACATTCATGATTTTTAGTAGGCCACGTTTCCATTAATTCTCCTGCCCTTACACCAATTAATTTCGGGTTAGCGCAACATGTCTTTTCCTTCCATAACATCCACAACCACAGACTATGGACTATTCTTAGAATTCCCTACTGTAAAAACCCAATATCACTAACTGAGCCAGGTATGGAACCCAGAGCTCCTCAGTTGCCCAACTTTTAAGTCATTTCTGCCGGAAACTTCCAAGTAATTTTCTTCCTTATGGGGGAAGCGCTAAAGTAGCCCGCGAAATTTAAATTTTCTTACGTTTTTTGCAATTTGCTGGTCAGTATTAAGTTGTACATTGATTAAAATATGATTCGCGACCGTAACAAATATGTATTTACAGAATGGTAATCATTAGAATCATTAATACAACTTGTTAGGTTATTAGTATAATCCTAAAATGTCAAGATTTCGTGAAATTGTCATTCAGTAGGATTACCAGGTCTTAGAGAGTTGTGTTGATGACTTTAATGATTTTAATTCTGTAAATACATATTTGTTACAGTCGCGAATCATATTCTAATCAACGTACAACTTAATACTGACCAGAAAATTGCAAAAAACGTAACGAAAATTGAATTTCGCGGGCTACCCTGGCGATTTCGCCTTAAGAGACATGAAATAGGTACATCCTCTCTTTTGAAAAACCAATTCGCACGATATTGAATCTTATGTAACGACTCGTGCTAATAAGTTACACAATGGTTGTCATCACTCGACTACAGTCGGGTCATTGTCATACATCATAGTGCTAATGACCCGTCAATATTTTAATTTTTATCGATCGATCGATGCTTCGGACAAATGATACTTTGTTAATTTCTTATGGACTTGAGTCAACAAAGTCAAATCATTTATTTCAAGTAGGCACATAAAAGGCGCTTTAAAACGTCCTCATTTACAAAAAAATTAATTACAACGATAAAAAACCTGACTCTGAAAAGAATGAAATAAGAAAGTACCTTCCCGTGGTCGCATGCTGTACTAACATACTTATAAGCTATATAGTAGCATACGACCACGGGAAGGTATTTTCTTATTACATCCTTTTCAGTAGTCGGGTTTTAGTTTTTAAACTTATTTTTTATTTAATTGTTTTGGGACTTATTTCAATAATATTTATATTTATGAAATGTGCTAATTAAGCCCTTTCATTTGATACCAAGTAAGGCACGATTAAAAAAATGACTTTATTTTCGCTAGAGGGCGCCATATTCAATTTAATGTGACGTCACATAGCCTATAACCAGCGGACGATTAAGACGCTTCCAACGATAGGTACCTCATTTGTCAAATTATGGCAAGTATTTTAGAAGTTTTGAGGGAACAGATGAACATACATACTTACACATACATACATCACCCTCAACCAAATCATAACCCTCCTTTTTGCTTCGCCGTAGTCGGGTAATGAAACCAGCCTAATATTGTCTAACTGCATGGCAAAGAGTTTTTATGCAGAAAAGGCACTATAATTAGAGTTTTAAATTTTTAAATTTTTTTAAAAAATTAATTTATTTAATTAATTTTTTTTTTTTTTTTTTTTAAAGCACATTAAACTAGAGTTGTTACCTTACATCAAGTATACGTACACCTAATTATCACTCACACTAATATTATAAAGGCGAAAATTTGTGTGTGTTTGTATGTTTGTTAGTTCTTCACGCAAAAACTACTGAACGGATTTGGATGAAATTTGGCACATACATCGTCGTTCGTCGTTTCAGCCGATAGACGTCCACTGCTGGACATAGGCCTCCCCCAATTTTGGGAGGGTTTGCCATAATCGCCACGCTTGGCAGGCGGGTTGGCGATCGCAGTATGGTATGATGGTAGAATACATAGAGAACGCTGCTGCCCATTCTCCGGTACGATCCTTAGTCGCCTTTTACGACACCCACGGGAAGTAAGGGGTGGTGGTATTCTTTAAGTCCGGCACCACACAGACAATGCACATACATGGACACATATAACTAGGACACATATGATACTTTTTATCCCGATATTCCCACGGGATCGAAACTTATGAGGGTGAAACCGCGGGGCGCAGCTAGATACATAGAATCTGGGGGCACGGGAGTGCCCCCGCCAAGACCAGCCAAGCGAAGCGCAAGGGCACTACCTACCTTTTCTCGAAGCACTTCGTCGTATTTTTGAACCCTCTTAACTTGGGTTTGGATTATACCAGATAAACAAAATTTTCGGAATATGATGCCAGTGGTTGACTTATTAAACCTATAAAGTTTCAATTGCATAGCTCTTATACTTTAGATTTTATTGATATCTAAAATACCCCGATTTCGTCACTGACTCACTGACTGATGATCATCAAAATTCTTAAGGTACTTCCTGAAGTCCTAGAAAGCTGAAATTTGGTATGTAAGCTAGTAATAGTACACAAACAACAAAAAAATATTAAAACTTGAAACTTTTACCCCCCCAAAAAAAAAAAAAAAATCCGTAAATTTTGATGCTAGAGGTCTGAAAATTTATATAGGGGGTCCTTGTTATAAATAAACCCCAAAAAATGAAAGAAAAAATGAACAACAGCAAAAATACTCGTATAAATATCATAAGCAACTTACAAAAAGAAATGAAATCCCACAAAAACATTTCATGTTAAATGTTGCCAAGACGAGACCATGTAGCTCGCACTGTCAAAAAGTAATCAGATCTCATGTAGAGCCAAGCTTCTAACTCTACACGCCCTAACTCTACAAGGCCTGACTTCGCAAACTCACCTTAGTCAAAATAATATGGCTTGGCCATTTCGCTACATTCACATGAGCGTAAGGTGAAAAACTCTCATACTGTTAATGGTTCTTGTAGTAACGAAACGGCCAAACCAGATATTTTGACTAAGGTGTAGAGTTTGCGAAGTCAGGCCTTGTAGAGTTAGGGCGTGTAGAGTTAGAAGCTTGGCTCTACATGAGATCTGATTACTTTTTGACAGTGCGAGCTACATGGTCTCGTCTTGGCAACATTTAACATGAAATGTTTTTGTGGGATTATTTATTAGAGCAAAATATTTGTTCAAAATTGCATTGTACTTCTGCTGCAATTTAGAACAAATATTTTGCTCAATAAATGAGATTAAAAAACTGAAGTGTTAATCGACGTTGCTGATCGTACCTACGTTATTATAAGTATGTGACGTACATTTCAAGTTAAGTTATTTTCAACTCAAGGTGTTGTTGCAATGATGGTTAACGTGCTTTACAAGTACCTACCTAATTAGAACAACTACTTGATGCTATGTATTTAATTCTATTACTGTTCTTTTAAGGAGGGGCCCATGGCAAAATATTAACAGCCGCACGGCCGATTGATCAGGTTAAGCTACGCTTGCCGCGGTTGGTCTGTGGATGGGTACCATCTTTACATACTGTCACCCCTCTGTGCCTCGGAAAGCACGTTAAGCCGTTGGTCCCGCCTGTCATTCGTGGATCTTTGACAGTCGTTACGGCTAGTCAGAAGCCCGAAAGTCTGACAACCAGTCTTACCTAGGGGTATCGTATTACCCAGTAACTGGGTTGTAGAGGTCAGATAGGCAGTCGCTCCATGTAAAATACTGGTATTTAGCTGCATCCGGTTAGACTGGAATTCACTGGAAGCCGACCCCAACTTACTTGGGAAAAGGCTAGGCAGGTGCTTTTAAATATTATTGAGTTTTTCTAGTAGCACAGAGTCTGGATTTGTGCCCGTTTGATGGTAATAGGTTCTTATTACATGGGAGTCAAACATAACTGGTGAAATGTAGGTGTACTATAGGTATAACTCTACCTAACCCTTTGGGATGTCTGTGTGGTGCTGGACTTAAAGAATAGCACCACCCCATTCTTCCCGTGGGTGTCGTAAAAGGCGAGTAAGGGGCGTACCGGAGAATAGATAGCAGCGTTCTCTATGCATTCCACCACAATACGATACTGCGATCGCCAACCCGCCTGCCAAGCGTGGCGATTATGGCAAACCCCCCCTTTTGGGGGAGGCCTATGTCCAGCAGTGGACGTCTTTCGGCTGAAATGATGATGATGTTGAACCCTTTGGGGAGGAGGTGCGTGAAGTTATATTATATAACTAGCAGCGCCCCGCGGTTTCGCCTGCATTAATTTTGATCCTGTGGGAATATCGGGATAAAAAGTAGTCTGTGTTAATCCTGGTTATAAACTGTGTGCCAAATTTTATCCAAATCTGTTCAGCAGTGGACGTCTATCGGCTGAAACGACGACGACGACGAGTTTTTGCGTGAAAGAGTAACAAACATTAATTCATCCTCACAAACTTTCGCGTTTATAATATTACTAGCTGCGCCCCGCGGTTTCACCCGCAAAAGTGTCGATCCTATAGGAATATTGGGATAAAAAGTAGCCATATGTTAATCTAGAGTGTCAGGTACTTCCATACAAAATTTTATCAATTTAGCGTAAAGAAGTAAACATATAAACACACCCCCACACACATGCTCACAAACTTTCGCCTTTATAATCTTAGTGTGATAGTAGGATTATCTACCATAAAACCTTGTTTAAACTTTAAATTAATCTATAGGTTTATCAAAAATGTATCGTTCGATGTGGAATTGCAACCTGCAGTTCATCAGCAAACCGTGATGATCTTCGACCTTATAAACCCTTACAATTACTTACTATCCACACCAGTAGCAAAGGGTCAATTTTTGTAAGAGGTAAGCCGGAGTTGATATCTTTAATATGATTATATTATTATATGGTCTGTGTGGTGCCGGACTTAAAGAACAGCACCACCCCTTACTTCCCGTGGGTGTCGTAAAAGGCGACTAAGGGTCGTACCGGAGAATGGGCAGCAGCGTTCTCTATGTATTCCACCATCATACCATACTGCGATCGCCAACCCGCCTGCCAAGCGTGGCGATTATGGCAAACCCTCCCAAAATTGGGGGAGGCCTATGTCCAGCAGTGGACGTCTATCGGCTGAAACGACGATTATACCTATTATTTGTCTATAGAATACTGACTGTGCCATTTTCCAAAGGGAAGCCGGTAGGAATCGAGTTGTATGGAACCCTCGCCACTGATCCACACACATCAGCAACAACTTCCCCAACCAATTATCTAATTGTTGATTAGCTGTCTGCTCAAGCACAAATCAAGACGATTATGATAACATTCGACATTGATGATCGGTGTATTGAAGCGATCTAGATCGACGCGTGATCCAGCGTCGTGATCTACGGACACGTCTCCGGTTGCGACTGCGCACCGCATTCCGAGCTTATCGATGTGATACAAGGTGTTCCGAAAATGTCATCGGAATTCTTGCATAGTGCCGGCGCGATGAATGTGCGTGTAAACAGCAGCGGTTTCTGCTACCAATCTTGATGCACATACCTAATTAAATGTCTTTATGGTTGCCGATAACGATATGTATGAGAGGTTTTCAAAGCACCTATACACCTCTACAACATAATAATTTTAGTTAGTTAGTTTATTTTTTTTTTTTTTAATTCATCTTTTAATTTTAGTTTCATATTAACACTGTAGGTAATACTCAGGTTCTTAATAAAAATTCACTTTGTAATTTTTTTTTTTGTTGTTTAATTTCTCTTAAAATTAATTACATCACTTAGATACATAAATTAAAATGTTTGCTTTACTTGGGAAGAGACTGGACCCCACGACACAGGGAATCATAGTGTGGGGTCCAGGGCATTTGTAAAACCTAGCACCTAAGGCTCCTAGTAAACTGCTACTAGTTTTTGTTCTTTTTTATATTGTACCGTGTTTTTCTGAACTGAATAAAGTTTTTTATTTATTTATTTATTTATAGGTGAGGTGGCAACTTTTGCTATGAAAGTTGCCATCACCATTAAGTTGTGTTGACCAAGCTCCTTAAAAACAAATAAAAAAATCGCATTAGAGTCCTGAAAAAAATTAAAAATAGTAACCTTTTTTTTTGCGGATGGGAAAGTAAGTCAGTAAGAGTCTGACACTCCCTTCCGCTCCACCCAGAGCGGGAGGAGTCATTTGATGATTTCCCATCCGCAAAAAAAAAAAAATGTTATTGTTTACATTTTTACAATAACCTAAACCACAGGAGACAGACTAATACGATGCATGTATGAAAAGTTTTTTCAATTCGGATGTGAGTTTAAACTTGTTTAGTATGGCGGATAGAATCACCAATTCGACGGATGCAGGTGACTAAATCGGCTGCTTGTCCAGACGCCAGCACATAAAGCTACTACAATCTGTCAAGTTTCTTTAATAGATTTTCAACTTTATTGCTGCAGCATAAGGTTCAAGGTTGATTGGGAAAGTTTGACAGTTTCTGATAGCTTGATGTGCTAGCGTCTGTACAATATTGATGATTGACAATGCTTACAGACCCTGGGCAGCCTCCAACTGTTCTTGCTTACTGACTAATCAATTTATTAGCTGCTAGCTGACCCGACAGACGTTGTCCTGTTTTTGATTCGAAAGACACGTGGCGCCATCTATTATCATAATAACGTTATTGTTGTTTTCCTCGGGAGCACTTTTTTTCGGGATGAAAGGTACCCTATGTCCGTTTCTGTACACCTGACAACCATAATCCATAATCAGCCTATAATGTTCCCACTGCTGGGACACAGGCCTCCTCTCGGTGAGAGGGACTGGGCCTCAATCCACCACGCGGGCCCAGTGCGAATTGGCAGATGTCACATGTCTTCGAATTTTTGGTTGTAGGACATGCCGGTTTCCTCACGATGTTTTCCTTCACCGTTTTGAGAGCAGTGGTGATGAAATAATTTACACAAAGTAAAGCGCCTGTCTGGGTTCGAACCTAGGACCTATAACTCGTAAGTCGCGGCCGTTACCACTTGGCCACCACTGCACCTGACAACGTATATGCAAAATTTCAGGATGATCGGTTCAGTTAGTCGTGAAAAGGTAACAAACAAACAAACTTACTTTCGCATTTATAATATTACTAGCTTCCGCCCGCGGCTTCGCCCGCGATGTATGTCGATAACAACTATCCTATGTCCTTTCCCAGGATGCAATCAATCTCTTTGCCAATTTTTTTTCGAAATCCGTTCAGTGGTTTAGGCGTGAAAGGGTAACATACAGACAAACAGAGTTACTTTCGAATTTATAATAGTAGTATGGATAGATAAGTCAGCAGTATGCTCTTTAAAAAAATAACTACAGTGCGGCTGACGAGAGAATGCGTTCTTGGCACCTGTCAGTTTCATACAAACGAATACATGTTTGTCGAATTTGATCTTGATTATTTACCAGCTGCGCCCCGCGGATTCACCCGCGTAAGTGTCGAATATCGGGATAAAAAGTAGCCTATATGTTAATCCACGGTGACAGCTACCTCCATACAAAATTTTATCAAAATTAGTCCAACCGTTTGAGCGTGAAGAAGTAACAAACACATAAACACACACACCCACACACTCACAATCTTTCGCCTTTATAATATTAGTGTGACTAGACTTTTCACACTGACAGGTATCAGGAACGCAATCTCGCATCGTATTTATTTTAAGAGAATAAATAACACTCTGAAAGACTATCGATCAGAAAGGATTCACAAGCACGCTGAAGCACACGCTCTCATTTTACTACACCATGTATAACCAACCAAATAATTGATTCCATTCGCACAAAGAATCGATGGCACTTAACATCGACCTCACAGGCACCATAACTTTTACAACTTAGTACACACTTAAATTATTTAAATAGTTCAAGTACGCATAATTTTATCGCTTCATCTTCACGAGCAGTTAATTAAACTACTGTTTGAAATACAGTTAATTGATTTAATGATGGCGTGGATTTAAAGGTTGTAAATTAATGTCTATAAACGTAATGATCTTGTTATAAGAGGGTATGTTGCTGTAGGCAAAATACCTTATTATAACCCAAATCTACAAATACTTTATACGATCGAAAATGAAATTATGGATCATATGGATGAGTAGGAAAGGTTGTGCTCGGCCTGGAAAACCAAAAAACCTGACCTGTTGAGATAAGTACCAAAATAGGTATATCTTTAGTACCTTTTGGTTTTTGTTTTGGTAAGTGCCTGTAAATGACTTGATTGTAATAAATGGTGGTTAAACTTTTGAGTGGGAAACAAAAAAATCAGCTGTTCCCTACATTTATGTTCGTATAACTCGTCAAAATGTAGGGAACAGCTGATTTTTTTTCGCGATTCCAGGTTTGATCCCATAGTAAAAGTTGTTTATAATGATGAGTATGTACAATGACCTCTTAAGAGGTTGTTAATGTTTTACAAATAACCATATGCATATTTAGATACACAGTAAAATAGATACAGATACGAAATATTACAAAGTTGAGTACAAAGTTTATTTCTTAGGAAATTTCTTAAAGCAGACCTACGAAATGAGAAATGATAAAGACATGTAGACAATAGTGTGTGAGAACAAGAAGAGAAAAGCTTGTTTTTGTGACGTTTTAAGGGGATTGACCTAAAGCGCGGTCATTGTCGGACTGCATAGAAAAGAAAAAGAAGTGCGATGACACAGAGGCTGGTAATTTATTGCAAAATATGAAGCAATTATCTATTTACAAAAAATCTATTGTTTGGACTAAAAAATTAAAACACTAGTGCTTTAGTATGTTGTTTGTAGAATAATCTGATGACAAAAAATCACAATGATTGTATGTATATTAGTATGGTTTTTATTGTAAAAAGAAAGTTTTAGAGGTTCTAAATCTTCATGATTTTTTTCTACCGTATCAAGTTAGTTGTATTATATTTTGAACACACTATCTAACTAGCATATATCCTGAAGAATATCATATATTTTTTGTTTAATAAAGTCGATCTTAAAGGTACTTTTAGGCATTATAAAACTTGCGTTTTTTAGGTCCTTAAGCACAGTTATCCGTAGGTACACGTATTTCTGCACAGTCACCTTTTACTCTTCAAAGTCACCAATTACACAACTAAAGCCTACTCAGAAAAAAAATGTCTAATACAAATGAACTGTCTTGTCAAGTACCTACTTAAGTATAACTCAAGTCAAAATACTTAAAGCTCCATAAGTTGACATTGCTTATGTATTACAACATTGTACAGACACAAGCACTAAATATGTCAACACTTCATCATCTGCCTAGCCTTTTCCCAACGATGTTGGGGTCGGCTTCCAGTCTAACCGGATGCAGCTGAATACCAGTATTTTACATGGAGCGACTGCCTATCTGACCTCCACAACCCAGTTACTGGGTAATACGATACCCCTTGGTAAGACTGGTTGTCAGACTTTCGGGCTTCTGACTACCCGTAACGACTGTCAAAGATCTACGAATGACAGCCGGGACCAACGGCTTAACGTGCTTTCCGAGGCACGGAGGGGTCTCGATGCCTCGGAAAGCACGTTAAGCCGTTGGTCGATGTAAAGATGGTCACCCATCCACAGACCAACCGCGGCAAGCGTAGCTTAACCTGATCGATCGACCTGTGCGGCTGTTATTATTTAGCCACGGGCCCCTCAAATATGTCAACACTTGGCAACTTTCAATGTCGATTTTTTCGTAAAATAACGAATGCAACGTTGAAATGCGACACTTTACACAAACCTATGGGTTCGAAAATACTTTGTTCGTACTACCATAAAATTTCATTCTAAACTAAATGGGAAAATCGTCTTTGAATAAAGCCAAGTGTATACATACTTATGCTCGTGACTGTACGGATTAAACGTGGATCATCCACACTCCCGCCGTAAGTAAAACGGGCGCATCTGAGGAAAGAGAATACAGAAAAATGAGCCTTAATGGATGCGCCTTTTTTGTTTAGAAAGGTTTATTTTTCTGTATTTCCTTTCCTCAGATGCGCCCCTTTTACTTACGGCGGTAGTACATGTACCAACCAAGCTAAGTTTGCACCTCGCGTCGATTACGTCACACTGACGCTTAGGTACGCTCTGCAAAAAAGGATTCGCTATGACTTAAAAAAAATAAACAAATGTTTGTTAGATTTTACTTTGCATTTATTGGCGATCGCGGGAAGGTGAGCGGGGAAGCGGGCGGGGCGCCGCATTCCAACGAGGTGCAAACTTAGCTTGGTCGAGCACACACGGTTTCAATTAACTTGAGAGTGACCAATGAACATTATTTGATAGACACGTGATCAGTAGCTCTACCATGAGTTTGCACAGCCAAAACTCGCTAGCGTCTACGAAAATAAAATGTATGAAATATTGTACAGCGCCCCTAGCGGTCACCGAAAGAATTAAAATTCGTACCATGAGTACTATAGATTTCGATAGGTAAGAAACCTAACGTAATCTATTCGATAGTCACTAACGTTTTTCAGCTGTCGCCATACAAAACGGCACCATGAGTTAATAATTTGACAGACGCTATCGAAAAATACGCTTACGATAGTAGTTACGTCACTCACTAGCATTTTGACGCGTGAAACATATGTTTACATTGAAATTATATACGTTTTTGAGTATTTTGAGTCAAAATAATGTCTGGAAGAGCTTATTTAGCATGGAATATGTTGGCGGCCGCTGAATTTGAAGACCAACGACGTAAAGAACGTGAATTTCAAGCCAAAATTACAAGAAAATGAAATTCTAGCTTACCAATGGGCGGGACATTTCGCAGCTACCTAGGAGGCTTTCTGTGATGAATATCTATACTTATAATAAATCTGTAGAAGGGTCAATTCTGTACATTGAAAATATTGATAAAATAAATAGCGGGGGTTGTTGCTGGATCGATACCAAACCCAAATATGTGATTAAAAAAATGTTTGTCTGTCTGTCTGTCTGTCTGTCTGTCTGTCTGTCTGTATATGCAGGCATCACGTGAAAACTAACGGTTCGATTTCGATGAAACTTGGTATAATTATACCTTATTATCCTGGGCATAAAATGGGATACTTTTTATCCTGGAAAAATACGTAGAAAAAAAAAATCTTATTTTTCAGTTTTATTCATAGACGTTGTTCTGTAGAACCGCGAACACACGTTGCATTTGCCCCTGGCTGGAGGCTTTGAGTTTACTTAAGACAACCACAGGATAGTCCGGTTAAGTAGTCACGACCTCTCAAGGTCAACTACGAGATGCCATTCAAAAAAAAAAAAAAAAACGCCGCGCGATGCATATAAATTCTGAATTTTGATACGAGCGGACGTGTCCAGTGTGGCGAGCGGTCGTCCGTGGAATTAATAGGTATTGTATGCGTGTAATTTTAAACCGTGCTTTTCAGCGCGACCTTTTTGATTACTGTTCCGATCAGTTATTTGTAAATACTTGTGTAAATATTATAGTACGTATGTAGTTTAAGTTTTCATCGTAAATTGGTTTATTTAGGTTGGTATTTTATTTTCTTTTTGTTTATCTTTGGAAACATAGGTATAGTAATTAGGTTATAAGATAAAGTAGGTTAGTTATTAATCTCATATTTCTCTCTCTCATCTCATTTCATTGTATTTCTGTATATTTTTAATACAGTTTTATTGTAACACGATGCCTGCCAGAAAGCGATCTTCTCTTACAAAAACATCGAAAAATGCTAGGCGAATGAGACTAGCTAGATCACAAGAATCAACTGAAGAGCGAGAATCCCGGTTAAACCGCATGCGAGACGGAACGGCTGAAGCAAGAGCACGTGAAAGCAGTGCCGATCGCGAATTGAGGTTAAGTGCTGATCGTCAACGTCACTCACTATCTCGCTCCTCTGAAACATTTACTGAAAGGGATATACGCCTCACTGCTGACCGTGAACGTCACATGCTGTCACGGGAATCTGAGACCTACACCCAGTACCAAAATCTCCTTAATTATTATAGGCTTAGCCGTATTTGGGTCCAATAGATATAATTTATAAGATGTCATTGTCAGAGTTACTCAAAATGGAGAAATAAACCATCCACGCGAAAACCGACATCCGCGCGGACGGAGTCGCGGGCGGAAGCTAGTTAACTTAAATATAAATAAAAGACATTTTACTTATACAACCTTTTCATTTATTTTATTATTATATGGGAAACATACAGCATATTTAACAAAATAAGGAACACAAAAATTGACATAAAAACACATACTTATTAAGTACCTACTAACTACACATTTTTTTCTTTAAACATTGGACACTAGGATTTCCCCTGTATCGTGGGTGCCTTTACAAACACAAATATCACATGCACAAACATCCAGACCCGGAACAATTAGGTATCTCGCTTTGGAAGATTGGATCACACAACTTTTTGCTCCATGCGACAAATGAACCGGCGATTCTTAGCGCAGAAGCGACAGGCAGTTTCTAAAAATTGTGCCATACTGGTCCTCATTGTATTATTGTCATTTTGTAAACTTATTTAACTGAATTTTATTAAAAAACGCCGTGAACACAATGTCAACAAATACAAAATTACAAATTGAAAACGACACTCGATGACACAACAGTGACATATAAGGAATAAAAATTCAACAACCACTAAATACCTTAAGAAGTTCACTAACCGCCAACCATTCTATTTGGTCGGATTATTGCCTATCATAACATTTTAAGCATAGGCGATAGCACTATATTTTGAGCATAATAAATGCCGTTCTCTCTCCTTATTACTGAGAAAGAAAGAAATAAAACTTAAGGAAGTGACGTTACATACGACACGCTCTATCGAGTTTACCTTAGCGCCTGCGTAAAACTCCGTAAAACTCATGGTGCAAGCATTATCGAAATCTATTCGATCCACGTTAATACGCTAGCGAGCTTGACGCTAGCGAGTAAGTTTTCGATAACAACTCATGGTAGAGGTATGAGGAGCAATTCTCGTAATTTTAAGAATGCTCACAGTCTGATCTCAGTCTCAATCTGTCAAAAATACCTCTAATTTTCCAAAAATTTTTTGACAAGTTTTTGACATTGATCGTCGCTGTAATTTTATATTTTTGTTTGTTTCAGTCCAGTACCTACTAACCCCACAAAATCTACAAAGTTCAAATGTAAAATTTATTTATAATATTTTTTTTTAATGCATAATGCACCTTGCTTTTCCAATTCACTTTTGACATTGGCAGAATAGTCGACATCTATTATCTAGGCTTTATTTACCACTAGCTGCGCCCCGCGGTTTCACCCGCGTAATTGTCGATCCCGTGGGAATATCGTGATAAAAAGTAGCCTATATGTTAATCCAGGGTGTCAGCTACCTCCATACAAAATTTTATCAAAATTGGTCCAGCCGTTTGAGCGTGAAGAAGTAACAAACATATAAACACACACACACTCACAAACTTTCGCCTTTATAATATTAGTGTGATTAGTGTGATAATTAAAAATAGGATAGAATAGAGATTGCGACTAAATTTCGAACATTTTTACGGGAATTGGTCTTCTGGTCAAGATCACAAGTAACCACTGGACATAACATAATATCACGCCTGTTACTACTGTTACTGTTGGGGATTCCCAAAGGGTTAGCCAGAGGTGCAAATTGTGAACAAACCGTTTGATTTGACAATAAATCGCATACAATTCGATAGCTTTAATTTATCCGTGTATTCGTATCTGCTCACATTTCTTGCCAGTTCATAATAAAATGGCTGTGTTTAGAATTATCCGGGGACCTAGATGGAGATATAAGCGGCTCAGAACTCAGAACAGCGCACAGTGCCAACGTTCAAATAATAAGGTAAGTAGGTCCTTACATAAACTCAAACTCAAAGCATTCTCAAAGCATTTATTTCAATTAAACCTTGTACAGGCACTTTTGAATTGTCAAAATTAAATAGTCTGCCAGTTAGTCAGAAAGTTGAAGCTAACATAAAAAGGTACAACCATAACTAATCTGTCTTTAAGCGGGCATAAGTGTTTTATACCTGTTCAACAGAAGAAATACATACCAGCCTAATGACCTAGAAACAATCACAAGAATTTACACTTTAAAAATTGGCCTTCACCTTAAATTCCGGACGAAATGGCTTTTGTCTAAAAAGTTTAACCCCTACAACAGCTTGATGTGTTGGTACCTGACCGAAGAACATCTTGTTTTGATCGATATTTAAAAATTTGGTTTACCCTAAGAGCGTTTACGCCGTAGGGCATTTCATACAAGCTTTCAAGCCCTTATTTTTCAAAATGAAATGAAACTTCATAGGCATAAGCAGGATACAAATGTCTAGCTGTCCTAGCTCCAAGTGGAGAGTAGATGCACTAAAATACAGTGCTTCCAACCGTGTTATAGTGACAACTACCGCCATTACAGACCCTAGTGGTGAATAGACGAACCAAAAGCAGTGTTACCATCCCTAATATAGACAATCAAAATAATTAATTGAACAACTACCGCCATTCTCGACTGTAGTGGTGAATAGACGAACTACAAAACAGTGTGACTACGATCATTCAAGGTAGTGAATAGTTGAACTAAAATAGTGTTGCCAAAGAAAGGAAATTTAATACAATTACGAAAGAAACTTAACATGTCTTCGAGAAATAAATGCACCAACAGCGGCCGAAAAGAGCAACCACTAGTCACTTGTTATAAATGCAAGAAACTAGCGGAACACAGAAATACGCTAATTTGCACTTCTTGTACTAACCATTTTGAATTTGATTGTGCTGGTTATCCGGAGAAAGTGTATCGATTGAAGAGTTTAGATGAGAGAAAAACATTTAGGTGGATGTGCAAATCATGCTCTCAAAGAGCAAAAGAGCATGTTAACCCCACCCCTGGAGAATCCAATGTGACATTGAGGAAAAAACGCTCATCACCTAAAGCAGAATCAAGTAGATGTCTCACACCAAGCGTACCAGAAGAGAACACACCTTGGTCCACCCCAAAGAGCACAACTTCTGAATCTTATGACTCACATATACTAACAATGGAACATACGTACGATGATTCAACTGCTATATCCGATAAAACGCTGTCAAGAAGTATGGACTATACAACAATTGATCCTATGCAGAACCTTGAGCTCAAAGAATCAATTGAATACCTCCAGATGGAACTTGTAAGTACACAGAACGAACTTGAAAATGTCATACTAAATAATAATGAGCTCCGAAAACAAAATGAAAAACTCCGTAAAGATAATATAACTTTAAAAGGATTCTTAGGCCAGTCCCCACAAAAAGTATTGTACAGCAATGAAGGCACAAAAAAAGCAAATGCGTCGTACTCTTTATTACATTCAGATATGCAAGCATTCTTTACACCGCCTAGAAATTTGTCTAGAACTACAAATAACGTAACAAGTACACATACAAAGAATCATCTAAGCGGGACTATCCTAAGCCTACAAAAAAACATCACCGACTTGGAAAATCAGTTGAAACAGGCGGGAAACGATATAGTACATCTCAAAGATCAAGTTCTAAAACTACAGAAGCTATTAGATTTAAAAGTGAGCAGTAAAATATGTAACGATAAGAAAACTTCTGTTGGACTAAATGAAGAACGTAATAACAAGATATTTATCTTTGGCACACAACAATGTGTTGGACTTTCTTCCGCATTGATGAAGTCGAGAGCGGCTACTCCGTATATAAAATATACTGTGACGGCGGAAACAAAACCACACGCGCTTACTAGTGACATTATTAAGAATTGTCAAAATATTTCTACTTCAAGTGGCGATAAACTTATTATATGTGTGGGTGAAAATGACTATGATACAAAAATCTTATCAGCGCAATTACGCCAACTCCTCGACGTATTCAGTAATAATTTTGTAATTGTTTTGAGCCCACTTAAGAATATGTATTTAAATATAAATGAGTTGAAACAAACTATATGTGGCATTTGCAGTGAATATAAATGTTGTAAATATATTGATTCTGACATCAAATTGTACAATGCATGTAAATCTTTAAACTATGCTATTGACTGTTACGATTACGAAAACAAGTATTTAAATGTTAAAGAATTGAAGAAAATAATACTGCGTAATCAAGCTAACTATAAAAAACCTGATAGCAAACAGGTAATAGCTTCGAAAGGTACAATCCCTTATTATTTTGCACGTCATCAAACGAAATGCCTTGCTACAAATGGTCCTGATATTGAAAACTCTACTCATTCAAAAAAAGGTACTATTCCATACTATTTTAAAGTAATAGATCGTAAACAGCTTTTTCGTGAATAACAACATCGTGGCAAATAAACCTAAAACTTTTAAAATATTGCACCAAAACATCGCTAGTATTCTTTCAAAAAAGGAAATTTTGGAACTAACATTGCTGGAGTTACGAGACATAAATAAAGAACCTGACATATTATGTTTGTCTGAAACCTTTATGCGTGCCGGAACTGAGAAATATATAAAATTAAATAACTACACTGTAGCAGCTGCATTTAGTAGAGACACACAGAGAGGAGGAACCTGTATACTCGCTAAACAGGGTATTGTTTATAAAGAGCTTTCCCACATTAAAAAGTACTCAACCCAAAAATCATTTGAAGCCTGTGGCGTTGAAATTCCATTGCACAAATTACTAATCGTGTGTCTTTATAGAACGCCTAAGTCTGATCCTAACATATTTTTGGATAAACTTGATCAATTTATGTGCGAAACGGTAAAAAAATATGGATCAAGTACAAAAATAGTTATTGCCGGTGACTTCAATATAAATACTTTTAAACAAGGGAAAGTCACCAACTACTTAAAGGATCTATGCAATAACTATAACTTGCAGATTCACGTTAAAGTTGCCACACGTAAAGACTCGTGTATAGACCACATACTGAGTAACATAAAAAAATCTTCTACTGAGGTTCTATCCCTACACTTATCAGATCATGACACAGCGCAACTCATAGATTTCCCAGTAAAAGAGCAAAGTTTAAAGTCCAAATCATATTTTATGTATAAAAAAGACTATTGCAGTGAAAATATTACTAAATTCAAAAAATGCCTTGCAAGTCTAACGTGGTCAGAGGTACATCTCGAAACTGATATAAATAATGCATTCAATAAATTTCACGAGTTCTTATGTTTATTGTATAAGTTATGCTTCCCAAAGATTAAGATTAAAATAAACAATTCTGATGCAAGTAAACAAACATGGATAAGCAAGGGTCTCAGAAACAGTTGTAAGACTAAAAGATGTTTACGGTATCTATACTATAAAAATAAAACCATAGCGTACAAACATAGATATAAAAAATATTCATCAATACTGAAAAAATGTATCTTTAAATCCAAAATAAATTCAAACATTAAGTATATAAATAACAGTCAAAACAAATGCAGAGCAACGTGGTCAGTCATCAATCGCGAAATTGGAAATACAAAATGTGACAATGATATTTCTCAGCTAGAATTAGATAAGAAAATACTGACTAATCCCTCTGACATAGCAAATGCTTTTAATGATTATTTTATTGATTCGACTAACACTGTGACATTTAATCATTTACATGATAATGACAAGCCCAATAAAACCATGACAATACCTAATTCTATGTTTCTTAGCCCTATGACTGAAGACGAGATTAAGAAAGAAATAATAGCTTTAAATAACACCAACTCAGAAGGTTACGATGGAATTGGTACAAAAGTAATTAAAACTTGCAGTACAGAATTAGTTCCTATTTTGACTTATTTAATTAATCTTTCATTTTCATCTGGAACTTTTCCTGATGCGCTAAAATTATCAGTCGTTAAACCTCTGTACAAAAAACACGATAAAAATGATGTTAAAAACTATCGCCCGATAACCCTTATACCCATAGTGTCTAAATTATTTGAAAAATGTATGCAAAAGAGACTTTCCGAATTCTGTAGCAAATACAATATCATAACGAAAGAACAGTATGGATTTCAAAAGCACAAGTCAACAACACTAGCGATTGCTAATCTTTTGGGGCATATTCATAATTCCCTAAATAAAAATTATTTAACGACAGGACTATTTTTCGACCTGTCACAAGCCTTCGACTTTGTGGCACATGACATCTTGTTGAAAAAATTAGAAAAAAGTGGAATAAGGGGTTTAGCACTGCAGTGGATAGCGTCTTATCTAAGCAACCGAAAGCAATACGTTGTTATTAATAAAGTTAATGAAAATGTATTAACCTCGTATTCATCTGACTATAGAATTAATAATTGCGGCGTCCCCCAAGGGAGTGTATTAGGACCCTTATTGTTTCTATTATACATAAACGACTTACCGCTAGTGACTAATCATAAATGTGTATTATTTGCAGACGACGTTTCAATTATTGTGACATCTGACAAAAAGTGTAAAACGAAATCTGATCATGAGATTGACATTAATAACACTATTGAAGAAATTATAAAATGGTTACAGGCTAATAAATTGAAAATTAATTTAGATAAATCGAATTATATACAGTTTAATAAATCAATACAATCAATACATACTAAATACAATTTCAAACTTCATATTGACAAGTTAAAAGAAGTTGCACAAACTAAATTCTTAGGAGTACTCATAGACCAAGATCTGAATTGGAAAGTACATGTGGATAGTTTGTGCAGTAGGATTAATAAGTTTGTTTATGCTCTCAGACAAATAAAGAACATAACCAACAAAGAAACAGCAATTACAGCATATCATGCCTATATAGAATCCATCTTAAGATACGGGCTTATCCTTTGGGGTAACAGCACAGATAAACACAGAGCATTTATTGCGCAAAAGAAATGCATCAGAGCCATTTGTGGTATCCGTCCTGACGAGTCATGTAAACCTTTCTTTAAAAAGCTAGGTATATTACCACTTCCGTCACTGTACCTTTTTGAAATTTGTAATTATGTTTATAATAATAAGGGATTGTTCAAGAAAGCCTATCAATTGAACTCTCGAAATAGAGATCCATGCAGACTTGCATTGCAGGATACTCCTAAATCAGCCAAGTATGCGAAAAGTTTCCTAGTCATGTGTATACGCATTTATAACAAAATTCCCAAAGAAATAAAATTGTTATCTAATAGTAACTCATTTAAAAACAAATTAATGAAATGGTTGAAAGAACACATGTTTTATGACATTAAATATTTTCTCAACAATAAGTTATAAATTCCTGGACTTGTGTAATTGCAGATAATGCTGAGAGAAAACTATTATTATTGTAATTGACTCTGTATCTGCGACATTGAACTTTAAATTTACTAATAATAATAATTATTTTGCATGCAATTGATACATATCCTGTATAGCTAAACATGCGGACTTTAGATTAATATCTGACTGTAACAACTTTATACCATGTTTAAGGCAAATAAAGACTTATCTTATCTTATCTTATCTAAAAATTTGGTAGAGAAAGAACATTTTCGAAAAATAGTGTTACAGCAAAATTAGACCGATTTTAAAGGAGAAGGATAACGCTCCCATACAAGTATGGTCCAGCACGGACATTAATAAAACAATATATATCATGAAGGAATATTTGTACTTAATAGTCCTGTTTATATTTTATTACTCCAGAAGTCGGTGGTGACGAGATATAAGACATTTTAGGTGAACATTCTGGTATGATATTTTGACGTTTAAATACAGTAACAATATGTACATTGTCGTGATGGTCCAGTGGTTAATGCCTCGCTTCTCATGCACGAGGTTGTGGGTTCAATTCCGGGCAAGTACCAGTGTCACTTTTTTAAATTCATATGTACCTACATTGGACATTACTGACATCGGTGAAGAAAAAACATCGTGATGAAACCTGGACTTCTAGTTAAAATAGATATCGCCAACCCGGTCTTGAGCAAACGTGCAATGCTCGTGTCTCTTCGGTACGAGATGAGATAATAATAGGCTGGTATTATTATTATTTACTTTTAATCATATTTAACTACGTGAGTACAATAATGTATAGGTATCACATAGACCGGTCCCGTGCTTCTCGCGAATTCCTGCGACTTCTACCAGGTCATATTGTTCAGCATGTGAGGCTTAGGTACCTATGAGCAGCAGTGGACTTCTTTGGCTGAATGATGATGATGACTATTATTTTAAAGAAAACTCTTTAGTTCGTTTGTAAGAACGTAATATATGAATAAGCGTAGTGATCAATGCTCGTTCTTTCTCTGTATGAGGAAATCAAATCAAAAGTCATTTATTCTAACTAGGCTGAGAATCAGCACTTTATGAACGTCAAAATTACACAGACCCAAAACGCCCGACATAGGACATTTTTTTCTAATATCTATGTTCTGGCATCCTAAAACAAAGCAATGTCTTTCTGTACTATTAGCTCTAGAGAAATCTGGCAATGTGACAAATATTTCAACATGTGGAACTTCAGGGCCTGGTGGAACTTCAGGGAACGGTAAAACCTCGGGGACTGGTGGCACATTTATATTTTCTTGTTGCTGACTGTCGTCGTTGACGCTGTTGGGCCGCCTAGGCACTGGAGATTGCGCTCTGTAAGCTCGTTGGCGGCATGGGTGGCAAATAGAGGTTGTCGGTCTCACCTATATATACGAAAAAGTTCATAATGTATCATTTCATAACATAATAATTGTATAAACATATTGAAGCGCAAACATTTTTCATACTAACTTGTTGAGGAAAAATCCTTTCAGATATAACATCATGAATGTGTCTATTGCTCTCAGAGTTCCGTGTCAGTGTATGAAAACGAACACGCATCAGGGATCTTCCACAGTTTACACACACATTACGATGGCAAACACTAGGGTTTGGTCTTCCACTTGTACCAGACTGTGATAATGTCTGCCTAGCCAGTAACTAGCAAGAATGGCACACACTATCAGACGCAGTGACCTAAAATAAACAACTTACATAAGTATACACAAATAGTTACACCCTTAAAAGACGTGCTGAAGACGTTACTGAAAACTCACGCGTGTTAAAACTCACCAATCGCGGAGTAATCCACTGTCTTATAACAGATTGTATTTCATCCGAATCCCACAAATGTCTCCTTATGCGAAACGTTGCTATACCATAGTTAGTGCAGCGCTGGTTCTCCATTAGAAATAGGGCAAAATCAGTTGTCCAAAGTGCAAGTAGCCAAGGTACAACAACAGATATCCAGAAAAAAAGCCAAAGGTCATCGTAAAAAACCACAAGAAATCATTAAATATGCGAGCCACAAGAACCTACACAGGAATGACTTAAATTGTCAAATTATTAATGAAAGGCAAATGTCAAGAGACTTTGACATGACAATCGACATAAAACCCATATCACACGTACCTAGCTGCAATATGTATACAAACATACATAAACTACCTGCTTATCCCATGCGGGAAGGCAGAAACTATAAAACGCCCTCTACTAAGTATTATGACCCTTACCTACTTACTCGTCTTGGTTTGTCCACGTTCATACATCTAGTCATTTAGGCGCGTCACAATAATAAAACTGATATATTGTGTTGTACATAAGGTGCAGTCAAATATATAATTATTAGGTATAGCTGTGCATGTGTTTAATATAACAGAAATTATAATATCGTAAATGTCACAAAAATATGTCAAAATATATTTTTCACACCACCTGCTCGAAAATGTCAAATTATATGTCAAGCAACCTTAACCTAAAGTGAGTCATTAGTGGCCGGGGGCACAGCCGGTCAATAATGTTGTACTGGATTTCATTATGACCCGCTGGTCAATAATGTGATTTGAATTTGGAATCTCACATGCTAAGCTAAATTGGCAGTATAGTACTAACAAACACCCTTTGGTGCCAGAAAGAGGAAAGCTATTCTCGAAACCCTTACTACGCGTGGATGATATTCTCGATTTCCTACAAAATCATAACGACTGCTTCTTCATATCGTTGCCATGTTTTCGAAGACATAATATTGTAAGAATAATTAGATAACTACGAACCATTTTTTAAAAGGAATGGTATAACATTAAAACTGGCATTAATAATAACAAATACCGTACCGCGCCGTAATACCGTAATAGTAATTGGCTGTAACATTATTTAATTTATTTTAAGTAAACTGCGATAAGATTGCTGTGGATTTTGTGAATAAATAAATAAATAATAAAACCTATCTATACTACAGTCGATTTATCACATTTTATCAAAAATACTCTATTTTCACGAGCGTCTCCAATGACGTTCTAAATTCAAAATGCATACAGCCCATCATCCAAAACCATTCTACCAGCACTGTATAAAGCTTAGTTTACACAAACGCTACTTCCTTAAGAGTGATATCAATAGACACACACGACAAAACCGTAGAAGAGACTTTTTTTGTTGAAAATCGAATTGATCGTGTCTTGGCTACTTATTGGTAGACGCAATAAAGGCGCGAATTTTCGTACTATGGCTATTATTTTCTCACAGTAGGTGTAAAAAGTAGAGTATCCTCCTCTGGGCTAAAGGTGTCTTTGCCTTGGGCTAGCTTGAATCCCTCGCTGCATTCAGGATTCTTGTATTAACTCCCTCGCTTCGCTCGTGAGTTAAACTCTTAGCTCCCTCGCTGCGCTCGGGAGTTAAATCCCGAATCCTTCATTGCGCTCGAGATTCAATATGACGCCCGTGACATAAGACACAACTTTAGCCCCTCGGTGCATAATCTACTATTAAATCACCTTACTATAATAATACAATAATGTGTCCTGCACTAAATATCTGTTAGACACTATCTGTTAATTTCTATGTAAGTATGTTATGTTGTATTGAGTTTCTCAGTAGCAGCCCGGAGTCTGGATATTATCTTGTCCCGGTTGATGGCAATAGGCTCGCCCTCTATGTCATGAGACTTGAATATAACTCCTGAGTATACCTCTGCCTAACCCTTCGAGGATTACAGGCGTGATGTTATGTGAATATTGGGTCAAACACTATATCGAATTAAGATTTATTTTGAAAACATCTATTGCTTCGTCTGTAACTGCCTTAACAGAAGAATACAGTGTTTCCATTACTTTGAAGAAAACTACTACCACCTACTTGATTTATTGATTTTTAATTAGAGATAAATAAAATGTGTCTTTTTTACTTTTACTTCCGTTATCACTAAACGCGCATAAAAATATTTTTTTTTCTTACTCTATTATCTAAAATACACCTGTATTACTAAATACATGTTGTTTCGAACGATGAACATGTACTAATTACCATCTTATTTCAAATAATTGCAACATTTGAAACTCACGGATGGAAGTCAAAATAAAACAAACAAAATAATACCCTTTTAAATAGATATTTTCCCACACACATGTGCGGAGAAATGAAAGTCATGATAGAAATTCAAGTATTATAAGTTTTTTTTTAAATATATTTAAGTCTTTGTCCGTGCAGGGCCACACTTGAGATTTCCAGTTATCTTTTTTCAAATAAGACATTTCGAAAATGTTCTTAAGTAACTTTTTAGACCTTTGTATCTTGTTTATGAGTATGAAGTTTTATCAAAATCGGTTCATTAGTTTCGGAAAATAATGGCTTGAAAGTTCGTATGAAATGCCGCATGGCGTAAACGCTCTTAATCGTGAGTTACGTCACTTAATTCTGAGTTTCTGACACAGTCAAAGTCTTTTATCTTTAATCAAGCCTTCAGGCGTTGTCTCACGAACTTTTACATATTAATAATGTCTTCCTACACGTCTATCTAGGGCATGATTCACAAACCGCACTTTAACTTTACTTGCTATGTTAACCATCAGCCAAACAACCATCAGCCAACCATCAGCCTATAATGTTCCCACTGCTGGTACACAGGACTCTGTGACAGGGTAGTGGGCCGTAATCACACGGGCCCAGTGGGATGGTGGATGTAATTATGACTTCGATTTTTTTCGTTCTAGGACATGTTGGTTTCCTTACCACGTTTTCCTGCACCGCTTTGAGAGCAGTGGTGATGAAATTAAATACACAAACTAAAGTTACTTGGGTTCGAACTCACACGTAAGTCGGGGCTGATATCATTGGGCCACCAGACTGCTCCCTGCTGAGTTAAGCGTCTCATACGAATATGAACATTATTCGTATAGTATTTATGTTCATATTTGAATAAAACGTTTGTTTACATTCGCGTATACAAAAATAAACATTATTTGCAAATGTATAAGATACATATTCGTATTGAACGCATACTTTACTATGTAAAGTCAAAGTGCGATCTGTGAATCTTGTCCCTAGACCCAACAAGACTTGATTCATAGTTACAAAATATCTGAAAATAATAGAAAGAACTACCTATGTGAGTTTGTTATCCACACGCAGTATTCAGCAATTGGTTGTAATTAATTGGCACATTATAGTACTCGAATATGTGGTCTAAGTTGTGAGTTTTGTTTTTTGTTGCATTTTATATCTGAGTGATTTTCTGAATTTGTTTGATTTGCTTTGTATACCTAATAACATAATATATCTAGACATATAATAAAATTGTAGAAAAGTGGTGTCTGTACAATGGAAATATATAAAAAAAAAGTAGCAGGGGTTGTTATTATATCGATGCCGAACCCAAAATTGTAAATTTTTTTTGTCTGTTTGTCTGTATGTTTGTGCACGCTAATATCAGAAACGGCTTATTAGATTTAGATGCGGTTTTCACTAATATGTTGTAGTAAGCTTCACTTAACATTTAGTGTTTATTTCATGTCAATCGGTTCATAAATAAAAAAGTTATGTCAATTTAAAGAATCACGGCGAACATTTGTTAAGGTATTCAGTGAACGCGCGTATCCTGGAGAGTATAGGCGAATAGTTGCATTCGATTACTGCGATTCACTTGAATATTGACTATTTGCATATTTTAGAGGGGCCCGTGGCTAAATAATAACAGCCGCACAGGTCGATCGATCAGGTTAAGCCACGCTTGCCGCGGTTGGTTTGTGGACGGGTGACCATCTTTACATACCGAGACCCCTCCGTGCCTCGGAAAGCACGTTAAGCCGTTGGTCCCGGCTGTCATTCGTGGATCTTTGACAGTCGTTACGGGTAGTCAGAAGCCCCAAAGTCTGACAACCAGTCTTACCAAGGGGTATCATATTACCCAGTAGCTGGGTTGTGGAGGTCAGATAGGCAGTCGCTCCATGTAAAATACTGGTATTCAGCTGCATCCGGTTAGACTGGAAGCCGACCCCAACATAGTTGGGAAGAGGCTAGGCAGATGATGATGACTGACTGTTTGCATATTTCATTTATTTATTATTTTAGGGTTTGTAGGTTAGGTTCTTTTTCTTAATTTTCTTTAAAATTTGGTAAATAAATATTGTAAGTATTTGGTATAGGTTAGGCGGTTCTTTCCTTGATTTTTGGGTATTTACTTATCTTAATTTTTATTTAGGGTTTGTAAATAAATATTGTAAGCATTTATGATAGGTTAGGCATTTCTTTCCCAGATTTTGGGTATACTTATCTTAATTTGTATTTAGGGTTTGTATATAAATATTATTAAGTAATTTTCTTTATTAAGTATAAGTTCATTAGCTCAGGATAGTAATTAATTTTTCTAGCAATTCTTTTGTTTTATAAAGTTAGTACATTTGGTTTACACGTCTTAACACTTATTACACTGTGATAATTTTAGACTGTATAATAATCTGTAAGTATTTATAATTTAATTGTTTACGATAGTACGTGTTTACCAAATAACTGTGTGTTAAGTAGTAAGTACTGTTTTATTGTAAGAAATGCCTCGAAGAAGATCCCAATGTAGCAGAAATGCTAAAAGGATGAGATTAGTTCGATCACAGGAATCTGAGGAAGGTCGTGAGGCAAGGCTTTCTGCAACTCGGGAACTTCAGGCTAGGTTTCGTGCTGCAGAAACTTCGACAACAAGAATCTCGACTGAGTTCAAATCGTTCTCGAATGATGACAACTCGAAATAGGGAAAACGGGGAACAACGAAAGGCACGTTTATCTGTCGATCGCGAAGCTAACGCGCTATCGCGTGAGTCTGAGCCTTTTGCTGACAGGGAAACCCGCCTGAGCTCCCAGAGAGTACGGACAACAAATGCTCGATCCCAGGAGACACAGGACGAACGGGAAATGCGTCTCACTGCCGATGGTGAAGCTCATGCACTATCGCGTGAGTCTGAGACTTTCACTGATAGGGAAATTCGCCTGAGTTCTCAGAGGGTTCGGACAGCAAATGCCCGGTCTGTAGACGGTATATGTAATTCAAAATATGCTGCCCGAAAAGTCACTATTCCACGCGAACGAAGTCGCGGGCACAGCTAGTATTGGAATAAAACGCTTGTTAACATTCGCGTATACAAAATAAAAATTATTATGCAAAAGAATAAGGTACTTACATAAATTCGTATTGAACGCATACTTTACTTTGTAAAGTCAAAGTGCGATCTGTGAATCTTGTCCCTACACGCAACAAGACTTGATTCATAGTTACAAAATATCTGAAAATAATAGAAAGAACTATGTGAGTTTGTTATCCACACGCAGTATTCAGCAATTGGTTGTAATTAATTGGCACATTATAGTACTCGAATATGTGTGGTCTAAGTTGTGAGTTTTGTTTTTTGTTGCATTTTATATCTGAGTGATTTTCTAAATTTGTTTGATTTGCTTTGTATACCAAATAACATAATATAATATAACTGCTGAGCGTTGGGTCCTGGGTTCGATCCCCGGGTAGGGTAAAGTGTTATTGGGTTTTCCATTAGGACTTTCTGAGTAACAGTCCGGAGTTTGGTAGTTGGCGGTTTAATACCTCCGTGCCTCGGAAAGCACGTAAAGCCGTTGGTCCTGCGCCAGCCGTTGGTCCTGCGCCTGATCTCTCCTGGTCGTGTCGAATTGCCGGGACTGCCTATGAGGAGTCTGCCTGCCGGCCTGACTATGAGAGTTATAGATGAGAATGAGAATTGAGAATTATAAAAGGTAGCAGTTTAATCGGATTACGATAGTGTACAGACGCTAGCACATCAAGCTACCCGAAACTGTCAACTCCCAATCGACTTTGAACCTTATACTTTAGCGATAAAGTTGATAATTTGTTAAAGAAATTTGACAGATTGTAGTAGCTTGATGTGCCGGATTCTGCCAAAGTGTCCATTTTAGGCCCCTGACCCCGCCATCCACCCCTTCGATCCCCTGTTAGTTCTTCTTTATGGACAGTCCACTCAGCAATCATTTTTAGAACATGACTCGAACCACCATCGTTGCTGCGCGCTCGCTATGCATATTAGTGTGTAGAAACCATCTACATGCGCCGCCGCAAACATCTACACACACTGCAATGCCATGGTAACGCACTGTAACGTACTGACGTGAGACTACGGCTCTAAGAAAACCAATAAAAATCCATATCTGTGTACCTTTTTAGTTGGAGTTTTTGTCGTACCTTGACCCACAGTCCGTCTGTCTGTCTGTCACCAGGCTGTGTCTCACGACCCTGATAGCTAGACTGTTGAAATTTTCACAGATGATGTATTTCTGTTGCCGCTATAACAACACGTACTAAAAACAGAATAAAATGAATATTTAAGAGGGCTCCCATACTTTTGCCTTGTGGTACGGAACCCTTGGACTTGCACTTGGCCAGTTTTTTATTTTATTATAGTCCGCGTCGCCTATGGCTTGTACCAACCCAAAGTTCAAAGTTGAACCGTGCACACCCTACAATTAACAGGTTGTTCTAATCTCGCTAACATTTGGCAATTTCAATAATATCATTTGATGCGCATACCATACATTATTTTTACTCTTACCATGGCCCATGGGTGCAATAGGTTAAGCGGTTACAGACTATTTCGGCAACCATCATGGTTTATTTAATAGAATAGAATAGAATAGAATTTTTCTTTATTAAAGTAACCAAGACTCAAACTCAAACAAGATTGTTAGTAAAACTTGCGACTATGTTAGTAAGCACAGACACTAAACAAAAAACACAAGAAATAACGGTTGGTCACCGTTGTGACATCCCATGAGAGACGGCACAACAGTGACCCACGTAAAGATAGTCAAGGCGACTCGCAAGCATGTTTAAGACACTGTTGGAGCCGCCCCACACCCTGCGCACCAGGGAAGCGCACCTTTTACGCATTGTTGCGTAAAAGCAATCTACATGCGCATCTGCGAACATCCCTGTAATGGGACAAGGTTGTTAAAGATGAGGAATTTAACTAAATTACTAATCTTGTAAATGATGAATAGGATCATCATTTCATTAAATTCTAGACTCCTTCAAACAGGCGCGACACGCGATAAAATCGCGCGCAACACAAAGGCACCACAAGTCGCGCAACGAGCGGTGCCTTTGTGTCGCACCTGTTTGTAGGAGCATTTCAAGTTTTGTTGTACGGACAGCAACGAATGATAGTTTAAAGGATACTCTAAAACATTTATTTTATTAAAAAGGATAAAAATATTTAAATTCGATAAACTTCTTATAAGTACTAAATTAACTCACAATGTAATAAAATAAAAATAAACGTAGCTAAAACTATCAACTGACTATGAATAGGATAATTTCATTATTTTAATTTCACACTATCTCGTTTTGTAGTAAAAACCCTTCTCGGTAAATTTTTACTGTATTTTTTTTTTTATTATAAGATTTTGCACAGCTGCACTTTTTTTGTCTCATTACAAGTGGCCCAAAAATGTAACATTAAATTCGGTAAGTTAGGTATACTTATAACTATTATAAGTAATCCTGTTCTGCAAAAAGTTCACCGTTAAAACTTAGGTGAAGTGAGCTGAAAGTGAGCTGTCAATAGTGTCAATCACTAGCATCAGGTGCAATAACAGCTCACTTTAAGCTCACTTCACCTAAGTTACCACGGTGATCTTTTTACAGAATAGCAACGAAGTTGTGAAATTCTGCTATTTAGTCAAATGGATTAGAAAAGCGAGTTTTTGAAGTAAAACTTCTTCTTCTTATTTGATAATTGGATGAGAATTGAGAGTGAAATTTCAAGAACGCGTCACGTTTATGTACAGACGCCAGCACATCAAGCTGCCCGAAACTGTCAATTTTTTCCAATCAACTTTTAACCTTATACTTTAGCGATAAAGTTGAAAATCTATTAAAGAAATTTGACAGATTGTTGTAGCTTGATGTGCTGGCATCTGTAAATTTCGTTACATGAGAGAGAAGAAAGGTATAACTCTCTGTGTCTCTTCTTATCTCTGCCTTATTCTTCATTTTTTAAGAAGTTTCACTTCACTTCTATCAAGTCTACGGTGCTTCTTACGCAATTTTGTTTCCTGCTGTGCTGCTGGGGAGTTTGTTGCACCTCTTCTTCTTACCAGCGAAGGCACTGGGAAGTGGTGAAGGGCTGGCGTTTTGGAACTTTTCTAACGTCAAAATTACATAAGACGGACTGTCTTATGTAATTTAAACCGTAGGCTTGAACCCGTACCCGTAACCCGTAGACGTTAGGGCCGAAAATCATCGTCAAAAATCATCCCGCTGGCCTGCCGGGTCAGCGGGATTGTCCAAAAGGGTTACCGCTGGCCCGGAACATAAAGGGCTAAGGAAGGAACACGGGTGGGTTTTAGTCAGTAATAGTCTGACACTCCCTTCCGCTTCACCCAGAGCGGGAGGATTCATTTGATTTCCCATCCGCAAAAAAAAAAAAAAGACTTGATAGAAATAAAGTGAAACTTCTTAAAAAATGAAGAATAAGACAGATTAAGTGTGAGAGACAAAGAGAGTTATACCTTCCTTCTCTCTCATGTGACGAAATGTACCTAAACGTGACGCGTTCTTGAAATTTCACTTTCAATTCTCGTCCAATTTTATCGAATCGGCACCTAAGAAGTTTCACTTCAAAAACTCGCTTTTCTAATCCATTTGACTAAATATCAGAATTTCACAACTTATAACTTACTGGATTTAATTATACATGTTTGGGCCATTTGTACTGAGAGATAGCCATCAATAAAGTGCAGTTAGCAAAAGGAAAAATCAAGGTAAGAAAAAAAAATACAATACAATTTTTAGACACACACAAAGACAGTCAGTCTTATGTAATTATGACGTTAGAAAAGTGCTGATTCACAGCCTAATTTGAATAAATGACTTTTGAGTTTTGATAATTAATTACTAAAGACTACGTTCAAAAATCCATCCGAATAAATTGGTGGTCAGCGACGCCATAATATCCTTTTATTGAGCCAATGCTCAGAGTCCATTTTCAGCAGAGAACGTCCTGGGGGCCTTAAAAGGCCACTTTGGTAGAATCTTAAAAGGATAACATAATGGACAGTTAACTTGCCTGGATCTGCTGAATCACTTATGCCTATCACTTCACAACGAAGGGAGGTGCCCCCACTAATTCCATCCACATTACACAAATGCACACTCACTCAACACACCCCACACACCCTCACAATACACCAAACACCACCACACTACATCACATCACACCACATCACATCACATCACTCCACACACCCTTCTTCCTTACACATACACACACAACACTTGCACAAGACACGACACAAATGCACTTCACACACACTCTATATAAACATAATTACTTTATTAAAAATACAAATTAAACATATATAATATGTAGATATATTCCTTAGCTTATAATTCTATATCATGTTTGTGACTATCCGAGTCTGCTAGTATACGCTCATAATTTGTTCGTCCTCACTATTTATGCTAAGACACTGCCTCCTAAGATACAGGGTCTTCCTAGTTTAGGAGTCAGGGCTCTAATTCTGTGTTGACTGTACTTTACCCATCTCTTGTACACTATTTCTTTATTAATTTCTTTGTCCTCATTGACTAATATGTGTATTTAATATGAGTCAAACTTGTATTGTGCTAATAAATACTTATTATTAACTGTTAAGTTAATCGTATCAAATCCCATTGGTGAAGCATTTTTCAGTAATTTTTTTATCTGTGCTAAAATACCAATCAATCCGATCCAAATCCAATCCCAATCTCTTTGATCATTCCTACGTAGTGCAGCGAAAAAAATAAAAACACGGACTGTCTTCGCCATGTTACGATTCATAATGTTATCCTTTTATGATTTTCCAAAGTGGCCTTTTTAGGCCCCCAGATATGTGCCAACGACCTTATATCTATCACTCAGCAATGCCTTTCTCAAGAAGCACCTTCAATCATCATGCGAGATCATACAAATTCCACAGAACAAAATATCATTTAACTCCAAGGTTTAATAAAGTTTTCAACGTATAGAACGTGTCGTTCCGGACCAACCTTAGAACGGCATGTGCTCTATATCCTATCTAAAGATCATCTACTTACTACTCAAGCCAAAACCCACCTTCACTTGGAAGCTACAAAATCTATTATCCCTTTTCCTTCCATCGTCTCATCACCCACATCACACAATCTCAAGGTAATTGAAAGTTTAAGTTAAGGAAGTTATGGTTCAATTTTGAACGATATAATGCCTGGTAAAAGGGTTTACCGCGTGCAGTAATTGTTTGACTGCAAAACGTGAGCTTTTTGCCACTGAAGTTGTAATATATGATTGTGCGGTGACATTTTTGATTGTAGGAAATCATATCAAGGTAGTGTTTCTATGAGCGGTGGTTGTCCTATTTCTTTAGCCCGTATGGCTAAGAAAGTCTGATCGAAGACACAGGGTCTATAGTCATGCCTACGGGGTAATTGCGTAACATACTAACATAGTCATGCCTAGGGGGTAATTGCGTGGGGTAATTGCGTAACACACTAACATAGTCATGCCTACGGGGTAATTGCGTAACACAGCGTTACCCCGTAGGCACGGCCACGATAGTGGCGATAAGACCCCTCTTTGCAGAGTGGCTAGAAAGGCGTTACGGCGCCCTCACCTACCGTCTGACGCAGGTCCTCACCGGACACGGATAGTCATGCCTACGGGGTAAATACGTGTGGTAATTGCGTTACACACTAACATAGTCATGCCTACGGGGTACTTACGTGTGGTAATTGCGTAACACACTAACAGTGGCAATGGCTTTCCGGTTAGCCGGATGCAGCTGAATACTAGTATTTTAGATGGAGCGCCTGCCTATCTGATTTACACAACCCAATTACTGGGTAATACGATACCCCTTGATAAGACTGGTTGTCAGACTTTCGGGCTTCTGACTACCCGTAACGACTGTCAAAGATCCACGAATGCAGACAGCCGGGACCAACGGCCTAACGTGCTTTCTGAGGCACGGAGGGGTCATGGTATGTAAATATGGTCACCCATCGACAGACCAACCACGGTAAGCGTTAATTAACCTGATCGATCGACCTATGCGGCTGTTATTAATTAGCCACGGGCCCCTCCAGAGGCAGAATATAGATTTATACACTAAAAACAGTGATGCTCACAATGTTAACACTAGAAATAAGGACAAACTACGTGCTCCCTTTCACCAGCTTCATAAGGTTCATAACACATTTGTGTTCATTTAATTAAAAGTTATTGATTGGAACTTTAATTGAAAGTAAACCTAGCATGCTGTAGGAGGGCAGACAATATTTTGTAGTCCTAAATAATTGTTTCAACACTCTTCGGTTTACGTTTGCAGCTCAGCCCACGCGTATAGCAAGCTTGAAGATTATTATGATAATAACGAAATACCTCAGCCAACAATATACCTAATAAATCTTATTTATTTAACTTATGTCACCTTTCACATATCACGGCGGTTGCAAATTCGGCTCTCGATGCGTCTGTCAAGAATATATTACTCACTGGGACTGGGATCAATGGTTTTGGAATATTCAATTAGATGTGACTAAATGTTATACTGACTCTCTCGCAGGAGGCTGAGTACATGGCTGAAAGTTACACAGAGAACCTTGGAGCGTTCCCTGCTTGACATCAGGACCGAGTTGCAAACGTCGAGATAAGGTTGTAGCGGTATCTACAACGCCACATGAGAACAACGCGTCATACTGACGTCACGCAAAATCCTGCATCTCGCAAGCAGAGTTTACCGCACAACTAGCATAGATACAACAGCCCGACATAAATCATCGGGCAGTTGCCCGCCAGACAAAACACCCGCCTGGTCGGAGGATCCTCCCTTTTCTATAGAGTTTGAGTGAACTTCACACACTGTTCCTCACACCTCTATAAGGTCTTCGATATCGGAAAGCGTATTATGGAACTTAAATGGAGTTGGGCAGGACACCTGACAAGTCGCAGTGATGACAGGTGCAATAAGGCTGTGACAGAGTGGGATACAAGGACTAGAAGACGAGATTTCGGTCGTCCGGCGGCGAGATGGGTGGACGATATTGTTGTCATCAGGGCAAAACCTGGAAGAGGCTGGCTGGCGTGGGGATTTGCACAAGAAAAGAGATGCCTAGCAATATGAAGTGCTGTGGATGATGATTCTGATCAAAAGGTTGGACCTACTAGAAGCTCTACCTACCTACCTACAACAACAGCATGCATGTTAGTATGCTGACAATTTGGTTGTAAGTACATGAGTACTTATATCATAATTTCAAAGCAATAAAAAAGGGTCAGGGTTACTTTTAAGTCAAACTTCGACGGTATTTTAAGAGACTTCTTCATCATTACTTACTTTCTTGAGCCGGTCTTTCAGATAATTGTGTTCCACCGCACATTTTACCCGTCTGCCTTCAAATCAAGAGTGACTAGGCATCTTCTGGGCAGGCTTGTTCCATCATGGACCTTATCCATCGCTTTCTATCAGGCGGAATCGGGGTCAAGAGCAGGCCGACTTAGTAATAAAAATAAAAAATAAGCGTCTGCATCAAAAAAACTATGTTTCCGCCTCTCAGTCGCCTTCTGCTCGTGTCTTGTAAAAAGATAACGATATATAAAATCATTTTATTTCGGACAGTTAAAATTATAAATTGTTAGTAACAGGTTTGCGATTAAAATACTATTGTTAGTAAGTAACTTAAACTTAAGACAAATTCATGAGAAGACCACCTAACAACTAGACACAAAGAGAAATAGAAACTAGAGTATGTCTTCACACAAGAAGAAGAGAGAGGAAGTATCTGCCGCGTCACAGCCTTCAGGATGATAACTGGTGAGGTGGAACTAGTCGCGAGCTTAAACTCACTGGTGTTCATGGCCAAAATGCAGGTTGTGTCACCTGGCTTAGTGTCCTACAGAGATAGTATCAGTGCTGAGCAGTTAGACGCTAGTCACGCACAACGTCTAGTTCTCACGCACATAAACACTGTTCAGAACTGAAACGCGCGTAAAAAAAATCGAATGTTCTTTGGAAAATCAAGTTTTATGAAAAACCTACGTAGAAATGTTTAGTCGGTTATCAAAAAAAAATCGACTGTTTCATAGAACAGTCTAGCCACAAGCTGGACAGCCCCCTTTTGGGGCACTGGGTTCAAGCACAAGTGCGTGTGCCCGGGGCCCCAGTGGGCGGCAAAAACTTAAATAATTTTTTTGCGTCTTTTTTTAATGTACTTAACATAGTTTATAAGTTGTACTACCTACTAACAATATTATGGGCAAAATATGACTGGATTACAAATATTTTATTTTTTAAAGACAACTGCAATAATACTTATCCGGTCAAAATGTATGGAACAGCAATTTATTTTTTTAATAAAATATGGCGAAAAATTTCAACACAGAAGTTCAGAAGCTTGTACTGAATTCAAAGTTTGAGTATCGATTTTCCTGCTAGTCTGTATAATAAGCAAAGAAGTCATGCAATGCTCTTCACACTATATCATGAAGAGCGTTTTTTTTTCGTGTGGGAAATCATCAAATGACTCCTCCCGCTCTGGGTGGAGTGGAAGGGAGTATCAGACTCTTACTGACTAAAACCCACCCATGTTCCTTCCTTAGCCCTTTATGTTCCGGGCCAGCGGTAACCCTTTCGGACAATCCCGCTGACCCGGCAATGAATGATGAATGAAGAGCTAGCCCCTTGTCCAAATGCATCTTAAACGCGTTCACATACAACAAAACAGTGCATGTTCTTACTCAATTTATTTACCCACCCACTATTCCAATGACCTCACCAAAAAAAGGAAAATAATTAAATAAAACACATAAGTAGTTATTTACAAAGAAAACATATGTAATACGTGCATCAGTCATAAATGAAGATTGATGCTACCAACTCTATCTGGTCCAAGGCCAAACATTTATTTGACTTGGAGAACTTCAGAAATAATTGTTCTAACAACAAATTGGTTCAAAGTTGCAAGGTTCGTATAAAAATGTAATGAGTTCTCATAAAAAAGTATGTGCTTTTGTGATTGTCTTTCTCAACTTTGATTAAGGAATGAAATAATGGTGAATTCTACTTTATATAACCATGATGACTGAATCAGATGTATGACTTGTTTCATAACAGCACGACCGGGCAAATTAAAAGATTCTTATGAGATCAGGGTTTTGAAATCTAAATAATTTTCCTAAACCTAAATCGCTAGGTACCTATGTTTTCTTTATATACCTAATTAGGTAACCAAATCCTACTAATATTATAAACGCGAAAGTTGGTGAGGATGGATGGATGGATGGATGTTCGTTACTCTCTCACGCAAAAACTACTGAACGGATTTTGATGAACATTAAATGTTCATCAAAATCCGTTCAGTAGTTTTTTATAATATTTTTTTTTTTATTAAGTTGCCCCACACTAGGAATTTCTCCTGTATTGTGGGTGCGTTTACAAACATTTAAACTCACATACACAAACAGCCAGACCCGGAACAAACTACTTGTAGGTCATACAAATATTTGTTCCGTGCGCAAATCGAACCCGCGACACGCAGCGTAGCAGTCAATCGCTTAACCACTGCACCTACCGTGCCGTCAAAATTACACATAGAATATTTTTTATCCCGTTATTCCCACGGAATCTATGGATATTCGATATTCAATATGTTATTCTACCTTATTAATTATATTATATTATTTTGTTAATCCATATTATATAAGGAGTAAAAAAATTAACCTTACAAACTTTAAGAGGTGCTTTAGACCATTGGACTGAACAACTTTCACTATGGGACCAACTCTGAAATCACGAAAAAAAAATCCGCTGTTTCATACATTTTGATCAAGTAGGTAATGAACTTTTGTATTAAACAGTGGATTTTTTTTCGTGATTTCAGAGTTGGTCTCATAGTGAAAGTTGTTCAGTCCAATGGTCTAAAGCACCTCTTAAAGTTTGTAAGGTTAATTTTTTTACACCTTATATAAAATTATATAATATCCATACTTAATATTATAAATGCGAAAGTTTGTCTGTCTGTCTGTTACTTAGTCGTTATGAAATTTGACAGGAAGGTAGACTGGATCCTGGAGAAGGATAATGTTACTACAACAACTAGTCTCTATTATAGTTATCTTAATGAAGAAATCAATAAGAATGATATGGAATCTTACGGATTACAACCTTGCCTGTCAACCATTGGACCATACAGATCAGTCCACTCACCCTGACCTCATGACCCTTGTCCCTTTTATGAACTTAGAAAAGTCATCAATCTAATATTACCAAACTTTGTGTAAGACAATGGTGTATCAGCACAAGGGTAATAAGTAATCAGTAACTGGCTACAGTCGGCAACAGAAGTTGCTAGACTTAAGTTATATAAATATTTACTGACGACAACGACGGCAGATTACAATAGGTACTTTATTGTGAATCCTATAAAATAATTTACTAACTTTGAAAAAGTTGATAACAAATTAATTTTTATAAAAAATCTGAAATTATAATATTCCCTTTATTTCACAGCAAATAGAGTGAAAGAAGGATTCATAAAATCAGAAAAAAGTGAGTAAGTCAACTTTAATAAGAAATAAAAAAAAAGATACAATTTTTTTTTTTAAGTATTTGACAGATTTTATTAGCTTGATGTCCTGGCGTCTGTACATTCGAGATTGGTTTGTCCACAAAATGAAATAATAATATGTGTCAAAAAGACAAGCTGTTCTAAAAATGATATTAGAGATCTTACTGCAGTTTCGGGTAGTTTGATGTGCTGGCTTCTGTAGTACATTTTGTACAACTTTCGATGAGTCACTTTCGTTGCTAACTGTCCTTCGTAACATTACAAATTATGTGACGTAAGATTTCGTCTTACGTCACATAATCAAGCATTTATTGCAATGATTGATAGTTTTATCATAACTAGGTAATTGTTAGCAAATTTTTAGACCATCATGAATTGTAGGTATTCATGATAGATGATAGATCACGATATGAACTTCTTAAAAGTAATCAAAAAGGCCTAACTTCAATCCTAGACCTTTTCATTACTTCTTTCTCTTCTTTGCGAAGGAAGAACTACCGGCATAACCAGCCTATAATGTTCCCACTGCTGGGTCACGGCCTCCCCTCTGTGAGGCCCTAATCCACCACACGGATCCAGTGGTGGATGTCACAATGTCTCCAGAATGTTTGGAAAACATCGTGAGAAAACCGACAACATGACCTAGAACTAACGGGTGACGTCGCCAATGTATGCAATGCAACGTCGCTTCGCTTTTATTTGTGTCGCCCTTTCATCATCTGCCTAGCCCTTTCCCAATTATGTTGGGGTCAGCTTCCAGTCTCACTAGATGCAGCTGCCACCAAATGAATACCAGTATTTTATATGGAATAGCACCACCCCATACTTCCCGTGGGTGTCGTAACGACTAAGGGGTGTACCGGAGAATGGGCAGCAGCGTTCTCTATGCATTCCACCACCATACCATACTGCGATCGCCAACCCGCGTGCCAAGCGTGGCGATTATGGCAAACCCCCCTTTTGGAGGAGGCTTATGTCCAGCAGTGGACGTCTTTCGGCTGAAATGATGATGATGATGATGATTTTATATGGAGCGACGGCCTGTGTAATCTAAACAACCCGAAACCTCTCGGTAAGCTGGTTGTCTTCTGACGACCTGTGATGAAAGATCAACTTATAATAGCCGAAACTTTCAGTAGCACGGAGGGGTCTTGGTATGTAAAGATAGTCACCCATCCCAGGAATAACCGCGGCAAGGGTAGCTTGACCTGATCGTTCGACCCATGCGGCCGGCTATTACTTAACCACAAGCCCCTTGTCGGCTCTTATTGTTGCAAAAACTTACATAAGTTAGTTTAGGCCCTTAACCATTCGCTAACGACTAAAGAAAATGTTAACTATCTAGGTCATCTTAGTACCTAATTATGTTAACAATGCCATATTCATATCTAATCACGAATGTAAAGTTCTGCGATAAGATTGAATAAATTATAGTTGGAATTATTTAAACTGCTCTACTTTCCGACTAAAGGCTGATTTTTCAATCATCTGATAACTTTATCGAGGAATAATTTTGAAATTTTGACAGTTATTTCAAACAAAAACTATCAAACGTCAATTTTATTCCTCGAATAAAAGTTATCTCGCTATGGAAAAATCAGCCCTTAGTGTAAGTTATTGGATTTTGACACTGAAACTTTTTCAATGTGGGAGGTGAAATCATTGCTCTTCGTTCTATTAATATACTCGTAGTAATTGTATGTACTCGTAGTATAGACGAAGATTTATAATATTAATAGTAATCTATTAATATTATAAAGAGGTAAAGTTTGTAAGTTTGTATGTAGGGGGTAATCTCTAGAACTACCAGTCGGATTTGAAAAAATCTTTATGTATTTGATAGCCCAATTCTTGAGGAAGGCTATAGGCTATTTAACATCACGCTATGGCTCTTAGGAGCCGAGCAAAAAGAAAAAAAGTCAGAAAGAACGCTAACCAAAAACGAAGTAATACGACGGCACGGTTGGCGCAGTGGTTAAGCGATTGACTGCTGCACTGCGTGTCGCGGGTTCGATTCCCGCACGGAACAAATATTTGTACGACCTACAAGTAGTTGTTCCGGGTCTGGCTGTTTGTGTATGTGACTTTAAATGTTTGTGAACGCACCCACAATACAGGAGAAATTCCTAGTGTGGGGCAACGTTTTATAAAAAAAAAAAGTTATTTAAAAAAAAAAAAAATAGCGTGGGTATGCGATGCGATGCGACGGGGTGGGTCGGGGGAACAAGAAATTTCACGCGCACGAAGTCGCAGGCAGAAGCTAGTACCTAATGTATATAAATAAAACAAAGTCGGGTTAATTACACCATTTATCAATCTTAACCCTTAGTATGCCGGAACGTAGACCTACGCGAGACACAATGGCTTTTTAATTGTCTGTAATTACGACATACAAGGGGTTAACCCAAGTTAATATAAGGGGTTAAATTCGGTCCAGCCTTTTAAAATAATCTAATTGTGTGCTTTGTATAAGTTTATAGAACATGTAAATTTAGGTATAAATAAAAAAATAAAAAAAGTCTGGACCGAATTTTATGGTATTTGATTTGTTGGATTTGTCTTCGGATATCTATGGTCTCCGCCCTGAATAGCAGAATAACTACAAAAACATGTAAAAAAAAAAACAACATTTATTGATTCTGAGGCGGTACGAAGTTCAGTAAGCTAGTAAAATAGTAATAGGTACAAGCTAGTCAGTTTTCCTGAAATAAAGTATCTCAAAAATGATATTACTTTATTTAGTTTTGGGATGCTTATAGCTAAAGACTCCTTCAAACAGGCGCGACACGCGATAAAATCGCGCGCGACACAAAGGCACCGCAAGTCGCGCAACGAGCGATGCCTTTGTGTCGCACGCGATTATATCGCGTGTCGCGCCTGTTTGTAGGAGCCTTAAGTATTTTGGTAGTCACATAACTACGCATAGGTGTGCAAATGTGGTCTTTTAATTCAAGCATAATATCTCCTGTCTCACGACCATAACAAGTTAGGTATCTATATACTAATTAAATCGACAATTTTCCTTAATAATAATAATTATATATAAGGTCGTCCTTAATTACATGCATTTAAAAATAATCACAGATTCAGAATACCAATCAATTCTATTTCAGATCGCGGATTATATTAGTGTGATGTCATATGTCATATGTCAGATGTCATGCAATTAACATTTCTGTTAAAATTACACAGTAGATTGATAACAGGTCATCAATACCTACTCCTTTATCAAAAACAACCTTTTCCAGTACACTCGTTAACCTTGCAATCAATACTAATGAATTATACATAAATATTTAATTTTGCTAATTTTAATGCCGGAGCATGAGTATCCTTATCACACAAATACACTTATATTATAAAGGCGAAAGTTTGTGAGTGTGTGTGTGTGTGTTTATATGTTTGTTACTTCTTCACGCTCATATATCACCATCATTTCAGCCGAAAGACGTCCACTGCTCTGGACAAAGGCCTCCCCCAAGCACCTCCACATCGACCGGTTCTGTGCTTCTCGCATCCAACGGGTTCCTGCCGCCTTCACAAGGTCGTCGGACCAACTTGTGGGAGGCCTTCCAACGCTACGTCTTCCGGTACGCGGTCGCCACTCCAGAACCTTTCAGCCCCATCAGCCTTCAGTTCTGCGAGCAATGTGCCCTGCCCACTGCCACTTAAGTATCCGTATATGATAATAATGTAATGGTAAGTCTGTGTGTCTATAAAGAGGCATACTATTGTATAGAATCAAGTTCTTCTAACTGAACAGACAGCTGTGCTCCTGTCTGTTCAGTTAGAAGAACGAAGGAGACGAAAGAAGATGTTTGTTGCGCCACTTCTTCTTCCAGCACTAGGAAGTGGTGAAGGGGGACTGTCTCATCTAATTTTGACGTTCAAAAAGTGCTGATTCTCACCCTAGTTTCAATAGAAGACCTGTAATTTTGGTATTTGTTTTGGTGCCAACCATTCCGTGGTGCCAACCATTAGTAGGATTTACATATGTGGAATGTTTAGTGACCCACAAATGTTTAGATTTTCATTCTAAATAACTAAATCTTCGAATAAGCTAGTTTGATTGAAATTTTGATAGTGTACAGTCATGAGCACTAATATGTCAACACTTGGCAACTTTAAATTACGTTTTTTCACGAAATAACGAATGCAACGTTAAAATACGACGCTTTACATATACCTATGGGTTCGAAAATACTATATTCCTACTAATATAAAATTTCATTCAAAAATAAAGGAGAACATCGCATTTGAATAAAGCCAAGTGTATACATACTTTTGCTCGTGACTGTACAAATGCCTTGAAGTACCTATAAAACTGTAAGTACCGACTATGCTGTAAAAATCAATCATTTCAATTTCGTTGCTTTGTAAAAACACCATCTACGATTTTTTTTACAAGCAAAACCGCAGGTTTCGCTAAGCACAAAAAAAAAATATGATGACCTGAATGTTACAAGTAATAACATCAATTACATTCCTTAATCAAATAAAAAACAAATATCGATGTTATCGGAAGCCTAGTAATAAATATAAATTGATTCATAGATGCATGTAAAAATGTGTATTAAAATGTCAAGTTCACCATATTGATGTATTTAATTGATTTTTTATTGGAGACCGAATCGATTTGAGATAATGTCTTTGGTCGACGTTAACAAGAGTGGTGTCGGGCGGTATGTTATTGTTTTTTTTTTTCTTAGCTGACTGTGTGTAGAAGTTAATAATAATAATAAATCTTTATTGGAACAAAAACACATCTTACAAATTGGTTGCGTTCGTAAATAGCTGCATTAGTTACAAAACTGTGTCGCAGCTATTAACGCCCACCTCCAAGAGGGAGACGACAGCGGCAGCGTTCCAGATTCCAGAGATGAAAATAAAGAACAAACCCAAAATAAAAAAAAATAAAAAAAAAGTAAAAATTAAATAGAAAAAATTAAAGTAGGTAAGTGCTTAATGTTGTGCATGTGGGAGTGTTGTATGTGAGTGTAGAGCGTGTCTGTGCGGTGTAAGTGTAGAGTGTGCTTGTGGGGAGGTTCTCTAAGGCAGGCTACTAAGTTGTGCGGGTAGGCATGATTCGGCATAGCAGAGCTGCAAAATAGAAAATAGAGCAGTGTGACTTGAGACTAAATGAGTTGTAAGTTATAGGGTCAAACCCTAACAGGCGCTTTACTTGGTGTAAATTATTTCATCACTATTGCTCTCAAAACAAAATGGGAGTAAGCGGAGCCGGTCGAAACCAAACGAGGTTTTAAAAAAGCAGGGTCCACAGAAGGACACGTGCGACAAGAATGGTTTCATCAAGGTGGGGAAGAAGAAGCCTCCTTTTCGGAAACAGTGCGGCACCGCGCAGGCAGGACCCAACATGCTGCTGCGTCCAGCAATCCCGTCGACGCAGCTGTACGTGTCCAGACTGCACCACTCCACGAAGGTTGAGGAGATCGTGGAGTACATGCGTGTGAAGACCAACTGGACTTTGAGGGTCGAGAAGTTGGAGTCGCATCACAACACGAACTTCAAGTCGTTCGTGGTGCGTGTTCCGACACAGCATCTCGAGAAGTTCCTCAAGGAAGAGTTCTGGCCGAAGGGTGTTGTGTACCGCCGGTTTCGTGGCCGGTTACATGACACCCGTCAGCGAAACACGACGCAGACACTTCGTGTGCTTTAGTTTTTAGTGGTTAGTTTTTAGAGTAATTATAATGTATGTATTTACAGTATTTTTAAGTCATATTAATATTGTATTGTATGTGTTTATATGGGCTTTGATGCCTGAAATAAATGGATAAATAAATAAAATAAAACTGAACTGTTCAACTGAACTTTTACGCAATTACTACGCTACTCTTGACCTCGAACTCACCTGGAAAGCAATAGATGAAGTCTACGAGAGAACGAGCGCTTGGACATCTGATAAGTCAAAGACTAATTATTAAACATGATAACGAGATAAAGGAGTTCATCTTACGTATTTGAATCTTAATTATGTCGTGATGTCCTAAATCACTACCTAATGTAATTAATACATTGAAGTCTAAAGCTGTAGATTGATTTATGATAATATACAATATTATTATGTCGATAATTGATTAAATTAAATTTTGGTTTTAGAAATGTGCGTAAGAAGGACAAATTGAAGTTTAACGTAAAGTTTCTGAGATGTATGACCAACATTTTTTAAATGTTGCATCAGCAGTAAGCAGAAGAGAATCCTTTTTTTTTACAGTCACTCTATAATTGTACATAGTTTAGCAGCAACAAAAAAAATTACTAACAAAAGAATGCGTTAGTCTGTGTAATACAACTTGACATAATATGAAAATATTAGTATATTAGCCCATAGGTGACAATATTTCAAATAATTCCAGATACAACATCATTGCAGCAATACACACCTAAACTTAAAATCTAAATAATCATGATAAATCAAAAATAACTTTTTGTGGGTTTGACGGCTTTCTGCTGAACTACGTCCAATTAAAGTATGATGGGGTTGACATATCCTTAACTCATCGAATGCCGTAATTAGAGACACAATAGAACGACAATTGCTTATGTCGAACTGTGTAACTTAAGACATTCAAAAGGAGGGACAAAAACGCCTAAATCTATACATATAATAAAATTGTAGAAAAGTGGTGTCTGTACAATGGAAATATATTAAAAAAAAGTAGCAGAGGTTGTTATTATATCGATGCCGAACCCGAAAATGTAATTAAATTTTTTTTTGTCTGTTTGTCTGTTTGTCTGCTGTGTTTGTGCACGCTAATATCAGAAACGGCTAGTGTTTATTTCATGTCAATCGGTTCATAAATAAAAAAGTTATGTCAATTTAAAGAATCACGGCGAACATTTGTTAAGGTATTCTATCAGAGTACGTAAACGCCTCGCGCCTGCGCGTCCGTGGCTATATACAAGGTGTAACGGAAAGGGGGTATCAACCCTGAAGGAGGTGAATGAAGATGAAAAAAAAAATTTGGACCTCCCATAGTAATAGCACATCAATGATTTACTATTACTATGGGAGGTCCAAATTTTTTTTCATATTTCGACCTATGTTCTTTGGGGAAATTTGTTCAGTTTCATGAGCACATTCACCTCCTTCAGGGTTGATACCCCCTTTCCGTTACACCTTGTATAAAGCGCGCTGAGAGCCGCGCTGCTGCCATAATTCCGATCCAGCCTGTCCCTTGCTGCCCTCTCCCAGCGACGCCCTAAGCCGAGGTCCGTACCCCACAGGGGGTGCCCTTAGCGTGTAGTCGCTTAGTTTTTAAGTTTATATTGTGTAGTTAAGTTGTGTATTATGCCCTGCCTGGAGGCCTTAATTTATTGAGGCATCCACAGGAAAGCCAGGTTAAGCAGTCGACAACCCCTCAGGTTGAACTGCGAGATGACCATTTCAAAAGAAAACGCGCCGCTGCCATAAGGATTCAGTTATTCGTAGCGAACGCACGTATCCTGGAGAGTATAGGCGAATAGTTGGATTCGATTATTGCGATTCACTTGAATACTGACTGTTTGCATATTTCATTTATTTATATTTTAGGGTTTGTAGGTTAGGTTCTTTTTCTTAATTTTCTTTAAAATTTTGTAAGTATTTGGGATAGGTTAGGCGGTTCTTTCCTTGATTATTGGGTATTTAATTATCTTAATTTTTATTTAGGGTTTTGTAAATAAATATTGTAAGCCTTTATTATTGGTTAGGCATTTCTTTCCCTGATTTTCGGTATACTTATCTTAATTTCAAGTATTTAGGGTTTGTATATAAATATTATAAGTATTTGGTATAGGTTAGGCATTTCTTTTCTTGATTTTCTTTATATATAAGTTCATTAGCTTAGGTTAGTAATTATTTTTTCTAGCAATTCTTTTGTTTTATAAAGTTAGTACGTTTGTCTGTGTAGAAGAATAGCACCACCCCTTACTTCCCGTGGGTGTCGTAAAAGGCGACTAAGGGTCTCACCGGAGAATGGGCAGCAGCGTTCTCTATGCATTCCACCACCATACCATACTGCGATCGCCAACCCGCCTGCCAAGCGTGGCGATTATGGCAAACCCCCCCAAAATTGGGGGAGGCCTATGTCCAGCAGTGGACGTCTATCGGCTGAAATGATGATGATAATGACGTTTGGTTTACACGTCTTAACACTTATTACTTAAACTGTGATAATTTTAGACTGTATAATAATCTGTAAGTATTTATAATTTAATTGTTTACGATAGTACGTGTTTACTAAATAACTGTGTGTTAAGTAGTAAGTACTATTTTATTGTAAGAATGTCTCGAAGAAGATCCAACCTCTCCCAATGTAACAGAAATGCTAAAAGGATGAGATTAGTTCGATCACAGGAATCTGAGGAAGGTCGTGAGGCAAAAGGCTCTCTGCACCAGGCTAGGTTTCGTGCTGCAGAAACTTCGACTCAGCGAGAATCTCGACTGAGTTCAAATCGTTCTCGAATGATGACAACTCGAAATAGGGAAAACGGGGAACAACGAAAGGCACGTTTATCTGTCGATCGCGAAGCTCACGCGCTATCGCGTGAGTCTGAGACTTTTGCTGTCAGGGAAACCCGCCTGAGCTCCCAGAGAGTACGGACAACAAATGCTCGATTCCAGGAGACACAGGACGAACGGGAAATACGTCTCACTGCCGATCGTGAAGCTCATACACTATCGCGTGAGTCTGAGACTTTCACTGATAGGGAAATTCGTCTGAGTTCTCAGAGGGTTCGGACAGCAAATGTTCGGTCTCAGGAAACACAGGAAGAACGAGAAATACGTCTCACTGCCGATCGTGAAACTCAAGCACTAGAGTCTGAGACTTTCACTGAAATTCGCCTGAGTTCTCAGAGGGTTCGGACAGCAAATGCCCGGTCTGTAGACGGTATATGTAATTCAAAATATGCTGCCCGAAAAGTCACTATTCCACGCGGACGAAGTCGAGGGCACAGCTAGTGTATTAAAAAAATAAAGATTAAAAAAAAAAGCGTCCAATTTGATCCTCTGATTCGTGACCCAGGACATACAGGACACTTTTCACACAAAGAACTCACTCACTGCTGCACTGGACTGCCTCTAGTGGTCGCAAGCGCTTCTCAGCGGTCAGAAAAAGTGTTATTTGGTTTTTCCATCAGAAATTTCTCAGTAGCAGCCCAGAGTCTGAATCTGTGCCCAGTCATCATAATCAGCCACTGCTGGTCATAATCAGCCATTGTTCCCACTGCTGGGAAACAGGCCTCCTCTCTTCGAGAGGGAGTGGTCTATAATCCACCACGCGGGCCCAGTGCGGGTTGGTAGATGACATACCTATGTCTTCGAATTTTTGGTTCTAGGACATGCCAGTTTCCTCACGATGTTTTCGTTCACCTTTTTGAGAGCAGTGGTGATGAAATGACACAAAGTAAAGCGCCTGTCTGGGTTTGAACCTACGACCTACAACTCGTAAGTCACGGCCGTTACAACTGGGCCACTGCTGCTCTCCTACGCATTTGTGCCCGGTTGATGGCAATAGGCTCTTTCCTTATTACATAGGACTTAATAAAAACTTTTTTACAAAAAAAACAACCGACTTCCAAAAACACTATAAATAAAGAGAAAAATAACTTTAATTTCGGAAGTCGGTGTCTTTGGATTATTATTTTAGTTTTTGCCACCGACTTCCGAAATTAAAGTTATTTTTCTCTTTATTTATAGTGTTTTTGGAAGTCGGTTGTTTTTTTTTTTTGTAAAAAAGTTTTTATTTTTCACTTTTTAGCGGGTCAGTTTGTAATTTATCTAAGTTATAATAGCCTAATGTCAACTGCTTATCACCTTTTACTAAATATTGCTTTTCCCGATGCATGGACGTTAATTGTTGAGGAGTTCTCCTAGTAAGAACCAGGAGAACTGGAGCTGATTGAGAAGTCACCATCAGCTCCACTTCACCATACGCATTGTAATGAGCATAAATTGCTTAGCAGCCATATTAAAGTAATCGAATCGCAACCCGTGAAATATTTGTCATTGAGTAGTGCCATTTGTGGTCTTCATCATCAGCTCCACTTTACCAAATCATAATTTCCGAGAGCAAATGCTCAAGTTACTTTAATAATAGACTTAGGCAAGAAAAATTTTGCTAAGGGCCAAGTTTATGTTACGCTTAGTCGTGTAAAGACGCTGTATGACATTGTATTATGCGACTTGGAACCTACCAAATTGCTAAATAGACCACATGACGAAAAGGCATTGCGTGAAATGCAACGATTGAGGCTTTTATAAATCATCATCAGCCAATTGCAGTTCACTGCTGGACGTAGACCTCCCGAAGTTTGCGCCAACGTTCACGATCCTCCGCTTCTCTCATCTAGCCACTACCGGCAACCTTTGTTAGGATAATTATACAGAAGAAAAACTCGCAAAAGTATTTCACTTTAAGAAGTATTTATTAGTTTTTAGACTAGATTCTGATAATCCTGGCTGAAGCATCAGACCAGACTTATGTCAACATTGCATTGAACTTAAAATTTAGTTCTGTTTAAAATGAGCCCAAACACGACTACGGTGCTGTAATTTCAAGGTTTGTAGTTTTTCTGATGCTCGACTGGCTTCAGCATCAGGTCTCTATGTACTTCGGTGTTCCTCATTAACAGTACGTTTATCCACACATCGAGCCCTTTTCAATGAGCTTAAACACGATATATCTGCTGTTAGTTATCGAGGAGTTAGGTACTCTGCAGACTATCCTGACTGCAGCATCAGGTCATAACTTGATGATCATGAGACCAAATGTGACAAATGCCCTATCAAACATCAAAACAATTTACTAAAACAGTCCTTGCCTGTTCGAGTAACTTCTTACTGTTAAGGAGTTGAACCTTCCATCATCAGCCCAGCTACCTGAGATGGTGACAACCGTACGCAAATAGACAAGATACTTCATAAAATATACGAAAAACAATAAGTGAGCCTATAAAATTTGAGGGTTGCTCTCGATTTCTCTAAGATCCCATCATCAGATCCTAACTTGGTGACAATGGGACCACCTCAGAACTATCTACTTTCGAACAAAAAAAGAATTTAGAAAATCCGTCGATAATTGGCGGAGTAATCGATGAACAAATATACAAAAAAAAAAAAAAAAAAAACATGCAAACAGCAAACATCCGAACATAGTACCTCCTCCTTTTTGTGAAGTCGGTAAAAATAACTGGTGAAATGTGAAACACGAAAAGAGGCGTGATTATATGTGATATGTTATGAAGAATCAAGTAGTTATAATAAATAATAATAAGTTTATTGATCCAAAGATATACACACAGGTTGTAGAGTTACACGCTAAGACTTAATCAACTAACAATGGACACAAGGGGAGAAAAACAGTTGTCTATATTAACATAAAAAATTAAATCCCGTCTCCTAAACTAGGATGGCCTGTATCTTAGGAGACAGTGATTCGATCGATCTGAACTATATAAATGATGGACCTTTGGATTCGAGTCTCGATGTTAATCTACCATTAAAACAAAAAATGTGATTTTAGATTTATTTGTGCATGGATGTATAGATGCAGGTATGGAAACAAAGAAAATAATAAATAAAAAAGGGGGTGTGAATGGGAGAGAGGTGTATGTGCTCATGTTCGTGAGTGTAATGTTAGTTGTGTGGTATGGGTTTGTTTTGTGTGTTATGAGGTGATTGTTTGTGTGGAGTGTTTTGTGTTCCTATACAAGGTGTAACGGAAAGGGGGTATCAACCCTGAAGGAGGTGAATGTGCTCATGAAACTGAACAACTTTCCCCAAAGAACATAGGTGGAAATATGAAAAAAAATTTTGGACCTCCCATAGTAATAGTAAAATATTGATTTGCTATTACTATGGGAGGTCCAAATTTTTTTTTCATATTTCGACCTATGTTCTTTGGGGAAAGTTGTTCAGTTTTATGAACACATTCACCTCCTTCAGGGTTGATACCCCCTTTCCGTTACACCTTGTATAATAGTGATTTGTTATTTGTTAAGCGATGTATGCCAGTAGAGCTGCATGCTATCAGGATTGTTAAACCAAGGTTTCTTGTTGTGTTCACCCATCACGGTAAGTTGTCTTAGAAAGTACAAACGACTGAGACTTAGAAAAAAATAAACTCATACTGTTTTCGCGATTTCACCTTAGTTTTTTAGGCTCGTGCGTAAGCATACAGACCTCTTGATCAGATCTTTATATGATGCATTTTTAGAGATAGTAAATCTTTCAATTCATTGTCAGTTAAATCGTGATAAGAATTGCGAAAAAACGTTCATCTTTATATAGATTTAATATCGCTGTCGATGTTCAAATATGCGTACAGAAATCTTTCTGTCATTTTTTTAAATCGACACGATATCTTGTATCATCTTTGTTAGAACTCTATTGCATAAGCTATCTATAGGTCTTCCTAAAAAGGATAGCTCAATACTCTTACCTAACACGAATAAAGGACACGGACATTTCATAACGTAAAGTACAATGCTTTAGAAAAAAACAGTACAAAATATATAGCAACGTTTTTATCGAATCGTCGACGTTGCTTTCTATATCATTCAGCTTATTAACTTAAGGAGTAGAGTTAATAAGCTGGATGATATAGAAAGCAACGTCGACGATTCGATAAAAACGTTGCTATATATTTTGTACTGTTAGATAGAGCGTTTACTACATACGGCATTTTATAAAAACTTTCAAGCCCTTGTTTTACGAAATTAATGAACCGATTTTAATGAAACTTCATACGCGTAAGCAGGATACAAAGGTTTAAAAAGTTAGTAGACTTCCCATTGATCTAGAATCATGAAATTTGGCAAGAAGCAATGTCATGTAGCACAAGTAAAGGAAAAAATCCGAAATCTGTAAATTTCTAGATACATTACAAAAAAAAAATCCCGTGATAAACACACCTAAAAATTAATACGGAACCCTCGTTGCGCGAGTCCGACTCGTACTTGACAGGCTACTTTATCAATGCGAAGACTTCAACCTATTACCGCAACACTGAAATCTATACACCATCTAACCAACCGCGCCGTCATAATGTTTAATCAATAAGTTAATAACTCATTATAGCCTTAAATACCTTTTAAATCCGTATCCTTAACACAAACATCTATTACCTAAATAACTGTACATATACAAGTATATAAGGTACTAAGTACTTATTGAGTTAAATGTTAGCGAACGCTATTTAGAGGCCCTATTTCTATTTGGCGACATTTGTGAGACCTAATGCATAAACATGAGACATGAATATAGTATCACTGTCATTTGGATTTGAGTTCGAATCCTAGTTGGATCAATGACATGTTTACAAAGAGTTCAAGAGTATTTAAAAAAGGTCACACGAAATATTAATTAAAAAATTTCGGTTGTTTTTTTTATAGGGGACTAGCAGCGCCTCGCGGTTTCCAACCCGTTCGAAAGACACGTGGCGCCATCTATTATCATAATAACGTTATTGTTGTTTTCCTCGGGAACAGCATTTTTTTTTTCGGGATGAAAGGTGGGTAACCTATGTCCGTTTCTGTACACCTGACAACGTATAGGTATGCAAATTTTCTGGATGATCGGTTCAGTGGTTTAGGCGTGAAAAGGTAACAAACATACTTACTATCGTATTTATAATATTAGTTAAGATTACGATAGGATAGAAGTAATAATTATGTTAGTTTTAGTTAGTTAGGTGGACAGATGACCTTGTGAAGATCGCACAGACCCGATCGAAATGGAGGTGCTTAGGGAGCCCTATGTCCAGCAGTGGACGTCTTTCGGCTGAAATGATGATGAATGAGGTTAAGTTTAAATCCTCTTTTCCTTGAGAAAGTGACTATTTATGATATAATCTCAACAATAATATAATAACTTTTTTACAAAGAAAAAAAAAACAACCGAGTTCCAAAAAGACACTACAAAGTGAAAAATAACTTTAATTTCCGAAGTCGGTGTCGTTGGGTTCGCACTTTCGTTGTTTGCCGACTTCCGAAATTAAAGTTATTTTTCACATTTTAATGTATTTTTTGGAAGTCGGTTGTTTTTTTTTGCAAAATAACTTTTATTTTTCACTTTTAAGTTGTACTTACCCCAAACAAATTTGTATAACGCTATTTGCTATGTAAAACTCAATAACAAGAAGTTATTATAATATCATCAATATAAACTAAGAGGCAAAAATTCAATACCTACTATTGAAACTAACTCAAACCCAAGCAAAGTTAATAAAATTTATATGGGACCACCTCTGAGGTCCCTGGGGTGAGGCCCCTGAGGCTATTAAAAAAAGAATTTTTGAAACCGATTTAGAAAAATGCCGGAGATATCGCGTAACAAACATACAAAAAAAAAACATACTGTCGAATTGAGGACCTCCTCCTTTTTTGAATTCGGTTAAAAAGAACATTTGTTTTATTATAAAAAAATCAAATACATAAATAAAATAAATAGTAACCAAAAATATCAATAACATGTTTACAAAGTCTTCGGGCGTATTTTAGAAGTAATTTGGGAATGAGTAGAAAATTATTAGATGATTTTTACCATGTAGAAAATTGGTTTCGACGGCTCTTCCGAAACGAAACGTAGGTATTGTAATGTTAGTCATCTCCTTTTTTTGGGTTTCCGGAATCGGTAAAACGAGTGACCGGATTTACTGAAGTTATATAATAATACCGCTATACAAATTCTAAGAAGAGATCTTAAGGAATCTTATAATACTTAATACCAGTCTTTTATTATCCCATTGTTTCTGCAGGGCAAACAAAGTTATATTATTTTAAATTATTTTAATTGCTAAAGTATATATTTTGACTTTGTATAAATTTTATGATATTTAAAAATTTTAATTATTTTTTTAATACCTATTATTTTTTTTATTTCATTTGTTGAATTTGTGTACTTGTGACTTTATGGATATTTTTTGTCTGACTAAATAAATGAATTGAATTGAAAGGCTTATTCTCATACAAAGAAGGCACATTGGCGATTTCAGACTTTTATAAAACATAGCCTATGACACTTGGGGATAATGTGGCTTTTCATTAGGGAAAGAATTTTCGGGATCGAATCAGTAGTTCCGAAGATTACCCCCTACAACCTCATAAACTTTACCTCTGTATAATATTAGTACAGATAATTCCAGGTTTCTCACGATGTTTTCAAGGGATCATAATGAAGTTACATTACTATGTGAAAATGGGATGAAAGGGGTGGGAAGCTTATAGACAGGAAAGGGTGAAAATCAAGAAAGATTAATCAATAATAATAATAACTAATAATAATAATCAACCGAGTACCTATAGAGTTAACAAATAGGTGTAGATAAATAGAAATGTGCCTACTGGGTAGGTACATAACGTGTACAGGAAATATCGCCTACTCTTTTCGCAGATGAAGTTCAAGGCCACAGCACACTATTTACATATATGTTACGATCAAAGAATCCTAAAAGCATCCCCAGTGCTATTATTTCCAAATGCTTCCTCGCAATTATGTTTTTTCTCTAACATTATTACAGTGTTAATGTCTTGCCAATAAATTATTTAACGATAACCTTTACCTTTACCAAAACATAATGACACCATTTACAACCAAATGCTATTCATTATTGAGCTTAGGTACAGTTTAGCTGCAGCTGTAATAGAATGTCTAAAAAATAATCTGCACAGTTCAAACACTTATAAAGAGTCCCGTTTACATTTGAAAATTACATCTCCATTTGTCAAAACATAATTTTTAAGACAACCCCAAGGTCATTTTTAACCACATAATGTATCTCTAATTGATTCTATTAATAAATAAAATAAATTATTGGTCCTTGCGGATGATACTAAAATCCGAAAACCATCCAACGAAATATGAACTTTACCAAAGCTATATATAAAGTTAAAAATTGAATGAGAGTAGCAGCTTTAAAGAGTTGATCTGCGAATGTAAGACAGAATGTATATCGCTCAAAATATCGAGCATAGTAAGGCTCAAGTATAAAATACGGCAGATTCACTTTGCAGCCACATTTCGCTAGCATCTTCCCCAGAAGACACACAGCAATGAAATTCGTTAGTATTTGTGCAAATATTTGTATATGTTTTAAGCAATCGTAATAGTGCAAACCTTTCTAATATAAGTGCCATCTTTGAGTGAGTGTTAAGAAATCGTTATCAGTGATTTTGGAATTCGTGTTTTTCGGGTGTTTTGTGCAATGGGATCGTTCGAAGTATTTTTCGGTTAAATTTTAACAAGAAGGACGGGAGTGTTTTCTGGGTTTGGGGTTTCGTGTGTCAAATAATCGGCGTTTTAAAATTCGACGTGACCATGCATCTTTAACTGAATGAATTTCTGATCAAAATAATTATCCCTAAGCCTGACCTGTGTTTCAAGAGTGCCTGAAATGAATAATAATAAAGGCTGAAACGCATCCAAAGTTTCGTCACGCAATTCGATCCAACAACTTAATTTAACTCCATTTTCAACAATAACATAATTGTCTACCGAATTGAGTATATTTACTGTTAAAACATTTCGGCATTCGACTCCAAAAATACTAAACTTACCTTCTTAAATACAACTGCTGTTACCTACAACTTCCTTATTAAGTTTGCTGAAAGCAAGAGAAGTCCATCGAAATCGTTACAAATTCTCCTTTTTGATACTTATTTTTATCATCTATTACAAGTTTATACTGAAAAGGAATTGTCTGGTATTTTTTACACGACTGCGCAAATATCATTGATATTATTACAACTTGCCGCTCTATTAAGCATCGATTGCAAACGTTTTCATGTATATCTTTATTTATGTCATATTTAACAAGACCCACTTTACTTATTGCCTAACATTCTTATACGAGATCCCTACCAAATTGGTAATTACATCTGTGTCTATTAACCACTTAGATAAACAATGAGAAATATACCTCAGAAGCTGAATGCTTGTCTAATCTGAAATATATAGACATGCAAGCTTTAAGCCACTTAGCTTTCAACATCAATCTTAATTTGCGAGTACTTAAATGACCTAACTTTAAGATAGTATTTCCTAGTTCCGTACTCATTTTAAGGTAGTTCCTTATTAGAAGTCACATACCAGAGCAACTAGAAAATAAGATTTTACGAGTTCGTATTTTAACATGCTCTTCTTTTTAGGGTGTCGCTGCAGTCTTAATAGTGTCAGCCCAGAATTCGGCTACGAGCTTGGCACTTTTAGTGAATCCATCAGCTCCTCCAATGCGGAGACATGATATTAAATGTCACGCCAGACATGATACTAAATGTCCCATTGTTTGTGGGACAGCACCACAGTTACACTCCAGGGCGAAGTCTGTAAATCTCCTGGGGGCCTAAAAAGGCCACTTTGGAGAATCATAAAAGGAATAACATTATGAATTATAAATATGGCGACGTCAGTCCGTGTTTTTCTTTTTTTCGCTGCACTACGTAGGTACAATCAAAGAGTTTGGGATTGGATTTGGATTGGATTGATTGGTATTTTAGCGCTGACAAAAAAAAATAACTGAAAAATGCTTTACCAATGGGATTTCATACGATTAACTTAACAGTTAACTGTCCATTATGTTATCCTTTTATGATTCTGCCAAAGTGGCCTTTTTAGGCCCCTGAGCAGGTTTTCCTTGCTTCGCCTACCTACCTTAGTAATAGTTATGCATAATTTGGTCTATAATGTTCCCAATGCCGGGACACAGCACTCTTCTCTTCGAGAGCTGTAATCTCCCACGCATCTACCCGCACTGGGCCCCAGTGCGAGAAGTTGTCACATGTCGTCAAATTTTTTGGTTCACATGAACATGCCGGTTTCCTCACGATGTTTTCTTTCACCACATTGAGAGCTACCGTTAGTTATAAAAAAAAACTGGCCAAGTGCGAGTCGGACTCGCACACGAAGGGTTCCGTACCACAAGGCAAAAACACCGAAAAAAACATGTTTGTTGTATGGGAGCCCCCCTTAAATATTTATTTTATTTTAATTTTATTATTTATTATTAAAGTTAAAATACAACTGAGTATTTTGTGAATATTTCAAGTGCCTACCTGTTGCCATTTTTGATATCGAGCAAAAAAGGGCAAAAAAATAGCGTTTGTTGTATGGGAGCCCCCCTTAAATATTTGTTTTATTTTGTTTTTAGTATTTGTTGTTATAGCGGCAACAGAAATACATAATTTGTGAAAATTTCAACTGTCTAGCTATAGTGGTTCTTGAGATACAGCCTGGTGACAGACAGACAGACAGACGGACAGACGGACAGACGGACAGACGGACAGACAGCGAAGTCTTAGTAATAGGGTCCCGTTTTTACCCTTTGGGTACGGAACCCTAACAAGATCCAGTTACCAAGAAATTACATTAAAATGATTGTGTCAATTGGTTTTCAAAGTCTTCAAGTCCTTGTTTCTCAGTGCGCCTTTTGTTAACCAACCTTCCGTCGTGATTAGGGCTGTTGTACTTGTTATTATAATCCTAGTTCGGCCTTATTCTACACTCATTGGTCTAATTGCATAATCACGTCCAATCGGAATCGGAGTTATGAAGTCAGGAGGCCTAAAAAGGTCACTTTGGAGAATCATAAAAGGATAACATTATGATTATTAAGGCGAAGACAGTCTGTGTTTTTGTTTTTTTTTTCTCTGCACTACGTAGGTACAATCAAAGAGATCGGGATTGGATTTGGATCGGATTGATTGGTATTTTAGCACAGATAAAAAAAATAACTGAAAAATGGTTCACCAATGGGATTTGATACGATTAACTTAACAGTTAACTGTCCATTATGTTATCCTTTTATGATTCTGCCAAAGTGGCCTTTTTAGGCCCCCAGATGACTGTTCATAAATATCATAACATTCACTCCAGATGCAGGGGCTCGTGACTAAACAATAACGAATTATAAGATGAATAACGAAGGTTAAGCTACGCTTCCCGCGGTCAGGTTGTGGATGGGCGACCATCCGTTACATATCGAGACCCCTCCGCACTTCAGCAAGCATGTTCAGCCGTTGGTCCTGGATGTCATTCGTAGATCTGTGGCAGTCGGTCTTTGGTTACGGGTAGTCAGAAACCGAAAAGTCTGACGGCCAATCTTACCAAGGAGTATCGTGATACTCAGTAACTGGGTTGTGGAGGTCAGACAGGCAGTTCAGCCTCTAACGTTCCCCCTGCTGGGACACGGGCCTCCTCTCTGTGAGAGGGAGTGGACCATAATCCACGATGTCACATGTCTTTGAATTTTTTGGTTCTAGGACATGCCGGTTTCCTCACGATGATTTCCTTCACCGTTTTGAGAGCAGTGGTGATGAAATAAATTTCACAAAGTAAAGCGCCTTTTTGGGCTCGAACCCACGACCTACAACTCGTAAGTCGGGGTTGCTACCACTGGGCCACCACTGCTCAGACAGGCAGTTGCTTCATGTGCAATACTGGTATTCAGCTGCATCCTGTTAGACTGTAAGCCGACCCCGACATAGTTGGTAAAAGATTAGATTGATCACCACAAATGTGTTGAGTCATTTGAACTCCAGAACTGAAGCTGTGAGGGTTCCGTACCCAAAGGGTAAAACGGGACCCTATTACTAAGAATCCACTGTCCGTCTGTCTGTCTGTCTATCACCAGGCTGTATCTCATAAACCGTGATAGCTAGACAGTTGAAATTTGTCACAGATGATGTATTTCTGTTGCCGCTATAACAACAAATAATAAAATTAAAATAAAGCTAAAATTTAAATTTTAACGTTTTTTTCGGCGTTTTATGTCTTGTGGTACGGCACCCTTCCTGTGCGAGTCCGACGCGCACTTGGCCGGTTTTTTTCTGTTCTAAGAGCTCTGGCTTTGTTATAATATTGCGACGTAATGACAAGTTTACGTGCTCTGTGTAAATATTAAAGGTACGATGACCTTTCTGGGTCAAAAGATTCAACTCGACGTTATATCAAAACTCACCATGTTACAATGTATTATGTTATTGACATTACTATGTCAGTAACATTAAACATTGTAAAATGATGGGTTCGGCAATTAGCAGTTTATATCAAACATAGTAAAATTATGGACTCGGCAATTAGCAGGAATTTAGCGTATAATTCTACCGGTAGTGTAGAAATTTTTCATCGATTATCGAAAAATTCACTGAAAGAATTTCACACTCATTCCAACATATTTCCATCATACGTAATTATTTTAATTTTGTCGACACTTCCAATGTAATTTTTGTTTTAAGCAGGGCTTACATTATGAAACTAGGTACTGTTAGGTACAGTCAACAAAAAAGATAAGTATGCAGGATCGTCGGATATAGTTGAAGTTTAGTAATAACAATAAATATTAAATATAATAGTTGAAGTTTAGTAAGAAACCGATGGATGTTGTGGACTGAAATTTAATTTGTTACATGAGCTGTTTGTTTTCTATTAATAAAATTAAATTTTATTCGAGAACATTCTTCGGTTTCTTACTAAACTTCAACTATATCCGAAGATCCTGTATACTTATCTCTTTTGTTGACTGTACTTAGTTGATTTTATCAGCTTTTCAAAAACCGGGCTTTAGTTGGCTATAGCCCAAAACACAACAGTCAAGGTCCTGTTTCTTGACACTAGTTTCATAATGTAAATCCCGCTTTAGCCAGAAAGAGCTTTAAAGCTCCTACAAACAGGCGCGACACGCGATATAATCGCGTGCGACACAAAGGCATCGCTCGTTGCACGACTTGCGGTGCCTTTGTGTCGCGCGCGATTTAATATCGTGTCGCGCGTGTTTGAAGGAGCCTTTATGCATCATATTATTATTCGAGTCTATTCGCAAACGTCCTAAAAAAAACAATTTCTTTTTAGTTTCTCATAAAACTTCATCTTATTTCTAGTTCGTCACATTAATCAATGACAGAGTAGTTTCAAACCAGAGACCACAAATTCTTTCCAGCCCTAATTTCCCTAAAATGTCAAAACATCCCAAGCTTCCTCATCAAAGCTTTTAACTTCACAACCGCACCTGTGAGTGCCACCAACCACCACAATATTGCTGGTGTGACAGTAATGCCAGTGGTAATATTATGACATCTGTGAAATAACCGCAGGCAACGCCGCGTGTCTGAAGACTAATGGCGCCCGAAAATTGATTCGGTTAGGTATTAGAACAGTCCTAGTGGTACAGGCCGCGGCTTACGCGTTGCAGGTTCAAACCGAGGTAGGCACTTTTCTTTGTGTAAAACATTTCATCACCACTGCTCTCAAAATGGTGAAGGAACACGACGTGAGGGCACCGGCATGTCATACAACCACAAAATCGAATACATGTGACATCTACCCACACTGTGCTCGCGTCGTAGATGACCCACTTCATGTCACAGGGAACATTATAAGTTGATTATAAATTATGCTTTGAGAAGCCAAGGCAGCAAAGGCTTTTAGTCTATAACAATAGCTCTCACTCCATAATATTATGGCATATACGAGTATATCTTCGGAATGACTGACGCCAATTATGCAGTTTCATTAATTTTGACATTTCGTCTGTCTAGACTGGAACGAATTTAAAAGACTTTTTTTTTACTGAAATCAATAAAATTTGGAAAAAATGTGGAAGCCTGATTTTTAGATTTAATTGCAGTTGTTAAAGATATTTCGTGACGCTGGCTCGACATCGGGTCAGTTGTAAAAAACAAAAAAAAAACAGATATTTATTCAGTTTAAAATATAAAATGTTGTAAATTTCGAATTGAAACATCAACAATGTTTTTCATGTCTTATGGCCTACTTTATCCCCATACATGAGATTGATATAATAATATTAGAAACATACCTTTCCTATAATAAGTTTTGATATTATGTGCACAATTTTAATTGGGATATTTGCCAGTATTAGTAATAATATTCGTTGTGTTGGCTGATTAGTTTGCTAGGTTAACTGGGTCAAAGTTCTAAACTATTAAATGCCTAGTTTATTATGCTGCCTCTTCGCTCTCTGTACTAAATCCTTTCCCTGCGAGATTCTCGTACCTACATAGTTACACAATATTGGAACTTAAGGGGCTTACATGACCTAAAGCGCGGTCACTGTCGGACTGCATAGAAAAGAAAGAGAAGCGCGATGACGCAACGCTGGTAATTTATTGCAAAATATGAAGCAATTATTTAATTACAAAAATTCTATTGTTTGGACTAAAAAATTAAAACACTAGTATTTTAGTATGTTGTTTGTAGAATAATCTGACAAAAAATCTGAATGATTGTATGTATATTAGTCTTCATGATTTTTTTCTATCGTATCATATTAGTTGGATTATGTTTTCAACACACTATCTATCCAGAAGACAATCATATAGTTTTCTGATTTTGTTTACTGTAGTCGATATACTTTTATTGTTTCTGAAACTCGTGTTTTTTGTGTTTAGCTCGTGTAAGCCCCTTAAGGTGAATGCTCCAACCAGCCCGCGAAATTCAAATTTTCTTACGTTTTTTGCAATTTGCAGGCCAGTGCTAGGTTGTATGTTGATTAAAATATTATTCGCGGTTGTAAGACATATATAGGTACAGAATTATAATCATGAAAATCATCAATAAAACGCTCTAAGTTCATAAAGCTGTTAGAATTACTTTTTCTGTTTTTTTTTTGTTCTTACACCTTTATGAAGTTGGAGGGTTGTATTGGTGATTTTGATTATTATAATTCTGTAACTACATACGTCTTACAGCCGCGAATAATATTTTAATCAACATACAACCTAGCACTGGCCTGCAAATTGCAAAAAACGCAAGAAATTTTGAATTTCGCGGGCTGGTTGGAGCATTCCCCTTAAGTAAATGTACTAGTTGGGATGACCTTATAAATACATCGGGTGTTCCATACATTTTGACCAGGTAAGTATTGCATTTTTCTATGAAACAGCTGGCGAAAAATGTCTACGCCACGGGGTGTAGAATCAAGAGCTGAATTCATGGTTTATAGTCTGTAAAGAGGCCAGCACATCAAGCTACCCCTGTCAAATTTCTTTGATAGATTTTCAATTTTACAACAAAGGAATAAGGTTCATATTCAATTGGAAAAATTTGACAGATTGGGGTACTTTGAGGTGCTGGCCTCTGTACGTCGATGTTCGTACCATTTTTAGGGTTCCGTAGTCAACTAGGAACCCTTATAGTTTCGCCATGTCTGTCTGTCCGTCCGTCTGTCTGTCTGTCCGTCCTCGCTTAATCTCTGTGACCGTTAGCACTAGAAAGCTGAAATTTTGTAGGAGTACGTATATCAATAACGCCAACAAAGTGGTAAAATAAAATGTTGGAATTTTTTTTTTTTTAGGGTAGGTCCCCTACATGTGAAGTGGAGATGAATATTTTTTTCATCATCTACCCCATCGTGTGGGGTATCGTTGAATAGGTCTTCTAAAATGGCTTAGGGGTTGCTAAAATTATTTTTCGATTTAATGCTCCATTTACGAAATATTAAAGTTTTAAAGTGCAAATTTTTGTTCCAGTAGGGCGTCCCCCCCCCCCTCTAAAAGCTAAACTACTGGCTTGAAAAATCTGGAAAAATTCTCGATGAAAGTGCATTTCATGAACTTTAAAGGAAAAGTATAGCGGTTAAGATAACTTTATTAGTTTAGCAGTAATAGTGGTTGAACTTGGGTGTTGGATAATTTTGTACCAAATACAAAATCCTTAGCATTAATCCTTTAAAGTGACTAAGATGAAGTAGTTGCTTGTTTATAATGGGTAAAGACTTGCATTGAAAACCAAAATATGTTTTTTTTTTTTACCTATTCAGAATAAAGAACAACAGAAGCGTACTACATTGTGATAACGGGCTACTACGGAACCCGACGCTGTGCGTGGCCCGACACGCACTTGGCCGGTTTTTTTTGTATAACATTATTAAGATTTCCAAGATTTATTAATTAGTTCATTTCCGAAAGTTCAATTATACATTAGGTATAGGTTGTTGAAGTCTCTTTAAAAATATAAAATTATAAACTCTAAATAGGGGGATAATCCAATTCTTCCATAGTCTCATAAGAGTGTCGAAGATCTATGTAATCGATTTTTTTTATTCGTATCTTTATAAAACAAAATCCTTGTAATACGCTGCTATACTCCATTTGACATTATGATAAGGCATTTAAATAAATCTATTTTACAGTCCGTTCAACCGATTTTAACTTCTATACCGTAGGCATATGGATGGTATTAAAAGCAAATTAAAAGCAAAAAAGTGGTTACAATACAAACTGTTTACTGCAGCTACTTTAAGACATGCCACCAACGCAATAGAATTAAAAATCGGTTGAACAGACTGAAAAAAAGGTTTATTTAAATGTCTAATCCCACCAAACTGCACTGGGCCCGCGAGGTGAATTAGACCCACACCCTCTCACAGAGAGGAGGCCTCTGTCCCAGCAGTGGGAACATTATAATCTAATTATGGATGGATGAAATATCTAATATTATTTCAAATCTATACATATAAAATTCAAAGTCCTGACTGACTGATATATCAACGCACAGCCTAAACCACTGGTCCTAGCGACATGAAATTTGGAGTGTGTGTTCTTTGTGAAGAGTAGGTATCCACTAAGAAAGGGTTTTTCGAAATTCCACCACAAGAAGGTGAGGTGAGGGCGGACGAAATTGCGGGCAGGAGCTAGTGGAGTATAGAAGCCTCAAAGCAGAAGATATAATTTAATTCTGTCTCGAGCTAATTAACTCAAACTAAATCAGCTGGGTAATTGCGTAAAATACTTACAGTAGCAATGGCTTTCATTTTGACAGTTGAACAACATTCATTGCGTTATTTACATTGTTGAGCCGACCAATTTTTCGAACATATGAAGCGATGGATAAGCAACATCCGTCAAAATCATTCAGATTGTGATTGGAAGTTGTACGCAATTATGGTAAAGGATCCAAAAAGCGATTTTTGATTTCCTACATATTATATTCTATCCTACTCTATTCTGGGAAATACCTTCCCAAAAAGCCAGCATACCAACTTTCCCAATACGTCCTTAGAAGGCTTCCATATTGTTGTGATCGTGATCGGAGTTCTATGGGGTCACATTCAGAACCTTAGCCTTTCCCAACGCCGCGTTACCTTCACCTCATTCTGCTGCACTCATTTAAGTTTACCGTAAAACTTTGTTACTTTAGACTTTATCGGTTACTTTAGGACCAGAATCTGCGAGTTTTGTTTTAATGGGTCATAAAGTATACAATAATTAATGCTTAAAATACTCCGTAAAGTTCAACCAAGTTTAGTTTTGAAGAGTTTGGCATCGATATATGGGTAGGATTAAAATAGAACCATTTATTTATTTTATTTACCATGTCAGAACAGAAAAATAGGTACAAAGTTATTGCTTATTTCATAAGAAATCCACCATTGCACTTGCGCACTGTCTGTGTGGTGCCGGACTTAAAGAATTGCACCACCCCTTACTTCCCGTGGGTGTCGTAAAAGGCGACTAAGGGTCTTACCGGAGAATGGGCAGCAGCGTTCTCTATTTATTCCACCATCATACCATACTGCGATCGCCAACCCGCCTGCCAAGCGTGGCGATTATGGCAAACCCCCCCCCAAAATTGGGGGAGGCCTATGTCCAGCAGTGGACGTCTATCGGCTGAAACGAACGACTTGCACATGTCTACCGATAATATTTTGTACTTTTTGTGATGTTGCCACAGGTATTTCGCATAAACTCCTATTAAGTAATCACTGATAACGATACTGAGTTCTATGATAAGTGGGAGCAAGGCAAGTCTCCCATTGATAAAGATCATTGGTGATAGCAGGTTGACTGTCTAAAACTTACGTGAAGGTACTTAAGTTTAGGACAGTTCACTAGATTCCAGAAGGGTGTATTATGTACTAACTAATGTAACGGTGGATCCACAACTTCCACGACACGCCTCCCAACCATTCTGCCCTGTAATGCTCCTAATTTTTAATTCCAGTTCATCGTACTAGCCCTGGTATCGGCAGCGTCATCCGCTCGCCTGGACAACTCTGTCCTCCTTCCTCCCAACGCCGGATCTTCAAGTGGAGCCAACGCTGGACTCCAAGCACCTTTAGGAGGCCAAGACCATGCAGCTTACAATGCTGGAGGTCAGGGAAGACAGTCTCCGGGCAGCCAAGCCGAGATCTTGAAGTATGAGAATGAGATCAATGAGGAGGGATACCATTATGCTTATGAGACCAGTGATGGAACTAAGGCCCAACAGCAAGGTGGGTGTTGATTTTCATATTATTTTCCTAGTAGTTAAGTAGATACAATCAACTGCACGCTAGTTGGTAACATTGAGACATTGACTGAGCCTTTATGTCGCAGCAGTATGGGAGATTTTCGTAGTGCAAATGTTGTAATCTGTTGATCGTAACTTCCACAATTCCTATCAACTTGATATTTAGCTGAATTAAGGTGTTGAAAGATCCATGAATGACAGCCGGGACCAACCCGGCTGGCATTCCTGGATCTTTGACAGTCGTTTTGGGTCAGAAAGTTTGACAACCAGTCTTACCAAGGGGTATCGTATTACCCAGTAACTGCTTTGTGGAGGTCAGATAGGCAGTCGTTCCATGCAAAATACTTGTATTTAGCTGCATCCGGTTAGACTGGAAGCCGATCCCAATATAGTTGGGAAAAGGCTAGACCCATGAGCATGACTTCTTTAAGATTATTATTTACTTCATTAAGATTATGATATATTTAGTCTTCTAATAGGTACTTTGCCCTTCGTTTTACTTTACATCTTATCTTCAAGTTGGTCGTTAGTACTCACCAGATGTTTGAGCTCCTTAAGTTTTGAGTAGAGCTGCATGATTACTGACAAATGCGTGCGCTAACTGGACAGGTACAGTCAGTGCACGCAAGTCTTTCCTCAAAAAATCATTTCAGACACCAATCTACATGGTCTTCACATGATCTGACGAAGATTACGTCTGGACTTTAAAAGAGACTGTGACTCTGAGTTTGTTTCGGCCTGTCTTCTCAATGTAGTCAGATAGGAAACGACGACCTCATCTAGTTTTAAAAAATATGATTGACGTGTAAAATTTTTGTACAAACCTACCTACAGAAATAAAATCATTTATCACTGAATACTTCGTCTGTAGCTAATATATTGTTTATTATTTTCATGTTTCAATAAAACACTATTTTGGGCGAAGGTCTCAGAAGTGCCCTTTTAAGTTCCTCCATAAACTTTGTCGCACCAAATAAAATCCTAAACTACACTCGTGCTTCGAACATTGAAAATAATAAACTTTAGTTGTTCAAAGCTATTACTTAGCCATAACATTTGAGGTAACTAGAATACATGCAATGACTGTTGTATCCTTCTTGCATGTTAAATGTTAATGATCGTTAGTAACTGACTCCGCAATATTAGATGTATTTATTGTTTCATCGTGAACTTTGTTTAAATAAATGACTTGTTGTTACAACAAATAATAATCTTTTTCAATTTCACTTCTCATTATTGCAATACTATAATTGGCATCATCATAAAGCTATTTCATCTTGACCAACGATTTAGACAGCGTATGAAATGATGTAAGTACCTACGGGTAAATAAACTGAAAATAAATAACTTAAAATGTTTTTTAAAGGAATTTAGAAACTTGCCACGTGTGTATAGGAACTGAATAGGAAAATTAATCAAATCAAACGGAAATTATTTTATAATATTTTTATTCAGAAATAAGTAGGTACTATATGACCACGTATAATAGCTAGTTTACTGACGTACCTATATTGGTACTTTCTACCATTTATTTAAAGTTCTGTTGTTAATTTCCAATGTTATAATTATGAAGCATAATTTACAACTTCACAAAGTTCATAAATCCCATAAGCAAAACCGAGAGGAGGCCTGTATCCCAGCAGTGGGAACATTCTAGGCTGATTATGCCGTAAAAAGAGGGACCTTTCATAACCTCTAAATCATCGGAAACTTAGAAGCTACGATGCCTTACTTTTTTCAGCTATCATAACCGGGCTATCATAACCCGGTGATCACCATCTACCCTAATGTGCTGATGGTGATCACCCGGGTGGTTTTAGTGAGGTAAAAATCCCACACTCCCCGACCTCCCTTCCTGGAGGTCGGGTGCCTTTTGAATGTTTCCCAACGACAATAAAAAAAAAAGGTAACATTCTATTTTAAATTCCAGGTCGCGTGATCCCCGGTGCGCAACCCGAAGAAGGTTCCCTCTCAGTCTCAGGCTCCTATTCCTACATCGGTGATGATGGCCAGACCTACACCGTCACCTACACAGCTGATGAGAACGGTTTCCACGCTGAGGGAGCCCATCTGCCCACCCCCCCTCCCATCCCCGAGGCGATCCTGAAGAGTTTGCAGCTCACAGATACGAGTCGGTCTCAAGGTGTGTTTGCATTTTTGGTAAAAGTATAAAATCATCACCACCTGAATTACCTGAAGGTTGGGCAGAGATGTAAAGACGTCAGCACATAGCGGGTTCCCTACTTGATTTCGAAAGTTGATGATTCGATTTTTATTATATCGAACACGGTGTGTCGATAATTCGGTTGTACGATGTTTTATTCCATCGATGCTTTGTTGGTGCGATGTAACGTTTGTGCGAAAAATCCTGTTGCGAGAAACCCTACAGCGATTGCTCATTAGTTCGGTAATATATTAGTTCGATAGTATGTCGGTTCGAAACGCCTACTGTTGCCCGTGACATTTGATTAATAATCTTATTTTGCATTCAAAGTCAAAGTCAAAAGTCAAAGCATTTATTTCAAATAGGCACTTAACAGGCACTTTTGAACGTCAAAAATTACTAAAATAGAATTGATTCTAGTCGCCCATTGCAAAAGGTAGATTTCGTATGGAGAAGAATGGGCAAGAAACTCCACCGTTACTCTTTTAAAATGTTTTACAATATTTTGCATGTACATTAATTATATATTATATATGTGAAGACGATGCACCTAAAATAAAATTACTGTACCACAATAGGTAAAAGAATTAAAAATGAAACCATAACATATAAATTAATTATCTGATAGATACATGGTGCTCACATATTTACAAGCATGGTAAAAATAAACGATTGTCATTTAAAAAAAATAAAAAAATAAATATACATTATAGACGTTAAGGAAATACATTTAATACCTTACATATATTCAAGTCTTTTTTCCTAAAATGAGGAAGACGGGTAACAAATTCACCACGTTTAGCTGTGGCATGGGCCAAAAATAACGTAGACAATATCAGTGACCGGTTGCTAGCCAATCGCCTGATTCCCTCAAAAGCCAAAACTGTCATACCTCAATCGCCTATTTCGATATGCACGGAAAAGAAAGCAAAGGGGGCACTCTTAAGTTTTTTTAAAATCCTCAACCTCCAGTGTATTTTTTTTAATATAAAAAGTGTAAAATATAGGTATGCCAATTTATTATCTGATTTTGTTTTTTAGAATAAAATTTACAGTAGGTAACAGAGATAAAACATTTTATTGTATATACAGGGTTATTGGTAAAACATTAACAACCACTTAAGAGGTCATTGTACTCATCATTATGAACAACTTTTACTATGGGACCAAAACTGAAATATTGAAAAAAAAATCAGCTGTTCTCTACATTTTGACGAGTTATACGAAACATAAATGTAACACACATAAATGAACAGCAGATTTTTTTTTGCGATTTCAGGTTAGAGATACACACATACATCTACAATCCAGTTGTATAATTATATTTAATTTAAGTTATTTAGATACCTATAAGTAGATTAGGATTATTTTAATATATTTAAATATAATTCATTAATGTATCCTAGTCTAAATAATAAACTAGGAATTATACTTTTTTTTAAATTGTAAGGAATGTATTTCCTTATCGTCTATAATGCAAAATAAGATTATTAATTAAATGTCACGGACAACAGTAGGCGTTTCGAACCGAAATACTATCAACCTAATAAATTACCGAACTAATGAGCAATCGCTGTAGAGTTTTTCGCAACAGGATTTTTCGCACAAACGTTACATCGCACAAATAAAGCATCAATGGAATAAAACATCGTACAACTAAATTATCGACACACCGCGTTCAATATATAATAAAAATCAAATCATCAACTTTCGAAATCAAGTAGGCAACCCCATCAAGCTACCCGAATCTGTCAAATTTTCCCCATCAACTTTGAACCTTATAATTTAGCGATAAAGTTGAAAATCTATTAAATAAATTTGACAGATTGTAGTAGCTTGATGTGCTGGCATCTGTACTCACAGGTCACGCAAATTACGCCAGATATATTATAAGTCCTTTGTAATGGGAGTGAACCAACCCATTGCTATCAATGAGGAACATATACAGACTCCGCGAGGCAGTCGCTCCAATACTGGTATTCAGCTGAATCCGGTTAGACTGGAAGCTGACCCCAACATGGTTGGGAAAAGGCTAGGCAGGTTAATAGGGGCGAACCAACTCATTGCTATCAATGAGGCACACAACCAGACTCCGTGGAAATCCGAATAACACTTTTCCCGACCTGGGGACGCACTAAGGTCCTCATGAGTAGTAGTCGCGCTTGCCTATACTAAACCAAAGACAAGACGTGGGGATTTATAGTGTTTGTGAGAGTCGATAATGTAGCTTATTAGTAATGTAGATTAATTAGTTATCAATACAATAAGTATAGCATACAGTATAGCATAATTTAGGCTATAGCGGCCTATACTCCATTTGAAATAAGATTAGACATTTAAATAAACCCGTTTTACAGTCCGTTCGACTGATTTTGACTTCTATACCATAGACATAAGGATGGTATTAAAAGCAAAAAAGTAGTAACAATACCAACTGTTTACTGCAGCTGCCATATGTCATGCCACCAACGCAATAGAATTCAAAATCAGTTGAACGGACTGTAAAAATGCTTTATTTAAATGTCTAATCTTATTTTAATCCGAAGAACAGTCCGTTCGACTGATTTTGACTTCTATACCATAGACTTAAGGATGGTATTAAAAGCAAAAAAGTAGTAACAATACCAACTGTTTACTGCAGCTGCCATATGTCATGCCACCAACGCAATAGAATTCAAAATCAGTTGAACGGACTGTAAAAAAGGTTTATTTAAATGTTTAATCTTATTTCAAATGGGGTATAGTATTAAGTTAATGTAATCAATTAATTGTTTTCAGGCGCATACGACAGCAGAAAAAGCAGCTACGACGCCGACGCGGGCTACTAAAACTAACACAAAAATTCTACTAACAAATTAAAACTAAGAATTAGAGTAACGACTTAGTCGTTGACTGTACAAGCCATAATACAGTCAGGCACAAAATTTAATAAATAAGTTATTATTTAGTCTTTCAGTGATCGATTGGACGAAGTGGCCAGTACTGTGTTCTGTAGTCGTTAATGTTATTATTTTGTAATAAAACTCTTTTGTAAATAGTTTTGTCTTTGATTTGCTCCTGTGCTGTTTGTTTAATATTAAGTTGAGATAAGATAAGTTAATGTTTATTTGGCAAACACAATGGTTTACGTTTGCTTAAATTGTACAATAATAGCTAGGTTTACATTAAAAAAACCGGCCAAGTGCGAGTCGGACCCGCGCACCGAGGGTTCCGTACAAATCTGTGGGTATGTAACTGAAAATTTACGGTTTTCGGATTTTTCCTTTACTTGTGCTACATGACATTGCTTCTTGCTAAATTTCATGATTCTAGGTCAACGGGAAGTAGGTACCCTATAGGTTTTGATTCCGCAACATAAACGCCCGTATCTTTTGATTGCGTTGGCTTAGAAGTTTGATTTTTCAATGCTTTAAGAGATTGCAGCCTTGAGTACTTGATATCAATTTCAACTTCACGCGTTCCTGAGAATAATGGTTTTGACAGATGGACAGACAGAGGGACAGTGATCTTATAAGGGGTAGGGGTAGGGGGGGGGGGGTAGGGGGGGTAGGGGTTTATCCTTTTGAGGTACGGAACCCTTAAAAAAAATAAGACGAAAAGGAAGCATTTTACTTATGCACTCTACACTAGGTCGAGCCTGTCTCGTGGGTCCATTACTACTACAACATCAGTATGTAAGCAAGTTTTCCTGATTTTTCCCGGTTTGAGCATGATCCTCTATGCATTGATAGATATTGATTGTCCTTCTTGAATCTTAATGACTATAACGAAGGAATAGTTCGTACTATAAAGTATTTGAACAATTGAACGCCTGCAAGTTAAGTTTTGGCAAGATAAAAAATGCGACAATGCGTTAAATTAATCGTGCAGGCGTTTAGCTGAGGCTCTACAAATTTGCATTGTTGCGTCTTTTCAGTTATTCATTCATTCATTTTCACACACACATTCATTCAATTCCATGTTTATTACTCCTAAAAAACATTAATTATAGCATACTTCTAATAGTTTTGATAAAAACATGAGTATTCCAGCCTCCAAAAGCGATAGTCTATGGTACATCTCACTAGATGTCGTTAGTAGTATTTTGATACTCAATTATTTCGATTTGGCTTAATACACCCTTTTAGAAGTAAACGATGATGTTCAGTTTAGTCCCATCTCTTGCCCAAGAGAGATGAGCGAGGGAAAAGATGGGACTTAACCGTTTTTCAGCCGGTAACCAGCAAACATTCAGTATTTATTTCAGCGGTGCTATTCTGTAAAAATCTCACCGTGAAAACTTAGGTGAAGTGAGCGTGGAGTGAGCTGTCAATAGTGTCAATTCCTAGCAAAAACAAACTCGCTTCACCTAAGTTTTCCGGGTGAGATTTTTACAAAATCGGCCGGCTGGAATAATATAATTAAAGATGATAGAAGAAGGATGCATTGTGGACAAAGACCACGACAACATGGGTTCCTGAAAACGCCTAACGCTGTCACGGAAGACCAGGATCGAGTTGAGTGGAAAAAGGAAAGGGAGGTCTTGGCCTTGCACACTGTTCTCAAACCGGCATATCCTAGAACTAAAAATTCAAAGACATGTGATATCTACCAACCCGCACTGGTCCGGCGTGGTGGATTACGACCCACTCTATCTCATCAAGAGACCTGAGTCCCAGCAATGGGAACATTATAGCCTGTTTATGCCTTTTTTTTTCGGATGGGAAATCATCAAATGACTCCTCCCGCTCTGGGTGGAGCGGAAGGGTGTGTCAGACTCTTACTGACTATAACCCACGCATGTTCCTTCCTTATCCCTTTATATTCCGGGCCAGCGATAACCTTTTCGGACAATCCCGCTGAAGGCTGATTATGCCTTACTTAATAATCTGAAAATAATTATGTCAATGCGACTCCTACTTGAAGTATTCGAGAGATATGTATTTATTTCAAAGGTAAAGAGAATAGAGCTTTTGAACACATTCTGTTAACAAGTAACCCAGATTCCGATAACCATCGATCAGCAACTATGTAACTCAAGATTCATGATCTCACCGAAGACTATGGTTGACCTTGTGAATAACTGTTATTTAACCATCGGTTAGGAATTCGTCACGAATGATCTAATGGAGCACTGACTGGCTAGAGGTGAAGGAAGCTCTGTGGCTGTAACATATAACTTGCGATGGCGATCGTTAAGCGTTTGCTGAGCGACCATTGTGTTTAGTTAGTTGATAGCTCATGATGCGTTTACTGTTATTTTTGCTTCCCAATTCTATCTTCTTCTTTCTTTCTGTGCTTTAGTTTATGATGTTCTAATGGTCAGCATGTCATTCAGAATAACTTTTTATTGTCGATGGGTAAAATTTTGACAAATGTCTTAAGAGCGTTTACGCCGTACGGCATTTCATACAAACTTTCAAGCCCTTATTTTTCGAAATGAATGAACCGATTTTAATGAAACTTCATACGCATAAGCAAAATACAAAGGTCTAAAAAGTTAGTAGAGAACATTTTCGAAAAATGGTGTAACAGCCAAATTAGACCGATTTTAAATTTTCCATAGAAACGGAGATTTCCAGTTATCTTTTTTTAAATAAGACATTTCGAAAATGTTCTCTACTAACTTTTTAGACCTTTGTATTCTGCTTATGTGTATGAAGTTTCATTAAAATCGGTTCATTAATTTCGTAAAACAAGGGCTTGAAAGTTTGTATGAAAGGCCGTACGGCGTAAACGCTCTTAATACTAAAAAGACTGATGACAGAAACTCAGGATGCTCTGGATATTCTCATAGCTCCCCAGCATGTCCTAAGACTTATAAAATTCTGGGGAGTTGGGACCTAAGTTGTCAACGTAAGGAATATTGTAACAAACACGGCATCCAAAACTAATCAGCAACTAAACTAAAATTACAACTGATTGCTTCAACCATTTATGTGATATTGCGTCGAGCTGTAATTTCGCATTAACACGGTTCGCGAATGTAACTCCTCTGATCATGCGCACAGAGATGGACAAACATAATCGTCATTTACTGTATTATTAACTGTGACTAAGAATTCACGGTAATTCTCACTTATCTGCAACATTGATTGATAGATTCGCATAAGTATGTATGTCTATTATAGTCAACCTCGTAATTGGGAGTTTTCGGGATGCATGAAGAAGCCTCCTCGTGTAGCGCAGTTTGTTCCACCTGCTACTCAACTGAACCGACAGTAAATAAAAATGAAAAAACATGAATCTTAACTGCTTTAAACAGTTCCATATGAGCCTAACGTTCAAAACAGTATTTTTTACTGATCCGAAAACCGTTAAAGCTTGAGACTTAAAAGGTTACCGTCATGACAGTAAACTTTAACGTTTTAAGTAGTTAAAAGGTCACAAAATTAACTGTTTTATTAATTTGGTGATCTGATATCGTTCAAGCCATTGAAATTTATTTACATTACAGTAGGTAATGGTAGTTTCCTTTTTTTTCTTTTTTGTTGTCTTTACTGTTTTACAAACATTTCTTGTTACGGTATAAAGTCAGTAAAACTTAATAAAATTGCTTTAAGGGGGAAGCGCGAAGGTAGGAAGGTTTTTTGCAATTTGCTTGTCAGCATTAAGTTGTACGTTGATTAACATATGATTCGCGGTCGTAACAAATATGTAAGTATTTACAGAATTATAATCATTACAATCAGTAATACAACTTGTTAAGTTAGTATATTCCCCAAATGTCAAGATTTCATGAAATAGTCATTCTTGGGGATTACTTGGTCGTAGAGAGTTGTGTTGATGACTTTAATGATTATAATTCTGTAAATACATATTTGTTACGGCCGCAAATCATACTTTAATCAACGTACAACTTAATACTGACCAGCAAATTGCAAAAAATGTAAAAAAAAATTCGCGGTCTACCCTGGCGCTTTCGCCTTAATGTGCTGTAGTAAGAAATTATTTTTTTCAGTGTGTCGCATCCTGACAGTCACACCCAACACCTTATTTGATTGGCCCATACTTCCCTTGCGGTATTAGGGCTAACGCCAGCCTCCAGCCTCCCACCGGAGTCCGGCGTCAAGCAGCCTGCTGTGTTTCGTCGATGCGTGGGAGCTCCAGTGCCTTAGGCATCTTCTGGTCACGCTCGTTCTATCATTGACCTCATCCATCGCTTTCCATCAGGCGTGATTGAGGTCAAGAGCAGGCCCAAGCATCAAAAAAAAAAAATTGCTTCCCAACTGTTGACACAAGTTTCGAAATTCAAAGTTTTTTTTTTAATGTGGGTAATAAAAGGCACTTTTGAACGAAAATATTTACAAGAAAATTGAATTGATTTTAGGTGACGCTTCCATGCGATTGTTTCTGGGCAACAAACCTCATAACTACTCGGCAACCCAGCAACTGACATTAAAAAATAAAATCCGATTTTATTTATTTTTTAATGTCAGTTGCTAGGTTTTGAAATTGCACAGCCGTACTCTTTTACGATGTTTTACAATGTCATACACAATAATTATAAACTATATGTGAAGACGAAGTACCTAGAATAAAATGACCGTTCTCAATAGATACAGAGTATTAAAAACTAAGCAATTACCGACAAATTAATTATGATGATAGAGACATGGTGCTCATAGATTTACAAATATTGCAACCGTAGAGGATTTTTCCTAACTTTTTAACAAATAATATTTATATCAGTGTGTGAATTAAGGTTCTGACACAATGGCAAAAAGCATAAATAGCATAATTTGCTACTGCTGGGACACACGTCACCTCTCTGTGAGAGGTAGTGGGCCGTAATCCACCACGTGAACTCTGTGTGGGTTGATAGATGACACATGTCTTCGAATTGTTGATTCTAGGACGTACCGGTTTCCCTCACCGTTTCGAGAGCAGTGGTGATGAAATAATTTACACAAACTAAAACGCCTGTCTGGGTTCGAACCTACGACCTACAATTCGTAAGTCGGGATGGCTACCACTGCGCCACCAGTGTTCTAATTAATGGCATAAAAACAATAAATGTAATTAAATTAGCAACCAGTTAAATTTTGTAACGAAACAAAAAAAAATAACTATACTAAGGGTTTATTTTTATTACATGCCGAGGATAGGTATCCTCGCATGAATATAAAATGATAAATATGAAATGATAGGTATGCTCGCGAGGTATTATAGTGAGGTCACTATAATACCTCGCGATCATAGTTTAGCTCGCTACCTCAAAGTCACCTCCATGAAAACAAATGCAGGATAGTGAACACGCACGCACATGCGAGGCATCGTGGTAAACCCCCAAGCAGCCCGTGATGTATTGCAGAGAGGAACCTATCATTCGTCATCCGCGTGTCTTTTAGCATGCATTTGTTTTACATCGAGGTAGCGAGCTAAACTGCGATCGATAGGTACCTATCGCAGTGAGGCATGTAATTAAGACAGACACACAACCTAAGGGAGGTTGAAACTATTTATCTGTCACATTGGTCTTAAAGCAAAAATAGACCTTGACGTTTTTTGACCAGAGACATTACAACATAGGGTGGTAAAGCAATTACGAGGTAGACTATACCCAGATGGAATGCCAAAATTGATTGGTATGACACGAAACACTATGATACTTTAGTCATTAGTGTTTACAGTATGATATCATCAGTATATTGCATTTATTATTAGCCATTGAGAGATAGAGAGCAATGGTGGCCCAATGGTGTCGACCGCGACTTACGAGTTGTAGGTCGTAGGTACGAAACCAGATAGGCGCTTTACTTTGTGTAAATTATTTCATCACCACTGCTCTCAGAACGGTGAAGGAAAACATCGTGAGGAAACCGGCATGTCCTAGAACCAAAAATTCGAAGACATGTGACACCTACCAACCCGCACTAGGCCCGCGTGTTGGATTACGGCCCACTCCCTCTCACAGAGAGGAGGCCTGTATCCCAGCAGTGGGAACATTAGCTGCTGGTGGTGCCGAGTGCGCGCACTAACCTGCTGGAGCGCGCACCGGTGACTCGTGCGCTATGCGCACTCTCAACACGGTGGCGGATGCCATAGACTTATTCACCTGTACACTGGGTGAGTTCACAAGGGCCACGTACTGTGTAGCATGTAAGGTATAGTTAAGTACATTTTAAGTTACTTTGTCGCATTAGATTTATCTGTAATGGCAAAGTTAACATTTCATGTGATAAATAAATAAATAAATAAATAAAAAATTATAGGCTGGTTATGGTGATTAGTCATAAATGTCCCACTACTGGACAAAGGCCTCCCTACTCTCTTTTTCTACCTTTCTCTGTCCAGAACTGCCAAGGATCTTTATTAAAGGAGTCCAGCTCATTCCGCCATATCCATCTGGGCCTGCGGCGATGTTATTTGGCATTAAACGGGACCCACTGAGTTTTAAATTTGGCCCAGGGCGTCCCACGGCTATGCCACATGGAGGGAAAGTACCTTGAATATTGTAGATGGAACATTTTACTGGCATTATTTTAATTTAAAAACAATTTAAACTGCATTCATAGATTTTTAAATAATTACATGGTTGAACCGGGAATCGGGAAACCACAACAAGATCAAAAAATCGACAGGGAGTAAAATAATCAAAAGAGTGCGACTTTGTATTCAACAGTATGGGACTCATTTTGAGCATAATTCATAAATTGATTAATTTTGTATTAAAAATGTTAAAATTCATGGTGTTCCTTTTATTTCTGACAGTATGTAATCATCCTTATGATGAAGCCTTTCGATCGGTATGATAAACCTACAGGGTATTTTTTTTTCTCGTGTAGCGGGTTCGATTCCCGGTTCAACCATGTAATTATTTAAAAATTTATGAATGCAGTTTAAATTTTTTTAAATTAAAATAATGTCTTCTTTCAGTAAAATGTTCCATCTACAATATTCAAGGTACTTTCCCTCCATGTGGCACAGCCGTGAGACGCCTTGTATAATATTCAACTTTGCCGCACGGCATGCCCCCGGCTGTTCCAAATCATGCCGACCCGAACATGTATAGGTAAGAGGTACGTACACAATTACACATATTATGTGTAATTGTGTACGTACCTCTTACCTATTCGTGCACAGAAGCCCTAAAGTGACACAATCACATAAAATTAATATTACATCGCTGACGTAACGATCGCTATTTCGAACAATATTAATTCCTCGTATCGATATTCTCACAAAATTATGTCATACTCGCAAATGACATGCCAAAGTAGTCGGTACTAAGGTAAAATTTATTTACAACCTAAGTACTTGCCTACTTTAATTATTCATTCATAAACTTACCTGCTAGTTTAAATTTATTATTTTCAAATTTATTAATTATTTTAATTTATATATTTTATTTTTTAAATTTATTTTTGTCAAAGTATACTTCTAGAAACCGCATTTACCATCATCCTCAAGCCTCTCAGCTCAGCATATATTACAGCAGTCCACAGCTGGACATAAACCTCTTCAATCAAACGCCATTCAACTCGATCCTCGGTTACTCACAACCAGCTGCTACGCTCCTCACATCCAACTGTTACCAGTAGTCTTAGACAAATCCATACTGATATTATAAATGCGAAAGTGTGTCTGTCTGTCTGTTACCTCTTCACGCTTAAACCGCTGAATCGATTTAGATGAAATTTGGTATAGAGATAGTTAAAGTCCCGGGTAAGAACATAGGATGGTTTTTATCCCGATATTCCCACGGGATCGACACTTAAGCGGGTAAAACCGGAGGCACTGCTAGTTTAAAATATGTAATTCACGAGTTTCAATAGGATTGTTTTAAAGTTTTCAGTAGCTATGTCAATCCAATCATGATCATCATTATCTTGCCTTTATCAATTGCAATTTATTTGGTGTTGCCGTATAGTATGTATCCAGTAAAATGTTGACTTTTCAACATCGATATTGCTGTCTGGGCCCCTACTAAAAAAAATCAATGGTTATTTTGAAAGTTACCCACAGGCCACAAGGTAAGTAGGTACTACTAAATTCCTGTTTTCATAATATAGGTACTTGTTAGTAACTAAAAATACCAACTGAAATAACGGTACCTATTCTATGCAGTTTTTTTCATTATTATTTATTTATCCTGCCATAGTTTATTTTAAGGTTTTCCCAAAAAAAAGTACAATGGATGACGTATAGGTAAATTTATGTTGTGGTAAAGAACAGTTAAGAATTTGAAATAACGCTTTTTTTGTGAAAATATTATATATTTTTAATCGTATATCGTTTATCGTGTCATCGTTTTCCTTAATGTCACTAGGTAGATATGTACATTTAAATTCACTTTTGAGTTTAGCTAAATCTCCTAGCTTTGTGCAGTTAATCACACTAATCACACTTCACACTAATATTATAAAGGCGAAAGTTTGTGAGTGGTGGGGGTGTGTGTGTTTATATGTTTGTTACTTCTTCACGCTCAAACGGCTGGACCAATTTTGATAAAATTTTGTATGGAGGTAGCCGACGCCCTGGATTAACATATAGGCTACTTTTTATACTGATATTCTTACGGGATCGACACTTACGCGGGTGAAACCGCGAGGCGCAGCTAGTAATATTATAAAGGCGAAAGTTTGTGAGTGTGTTTGCATGTTTGTTACTTCTTCACGCAAGAACAGCTGAACGGATTTGGATGAAATTTGGCACACAGATAGTTTATAACCAGGATTAACACATACGGTACTTTTTATCCCGATATTCCCACGGGATCGACACTTATGTGGGTGAAACCACGGGCCGCAGCTAGTTATAATATAATAATAGGTACCAGCCTATTATTGTCTCACTGCGGGGCAAATGTCTCTTCTCATACAGCTGAAGATGGGTAAGCGATTTCAGACCTATATTAACACTATAAGTCTAGGTTTCCTCGCGCTGTTTTCCTTTAACGATCTCAGTAACGTCCAAGATAAACTCAGAAAGTACAGACGCCAGCGCATCAAGCTAGCCGAAACTAACAAATTTTCCCATTCAACTTTGAACCTGATGCTGCTGAGCAATAAAGTTGAAAAACTATTAACCTTTTGAATGTCTTAAGTTACATAGTTCGACATAAGCAATTGTCTTTCTATTGTGTCTCTAATTACGGCATTCGATGAGTTAAAGAAATTTGATAGATTATAGTAGCTTGATGTACAGGCGTCTTTACGTATGAATTGAAAAAGTCGCATTCTATGAGAGGCACCACGTCATGGTAGCCTACCTAAGGTAACTGTAGATCGCGTTCAGAAGATCAATAATTTTAAAGGGGATCAATCAAATATTTCCCATACTGAAATTGTAAAAAAACTTCTCATTTTAATCCTAACTTCGCCAAAATATTAATCCATAGATAAGACAAGTTGCAGGAAAGCAATATATATACTATATCGTTTATAATATCGTTTATTTATAAAAATGGTGCAGATTATCATTATCGAGCAAAACGTTGGTGTTTAATGTAAATCTAATCATAACAGTAGGTATCCAGGCAGGAACCCAGGACCCGAAAAGATAAGCATGTTTTTAGTGTCCAAAACACATGCTATGAAAAAATCGTGGTTTTGTTATCTGGGAGCCAACATTCTAAATGCTTAAATTTTTCAATATACATACATACACTCACGCCTTTTATACTATAAGGTCCCATTAAAATAGATGGACAAACTTTCAGAAATCATTCAGACCACCAAAATAAGGACGATGGTAAAAAAAGATATAAGAAAAACGCATAGATACTTATAAGAAAAATAATCAGCTAACGGAAATACACTAATGTGCCGGCGCAATTTATTATTTTAGGTCAAAATAAAATCACTTAAATCAGTGTTTTTTTTGCTTGGATATCTTTGGTTAGACGAACTGAGCGCTGTGTTAAAATTTGTCCATCTATTATAATGGGACCCTGTATATAGATAGTTAGGACCACCTGAAGGGACCCATGGCTAAATAATAACAGCCGCATACAGGTCGATCGATCAGGTTCAGCTACACTTGCCGCGGTTGGTCTATAGATGGGTGACCATCATTACATACCGTGACCCCTCCGTGCCTCGGAAAGCACATTAAGCCGTTGGTCCCGGCTGTCATTCGTGGATCTTTGTCAGTCGTTACGGGTAGTCAGAAGCCCAAAATCTGACAACCAGTCTTACCAAGGGGTATCGTATTACCCAGTAACTGCCAATGGAGCGACTGCCTAGTCGCTCCATTAAAAATACTGGTATTCAGCTGCATCCGGTTAGACTGGAGGCCGACCCCAACATAGTTGGGAAAAGGCTAGGCAGAAATCAGAAATCACTGGATAGGTAGAAACTGCAGAACGACATCTGCTACGATCCATACATGCCTGGAACTGCAAGTACTACGCACCCCACCCTATTTGACTGGCCAATTCTTCCCTTGCGGTGGTAGGGCTAACGCCCGCCTGGTTTTGCGACCACCCGGAGTCCGGCGTCAAGCAACCTGCTGTGTTTCGTCGATGCATGGGAGTTCCTTAGGCTTCTGGGCACGCTCGTTCCATCATAGACCTCATCCATCGCTTTCCATCAGGCGTGATCGAGGTCAAGAGCGGGCCCATACAGCAACAAAAAAAAGTACGTTAAGATGTTGGTCCCGGCTGTCACATATGGTCGTAGATTTACAAATTTTAACACAGCGCTCAGCACGTCTAATTAAAGGATATCCAAGCAAAAAAAAAAACACTGATTAAGGTCACAGCTCATTAGAGCCACCCGTCATCCACTCCGCACCGCCTCGCCTCCTGCGGCTAGTATTCTTTATATGGACCTGTATGGGTATGCGCTCACTACATCAACTCCGTAGCGTCACCGGATCGCCTCTGTCGTAAGCCCTCCACGCGCGGACGGCAGGTGGACAACTCGGTGACAACTCGCTGTTTCGCATGCGTGCCTTGAGTTGACTGCGCATTGCCAACGCGTGGGTCCCGAGTGGATCGCGCTGCCCGCGAATGATTTACGCGAGGACGACACGTTAGCGATGCGCCGCTCCCCACCCTCCCTTCGTCGTCCACTGGTTGACAACGCGAGGCCCACTAGTTGACCGCACGACGTTTATTGGTTATAACGCGGCGTCCACCCGTGGACCACCTGTCGACAACGAGTGGACGCCGTGCGACGAGGCGGTGCGGAGTGGGTGCCGGGTGGCTTTAATGAGCTGTGACCTTTAAAGTGATTTTATTTTGACCTAAAATAATAAATTCCCGGCACATTACAGTAGTAGTGATACGCTGGTTCTGGCGCACCGATCTGAGGGCGGGTGTGCCAGAACCACAAAATCTAAAAAAAAAAAAAAAAAAAAAAAAAAGTTTTGGGGTGCTCTGATCACGTTTCTGCGATCCGTTTTTGCGTAGGATGCGCGGTTCCGGAGATGTGCAAATCAATTAGCTGATTTATCTAATTGATTTCCGGTGCTACTAACCCTCATTAGTGTTTCATTGTTAATCCTCTTATCTATTCAACCTCGTGCACCCTCATTAGCGATGCATTGTTCGCCTAATCCTTGCATTCCTTGGCGTTCTTATCTACTATTACTCATTCCTAACCCTCAACTGCTTTTCTGAATCATCAATAAAACACATTCCTTCATTTTATTACAACATTTTATTTCTTATTTTCTACAAAATATGTGCGGAACATTTCATCCACTAAAATATCATTGTACAGTGTGTTCCCCGTAAATATGTTCGTAAAACTATGCATTGAACATCCCTGAAACTTATATAGCAAATACATTAAGCAATATTCACCACAAACTGAAGTCCAATCATTCTGAATCCTATCAACATTCCAGCCCCATCTTTTGCAATTCCTTTTTAAAAACTCGAGATAATATTGCGATGCCATTCGTATCGATATGTACAGCTACCCAGTGTGAGCCTGGTTTATCATCCGTATCCAAATTGCATATTATATACGTCGGTACATGGGTATACATAGGTAGTCTATTAGCAGCATAAACATTTTTTTCTAGACTGGGATGGATCTTTTTTAGATGTTGCTGTACTTCTAGTGTATCCATGATATTACTGCTATTAACAGATTATTACAGTACCAATCTGTTCAATGGTTGCCATAGGAATGTTCAATTATAGTGATTTTTGTAAATATATCGCATTCTTTTGAGTGACTCAGAAAACAAGCTGATGCCTGATGGGGACAATGTGCGATAACTTTTTTGACTCATAGAGTCACTATCAGTTTCGTTGTACTTAGGAATTTGCTTTAGATAAGAATGGTGCTATTATATAAGAGCGAACAGTTGCAGTCATGAAATCAGTCTATGGTCGTTTGACCACAGTGAATTGTATACCGATACTACGTTTGTGGTACTTCAGCGCATCAATAATCATGGAGGTAAGTGTTTATTCTATTGACAAACTTACTTGTATATCTTTTGTTGTTTCCTAACGTGTGTGTGTGTGTGTAATCACAATGTAAACAAATTGATATTAACATGATATCTCTGTTGTTGCAGAGATCATTCAGCTTCGCAGACGATAATGAAAATACCTATAAACAGTATTACTACTCACCGCTCTCCCCTCAACATGAAGAAGAGGGCGATGATATCGTCATTAATAACACATGCGATGGTGGAAAAAGGAAATCGCAACCGATTGATATTTTTTTTGAAGTGGTGCCAAAAATAAAAAAGAAGAAACTGTTATCGTCAACCGTGGCACGAGCCGCTAGAGATGGTGTATCATACATTTCTACTAATTCTGACGACGGAGCCCAAGCGACGCATCTCATAAAAATTGAAATGTACGATATGAAGAAGCTATGTAAGATTCCAACTACCGATCATTGGAAGCACGCGACCACGAGGATTAAATATTATGTAAAGAATAATAAGGATAGCATCTACGACAACACAAACGGCCTCGTATACAATATTACAAAGACAATAGCAGAAAGTGAAAACGTTAAAAAATACTTTTTTAACAATGATAGCCATTAGCTGATTAGTGAATGTGATTCTGTTTACTTAAATTACTTCTGTGTACTCATTTATATTAATAATGAGGTGTGTACAGGGAGCTGTCGTCTTGTGATGCTGAGAGAAAGCCAACAACAGAAGGAAGAGATGAGTGTGGTACACGTGTACAGAACACGTCATTGAATAGCAAAGCTACAACACTGAGTGGAGAAGAAAATGAGAAAAATATGCAGTACACAAGAGCTGAATATCCATTCTTCAGTTCAAAATCTAGACGGTTTCTCAGTTTTGAAGGCTGGCCTCTCGTTATGCTACAGAAACCTGAAGATCTTGCAGAGGCCGGTTTCTTTTATACCGGCCACGGAGACAGGGTCAAGTGTTTCCATTGTGGTGGCGGTTTAAAAGATTGGGAAGATGATGATGATCCTTGGCAACAACATGTTCAGTGGTTTAGTCAGTGTGCTTATGTAAAGTTTAAACTCGGACAGTGTTTTGTATAAGACTAAATGGAGGTTTTTATAGAAATAAAAAATGGTATACTAAATACAATTTGTTTTATTTAATTTTATTATGTTTACCATAGTTACATAGACAACATGCATTACACATAACACATAAATCTAACACACAATATAACCTTAACATATAACCTTAAGTACTATAGTCTACAGTAACATTTCTGTTTTTATCTATTTCAATAATGTTATCAAACTCAGCATAAACAATGCAGTTAATTGTTTGTATTAGTGAGGATTCAAATCGTACTTCTAATCTTACACTACCATGCTTTATGAGATTCCAATGAGTTGATGAGTTAGCTGATAAATCAGGAGTTAAATCAAATGCTAATAGGCAGTTACCTTTGGCATATTGTTCATGAGAGATTGCATTTCCTTCATTAAGAAAGTGGATACCAGTTCCCGAGAACAGAGTATGATATGCTGACGTAAATATACTATTATTAAAAGATGGTTGCAAAGCTTTTAAAGGTATTTGTTGACCATCAATATATAAGCTGAAAGAATTAATACCATAGTTTTCAAAATTAAATGGATTTTTAGTAAGGGAACCATTAAATGCAGAATTATTCACAAACCCTATTATACATCTTTTGGGTACCTGTCCTAAGAATATATTATCAAGAGTTTTTCCTTGAACACCCGAAGGAATTGTTAAAACTTTGACTTCAGCTCGAGTAATAGGATATTTAGCAGTAGTAGAAGCCAAAACTTTCTGATGTGCAAGTAATACACTTGGATTAATTCGTGCTCTTCGGACAATAAGAGTTGCATCTGTAATGCAAACTTTAAACTTTACATCGTTTGACCCAGCAATTAAATTAAAACTCTCTCTTGATCGAACTAATTTTACACTCATTTCAACACCATTAATTAGAAATTTATCTTGATTGAAAATATCACCATGAAGATGTCCAATCATTTCTACTTCCTTACTTTCAGTAACTAATTCTTGTCTTTTAACAAATCCTATGTTTTTACCATCTGTAGAATCCATTTTTCCTGCTGTATCCTCATACCAAAGACTACAAGTAAGATGAGATTGTTTAGCAGCAGATGCATAGTTTAAAAGGGTTTCCATGTATGCTCGATAGGCATAGGTATTATTAGGTGGTGATACAAGTTTTTGGTTTAAATAAACATCAAGTTGACTAAAAAGTGAGTGCAACCAATTATTTACAGGTGCTACTACTGTAGTCGATACTAAGTTAGTTGAATCTTGATTTAATACTTTTGCCTTTATGTGGAGTAATGTATGAGACAAATCTATGTAGTCATCGCCTGTACCAGGAACTTGAAACTCGATAGGTCCATCATCAGCAAGAGATGAAATTGGTTTATAGTGTATCCACAATCCACTTTCATTGCTTGTTTGTGTAGATGGTAGTGCAAACAAATCCAATTCTGATGTACTAATTGTGTTAGAGTTATAATTATTCGATTGTAAATAATGTCATATAAGTAATGATAACACTGTGAACATACATTTGAGAAGATTGTAAAATTCTGATGAGTACTAATTGTGTTAGAAATAGTATGCGTATGAATAATAGTTTTTTTTTCATCAATTTTATGTTTAATATAATTTTAGCAATATATACTTAATTTTTACAAAAACATTTTCATTTTTTATTTCATCCCTTTGAACTCCAGACGTGTGAAATGTTTCACTTTATCCATCCGTTTACTGCTATTGTGGCAGGGCCAAGTGGATGTGGGAAGTCAAATTTTGTAACAAATTTCATAAAATCAGTTAAAAAAATATGTAATTGTGATTTTAACCAGATCACATGGTGCTTTGATGAAATGCAACCTTTATATAATTTACCAAATGTTAACTATCATCAAGGAATTCCTAATCTTAATATGTTTGATGGTGAAAACCCACATCTTGTTATTATTGATGATCTAATGAGAGAGTCTGATGGAAGAATTGTGGATATATTTACAAAAGGTAGTCATCATAGGAATCTTAGTGTATTTTATTTAACACAAAATTTATTTCATCAGGGTAAAGGTCAAAGAGACATTTCTTTAAACTCAAGTTATATAATATATTTTAAAAACCCTCGAGATAAAACTCAAATAAGATATTTAGCACGACAAGTGTCGCCAGATAATCCAAAATTCATTGAAGATGCCTACAGGGATGCAACTTTAGAAGCGCATGGATATTTAATGGTAGATTTAAAACAGAATACCAATGATTTTTGTCGCATCAAGACAAATGTCTTCCCATTTAATGGACACTGTACAGTCTACGTCCCAACAAAAGAGTTTAAATACATCAAGAATCAAACAATTCAAATCATTTCTAAATGATGCATCGTCGACTCACAACGCATAAACATTTGCTAAGCGCTTTGCATACGCTTAAACCAAAATATCAAAAAGCGTTACTTAAAACATGTGATGAAGAAGAAATAAACTGTATTTGTGAATGTATTCATAACGTTTTACAAGGAAAAGTGCCTCTTAAAGATCAAGATAAACAAAAATTGAATAAACACAAAAATATACTCCGTAAACTGGTGCATAAGACAGTGTAAACATAAACTAAGAAAAAATATAATCATACAAAAAGGAGGGGCTTTCTTACCAATAATATTAGGTGCAATATTGAGTGGATTAGTAAGTGGACTAGCCAGTTAACATGGAAAATGCAAAGAAAATGATACTTATTGAACCTGGATTGATTGAAAAATTAAAACAAGAAAATAAGGTTAATAGTAATTTGTCTCGATTAGATATTGAAATGCAAAATATTATGAATAGTAAGACGGAAGACCGTAAGAAGTGGATGTTATATTTACAAACACTACAAAGATACCTTCACTTTACCGAAGAGGATCGACAACCACTCAGATTACCAATTTATTCTGATACATCTAATGAAGATCTAAATGAGTCTAAAATTGACTTTAAAAATAAAGATAGAGAACTAAAAAGTATAGTTGATGTTGAATCTTTGTTAGAGGAGAACGGATCCATGAAAAGTAAAGAAAATAACACAAATCCGCTTTACACACCAACTCAAATACTCAGTTTAATACCAAAAAGTTATAATAAAAAAGGTGAGTTATTATTAAACTTAGTTGGAACAAATGAAAATAAAATACATTGGGATAATGAAGGCACAGTCATAATTGATAATGAAAAAATTCCTGGAAGTAATATTGTTGATTTAATAAATGATTCACTAAGACCCTTAAAAAGAAGTGATCCAGTTGGGTGGGATAGATTTGCTAAAGCATTAAAAGATATTAAAGTACCACTCACTTATATCGGAAACCCAAAGAGATGTGAGTTTATTAATCAGCTTCAAGCAAAAGATCTGAACAAAACCTCGGAGATTGAAGATCAAGAGTTTTCTACACCGAACAGTGGAGATAAAAAATTTATAAATAAAATACGTAAAAAGGTCGATTGGGAAAAATGGACCCCGTACTAGAAGAAATTAATAGAATTTATTATGACCCATCTAACCCCGCTGGTTTTAGTAGTATTGATAAATTATCAAAAGCCATGAAGGGTAAAATGGATAAAAAGCAAGTAAAGGAATGGTTACAATCACAAGAAACATACACTTTACATAAACCTATTCGGAAAAAATTCCCGGGTAATAGGTACATTCTATCGAATATTAATGAACTGTGGCAAGCTGATTTAAGTGATATGCGAACTTATTCTCAATATAATGATGGTTTCAACTACATACTTTGTGTTATTGATGTATTTAGTAAATATGCTTTTGCAAGATCAATGATTAAAAAAAACTCAGAAACAACTAAAGTAAATAATATAAACATGTTTTCCAAAAAGGGTATGAATCAAATTGGAGTGATGAAATATTTATTATATCTTCAATAATTGATAGATCTCCATGGGTTGTATATACAGTAACAGATTTACAAAATGAACCAATAGTTGGTACTTTTTATGAAAGAGAATTACAGAAGGTCACTTACAACCCCACCTCACAATATAAAATAGATAAAATAATTGACTCTCGTTATTCTGGCCACAGAAAAGAAGTATTAGTGAAGTGGAGAGGTTATCCAGATAAATTTAACAGTTGGGTTTTAGCTTCTAGTTTAAAAGAAATATGAATAAAGAAAGTTTTTATTTAACTTTGCTCAGCAATAGTTCAATGGACTACTTTCCTGATAACAAGACCACAAATTTTTCAACAAAATTACCAAAAGCTATTAAATTAGAAGGTGAATGGTCGGTTGGAGTTGTCGAGTTTCAATATCCATGTACAATGTTTACTGTTCAAGATCATGAAAATGTTATATACATTACAAAAACCATGTTAATGCCTACTGAAGATAAACCCTCAACAGTGTACTACAAAAAACATATTCCAGCTACCAACTATGATAACGTCGAGCATATTTTAAAAGCGTTAAATGGTATCAGAGAGAAATTAACATTTCGTCAAGATGAAATAACAAAATTTGTGTATGTTTCTGTTTTGGATAAAAATATAACATCCGTTACATTATCACCCAAATTAAGTTTACAACTAGGCTATGAACCAAATAAAAATCTCTTGGAAAGAAATTTTGGAAAGTGCCCTGCTAATTTACACTTAGGGTTACCATCTCAACTATTTGTGTATTGCGACATAATCGATCCTCAGATCGTGGGCGATGTCATGACTCCTTTATTAAGAATAATTTCATTAGATCCTTCAAAATATATTTATGGTGCAAATAAAATGTATGTTTTCTCTCCACCTCACTACTTACCTGTTATGCGAAGAGAGTTCGATACGTTGGAAATAGATATAAGATCGAGCACAGGACAAAAAATACCATTCCAGTTTGGAACCGTGTGTATTAAACTACATTTCCGAAAATTATAATAATGTATTCTCTTCGTGATCATCATAATTGTCCATATGAAAATTATTATACACATCAAGCTGGATCAGGAGTTGGAGTAATTTATAAGGGTTCACCATATCAACGCGGTCATGGTATTGGGAGCTTCTTAGGGGGTTTATTTAGATCAGTTTTACCTTTACTTTCAAGTGGTGCTCGAGTGATTGGTAAGGAGGCATTAAACGCAGGAGTTGGTCTTTTATCGGATATGGTTCAAGCGCGTCCTATAGAAACCTCAATAAAAGATCGTCTAAAGCAAGTTAGTACAAACTTAAAACGAAAGGCTGATGATAAAATTGATCGATTTAACATGACAGGATCTGGGTATATAACTAAAAGAAAACGACGGTCCCCGTTCATTCCACAATTAGCTGCTAAAGTGAAAGCTGCGAAAAAACTTGGTTTAAAACCAAAGAATATCAAAGATATATTTTCAAATTAAATATGTCTTTTCTTCATAATCATTCTTGTGAGTGCGCTAAGTCAGAATTGGATTTGTTTGCACTACCGTCTACACAAACAAGCATTGAAAGTGGATTGTGGATACACTATAAACCAATTTCATCTCTTGCTGATGATGGACCTATCGAGTTTCAAGTTCCTGGTACAGGCGATGACTACATAGATTTGTCTCATACATTACTCCACATAAAGGCAAAAGTATTAAATCAAGATTCAACTAACTTGGTATCGACTACAGTAGTAGCACCTGTAAATAATTGGTTGCACTCACTTTTTAGTCAACTTGATGTTTATTTAAACCAAAAACTTGTATCACCACCTAATAATACCTATGCCTATCGAGCATACATGGAAACCCTTTTAAACTATGCTCCTGCTGCTAAACAATCTCATCTTACTTGTAGTCTTTGGTATGAGGATACAGCAGGAAAAATGGATTCTACAGATGGTAAAAACATAGGATTTGTTAAAAGACAAGAATTAGTTACTGAAAGTAAGGAAGTAGAAATGATTGGACATCTTCATGGTGATATTTTCAATCAAGATAAATTTCTAATTAATGGTGTTGAAATGAGTGTAAAATTAGTTCGATCAAGAGAGAGTTTTAATTTAATTGCTGGGTCAAACGATGTAAAGTTTAAAGTTTGCATTACAGATGCAACTCTTATTGTCCGAAGAGCACGAATTAATCCAAGTGTATTACTTGCACATCAGAAAGTTTTGGCTTCTACTACTGCTAAATATCCTATTACTCGAGCTGAAGTCAAAGTTTTAACAATTCCTTCGGGTGTTCAAGGAAAAACTCTTGATAATATATTCTTAGGACAGGTACCCAAAAGATGTATAATAGGGTTTGTGAATAATTCTGCATTTAATGGTTCCCTTACTAAAAATCCATTTAATTTTGAAAACTATGGTATTAATTCTTTCAGCTTATATATTGATGGTCAACAAATACCTTCAAAAGCTTTGCAACCATCTTTTAATAATAGTATATTTACATCAGCATATCATACTCTGTTCTCAGGAACTGGTATCCACTTTCTTAATGAAGGAAATGCAATCTCTCATGAACAATATGCCAAAGGTAACTGCCTATTAGCATTTGATTTAACTCCTGATTTATCAGCTAACTCATCAACTCATTGGAATCTCATAAAGCATGGTAGTGTAAGATTAGAAGAACGATTTGAATCCTCACTAATACAAACAATTAACTGCATCGTTTATGCTGAGTTTGATAACATTATTGAAATAGATAAAAACAGAAATGTTACTGTAGACTATAGTAGTTAAGGTTATAATGTATAATTATTGTGTGTTAGATTTATGTGTTATGTGTAATGCATGTTGTCTATGTAACTATGGGGAACATTATAAAAATAAATAAAACAAATTGTATTTAGTATACCATTTTTTATTTCTATAAAAACCTCAATTTAGTCTTATACAAAACACTGTCCGAGTTTAAACTTTACATAAGCACACTGACTAAACCACTGAACATGTTGTTGCCAAGGATCATCATCATCTTCCCAATCTTTTAAACCACCACCACAATGGAAACACTTGACCCTGTCTCCGTGGCCGGTATAAAATAAACCGGCTTCTGCAAGATCTTCAGGCTTCTGTAGCATAACGAGAGGCCAGCCTTCGAAACTGAGAAACCGTCTAGATTTTGAACTGAAGAATGGATATTCAGCTCTTGTGTACTGCATATTTTTCTCATTTTCTTCTCCACTCAGTGTTGTAGCTTTGCTATTCAATGACGCGTTCTGTACACGTGTACCACACTCATCTCTTCCTTCTGCTGTTGGCTTTCTCTCAGCATCACAAGACGACAGCTCCCTGTACACACCTCATTATTAATATAAATGAGTACACAGAAGTAATTTAAGTAAACAGAATCACATTCACTAATCAGCTAATGGCTATCATTGTTAAAAAAGTATTTTTTAACGTTTTCACTTTCTGCTATTGTCTTTGTAATATTGTATACGAGGCCGTTTGTGTTGTCGTAGATGCTATCCTTATTATTCTTTACATAATATTTAATCCTCGTGGTAGCGTGCTTCCAATGATCGGTAGTTGGAATCTTACATAGCTTCTTCATATCGTACATTTCAATTTTTATGAGATGCGTCGCTTGGGCTCCGTCGTCAGAATTAGTAGAAATGTATGATACACCATCTCTAGCGGCTCGTGCCACGGTTGACGATAACTGTTTCTTCTTTTTTATTTTTGGCACCACTTCAAAAAAATTATCAATCGGTTGCGATTTCCTTTTTCCACCATCGCATGTGTTATTAATGACAATATCATCGCCCTCTTCTTCATGTTGAGGGGAGAGCGGTGAGTAGTAATACTGTTTATAGGTATTTTCATTATCGTCTGCGAAGCTGAATGATCTCTGCAACAACAGAGATATCATGTTAACATCAATTTGTTTACATTGTGATTACACACACACACACGTTAGGAAACAACAAAAGGACAACAAAAGATATACAAGTAAGTTTGTCAATAGAATAAACACTTACCTCCATGATTATTGATGCGCTGAAGTACTACAAACGTAGTATCGGTATACAATTCACTGTGGTCAAACGACCATAGACTGATTTCATGACTGCAACTGTTCGCTCTTATATAGCACCATTCTTATCTAAAGCAAATTCCTAAGTTCAACGAAACTGATAGTGACTCTATGAGTCAACAAAGTTATCGCACATTTTTCCCATCAGGCATCAGCTTGTTTTCTGAGTCACTCAAAAGAATGCGATATATTTACAAAAATCACTATAATTGAACATTCCTATGGCAACCATTGAACAGATTGGTACTGTAATAATCTGTTAATAGCAGTAATATCATGGATACACTAGAAGTACAACAACATCTAAAAAAGATCCATCCCAGTCTAGAAAAAAATGTTTATGCTGCTAATAGACTACCTATGTATACCCATGTACCGACGTATATAATATGCAATTTGGATACGGATGATAAACCAGGCTCACACTGGGTAGCTGTACATATCGATACGAATGGCATCGGTCAATATTTTGATTCATATGGACGAACCCCTACGCAATATTATCTCGAGTTTTTAAAAAGGAATTGCAAAAGATGGGGCTGGAATGTTGATAGGATTCAGAATGATTGGACTTCAGTTTGTGGTGAATATTGCTTAATGTATTTGCTATATAAGTTTCAGGGATGTTCAATGCATAGTTTTACGAACATATTTACGGGGAACACACTGTACAATGATATTTTAGTGGATGAAATGTTCCGCACATATTTTGTAGAAAATAAGAAATAAAATGTTGTAATAAAATGAAGGAATGTGTTTTATTGATGATTCAGAAAAGCAGTTGAGGGTTAGCAATGAGTAATAGTAGATAAGAACGCCAAGGAATGCAAGGATTAGGCGAACAATGCATCGCTAATGAGGGTGCACGAGGTTGAATAGATAAGAGGATTAACAATGAAACACTAATGAGGGTTCATAGCACCGGAAATCAATTAGATAAATCAGCTAATTGATTTGCACATCTCCGGAACCGCGCATCCTACGCAAAAACGGATCGCAGAAACGTGATCAGAGCACCCCAAAACCTTTTTTTTTTTTTTTTTTTTTTGTTTTTTTTTTTTTTTTTTTTTTTAGGTTCTGGGGTTCTGGCACACCCGCCCTCAGATCGGTGCGCCAGAACCAGCGTATCACTACTACTCATTACTCTATTTTTGTTAGCTGATTATTTTTCTTGTAAGTATCTATGCGTTTTTCTTATATTTTATTACCATCGTCCTTATTTTGGTGGTCCGAATGATTTTTGAAAGTTTGTCCATCTATTTTAATGAGATCTTATATACAGGGTTATTGGTTAAACATTAACAACCTCTTAAGAGGTCATTGTACTCATCATTATGAACAACTTTTACTACGGGACCAAGCCTGAAATCGCGAAAAAAAAATCAGCTTGACGAGTTGACAACATTTTGACGAGTTATACGAACATAACACTAAGGAACAGCAGATTTTTTTTTTCTCGATTTCAGGTTTGGTCCCATAGTAAAAGTTGTTCATAATGATGAGTACAATGACCTCTTAAGAGGTTGTTAATGTTTTACCAATAACCCTGTATATCACTGTCGTTATGAAGCCCCAGTCTCACCAAGATGATAACTTATGGAGTCCTATTGCTGAGGTGCGATGTGTGCCGGGAATTCTTATGTATAATTTGGAAGAAAACACCGACAAGTGTATTCACCAAGCAGCTTGATTGAACTGAATTAATTACAGTAATGCGCATGTAATAATGTATAGACGTAAGCAAATGTGATCGCGGGCGGCATTAAGTTGTCGAGCGTGCTCGTACAAAACTGTTACCCTGTAACTGAGCTGTGGAGAGAGATAAGCAGTCGCTTCATGTAAACAACTATTCAGCTGCATCTCTATGTCCCAAACTGGCTATCAAAGTGACCTCTGCGCTGCCACCGACCACGCCGTGGAAATGGCAAAGTTTTGGGCCAAGCCGACGCCGAAATATTTGTGAACATGCTAGGCAGATGATGAGTCGACGTATACCTAGAACACACACAGTCTGTCGTACCCAATAAAGTCCATTATATTTCAATATTTATATATTTTAATCAGTCCCCTTTCACATTAATGTCCTATGCTAAGTTATTGCTCGTTAGTTATATCAAAATTATATATTTAATATAATAGTTAACTGTTTCATATGAAGAAATTTATTATTGGATATAAAGGCACGATTAAGTATAGAAATTTCTCTTTATGCACTTTACCTATATTTGCTTTCATTTAACTAAGTGAATTAATATTATAAAGAGAAAAGATTTGATTTTTAGTATGTTTTTTTTTTTTTTAAATGGGTTTGCTCTTGACTCTAGTCTAGGTCAGAAGTGACAGAGACAAAGTCGATATGAAGAAATTTATTATTAGATATAAAGGCATGATTAAGTATAGAAATTTCTGTTTCTTTGTTACGCTTTCACGCTAAAACGGCAGAACACGTTTGGATGAAATTTGACACACATGGATAAACCATAACTTGGATTAGGACATAGGATACTTTTTATCCCGATATTCCCACGGGATTGAGACTGATGCGGATGCAACCACGGGCGCCGCTAGTTTATATTAAAAACTCTCTAATTATTTTAGCATAAATAAGTGTTAGCAATCAGAGAATACTTGATTGACATGTTTTCATAAAGCATAAAACTGGTGATGAATATTTCTAACCATCAACCGCTCATCAAGAGCCTCCTTGTATGACTACTATCAAACACCGTCTAAAGCAATATTATAAAGAGATAAAAATTATTGTTTATTTTAAAAAGGTAGAAAAGGAAGGCGTTTATTTGCGGCAAACACGACGCAGAGAAAGACACAAAAAAAAAGAACACGTTGGGGTAAAATATGCGTCACAACAACGCAAAACGGCCATCGAAGGTAATCTCTGGAAGCACGAATCACATTATATTTCAAAAAAATAAAGTCACAAGAATAACAAAAATAACAAGGTTTTAAGTTTGAGTTGACTTTTACGAGGACGGAGGTTGTGAACAGAAGCTTGAGTGGGATATGTTTTAAGTTAGAGTTGACTTATAAGGGGACGGAGGTTGTGAGCAGAAGCTTGTGTGGGATATGTTTTAAGTTAGAGTTGACTTATAAGAGGACGGAGGTTGTGAGCAGAAGCTTGTGTGGGATATGTTTTACGTTAGAGTTGACTTCTACGAGGACGGAGGTTGTGAACAGAAGCTTGTGTGGGATATGTTTTACGTTAGAGTTGACTTCTACGAGGACGGAGGTTGTGAGCAGAAGCTTGTGTGGGATATGTTTTACGTTAGAGTTGACTTCTACGAGGACGGAGGTTGTGAACAGAAGCTTGTGTGGGATATGTTTTACGCTAGAGTTGACTTCTACGAGGACGGAGGTTGTGAGCAGAAGCTTGTGTGGGATATGTTTTACGTTAGAGTTGACTTCTACGAGGACGGAGGTTGTGAACAGAAGCTTGTGTGGGATATGTTTTACGTTAGAGTTGACTTTTACGAGGACGGAGGTTGTGAACAGAAGCTTGTGTGGGATATGTTTTAAGTTAGTTGACTTTTACGAGGACGGAGGTTGTGAACAGAAGCTTGTGTGGGATATGTTTTAAGTTAGAGTTGACTTCTACGAGGACAGAGGTTGTGAGCAGAAGCTTGTGTGGGATATATTCGTATCACTACACTTAGCAGAAATAAACTTCATACGTAGAAGCAGGAACAAAGGCAACATTTTCGAATGTCTTATTTAAAAAAAGACAACTGGAAATCTTTGTTTCTATGGAAAAATTAAAATCGGTCTAATTTGGCTGTAACACTATTTTTCGAAAATGTTCTTTAGTAACTTTTTAAACCTATGTATCCTGCTTATGCGTATGAAGTTTCATTAAAATCGGTTCATTCATTTCGAAAAACAAGGGCTTGAAAGTTTGCATGAAATGCCGTACGGCGTAAACACTCTTAATATAAGTCTGAAATTGCCAAACCGTTTTCAGCAATCGTGGTGATCAATATTTGTGCCTTCTCTGTATGAGAAGACCCCTTTTCCCTGTGGTCACCATTGCGTGGATCGCTCGGAGGACACGGTGGAGAATACAATGGAGGTCTGCCCAGCTTGGGCAGAGCACCGCCGCGTCCTCACGGTAGCGATCTCTCGCGTCCGGCCCAGGTTTAGGCCATGGTACGGAGCGAGAGTGCATGGGAGGCCGTCGCCTCTTTCTGTGAAGCAGTAATGCTCACGAAGGAGGAGGCGGAGCGCGTGAGCAACGACGAGCAATGGGTAGCTCTCCGTCCGGTAAGGACCAGGCCCGGGTCGACGGCGCGTTGTGTTCCACGCGCGCCTCAAAGAGATATCAGCATCAAATGAAGGGACCCGTTAGGGCCGTAGCCTGCCGGATCAGCGGGATTGTCCGAAAGGATTACCGCTGGCCCGGAACATAAAGGGCTAAGGAAGGAACACGGGTGGGTTTTAGTCAGTAAGAGTCTGAAGTCAAAGATCAGCCCTTAAAGAAGAAAAGTACAGGCAATCCTGACTTATAAGTACAGGCTATCCTGACTTATAAGTACAGGCTATCCTGACTTATAAGTACAGACTATTCTGACTTATAAGATTGATATGATTGATTCTGACTTATATGTCATATGTCTATTCAAACCTGCATAATGCATAATCAGCCTATAATCCCACTGCTGGGATACAGGCCTCCTCTTGGTGAGAGCGAGTGGGCCGTAATCCACTACGCAGACCTAATGCGGGTTAGTAGATTTCACAGTCATGTCTTTGAATTTCTGGTTCTAGGACACGCCGGTTTTCTCAAAATATTGTCATTTAAACTTATTAATCACTAATCAGATTAAAATATCACGTTTATGTAAAATAATGGCAATGCCAGCTCAATTTTTCCATGAAGCTTTTAGTCATCAATTCCCCTTACTATTTGACCGTCATATACACAAATCAAAAGTGTCTAGGGATCAACATATATTTTTGCAATAACTTTTCTCCTGATTGATATTAATTAAAATTTTCTTTAAGGATTCATCAAATAAAGTGTTTTCGTTTGTCACAGTAACGATAAACTAAGTCACCTTTGCATTAATAAAGAAATTTGCCATTTTCCTAATAAAGGGATTTTTGACATTTGAACCACTAACACAAAAGTTCGAAAAAAATACTGAAATAACAGTTTTCTTTAAAATTTTATTGGGTAACTTAAACAATTAATAATCCGTGTTTCTACCGCGAACACTAACAACACAAGAACATCGGTTTGGCATACTCAAAATGAGTTCATCCAAATCACGCTGTGGAATGGCCGCCCATGTTCGTTGCAACAACAAAAAAAGGTCTTCTTGCGACTGGATACCCTCCATATTCGGCAGAGCTCTTCTCTGTAGCATATCCCATGCATGCTCAATCGGGTTCAAGTCTGGCGACTGAGCAGGCCAGGGCAGGACATTGATGTTAGCTGCGGCGAGAGTCTGTCTTACAACTCTTGCGGTGTGCGGTCGTGCATTATCATGCATTAACTGAAATAAGGGACCGATTTGCACTTGTAGAGGAACGATGACGTCTGATACAATCGTCTCAGCATAAATTTGAGCGTTGAGGTTGCCTCTGATCCAAATCAACTCAGTTCTTCCGCCGATCCAAATACCCGCCCATACCATGATGGTTCCACCACTATAAGGATGGACTTCCTGGCAGGATTTTAATCGCTGTTGGCGTCCAGGGGTTCTCCAGTGTCGTATACGTCTTGTATCCGGTCTCATACCAAAACGAGACTCATCAGAAAAGCACACGAAACGCCATTGTTCTTCTGCCCAATTTCTGTGTTCAAGAGCCCATTGATATCGAATCCTACGATTGTGCATTGCTATAGGTGGTACCCGTAGCGGTCTTCGGGAATGAAGGTTCACTTCATGCAAGCGGTTTCTGACTGTTTGGTCGCTAATTAAGTTCCCTGAAGAGTGATGAAGCCTCACGGCTAACATCATGGCGGTTATTGTTGGAGCTCTTCGAGTTAAGATTTGAATGTATCGGTCTTGTCTCCGTGTGGTGCAGCGATACCGTCCTCCATGGCGCTCAGCCACGGTACCAGTGCTTCGGTAACGTGTCCAAAGTCGACTGATAACACTCTGACTTGTATTCAGAGCTAAAGCCACAGTACGTTGCCGGGAACCAGCTTCTATCATTCCCACGGCTCTGAGCATTTCTTCCCTGCTTAAATGACGTCGCCGCTCCATAATAACGTTGGTTTTAATCAGTAGTAGGGAAACAGTAGCACTAATAATGTCTTCAATGCGTTGTATGTTTTTATAGGGAAAATATTGACAGCTGATTTTCATTTTTTACTCGAATTTGATTCACAGTTCCTGATTCAAATTATGAAATGCACCAAAAAGGATCCATATAAATTTATAAAATCATAAATTTATTACAAAGCCACATCTCAATCTCAAGAAATCCGCATAAAAATGCTTGATCCCTAGACACTTTTGATGTGTGTATAAACAACGTCATCTCCCTCAACAGAAATCTATTAATGAACAGACGTTTATTATTATTGTGTATTTAATTTGTCCTGTTTTGTAATGGGCATTTTGTTATTGCATAATAAACAATTGTTGTATATATTTTTTCGTTCTTTGCTTTCTATTGGTCCACATCAAGCATATCAGTGACTGCAGAGCTGGTCTTCTCGTGCTGGTAAAGACTATCACGCACTACTATTATTGGCTAGCGAATTGAAAGAAAGAAAGAAAAACATTTATTTGGCTACAGCAGTGCTATTCTGTAACAATCTCACCGTGAAAACTTAGGTGAAGTGAGCATGGAGTGAGCTGTCAGTGTCATCCCACCATGCTAGATGCTTGGAATTGACAGTATTGATAGTTCACTTCACTTAAGGGGCTTACCTAAACACAAAAAACGCAAGTATTAGAAACAATAAAAGTAAATAACCGATTACAGTAACCAAATTAGAAAAAAAATTAAAAAATAAAATTCATTTAATTCAGACTATTTTGCATGTCCATATGAGGTTAGTATTATGGAACTTAAAAACTATGTTAGTCAAACTAATTAAAATTCAAAAATACCAATGTCAACAATGTCAATGTCATGTCAATATCAATGTCAACATTAAATTCATAAATTCCTAAATTATTACAATCTTTTTATGCTATGTATTCCTACCTATACATATGATATTCTTCAGAATATATGCTAGGCAGATAGTGTGTTGAAAACATAATACAACTAATTTGATACGATAGAAAAAAATCATGAAGATACCTCTAAAAACTTTCTTTTTACAATAAAAATCTCATACTAATATACATACAATCGTTCTGATTTTTTGTCAGATTATTCTACAAGCAACATACTAAAATACTAGTGCTTTAATTTTTTGGTCCAAACAATAGATTTTTTGTAATTAAATAATTGCTTCATATTTTGCAATAAATTACCAGCGTTGTGTCATCGCGCTTCTCTCTTTTCTATGCAGTCCGATAGTGACCGCGCTTTAAATTTTCACGCTATTCATGAAACACGCGGTGGGTATTGTGTTACACTATAATCGGATTGTGGAGGTCAGATAGACAGTCGCTATAAGCGAAATTGATGCTGGTATGTAGCTGCATCCGATTAAACTGAAGCTGACCCCAATTTAGGAGAAGGCTAGGAAGATGATGAGTTCATTGTACATTATAATATTAATAACAAAAGCCTTTTTTCGCTGACCGTATTACAGTTTTAACTTATATGCTATCTACTTATAATAATATGATGCAACTATTGTATAAAGAAAAAAACGACGAAATCTTCAAATCAGCAACAGGGTCGTTGGTCAGGTTAAATGATAAATGATAAATGATTTATTTTCTGTAAGTAGGTTTTTACAAACACTTTTACACGTCATCATATTTTTTAAACTAGATGTGGTCGGCGTTTCCTATCTGACTACTCTGAGAAGAAAGGCCGAAACAAACTCAGAGGTCACAGTCTCTTTTAAAGTCCAGACAAAATCTTGGTCAGATCGTCTGAAGACCATGTAGATTGATGTCTGAAATGGTCTTTTGAGGAAAGAACCACACAGATTGAGCGGACCTGTCCAATCAGTGCACGCATTTGTCAAAAATCGTGCAGCTCGACTCAGAAATGAGGAGCTCAACGATTCGACGAACAATACCAAAGAAAGGACATTTGGGTAGGTTGTCTTTCGACATAGGCCTTCCCCAGTTTCTTCCACTTCTCTCTGTCTCGAACCAACCCTCGTCATTAATCGTCCTCCCATCTTTTGATTTGACGTCCTCAAAGGTGAGCGATCGTCGTTTCAGCCGATAGACGTCCACTGCTGGACATGGGCCTCCCCCAATTTTGGGAGGGTTTGCCATAATCGCCACGCTTGGCTGGCGGGTTGGCGATCGCAGTATGGTATGATGGTGGAATACATAGAGAACGCTGCTGCCCAAGCTCCGGTACGATCCTTAGTCGCCTTTTACGACACCCACGGGAAGTAAGGGGTGGTGGTATTCTTTAAGTCCGGCACCACACAGACCAAAGGTGAGCGATGTATTACAAAAAATAAGAAAACTAAAATTAAACTGGACTCGTCATATAATGAGGACGGACAGAGAAAAATGGACGAAGGATGTAATGTAATGGTATTCTAGGAACGGGAGTAGACATTAAACATTACACCAACATAATTATACAAAAATCATAGCTGCGCCAAAAAGATTAATTTCAGCGGTAATGCCACACAGATGCTGTCTGACGCTGTTTTTCTAGTGAACCTTTGGGGACTAGTCACAGACGTGTATAATTGAATGGGTACCTATCTTTATCCCCTAAAAATGTTTATGTATAATACTTAGCTTCCACCCGCGGCTTCGCCCGCGAGGCGAAAGGTAACATACAAACAGACAGACAGAAAGACAGACAGACAGAAAGACAGACAGACAGAAAGACAGACAGACAGAGTTACTTTCGAATGTATAATATTAATATGAATAATCAGGTCTAGATCACGTTAATGTAATCATTTTCCGAGTAAAATTTGCGATAAACAATATTGTAAGACTTAATTGTTAGTTTCATGTAGCGGCCGATAATTTACTTAGTAATAATACATAATACTGTTATACGGCCGACATACATGGTACACAGTACAGGAAAACGCAGAAATTCAATTTGACGGAGCTTTGAGAAAAGAACATTTAAGTAAAATTGGCAGGCCCAGACGGAGATGGCGGGATCAGCTGTATTCCTTAAATAATAAAGATTGGTCCTTGGCAGCTCTGGACAAAGAGAGGTGGAAAGAGAGTAGGGAAGCCTTTGCCCAGCAGTATGACATTAATGGCTAATAAAAAAAGTAAAATTGTCGTGTCCGCAATGAATAACCTGTTTTTAATAAAAAAAAAATAGAATATAAAATGTGTGATTTAGACAGTTGCAGCCACCATCTATGTTATCCTTGGGTTATGGAATAACATAGTTATTATAACATTCACTCATTCAAGACCAATCCAGGCTCATAAATAACATAAATTACTGAAATTCAATAAACTACCTACTTATCAATTATTGAGCTTCTCCCCGATAACAGGGCCACCCTGGATACAACACTTTTACCGCTAAAAAACGATACTAGGACTGCACAACAAATAAGGTGCGCCACATTGTAACACCCGGCGACAAGATACTCATGTCCGTTCATTGGTCAATTGTAGATCCTCGATTGACGATAGGTAACCATAATTGACGTCGCTTGTTATAAGTTTATTTATGCTAGTTTTCTCTTTAGGAATGGGCCCTAAAGGGAAAACCAACATAAACTCAAATGTCAACATAAATAGTAATTTGTAGTAAAAATATTATTATTAATATTTTCTCCTGTCTGTTTCAAACGGGCCTTGTGAGTTATCTGTCATGTGTAATATGGCTGGATAGGACATTCTGCAAAGCTTAGTGTAGCTTAGGCATTCTGGACATACGGTTCTCAATATCCACAATGAGGTGTTATGTGCTTTTAATTGTGATCGCCATTTTGGATGGGAGTGTATGTAAGTTGGTGAGTTTTTTTCGTGTTGATTTTTTAGCTTTTTTTTATTCTTTTGTTTCTTTTTTTATTATTTTGTATTGTGTTTTATTTAATTATGTTTTATTGGCAAATTAATCATTATATGCTTATCGGTATAAGTAAGTATTCAAAAAAGATATAAGTAACGTCTTTCCAAAAGAAAATTTTGTCAAACACTAAAATTTCTTCGCATTTGAGTCTACACTAAACACAAATCTCCCAGAGACCTAGACCCAATCTATTGGTAAAAATAATTTGTTTCATATGAGAATCGAACCCGTGAACAGCACCGCGCCATTTTAATCTTAAATTCTCATACAAACTTCAAAACAACTGTTGCATTAATTGGCTATTCAAAAAATCCATTTTTTTGTTTATTTTTTTACCCGACTGCGGCGAAGCCCAAAATGAGGGTTATGTGTTTGACCTGTATGTATGTACATATGTCCGTTTCTTTGTTCCCTCGTAACTTCTAAACGAATGAACGGATTTTGATAAATTATACGTCTTTAGATTTGTCTTGGCAGCGCGAGTGTCACTGGGTATATCAAAATTGAAAAAATATAAAATGGCCGATTTTTGGCGCAATATTATGTCTTCAAAAAAATTGTTTCTTTTAGAGAGCGTTTTGGACAAATTTCATGTTCCTAAAACTAGTATTGGTCTCAGTAGGTATTTCAATCCTTGGGGTCAGATAAAAAAAAAATGTGAACCATTATTTCAAATCAGGATAAAAAATTCCGAAATTCATGTCTTGCGTTGTATCGGGCAGTCAGTCAAGGAATCACTAAAAATAACTTAATACCTAACTTCTACTAAATTGGTGACCTAATTAATACTACAATTTACCTGTTTTGTAATACGTAGGTAATTAGGTCACAAAATTTACCTACAAATCTAAATTGACAGAACATACAAACATAAAGTTACTAGGGACAAACTTCAATACCTACCTATACCTATTGCTATAATTAATAGGTACTGTAGAGGTCCAGACTGGACCTCCACAGTTAATTAAAAGAACTTTGATTGGATCTAAAATATTTATGAAGACTTTACATTATCACGTTATTTCTAGCACTGCTTAAATTATACAAAAAACTTTATTACAAAAAAAAAAAAACAGCCGACTTCCAAAAAACACTATAAAGTGAGAAAAAACTTTTCAAATCGGTTGGCAAACGACGGAGTTATGCGCGAACAAACATAAAAAAAAGAAAAAAAAATACAAACATCCGAATTGAGAACCTCCTCCTTTTTTAGAAGTCCGTTAAAAATAGTATTTGACACTTGCTTGAATGTTCGAACGGAACACACAAACAATTATGACCAGCCAGTACCTACTGTTAAAGGTAGGACCACACAGACTCTACAGTACCTACTTTAAACTATCTATCGGTATCTGTCGGCCCACTGAGTGACCTCAGGGAAGACGGCGCACAGTGGTTATGTGCTGCCTTGAACACTTCCACAGCTAGGTTTCGGGGAAACCCCTTTACAGTCTCCCCAGAGATCTGGTAACAGGCGTTGCACAGAGGGGCTCCGGATTGGTCTTTTGAGAGGTAACTGTGCAGATGGTGACCACCGGGGTGGTTTTAGTGAGGTGAAAATACCACATTCCTGGTTTTATAAAGACCGGGCGCCTTTTGAAGGTTTCTCTTAGAAAAAAAAAAGAAAAAAAAAAGGGTACGGTTAGGGGGTAGGGTTAGTTACAAGGTATTTTTTTTCTAACAAGATGGATTGTATTGTTGTCCGAAACTGAATAAATAAATTAAATTTAATTTTAATTTAAACCCAAAAGAATAGCTAATGACATACACTTATTTTTAAACCTCGATTTACAATCTACATAATTGGTTCCGAATTTCCGAAGTTACTCTTTTTTTTTTTGGGTAGAAAGTCATCAAATGACCCCTCCCGCTCTAGGTGGAGCGGAAGGGAGTGTCAAACTCTTACTGAATAAAACCCACCCGTGTTCCGGGCCAGCTGGTCTTTCTTAACCCTTTGTGTTCCGGGCCAGCGGTAACCCTTTCGGACAATCCCGCTGACCACCTGTAGTTACTCTGTCATCAACATCTTGACTTATTTGTCCAGTTCTTCTTCTAGCTAACTAACCTACACCTTGACAGTTCAAAAGTGCCTGTAAATGGTTTAATTGAAATAAATGGTTTGACTGCGAATTTCACGATGAACTCAGCTCCGAGCATAAAACAATGCTACTGGTTAATTTATTAAGGACCTACCTACGTTACACGGAGCGATTACAATCTGGAGTGACACTAAATCTTAGTGCAGGTTCGATGTGCAGTTAGAGAAATTAATGAGGAAGCAAATTTACTACCACCAATGCAATTCATAAAAAAAATTAGTTCACTATCTCTATAGTGCACTAAAAATACCTAGGTACGATATTTCATATTTCCAAACAGTGCATAAATCAGCCTATATTGTCCTCATTGCTGGAACACAGGCCTCCTCTCGGTAAGAGGGAGTGGGCCGTAATCTACAACGCGGTGCGGGTTAGTAGATGTCACATGTTTTCGAATTTTTGGTTATATGACATGCCGGTTTCCTCACGACGTTTTCCTTCACTGTTTTGGGAGCAGTAGTAATGAACGGGCGCGACACGCGATAAAATCGCGCGCGACACAAAGGCACCGCAAGTCGCGCAACGAGCGGTGCCTTTGTGTTGCACCGAATATAATATCGCGTGTCGCGCCTGTTTGGAGGAGCCTTAGTACAAAGTAAAGCGCCTGCCTAGGTTTTGAACAAATGACCTACAACTCGGTAAGTCTTCTTACCATTTAGTACCATACCGTACCGTATTGGATGTGCACCAAAAATGATTAAAGGTGCTCCATGCAGATCCATTTACGAAAGGAACCTTGGTCCTCAAGCTTGCAAATGAATACAAACACTGTTAATCTGACCGATTACGTAAGAGTCTCCATTCTGAAAGGTCCCGGGTTCAATGCTTGGCTCGTTAACGGTAATATTTGTTTTACAAGCCACCTACGCGTTCCTGAAAGCCGGTGTCATTAGCAAATCAGTGTTTTATGATGTTTGTCTCTCAACTCACACACTTGTTAAAATTCTAGGAAAATAATCTACTTTTACAATATTTGTAAATAATTCGTAAATATTTATGTGTGCACCATGTATCTATCACATAATTGATTTACCTGTCATTGCTTCATTTTCAATTCTTTTTACCTTGTGCGGCAGACTAATTTTATTCTAGGTGCGTCTTCAATTATAATTATATTATGTATACAAGACCTTGTAAAACATTTTAAAAGAGTAACGGTGGAGTTTCTTGCCCATTCTTCTCCATACGAAAACTACCTTTTGGAATCAATTCTATTAAGTTGTAATTTTTGACGTTCAAAAGTGCCTTTAATGTGTAAAATAAATGATTTGACTTTACTTTGTTTATATTTTCAAGCCTGTTAGGCGTTGTTATGAACAGATTTTTATTGGTATTTGGTTCTGCTTGCTAATAATATTATGTCATTTTGCATTTTATGTCCGACAAAATATTATGTGTTATCGTCCAATAATCGTCAGCAATAAGCTTTGATTAGGTTGTTTTTATTTATGACTTGACTAGGTACTGCCCGCGACTTCGCCCGCGTGGTCTGTCGATAAGAAGTCTATGTCGTTCCCCAGAGCTCAACGTCTCCATACCAAATTTCATCATAACCGGTCTAGCCGTTTCGGAGATTAGCCGGAACAAATAGACAGACAGACAAAAAAAATGTTATAGGTACCGTATAGACTTTCTTATGAATTTAGTAAAAGATATTATTTTGACATTGTGTGCTGGGAGGCAATCAGGGCTTTGAAGAATCGAAAATCCCCACGTAAAGATTTATATCATCATACGTCACTAACCCATCCAGAATAACGTCATCAGCAAAGTTGCTCACAAAATTGTCAAGGCATGTGATGTGATTCTTCTTAAAGGATTTTCTTTATTTGGATAGAAGATATTTGTTTAGATATAGACTAGCTTCTGCCCGCCGTCCCGTGTAGATGACGGAAATCATCCCACGGGAACATGCTACCGGGACAAAAAGTAGCCTGTGTCCTCCCCCAGGATGCCGTCTATCTCCTTGCCAAATTTTATCGAAATCCGTTCAGTAGTTCAGGCGTGAAAAGGTGACAGAGTTACTTTCGAATTTATAATATTAGCCCATAAGTTTGGGTGTCTGAGATTCCAACTATAGTTTTTAAAGCCATAAAATCAATAACCTGTCTTTACTGCGAACATTCTAAAGATGTACTAAATGTAAAGTGCAAATAATATTCTGGCCAATGAATTAAAGTTTCTAAAATCAATCATAGGAAACCGATCCCCTTCATCCCTAAACCCCATTTTCCCTAAACCGCTTTATCAAATGGGATTTCACGTGTTCTACTGTTTCATAATTTATAAAATATGATATAATAAAACCATTTCTTTTTCCTCATGATAGATTTCGACAATTTGTTTTCATTGCTGTGGAGGACTTTGACAGTACGAGGCTATTAATATCCATTTCTCGGGAGTGCAAATTGACTTCACAGACATTTAAAAAAATTGTGCAATGCCATCTGTCTAATGTTTTTTAGCATTTAGACTAGACTTATTGTCATTAATTAAAGCATCAAGGGTAATCAACGATGCAAAAAGCAAACAATTTTCGTGTTTTGGCATTGGTCTATAGAAACTTGCATTCGTTAAATTATTGTGAATCACATTAATATTATAAAGGCGAAAGTTTGTGTGCGAGGTGTGTGTGTGTTTATATGTTTGTTACTTCTGCACGCTCAAACGGCTGGACCTATTTTAATAAAATTTTATATGGAGGTAGCTGACACCCTGGATTAACATATAGGCTACTTTTTATCCCGATATTCCCACGGGATCGAAACTTATGCGGGTGAAACTGCGGGGCGTAGCTAGTTTGATTCATATAACTTACTAAGCGATAATTTTGGCCAAATCCACATTAAATACAATATCAACCTGCAAACCTTAATAGGGAACTATTGGGAACTGCCGGGCTATTGTGTTAAAAATCTCACCGTGAAAATTTAGGTAAAGTGAGCTGGAAGTGATCGGTGATTTCACCTGACACTATAGGGATCGACACTATGGACAGCTCATTTCACCTAAGTTTTTACGATGAGATGTTTACAGAATAGATCAGCTGATTCGAAACAAGTAATGAGGGAGATAAGTGGTGGCCCTGTGGTAACGGCTGCGACTTACGAGTTGTGGGTCGTAGGTTCGAACCCAGGTAGGCGCTTTACTTTGTGTAAATTATTTCATCATCACTGCTCTCAAAACGGTGAAGGAAGACATCGTGTGGAATCCGCCATGTTCTAGAACCAAAAATTCGAAGACATGTGACATCAACCAACCCGAACAGGGCCCGCGTGGTGGATTACAGCCCACTCCCTCTCACCGAGAAGAGGCCTGTGTCCCAGCAGTGGGAACATAATAGGCTGATTATGATGAATAAGGATAAATGTTTATTTTGAAAGTATCAATATTATGAAATCCCACTACAATCCTTGAGAAACATGTCATAAAACATTAATATTTACTTGAATAGGGACTTTTAAACATTTAATATCTTAAATTTATGACGACTTTAAATGGTTAAGGTACACCTTCCGTTCGCTAGTCAGTTCTATACGTGGGCAGTACATAACTTCGGCAGTTAATTCACGTTTCCTTAGACTCTCGGACCATTGTGTAACAGCTCGTTCAGGAAATTGGTATTGGCACACCCTTACCCCACCGATCCTAAGACATATAGTGATGGCTTTAAATCTAAACCACAAAAGTCTTTTTGAATATTGTATGTCACGCAAATTCAGTAGAAAAAAGGCACGCTACGCTAATAAAATGAGTATTAATGAAACAACACAAATGTCCTGCTGATCTGGTAGCGTCGTGTGACGGGCCGTGGAGCTCCCTAAAATACACACTACACGATAACTGATGCATGCATGCCGTCTGTTGGGCAGGTCAACTCAATACTTAATACTCAATTCTTTACTGCATTCCATATATTACATAGATGGTATTACAAAGTAAAAGATACATATGGACCCTGTCGGGCACAGCAAAAAAAAGGAGAGAGGAAAAGGGCTAAGTACCTTTAAATATCACTCACTTATTCAAAGCTGCAATGGCTTTTTCTTCAAAAAGCCCTTTCAGACATGGCCCTGCATTGTTATACTCGCATAAAATCCTAATAATAGAATTTAAAAGAGACCATGACCTCTGAGTTTGTTTCGGCTTTTCTTCTCAAAGATCAGTGAGCTAGGAAAAGCCGTACAACAAAATATTGATATGTAAATAAACACATATTGATACATAAATAAACACTACATTTCCAGAATGACTAACGTTATCTTCATTCGATTCCAGAACAAACACACAAACCCGAAGACCCCATACAAAGACCTCTCCATCAAATATTACACGAAACAGACGGACATCACAATCCCAGTCATGATGCACCTAGACAAAGCACTAACAAGGATACTATCGAAAGAAGCAAAACACAAAATAAGAGAGAAATTCAAACTACTAGCAAAGGATATATTAAAAGACGTAGAGGACCTCTTCACCCATCCAAATCTACAGCAGAAAGTGAAGCTGGAACTTCTAGATGTGAAGATATTAAAAAATACGACGAAAAAGGTAGTGATGAATGAGAATGTTTCGAAGTATTTGAAGAGCTACTGCCAATGGCAGGGGGAAAAGAAGATTGCTAAAAAGAGGTGGTTCTATTCAGTTCTGTTCACGGGATTGGACTTGTTCTATTTGGATCGCTTCGGTTCTGAAGTTAGAAGTAGTACAGGTAAGTTTTTGAATTTTAAAATGATTTCAGATTTTAATTTATAATTTCTGTAAGCATCGGAACAGGCGATTGAATATGGCCTAAGCAGGCTAGTAATAGGCAAAATAATTATAGCACTCATGACATGATTTTTAAACTCCTGATTCTAGTCTGTTATTGTTTTCAAAATAAGAAGTCAAAAAAAAATTGGGAATTCGATTTGAACAATGATTTTGAGCCAAACTTGTAGCCAAATTCTGGGCCGACTTAATTTAGATTGCTATCGACACATTAAAAAGAAGATTAATATCGATACTTTACAGAGATATACACACCATCATACATCATCATCATTATCATTACACATCTTTAGAGAGATATACGTCTTCCGTATTATATTTTAACCTTAACGGTTAAGACCACGTATATCGAATTAAGACCCATTTCTAAAAGGAGCTAAGCTTACTGCCCATCTGTAGTCCATGCATCAGTTACGTACTCAAAGACTTAAACACAGCTTATCTAGAAATTTACATAATATAACCTGTTTCCATATCCTCCCTGCAGTAAAAGTCCGAACCAATTATGGAAATAAGCCTGCAAAGCGTTAGAAACGACAGGAAACGCAGAAATCTTGCGCAAAGCATCAGATATAATCTTAAAAGACTTTATTTTATTTGAATGTATAATATTCTAGTGAACATAAAATATATTTTGTAAGTTTTAACATAATATCTGCAAACGGGTCTCTCTTCTGGATCAAAATTTGAATCACGGGTTACCTTTGCATAATGTACGTCGCTCAAAGTTTCTTATGATATGTATATTTTATTCTCACGTGAACTCAAGACACGACATCAGGGTGACGTACTGTGGAAAAATGATTAAAATCGAAATCTAATTATTCCAGGTCGAGGCTACATGAAAGGGATGTGTAGCAACAAAAACAGCTGTACTCTCCTCGAGTGGCATCCAGAGAACATTGCCTACATACTGACTCACGAAATAGCACACAGGTAAACTACACAATATTACGTTCCTTTATGACAAAAGCGCCTTCACATACAGCCTCCATCCACGAATGGATATACTTAAATGTTCGTGAAGCGCACCCTGGCGCACCTTGCCAACACCTTGGTGACTGGTTAAAAAAAATCTATGGACACTTAAATAAACCTGTGTATTTACTTCGTGGTATGAACTATCCTCATGATAAAGTTCGATCAAGCACGATACCGAGGTAAAGCTTAAACTTACCAAATCCAAATGAAGCATATTTTACTGAGAACAATTCTCTCTCTACTCACTAACCCCTCAAGAGACGATACATAACAAGAATTTATAAAAGTAACAAAGCATGGTTCTTCATTTATAGTGTTAAATGCTAACATTTTATTAGGGCTACCAATTGATACTCATGAAGCGAACACTGAAGAGCTTTTACGTAAAGTTTATTTCTCAAATCTAGTATATGAATGAAAGGAAATCATTAAGCTAAATGAAATACACTGAAGTAGAAAATTAAGTTTATAGCCAGTGCGTATGAATGCAGGCACTATTGATAGCTGGCAAGCTTAGACTGGCGTCTGTAACAGATTAAATAACTACAGAGACTTTGAACATCCTGCAAATTTTGTAGGTCATGAATTATTAGTGATTCTCCAATGAGAATCACGAATTAAATATTTTTGAGTGGAGTTGAAAAAAATAAACTCGAAATCAAAGAGTTGATGCTTGAATTTGTTAACACAGTGTTAATAAAGTTAATCTGTTTATGGTTGTTTTACAAGGTAATGTAAGGTACATGTTTTGTAGTTACTAGCCTTTCTAGATTTAAAATAACCTGCCTGTCCTTTCTAGCAATTCTCCCTGATTTGTGACATGTATTTCTTTAATAATTGTTCCCAGTTCTTCACTTATCATTGCTTCTCTATCGTCAATCAGTCTATAAATTGCCTGTATACTTAGTTGCAACGTCTCGTCTATCAACTAATCTGCTAATGGATCATTTGTAAACATTACTTCTTGTTAAAACCTGAGGTTTTTATTACCATTCGCTTGTCTGTCATCTTCTCCATACATTGTATCAGGTTGCCTGGGTAGGTTAATAAAATTGAGAGTAACATTAGTTTTAGCACTAGCCAATTGCAAAAATTTAGACATATTATTCCCAATTGCCGTTTTTAGGACACAAGCCGTGTTCTCTCATGTCAATCGGAGCGATAGTCGTTTATTGAGGCTAATAATAGCGACGATGTGCGACTAGATCTAGCTGCTAATTAGATTCTCAGAATCCTAGCCAATAAGTGCGAAATCTTTGGTAAGTGTGAATGTGCTTGTTTGATAAATTGAATTTGTCTGCATAAATGAATATCAGTAAATTCCTGAGTTCGCAGGTATACTAGACAGTGCTAATTTTAGTTGATTGAAGCAGTATTTATTATGGTTGGTTTTAGTGCTAAACATATTTATCACAATGACCTTAACCCATCAAACCCCGCGCGTGCCCTATGTAGTACGATACAATAGAAAATCAATTGTGTCTCATTGGCCAGAGAGAGGCCATGTCACCTTTTATAACCGCCATTGAATTCTTGTCTTAGATGAATGCCTGGCCTGTTCCATTTACTCGTATTAAGAAGTAGTAGGTACCAGTCATCTCAACGCTAGAGAAAAAAAGTACAAAATGACTATAAAAAGTCACTTTTGGAACTAGTCCATTACCCAGTTTCATTACGCATTGTGCATATTTTTTTACAGTGTTTTAAATTGAAGTTCTTTCTTACAATTTCAGTCTTGGAATGGCACATGACGGTCCTCCCCACAACGAGTGTCGAGGACAGAGACACATCATGGACGCTAAATACAACCCTAGGAATCCTGCCAAGACCTGGTCACCGTGTAACAGGAGAGACCTCAACCATTACTTGAAGTAAGTTTAAGGCAATCATAATAAAAACTTTTATATAACACTGTCTGCTGTAGACATAGCTTTGGTAGATATCTTAACTGAGTGGATCTACCTTCCGATATGGACTTCGAATATCCATACTATCCATACTCCTTACTAATATTATCAATGCGAAAGTGTGTCTGTCTGTTACCTCTTCACGCTTAAACCGCTGAACGTATTTAGATGAAATTTAGTATAGAGATAGTTTGAGTCCCGGGAAACGACATATGACACTTATGCGTGTGAAACCGCGGAGCGTTGCTAGTTTAGAATACATTTATTGATGTTTTATGGTAAAGGCCCAGAATCATATTCCTTTACGCATGGAAGGATGCATTTCTCAGCTATGAGAAATGCAGCTTATCTTTTCCTAGATTCTGATTAACCTTTTGATTGCCAGTCATGTATAGATGCCAAACCAAAATGTGCCCAGCACGCCACGGTTCGACTACATGACAGACTTTGACGCCGAGGGCACGTTTTAGATTTTTTGACGTGTGGCGGTAAAAAGGTTAAATCCGAATAATAGATGTACTATTTTACATTTCTACTGTCTTAAATTAAGTTATGCGTATTTACCCATTCTTTTTATTTCAGAAGCAAACAAGCGTGGTGCTTAAGACGGGACCCGAGCATGATAAAATTATAAGTCGTACTTTAATTAGTTGCTAATATTTTTCTAACTCATTATTACAATGCTGGATGTCTATAAGTGGTACTTTACGATTTTGAGCGCCTGTTAAATTGATTTGAGCAACGCTCAAACTGTGTTGGTGTTATTCAAAACTGTTAGGCGCTATGCTATGAGTTACTATGCCGAATGAGGCTACTCGGTTGTTCTATGAAACACTTTGACTGAAAGAATCTAGCCCAAATAAACCCTTATAAAAAAAATTAAATTAAAAATTTAAAAAACCCCCGACACAAAAAAAATAATAAAATTCAATGTAAGTAATTGGAAAAGGATCAAATAATTTAAAAACCCCCAACTTAAAGAATCTAGGTAACGAGACAAACAGATAAATTCATATGGCAGTCGGGGGACCTCTTAGCATAGAAGGTGTTCCACAGAACGGTCCCCCCCGACTTCCATATGAATTTATCTGTTTGTCTCGTTACCTAGATTCTTTAAGTTGGGGGTTTTTAAATTATTTGATCCTTTTCCAATTACTTACATTGAATTTTATTATTTTTTTTGTGTCGGGGGTTTTTTAAATTTTTAATTTAATTTTTTATTTCATGCTTTTTGTAGGGACTCCTTAATTTTTGTATTTCATTTCTTTTATTTTCTTGCGTTTTAAGATTCAGGTAATTTGGTGTTTAATCAGGTTTTTATCCGTCAAAAAATAATTGTTAATTTATAGTTGAAGAATAATTTTGACTAAACAGACTTTTTTGTTTTATTAAGTATATCCTTTTTCTAGTTCTTCCTTTAGTTATTCAACTTTCGTACAAGTATTTCATAGCTATTAGATATCTTAGGTATTTCAGATCTAGTTTATAAAATGGGACTGCGACACTATCTGATGTAGAAATACCTACGCTTTTTAAGTAGGATAATTCCATTCGTAATAAAAATAGTCAAACTCAGTGGTCCACTCCACTTTCCTCATCATTCTAGAAGAGCATTGATCGGACAAAAAAATATTTTCAAGTTTTTAGTTTTCATTTCGTTAGTTAATATTCCTCATTCCCTTTCAATATAGTGTACATTATTCTACTTGTCAAGCCCTTGCATTTGATACCTATATTGAAGGTGTTGTGAAAAAAATATATAATTTGCCATTTTGTGGTGGCGACCATCTTGGATTTGAAATTTGTAATAGCGTATAGTATTCTACTAGTCAAGCCCTTTCATTTGATACCCATATTGAGGGAGTTGTGAAAATAAAACGTAATTAGCCACTTTGTGGTGGCGGCCATCTTGGATTTGAAATTTATCACAGTGCATAGTATTCTACTATTCAAGCCCTTTCATTTGACACCCATATTGAGGGAGTTGTGAAAAAATATGTAATCCGCCATTTTGTGGCGGCGGCCATCTTTGACCGATTTTCATCAAACATAGCTAAGAACACTCCCGACTGGTTCACCTTTCAAACAAAAAAAACAAAATCAAAATCGGTTCATCCGTTCGGGAGCTACGATGCCACAGACAGACACACACACACACACACACACACACAAACACACAGACACGTCAAACTTATAACACCCCGTCGTTTTTGCGTCGGGGGTTAAAAATGGATAATTTGACTTTCATTTGTTTGCAATTGGTACAAACTGGGAAGACAAACGTGGTGGTGGAGATTATATAGGCTGGAATTTTCTGATGAAGCAGTAAGGTTGTCACCCGTGTATCACCAAGTGTTTTTAACCGTTTTTGCTACAGGAAAACGGCCGTTTAAAACTGCCCCTAACTTCATTCCCAGATTTTGAAAAAGAAACGTACAGTCAGCAAGAAAATGGCTAATTTATACAAATACTTTTTTGATGCCAACCGATCCTGTTTATTATACTTAAAGATCAAAAAACTATGGGATTCACTGAGGTTTGAGTAGGTACTAGAAAAGTCAGAAATTGCAAAAAACTTTTCTCGTACATTTCCTAGGAAATAACACTCCAACTTACTTTTTATGATGGATAGACCCATGGTCGCCACAGTGAAGACTGGCCGAAAATGAACAAATTCCATCCATCATATCCATCCCGTTTCAGATCAAAAAACTCAAAAAAGAAAAAGTAGTACGAAACTTAGGAAATTAGAAGTTCTACACATAAATCAACCGAAACAATTAAAAAGCCCTTGTATGTCGCGTGCATCCACGTTCCACGCATACGAAGGGTTAAACGATTCGTCGGAACATGCTACTAATAAACACGCTGTGATTTCTCCTCAACCTCTCCCATCTTTTGCTCAACTTACCTACAAGTGAGAGGTTCTCTTAACATTAATAATTTATTAAGTACGCAATAAAGTCGAAGCTATTATTTAACTCGGTAAAAGTAGCCGGGTCTTTATTGATTTTCACATTAAAAGCACCGATCACTCTCTGTGTACCTACATTTTCACCAAAGACTATAATAATATTCTCGTTGATTTTCACCGTTAGTCAACCATTAATTGAGATGAGATCACACAATCTAAGTAAAGATAGCTTTGGCACACATTAAGTACACTTTCTCCAAGATTTAATGCTTTTTTGTTTAAATAATGCAACTGGATAGTTTAATAGATAACTTCATTAAGAGCGTTTACGAAGTACGACATTACATACAAACTTACAAGCCTTTCTTTGTTTTTCGAAATGAATAAACCGATTTTAATGAAACTTCATACGCATAAGCAGGATACAAAGTTCTAAAAAGTTACTTATGAACATTTCCGAAATATCTTTAATAAATAATTTAAAAAATAAAAAAACCCGACTCCGAAACTGAAAAGCTACAAACAAGCCCATTTTAAATTGAATAAAAGTTGGAAGCAGGCGGGACCCATTTGAATTTTAAAATATAATAAAAATGGTATGGGTCGAGCTTGCTTCCAACTTTTATTTAATTTAAAATGGGCTTGTTTGTAGCTTTTCAGTTTCGCAGTCGGGTTTTTTTTATTTTTTAAATTACTTTTTTTATTTCCAGCTTTTTAGTTTACAAATTTGAAAGATTGCGCAAACGATTTAGTTCTTGGTACGTGTTTTTTACGATTTGTCACTTCGAATTACTTTTAATCATATAAGTTACATATATTTTTGTAATCATCTTTTAAAACACTTTATTTTGATACCCCACTCGATAGGTCGCGAGAAAAAAAAATTTTTTTTGAAGACAGGACAAGCCAAAAATCGGTAATTTAATTTTTTTTTTCAATTTTGATATACTCAGTGTCACTCTCACAATTAAGGCGAATCTAACGGCACCTCTCAAGCTGAAATCGATCAAGCCGTTTAGGCTACAGAGCGTGCCAAAGAAATATCCATACATACATACATACACTCGAAAAGCATAACCCTCCTTCTGACGCAGTCGGGTAAAAAAGATAACTGGAAATCTCTGTTTCTATGGAAAATTTAAAATCGGTCTATTAAGGCTGTAACACTATTTTTAGAAAATTTAAAAAGAAAAATAAAGAAAATCTAGAAGGAGATCTACCACTATGTCTCAAACGAAGATTTTTGGACATGTGTATTTTCCCCATTCTCACATATGGTGCTCAAACCTGGTCTTTGACATTTCAGTAGGGGTCCAAGCTCGAGGTTTACCAGCGAGTCATGGAGCGCAGTATCCTGGGCTACGAATTTCTGACTGTATAAGGAAAACAATACTGAGCACCAAAACCAAGATAACGGACGTTATCTTGGTTTTGGCTTGGTTTAACTTATGTGGGCCGGACATGTATGCCGCATGTCAGATGACAATTAGGCTAATAGAACCAACAATTGGTTCCCACTAAACGCACGACACCATGGCGGCAGGCCAAGACGACGATGGCGGGACGAGCTTGACTCCTACCGAAAGGACTGGCCGGTACTCGCAAGACAGAATTGTATGGAAATGGGAGAGGAAGGCCTTTGCAATAAAGGCTAGTTAGTTAGTTAATTGGTAAGAACAATGTAAAAAAAGTCGTACACGGAAAAAAAAGAAACGATTCATCATCTGCCTAGCCTTTTCCCAACTATGTTGGCGTCGGCTTCCAGTCTAACCGGATGCAGCTGAATACCAGTATTTTACAAGGAGCGACTGCCTATCTGACCTCCACAACCCAGTTACTGGGTAATACGATACCCCTTGGTAAGACTGGTTGTTATACTTTCGGGCTTCTGACTGCCCGTAACGACTGACAAAGATCCACGAATGACAGCCGGTCCGTCAGAGGCGCGGAAAAAAAAGAAACGATTCTAAAATAAAATATTTAAAATAGGCCGTGGCAGTGACCAGTTCCAATTGATGACGCCCGTCACGAACATGACGCATAGATTACCACCATTCGCCTTTCCTTAAAATAATAGACAATCAATAGTATTTAAAGCTTCGATTATGTAGTAAGATATTTGTAGAAATCTTTGGCTTACGCAGAATAATAAGCAGTATATTATAATAATGACCTAGGTACAAGTTTTATGTGACTTTCCTTCTTTGCATGATTCTCTCTCATTTGGCTCCCACAATATATTATTATGAATAATGCGTTTTTACACCATTATTATACGACTCTGACCAATTTTCATCGGCAGTTTCAACACACTACCTATTAACCAAAGCGCTTTGGATTATGGCTCCCTTTCACAGAGACCAGAGGGCCTAAAAAGGCCAATTTAGAGAATCATAAAGGGATAACGTTATGAATCGTAATATGGCGAAGACAGTCCGTGTTTGTTTCTTTTTTTCGCTGCACTACGTAGGTATAATCAAAGAGATTGGATTTGGATCGGATTGATTGGTATTTTAGCACAAACAAAAAAAAAAAAACTGAAAAATGCTTCACCAATGGGATTTGATACCATTAACTGTCCATTATGTTATCCTTTTATGATTCTACCAAAGTGGTCTTTTTAGGCCCCCAGGCCCGTGTCCCAGCAGAGGGACCCTTGTAGGCTGATTAATTTTAAGCCTGGTAAAAAGCATAGAAACTCGTTCTTAATAGTTCAAAAAATTTCGTCACTGCGGCGATTTACCTACGCAAACATTAGCCCGCGACTTCCTCCGCGTGAGTACTTACTATTGCTGAGTGTCATAACACTCCTGTAGCTTACTTACTGTAGTTTCCCCTTAGTAAAAGAATTTTCGGAATCGGATCAGCAGTTCTGAAGATTACCCCCTACAGACAAACTCACTATCTCTGTATTACTAGTACCTATGGACATACGAGTTTGCGCGGAGAATAGTGGACAGGCGAACATGTGGACACCCAGCTAAAAGCAGTAAAAAATGTTGAACAAAAACCGGTTGCTGTTCAGGACCTAAGGAAGCTCCCGTAGATATCTGGTGGAACACACGTTACCTTGTTAATAGTCGGCTCGAAAGTGACATAAACATTTACTTTCCTCAGATGAAGGTACGTGCAAAATCATCATCTGCCTAGCCTTTTCCCAACTATGTTGGGGTCGGCTTCCAGTCTAACCGGATGCAGCTGAATACCAATATTTTACATGGAGCGACTGCCTATCTGACCTCCACAACCCAGTGACTGGGTAATACGATACCCCTTGGTAAGATTGACTTCTGACTACCCGTAACGACTGTCAAAGATCCACCAATGACAGCCGGGACCAACGGCTTAACGTGCTTTCACGTGCACGGAGGGGTCTCGGTATGTAAAGATGGTCACCCATCCACAGACCACCCGCGGCAAGCATAGCTTAACCTGATCAATCGACCTGTGCGGCTGTTATTGTTTAGAGTATAAATCGAACAAAAAAAAAATAGACAAAATGTCGATTAGTTATATTTTTAAACCCAGCAACAGTAATGTTCCCCTCACAGTTAATATCCGGTAAGTTACATAAAATTAAAGCAATGAGTTAACCTAGTGCAGGCTATGAACTTATTTTTTACCTAAACACGACCAGTGCAGTGCAATGTTGCCATTGCGCAGTGCTACAGTTCTCACGCACGCCCCAAATCTAGAGCGGAGTAGGGTTGCCAACGCCAATTATTTTAGAACTGAGAATAATTTAATCGTAATCTTAACTGACCTAACCTACGTTCTACGCTACGAGATTAACACCGTAGGTACAAATAAATAAAAACCTAATGAGAGCGAAAGTGTATAAGTATGTATGAAATCAATTATTACGAACATAGGATTGGAAGCAATTTTAATACCTACTTTTATAAATTCATGGCACACCATTCTTTTAATGAAATGAAAATGAGAACCTTTATGTATAGGGGAAGGGGGGGCAAGATGGGGTCCTTAACGTTTGCGGAGTAATAAAACTGACAATATTTGCGTTATGAGATCTGGTTTATTTTAATAATCTTCCTTGGTAATCAGTCTTTCGTATTTAAGTACTTTTAGGAACTTATGTATTATAATAAAGAAATAAAAAATCAATAAGTAAAAAAAGCCGTATCACCCCATCTTGCCCCCTAGGGAGGGCAAGATGGGGTACCCCTTGGGGCAAGATGGGGTATGCTAAAATTAACCCATTATTGCTCACATATTTCGCACGTAAAGGTTGAATCTTCATCCTCATCCTCTACTCCAGCGCAGCTGCAATGAGCCCATTTGCCGCATGCTGCACAAGCAGCCCAACCTTCGTTTGAATCCAAGTAACGACCACTGCAGAACAGACAAGGAGTATTTTCAACATCACTGTCGCTGTTCTCTCTTGCCGATGAGGTCTTGGCAACTTTTTTGTTTTTTGTCACTCTCTTCTTTTTAGTTACTGTTTTCAAAGTTTTCTTTAGATCTCTCATCTCTTTCCTTTTATTTTTATTTTCTTCTTCAAGCTTTTTTCTTTTTATAGTCTCTTCCAGTTCATTTTTAAAGGGAGATGAAGTAATGATAGCAGTTTTTCCACGTTTTCTTGTTGTACGAGAAGTTTTTCGTGTTGCCGGATGGGACATTAATTGTTTGGGGCTGATAATTGAAAATACCGATTGTTGTGGAGTACATGGCCGTTTGTCTATTTCTGTATTTACGGGCCAAGAAGAACATCCGGGTGTGGCGTCTGGTATTTGTGGCACGGTAGATGAAGTGACAGTCATGGTAGTTGTTGATACTGTTTGAACCTCCGTTGCTGAAGCTACTACCATAGTTGAAACTTCTGATATAATATCAGCCATTGGTTTATCCGTCTGTTCTTTTTCAAGCTCACTAAATGATGACTGTGCTTGCAATATTGACGGTGATGTTGCAGTAATGGTTTCTAAATTGATAACTTCAGAAATACTTGGTGCAGATTGATTAAATTGTTCTGATTCTATAGTCGTTGCCACTGCCACACTAGCCGATACCCTAGCCGGGGTTGAATTGGCTGCAGTTAGTGCTTCAGTGGCCGGTATTCTTTCGGCTTGTGGATTATCCGTTATCAACGACGTAGTTGTCACAGTAGCCGATACACTAGTCGGAGCTGTAGTGGCTGCAGTTGGTGCTACAGTGACCGGCAATCTTTCAGCTTGCGGAATATCTGTCATAAGCGACGCTGCAAAATCAATTTCACAAAAGACCGTTGGATCATACGGCCAAATACCACATTTTTTGAAGCCGTTTACAGCCGTTGACATTGTAGATGCCTGTATGAAAGCCTTGCCAAAAATCTCAGCCACTTGTCGGATTGTTACAACCATTCCTGGATTGCTACGAAGCCAGGCTGTGATTTGTTGGTCGTAGTACGTACTTAATGGTCGCATGTAGGCAACGTCAGCGACTTGAAGACGGTGAGTGGTATGTGGGGGAAAACATAAAATAATAACCCCGTGGGCTCGAGCTTCATTTATAAGTTCAATATTCTGCGTGTGAGTACTATGCCCGTCTAAGAGTAACAAAACAGATCGCTCGACTGTTGCTCCACTGAATTCTATGAACTTCTTAAACCATCCAAGGAATAAGTCTGTTGTCATCCAACCAGAATCATTGCAAACGCCCCAAGCTCCAGGTGCAGAATTTAACAAAAGTTGTGGGTCCATTCTCTTCCTAGGATACACCATCATTGGTGGCATGAACTGGCCACTAGCGCTGAAACATATTTCAACTGTTATTGTTGTGCCTCTCTCTGCGGATGTTATGGCTCCTACTTGCTTTCGTCCTTTTTTGGCAATTATTTTAGGTTTTGTCTTGGGTACAACGGAAATTCCGGTTTCGTCACAATTATAAATACGTTCAGGTGTTAATTTATGCTCATCGTAAACATTTCCCAAAAAATTTAAAAATTGTTCCACTGCTTGTCTGTTAAATCCTGCAGCACGTGCAGCTGAGGTACTTTCAGGCTGTCTTATAGACAATTCTGGATGTCTTTTTAAAAAATTTTGCGCCGAGTCTTTTTTTTTTTTTTATTATTTTTAACCGCTAACTGGTAGACTAAGCGCCTAAGGTCTTTCAATGTCAACCCGTAGAGCCTACTTTCCATGTCTAATATATAATTGCACAATTCTTGCTCTTCGTCGGCAGAAAAAACTTGCACCTTTGGACCTAACTGGACCTTCAGTGGTTTCGAAGTGGACTCATTGTCTAGTAAGCTTTCACGAAATACCTTCACTTTTCTTTCCAGAGTTGTCTGAGGCACAGAAAACGTTCTTGCAGCTAGTTTATATCCCATTTTTCCTTCTATCACAGACTTCACCGCATTCCTCATACTCTCTTCAGACCAACTTCCTCTGTCAGTCTTTCTTTTATAATTTTTCACCATTCTATAACAAAAAATATTTTAAAATTATAACACGTAAACAGAAAAGTAAACTTTCTACTCCAAAATTACAGAATTTATACTTGAGGAAATCCTCACAATACACACGTCACCCGAAAAACATAAAATGTTACGTATTTATATAATAATAATAAAAAAATGCAGACAAAAACTTGGAGGGTAAGATGGGGTACCCTTATACCCCATCTTGCCCCTTCATGCCTATGTCAGTCTAAAAAATTCTTAGAAAATAACACTACAAAGTACAGAGGTAAACAAGTTCTTACCTGTTGGCGTAATCATTGACACACGGGAATAACTTAGCACTCAGTTTGAATAGTTGTTATTCAAGGAAGAAACACGACTTAACTGCGGTACAAAAATAACAAGCAAACTGCCAAAAAATATTTTTTTTCGGAAAACAATTAAAGCACGTAGTTTCGCCGCTCAGTCGCACTGCCAACTAGAAGTCATCATGACCGCGCTGCGTCACGCGATAGAATGATCGTGATTGGTTTATTAGTTTGCCTACTAACACGGGTACCCCGTCTTGCCCGCTACCCCGTCTTGCCCCCCCTTCCCCTACCTATATTTTAATGGTCAATTGCCTCAAAAATTGCTTCATAACGTGCCGTAAGAAGCAATTCTTTAGGTAATTGACAATCGTATTGCGCATCGCGGCAACAAACAAAGTTCAAAACAGCGATGCGTTTTGTTAGTTGAATCGAATCATCATCTGCCTAGCCTTTTCTCAACTATGTTGGGGTCGGCTTCCAGTCTAACCGGATGCAGCTGAATACCAGTATTTTACATGGAGCGACTGCCTATCTGACCTCCACAACCCAGCTAGTTAGTTGAATCGAATGACCACCAGAATATGAGTACCTACCTAATTTTGCAGTTTTTTTTTGTCCTGCTGCTGGCCAAAGGCCTCCCCTTTTTTTTTCCTAACCTGCCCGTCTTCTCCCTTTTTATTTAATAAAAAAAAATGTTTAGGTATTTCTTTATTTTACTGAGTTCCCTTTATTTATTTTTTTAATTTTAAATAAAATATGGCAGATGACGCTCAACAACAATTCTTTGAGCTCTGTTTTAAGATTGAATTATCATGATACTATTTTATTTTTATGAATTATTTTTGAATAAGTCTCATAATTGAACACTTGACACTACACAAAATAAAAACTGGCTTGTAATATGTACCAATACGCATATGTGTGACAAAAAACTGAGCATTTTATGGTGTCTAACTTTGGGCAGCTTAGGCTAAAACATTGTTATTTTTAAAGAATAACACTTAATTTCTTTATTTACAGCAAGCTTAATGTAAAACAGAAGTTTTTATTTTACGAGATGCATAGTTAACGCTAGACCATTATCATGATCATGATACCACTTAGCAGACGAACAGATGATCATAAAATGACATTATAAACCCAGAGAAAGTAGCTATAATATCATAAACGTAGCATATCAAAAAACTCCAAACCGAGACGAGAGAAGACGCTAATAATATGTCAAAGAATAATCTCACTACGTCAACCTTTAAATAATTTAAAGATTACACACAGGCTGTTTCTGAACTGCAACGCGAAACACAAACGAACATAAAATTATGACAAGTCGAGTCGAGTCGAGAAAACTTAAATAGCAATGTAAACTTTTTGAAAAAGCCAAGTCATTCTTTGGATAGCCAAGAACCAAAAAGATATTTTACAAAAAAAAATCTTGAAATTTGGCACTGAAAAAAAGTGTTGCCAAAATACTCATAATAAGACTATAAAATAACTGAAAACACAGTTAAATTAATTAACACAGTTTAGTTTTTAAGTTTCCTCTGAAATCGAGCTCACATTTTATTACTCTATCCACTTTTATTACCTGACTGCGCAACAGCAAAGACAGGGTTGTGTTTTTTTTTCACTTTTATTTATTTGATTATTTATACACTGTGAAATACATTACGAAAATATTTAGTATCTCAACGTGGTTTTTAAATATTTTACAAGTGGCATACTTAGTATGAAATTCTCACTTACAGAAGACTTAGATTAAACAGCGCATCGGAAACTAGACACAGTCTGTAGCTTGGTGACCCAAACACTACACAAAGCGTAGACAGAGTAAACTATAGACTGCTTCTGCATATCTTCTTTTTCATTCGCACAAGAAAAAGAGAAATATATTAACGTCACTAGCAAAGAAAAGAGACAGAGTAAGAATATTTCTGTCCCCTACTACGTAAGGGACAGAAACCCTTAGTCCCTTACTACGTGTCGGCTGTATGAAGGAGTAATAAAATAATACACCGCAATTAAACGGAAAATAAGATCTTTTTCGCATAATTCAACAATAGTACATTTGCGCAACTGTGAAAATGGTAAGGTGCAGTGTAATAAGCTGTAAAAATGACAGTATGATGAAGATTGCCGGATTTTTTTGTCCCTTTCGGTGAAACGGATACCATGAGTCTATAGATTACTCTGTATAAGACACAAAGTTAATATTTTACCCCTTTATTCATAAACGTTGCTTGAAGTTACGTATTGATTAGCGTTTGTTTAAACACACATTTTTGACGTTTAGACGTATATCTTAACTTTAAAATCAACGTTTATAAATAAACCCTTTAATGTGTTCTGCTAGCGCAAGATTATTATTCACTAGCTGTGCCCGCGACTTCGTCCGCGTGGAATAGTGACTTTTCGGGCAGCATATTTTGAATGACATATACCGTCTACAGACCGGGCATTTGCTGTCCGAACCCTCTGAGAACTCAGGCGAATTTCAGTGAAAGTCTCAGACTCTAGTGCTTGAGCTTCACGATCGGCAGTGAGACGTATTTCTCGTTCTTCCTGTGTTTTCTGAGACCGAACATTTGCTGTCCGAACCCTCTGAGAACTCAGACGAATTTCCCTATCAGTGAAAGTCTCAGACTCACGCGATAGTGTATGAGCTTCACGATCGGCAGTGAGACGTATTTCCCGTTCGTCCTGTGTCTCCTGGAATCGAGCATTTGTTGTCCGTACTCTCTGGGAGCTCAGGCGGATTTCCCTGACAGCAAAAGTCTCAGACTCACGCGATAGCGCGTGAGCTTCGCGATCGACAGATAAACGTGCCTTTCGTTGTTCCCCGTTTTCCCTATTTCGAGTTGTCATCATTCGAGAACGATTTGAACTCAGTCGAGATTCTCGCTGAGTCGAAGTTTCTGCAGCACGAAACCTAGCCTGGTGCAGAGAGCCTTTTGCCTCACGACCTTCCTCAGATTCCTGTGATCGAACTAATCTCATCCTTTTAGCATTTCTGCTACATTGGGAGAGGTTGGATCTTCTTCGAGGCATTCTTACAATAAAATAGTACTTACTACTTAACACACAGTTATTTAGTAAACACGTACTATCGTAAACAATTAAATTATAAATACTTACAGATTATTATACAGTCTAAAATTATCACAGTTTAAGTAATAAGTGTTAAGACGTGTAAACCAAACGTCATTATCATCATCATTTCAGCCGATAGACGTCCACTGCTGGACATAGGCCTCCCCCAATTTTGGGGGGTTTTGCCATAATCGCCACGCTTGGCAGGCGGGTTGGCGATCGCAGTATGGTATGGTGGTGGAATGCATAGAGAACACTGCTGCCCATTCTCCGGTGAGACCCTTAGTCGCCTTTTACGACACCCACGGGAAGTAAGGGGTGGTGCTATTCTTCTACACAGACAAACGTACTAACATTATAAAACAAAAGAATTGCTAGAAAAAATAATTACTAACCTAAGCTAATGAACTTATACTTAATAAAGAAAATCAAGAAAAGAAATGCCTAACCTATACCAAATACTTATAATATTTATATACAAACCCTAAATACAAATTAAGATAAGTATACCGAAAATCAGGGAAAGAAATGCCTAACTAATAATAAATGCTTACAATATTTATTTACAAAACCCTAAATAAAAATTAAGATAAGTAAATACCCAATAATCAAGGAAAGAACCGCCTAACCTATACCAAATACTTACAAAATTTTAAAGAAAATTAAGAAAAAGAACCTAACCTACAAACCCTAAAATATAAATAAATGAAATATGCAAACAGTCAGTATTCAAGTGAATCGCAATAATCGAATCCAACTATTCGCCTATACTCTCCAGGATACGTGCGTTCGCTACGAATAACTGAATCCTTATGGCAGCGGCGCGTTTTCTTTTGAAATGGTCATCTCGCAGTTCAACCTGAGGGGTTGTCGACTGCTTAACCTGGCTTTCCTGGATGCCTCAATAAATTAAGGCCTCCAGCCAGGGCATAATACACAACTTAACTACACAATATAAACTTAAAAACTAAGCGACTACACGCTAAGGGCACCCCCTGTGGGGTACGGACCTCGGCTTAGGGCGTCGCTGGGAGAGGGCAGCAAGGGACAGGCTGGATCGGAATTATGGCAGCGGCGCGGCTCTCAGCGCGCTTTATACAAGGTGTAACGGAAAGGGGGTATCAACCCTGAAGGAGGTGAATGTGCTCATGAAACTGAACAAATTTCCCCAAAGAACATAGGTCGAAATATGAAAAAAAATTTGGACTTTCCATAGTAATAGTAAATCATTGATGTGCTATTACTATGGGAGGTCCAAATTTTTTTTTTTTATCTTCATTCACCTCCTTCAGGGTTGATACCCCCTTTCCGTTACACCTTGTATATATAGCCACGGACGCGCAGGCGCGAGGCGTTTACGTACTCTGATAGAATACCTTAACAAATGTTCGCCGTGATTCTTTAAATTGACATAACTTTTTTATTTATGAACCGATTGACATGAAATAAACACTAAATGTTAAGTGAAGCTTACTTCAATATATTTGTGAAAACCGCATCTAAATCGAATAAGCCGTTACTGATATTAGCGTGCACAAACACAGCAGACAAACAGATAAACAGACAAAAAAAAATTTAATTACATTTTCGGGTTCGGCATCGATATAATAACAACCCCTGCTACTTTTTTTTTATATATTTCCATTGTACAGACACCACTTTTCTACAATTTTATTACATGTATAGATAAGTTCATTATTCTTAATTAATAACAAAACCTCAACCTGTATAAAACATACAAGCATATAAAATGACGGCTTATGTTCGAAACAATAGCAGCACTTGACCTGAATAAGGCGGTAGCTTCTCTTTTTACTCGCCGTCAATACAATTACTTTATTATGAGAGTAATTTGCAAGAGTTTGCACTTTCTCCTGAATATTATGCGGATGTGAGATGCTCGCATTTTCGTTGTTATTGTGACTGGCTTGTACCCGCGACTTTGTTTACTAAGGTGGAAATAAATTTTTGTATATCCTGTTAATATACGACAGCGATAGCGATACTCATCACATCTACAGAGTTTTGCTAGCTAATTTAATTTGACCCTGAATTTGCTGACCCGCATTCCCAAACTACCGAACTAATAAAGATGGCAATGATCCATTGCGGACACTCCATACCACTGGCCATACCCCTGGATCGCACAACATAATATTTGCACGCCATAGTATGTGGCAAACATGTCTCTGAACTGTTTCTTTGATTTTATGTTATCCTGCATGCAAGTTTTTATTTTTATTCTTGTATGTGTATCTACACATGTTTGATCAAATAAATATATCTTATCTTATCGCTTAATCAGCTGATACCTAAACGGGTTTCTTTATAACAAGGATCTCCAATTAGTTTCACTACCGAACTAACAAAGACGGCAAAGATCGCAAAACATAATATTAGCACGCCATATTCAGTGGCAAACATGTCTCTGAACTGTTTCTTTAATTTTATGTTATATTGTAAAATAGTAACATTATAATTTTACTGAATAAATTATGCTAATCCAGAAAAATGTATATATCTTACCTTATCTTATCGCTTAATCAGTTGATACCTAAACGAGTATTCTTTATAACAGGGATATCCAAAGTTTCGTTGGGGATTCGTTTTATAAAATAATAATTGTCGTTTGATAAAACGATCACCTGCAACCAAGATTAAAAATATCGAAGAAGACAAAGCTCGGACTAAATTAAATTACGTTTTTCTTAATTTTTTTTTTAAACAGAACTACCATCGGCGGTCTAGACATGGAGCGCGGTCTGCTATAATTATGGTGACTCCTGCTTTATAATCTTGTATGATTAGAATTTGACAGCTAGCACAACCACAACCACCTTTTATTTACTACTGGTTTGCGTATCAAAGGACTCTGGACCTTCTTTCCATAAAAAAAAATCATAGTAATATTATAAATTCGAAAGTAATTCTGTCTGTCTGTATGTTACCTTTTCACGCATAAACCACTCAAAAGATTTTGATAAAATTTGGCAGAGGGATAGAATGCATCCCGGGAAAGGACATAGGATAGTTTTTATCGACATACCTCGCGGGCGAAGCCGCGGGCGGAAGCTAGTATAATAAATAATAAGACTAATAATGTTGTGACCAATGGGGAATGTAATATTTTTCGTTTTTTTTTGTCTTTTCTGGCTTTACGACGATTATTTCATTTTGTGTTACATTTATTGTTAAAACCACTGTTCGACACAAATGTAAATTTGTTGAAGAACAATTTTTTTTTAAAATTTTAAAAATACAAAAACAAACAAAGCTGTTCATAAAGTCCTAGTACTGACATGTTTCCAATTTTATTACAACTGTCGATAAATACAAATTCAGGACACGTCCGTTTATACACACCGATCTCGAAAACACAATATTAGTATTCTTAGTATAGAAGAAACTGAAAGTTACAACTTTTGAGCGAAAGTAAGACAGCTCGAGTGAAACTGTACGTCGATTTAAGTTACATTTTATTTATCGATAAAACGTGTTAACTCGATTACTGCACGACTTTATTGTCTTGTGTAATCAATCGATTCATTAAAGCTTCTGTCGTTTGAAGATAAATGGTCAGCGGCGCACGACTGGTCTTCAATATTACTTTTATATATAAGAACTTACCTAAAACGGTGAAGGAAAACTTCGTGAGGAAACCAACATGTCCTAGAACCAATACTTCGAAGACATGTGACATCTACCAACCCGCAGTGGGCCCGCGTGGTGGATTACGGCCTTCTCCCACAGAGCAGCCTGTGTTCAGCAGTGGGAACGTTATAGGCAGATCATGTTATGGTGTTATTCCACAGAACAACTATAATAGTACTAACGTAGTTCATCATCATCATCATCATCATTTCAGCCGAAAGACGTCCACTGCTGGACATAGGCCTCCCCCAAAAGGGGGGGTTTGCCATAATCGCCACGCCTGGCAGGCGGGTTGGCGATCGCAGTATGGTATGGTGGTGGAATGCATAGAGAACGCTGCTGCCCATTCTCCGATACGCCCCTTAGTCGCCTTTTACGACACCCACGAGAAGTACCTATGGGGTGGTGCTATTCTTTAAGTTCGGCACCACACAGACAACGTAGTTATACTAAATGATTTCATGGTCTTGCGGTGCTATTCTGTAAAAATCTCACCGTGAAAACTTAGGGGAACAGAGCGTAGAGCTGTCTATAGTGTCAATTCCTAGCAAAAATAAACTCACTTCACCTAAGTTTTCACGGGGAGATTTTTATAGAATCGACCGGCTGAGTGGAAAAGTAGGTAGTAAGTACAATGAAATAAATTCATACTCGACCGCTTAATTACTTAACAAGGAAGAAAATAAAGGAAAGCGGTCGCATTAGCACACTTCAAAAAACAGTGATTCTTTTTTTTTATCACCATCTTGTCAAAATGTCCTATTAGCTAAAAGAAATGCCACTACTTGCAAAATCACAAAGCGATTTGACATGATTAAGTTAAACTCACATGACACAAAAAAAGTAAAATTAGATCTACCCAATTATCAGCACCACATCCATACGAATATTATAAATGCGAAAGTAACTTATCTGTCTACATGCCTGTCTGTCTGTCACCTTTTCACTCCCTAACGACCAGATTTTGGTGGAATTTGGCAAACATGTAGACTGTGACCTGGGTACACAGGAAACTTTTTATTCCGGTAGTAAGTTCTTGTGGAATTGTTTTGACCTCCACGCAAGCGAAGCCGCAGGAAAGAGCTAGGAAATAATAATTATTACATCAAAGTCAAAAGGTAGCATTGAACTCTCACAGATGAGATAATTATCCTAATGACGCGATGGCCACTCGTTATAAAGGCTCTCCCCCACAGGCGTGTTATTATCGGTCGATAATATCGGAAGCTTCATTGCGATAACGCGACCCTTGTCACACAGCTGCACTTTTACTGTCCGATATTTCTAACGTGTGCTTTAACCTAAACATTACAGGCCCCCCGCACTACACGTTACTACGTTATTAACGCAGGGTGTGTGTAAGATCGTCATCATCATCTGCCTAGCCTTTCCCAACTATGTTGGGGTCTGGTGTTGATGTTGGGGTTTTTGCGGTCGTGAGGTGTTATGCGTTCTAGTACAAAATGTTCTAAGAACTCATATCGGAATATCGCAGGACGGAGGAACGCAAGTGTCCTACTTCTATTACGTCGTTATTTTTATTTATTTTTATTTTATTTGTTAGGGACAAAAAACAGTTACATGCCAAGCTTAACTAAAGATTCTTAAAATAGCACAAAACTTAGAAATACATTTATACAAATACATAATAGTCTAACCCATATTTATATTATTATACATGTAACCCACAACATTGTCCACGGATACACAAAAAAAAAGTTAAAAGAAAACAGACAATATAGTGTGCATCGTAAAAACCTAAAAAAAAAATGAGAGCAAAAAAAATATACTTATGAATTCAGTAACTCGATGCAGTATGTAACAGTATGTTGACCCTCCGCAGTTATGCAGCAGTATGTAACTTCGTGACCGTCCTAATACAAAATTTACTTAAAACAGATATCGCAATAACGCATCCGATATTATCGGCCGATGATAACGCGCCTGTGGAGGAGAGCCTTTAATTTATGGCCGATGATTCATGATATTACGTATGCAAAACTTGTTTGGAGATTATGCTTTCAATATCATTACTTAATGGTCATTATCGTTGACGGATCCCGCTGTAACGGCCGGGGCAACTTGTAGAATCGCGCGGGCCGCGGTCACCCGAAGCCTCGGCCGGTTGCGCCCGCGTGCTCTGCGACCGGTTGGCGGGCAACCACAGTGGCCGGCAGGGGTTACAGGAATCCGACGCCATTTTACACCAGTGACTTGTTATTACACGTGTCTGTGCACCCAGAACCTTTTGGGCCTTCTTTTTTTTTAATTCTTCTGTGAAGTAAGAAACTTCACCTAACAGCTTGTTTCTGGTATGTGTCCATGGCGGTCTGGACCTCAACTGATCGTTAACGCCCACCTTGCAACCGCCCGTCTTGCGATCATTGCCCGCCAAGTTTGCAGGCGATGATCGTAACCGCGACGGCTGCGTAACCGCACAAACAACCGGTCTAGTTAGAGAAGAGTTTATAAATAAAACAGCTGTTCCGCCACCGCGGCGGGCGCGGGTAATAATCGCTCCGTGAGTTCTTAGCCTGAGTATGAAATTAGTCGCAATGAACTAAATAGATGCAAATATAAGCACAGATTAAATTCTATCCAATAAGTTTCTATTGATAAATTCTTCATCTTTCTGTCTCGATGTTGCATGCGACTTCGTCTGCAATACATGATGAAATTTTGCTTATGTCCTTACGTAGGTTACGGTCTGTCGGTGTGCCAAATTTCATCCCAATCCGTTTAGCCGTTTTAGCGTGAATGCGTAACAAAGAAACCAACTCACTTTCCCATTTATAATATTATAGTTAGGACCACCTGAAGGGAGGCCCGTGGCTAAATAATAACAGCCGCACAGGTCGATCGATCAGGTTAAGCTACGCTTGCCGCGGTTGGTCTGTGGGTGGGTGACCATCTTTACATACCAAGACCCCCCGTACCTCGGAAAGCACGTTAAGCCGTTGGTCTCGGCTGTCATTCGCGGATTTTTGACAGTCGTTACGGATAGTCAGAAGCCCGAAAATCTGACAACCAGTCTTACCAAGGGGTATCGTATTACCCAATAACTGGGTTGTGGAGGTCAGATAGGCAGTCGTTCCATGTAAAATACTAGTATTCAGCTGCATCCGGTTAGACTGGAAGCCGACCCCAAAATAGTTGGGAAAAGGCTAGGCAGATGATGATGAATTAGGATCATCTGTCTACACCTGTTTTTTGGATCGAATTTATTTATTTGAGCGACACGTAATATGGAACTTCATTTCAGATAACATAGTCTTAATACATACACGTGGTGATACATCTGTCTAACTCTGACAAACTTTATTGTAAAGATTACATCCTCTCTGTATATTTAATTACTTTATTTTCACGACATCCAAGAGCAACAAAAGAGTTTTTAGACGACGTCCTGACCAGCTTCATCCTTTTCTATAATATCTTATTTTTTACAACAACGAAAACCAAAGAATGAGTCTTATTCGATGACCTATTGACCAGAAACTAAACGAACAATGGAAAAAACAAATTAACCTAAACTCGCCCTAAAAACCGAATCACTAAATAATATCCAACACCTTTTGTTTCCACTGTCCCACTAACATACAGACTGACAGAACAGTTATTTTTACTCATTAATTCATTAACATGTGCCTTTGAGTCGGATGGCCAGAGACAAAGAACCAACGGTAGGTGGACACGCTTCGGTGGTGACTTGATACAGTCTTCGTAATATTTCAGAAAGGAGAAAGAAAAGTCTTCAAACAACAAAATAGAAAAACTTTAATTAATTTTAGGGGTCTTCTTCTTTTCGTGTCGATGGTACTCCTTCCTCGTTTTTTTGGGTTCCGTTCCCAAAAGGTAAAAACGGAACCCTATTATTAAGACTTCGCTGTCTGTCCGTCTGTCTGTCACCAGGCTGTATCTCAAGAACCGCAATAGCTAGACTGTTGAAATTTTCACAAAGTATGTATTTCTGTTGCCGCTATAACAACAAATACTAAAAACAAAATAAAATAAATATTTAAGGGGGGCTCCCATACAACAAACGCAATTTTTTGCCCTTTTTTGCTCGATATCAAAAATGGCAACAGGTAGGCACTTGAAATATTCACAAAATACTCAGTTGTATTTTAACTTTAATAATAAATAATAAAATTAAAATAAAATAAATATTTAAGGGGGCTCCCATACAACAAACATGTTTTTTTCGGCGTTTTTGCCTTGTGGTACGGAACCCTTCGTGTGCGAGTCCGACTCGCACTTGGCCAGTTTTTTTTTTTTTGTATAGTTTGAGCCCACTATTTGGCCAGGTTGTTTGCGACATCAGTGGCATTATGAATGTCATCCGAGGTGCAGTTGAAGGGGCATTTAGGACACTCCAACAAGTGGGGCATGGTCTGATCAGAAGCACTGCACTCGCACTGGCTGTTGGATGGGTCAGTACCATCAAACGGGGTGAATAGGGATGCAGGGGTGAATCGGGACGAAACTTTAAAAGCGATTTTAACATTGGAGTCTTTGGTCAACTGGACCCACTCGGAACTGGACCCGCGGGTCCAGTTGACGTAAAGATTTATTTTCAGTATTTTTATTGGTCAACTGGACCCACAAGCTGGTAGAATATTATATCTCTAGGTGCACTGCTCGCGTTGTCAAAATATAGTTTGTTGCCAAAAAGGAGTCTAATGTGTTTATTGTATTATAATTAACGATTAAGTGTCCTTTTCGGCAACAAACTGTATTATTTCAACGCTAAAATCCATTCATTCCTATTCACGCCGTTTGCTGGTAATCCCCCATTTCGACAAATTGTGTTTGCAGAAGCCTACCTGGGTACGCAATTACTTGAGAGGTTTTCATATAGGCCACTGTAGATTACGCTCGGAAGGCAAATGTTCCTAGGGTTCAAAAAAGTCGGATTGGATGCTTCTCTTCCAAGGGGCGAAAACGGGACTTTTTATTTAACCCTACGCCGTCTCTCTGTACCTGTACCCCTTACTTCCCGTGGGTGTCGTAAAAGGCGACTAAGGGTCTTACCGGATAATGGGCAGCAGCGTTCTCTATTTATTCCACCATCATACCATACTACGATCGCCAACCCGTCTGCCAAGCGTGGCGATTATGGCAAACCCCCCCAAAATTGGGGGAGGCCTATGTCCAGCAGTGGACGTCTATCGGGTGAAACGACGTCTCTCTGTCTGTCACAGGATTGTATAGTCGAAATCGAACCTAATAGGTAGCCCTAGCCAGTTAAAATTGTCATGCTATACAAAGGTTAGTCATCTGCCAAGCCTTTTCCCAACTATGTTGGGGTCGGCTTCCAGTCTAACCGGTTACAGCTGAATACCAGTATTATACATGAAGCGACTGCCTATCTGACCTCCACAACTCAGTTACTGGGTAATACGATACCCCTTGGTAACTGGTTGTCAGATTTTCGGGCTACTGACGACCGGTAACGACTGTCAAAGATCCGCGAATGACAGCCAGGACCAACAGCTTATCGAGGCACGGAGGGGTCTTGGTATGTAAAGATGGTCACCCATCCATGGACCAACCGCGGCAAGCGTAGCTTAACCTGATCGATCGACCCGTGCGGCTGATATTACTTAGCCACAAGCCCCTCATGATGATGATGATGATTGTAGGACTCCCTTTTCCGCACTTAGACTCCATACAAAGGTTAGTACATACGACGGAAATGAAAAACATTGAATTTGTGCCTGGCTAATGACAATAGGCTCGCCCCCTATTATTTGCGACTTAAAAATAACTGGTGAAATTTAGGTGATTAGTGGGTGTACCTGCAGTACTATAAGTACACCACTGACTACAAACCCTCCAGGTAAATGCAGCCGTGAGGTTATGTTACTTTTCAAAGACCATCCAAATTTTTACATGGTGTTCTACCCATGAATATAAACAACTTTCACTATGGGACCAACTCTGAAATCACGAAAAAAAAAATCTGCTGTTTTATACAAAACTTCAATACCTACTTGACCATAATAATAATAATAATAAGCAACACCAACAACGTCAACACGTAATATATTGTCATCTCTATATTTTTCATATTTTTAATTTTTAGAAGCTCCTACCACAGTCATATTTATAATTTTTGTATTCAATGTGAATCAAAAATCGAAAAAATCAAAATATAATTTAAAAAATACAATGAATAGAAACATAAACCGACATCAAAAACTGCCGAATCGGAGGTGACATCTGTCAAGCATGTCACCCCCGATAACTATAGAAAAACATGAAAAAGACAATAATTTTATGAAAAAATGTTGACGAGATTAGCAGCTCGCCGTGCACGCCTACCACCTCCGGACTCGTCGCTCAGCTCCGCCCCGCCACCTCCGGAATCCAGCCCCATCGTGAGTGCTGTGACACCGGCCGTGGCAGTTGCGTCGAGCTCGAGCGACGAATATTTTTCCCCGCCGACGTCGCCAACACCCGTACGTCGGCAGGGGAGAGGCCGGCCACCGAACAGCTTGGGACTTAGGGGCCATCCGGCCCCGAGTCGGGTCCCCGCTACCGGTGGTTGTGTGCAGCGCATGAGATGGACTCAGTCTATGAACGAGAACGTCATGCGCGCATATTACAGGTCTACAGAGGGGGGAATTAACCTCACTGCGTACCGCGATAGGATGCTGTCTCTGTTCCAGGAACTGGAACCAACCGTCAACGTTTCGGCCCAACGACTGTCGGATCAGGTGCGGGTCATCCAACGCAATCATAGGTTGGACGATATCGCACTTGATAGGCTGCGCTCAGAGGTACTGAGCAACCATATCGTCTCGACTTCGGCACAAACTGCGGCACAAGCGTCAACTGTTGATGCCATCCCGCCGCGGTCCAATCATGTTGAAGAAGAGGATGATAGGGTTGACACAGTAAGTAGCCAGTGCAACGTCCGACTGAGGAGCGCACTGGAGGATGCATTATGCGAGTATAGGTCCACTCCTACCGAACTCAGGCCACGTTTACCACGATTACCCATGCACAAAAAAAATAGGGCGCTGGTGTGTGCCTTGGACTCGCAGCTCAAGAATTTCTTCGAGAGCAGCGAGGATCTCGTTGATACGCACTCGATCCTGTACTGTGCGGCTGTGGCGGCATGTCGTTTAGCTAACGTAAAATTTCCAAGTTGTGACGGAGCTACTCGACCAAAACCAGCCGTACCAGCCTGGCAGCGCAGGATCGAGCGTCGTATCGATGGGACCAGGGTACTCATTGGCAAACTATACTGCTTCAGGGAGGGCAATACACGACCACGAGTGATGCGCTTTGTAAGGCGGGCATTCTCGGGGACTGGAATCAGCCCTCGAGAATACATATCCCGTGTCACAGAGCGCATCGACTTCCTGAAGCAGAAAGTTTGTGCATGGGCGAGCCGAATTCGACGGTATAAACGGCGGGTGGATCGATACACGCAGAATCGCATGTTCCAGAGCGATGAAAGGTGGGTGTATAGAGCTTGGGAGCGACCTGAACAAAATGTGACAGATGTATACCGCCCGGATGATGCCACCACAAGTGCATTCTGGTGCAGCATCTGGTCGGTCCCCGTCTGTCACACTGAGGCTGGCTGGATGCGGGATGTCGAGCGAGTGTGTGAATCTGTACCAGAAATGGAAACAGTGCTAATTACGCCATCAGACGTTGCCAAAGCGGTCCGTCCGTTACCGAATTGGAAATCACCGGGACCGGACGGACTGCACAACTTTTGGCTGAAATGGCTAATTAGTTCACACACTTGCCTGGCATCTCAATTCCAGTCATCCTTAGAGTCTGGGTCGCTACCGCAGTTTCTAACAACAGGCGTTACCCACCTGCTCCATAAATCAGGTAGTCCCGCGGAACCCAAGAATTATAGACCGATTACGTGTTTATCGACGGTTTATAAACTTCTTACATCCATTTTGAGAGCGAAAATTAATACGCACATTGAGTGTAATTCGATTATGTCTGCCTCTCAAAATGGATGTAGGAATGGGTCCCGCGGTACTAAGGAGCTACTCCTCATAGACATGGCCATTAGCCAACAGGTTCGTCGATCCCGCAAGAATCTGTCGACATGTTGGATAGATTACAAGAAGGCCTACGACTCGGTGCCACATACATGGCTCATGAAGGTGCTGGAGTTGTACAAGATAGATGCAACTCTACGCACCTTCCTTGAGTCGTGTATGAGGCAATGGAAGACAGTCCTTCGTTATCCAGGATGTCGACAGATCCAGGGAAATGATGAGCCTGTATGGATTAAACGGGGAATATTTCAGGGCGACAGTTTGAGTCCACTTTGGTTCTGCTTAGCCCTGAATCCTCTAAGTACACTACTGGAGGATTCAGGTCTAGGCTATCGGTTGAGGAGAGATGGTCAGGTCATATCTCACCTCCTTTACATGGATGATTTGAAACTCTTTGCCCCCAACAAATTGCGTCTGATGGAGCTACTGAAGGTAACAGAAACTTTCAGTAGCGCCATCAGGATGGAATTTGGTGTCGACAAATGTGCAGTCATGCATGTAAAGCGAGGGGAGATTATGGAATCCGAGGGAATTCAACTCTCGGATTCCATAAGCCTCAGATCCCTCTCCTCATCCGAAAGCTATAAGTATTTGGGTATGTCGGAAGCGTTAGGCATCAACGATGCTGACATGAAGCAATCGTTGAAGGAGCGCTTCTTTTGTCGCCTGAAGAAGGTATTAATTAGTCTTCTTTCGGGCGGAAATAAGGTGCGCGCCTTCAACGGTTGGGTCATGCCGGTTTTGATGTACTCTTTCGGCATACTTAAATGGACTCAGACTGAACTCGACGCCCTGGATAGAAGAGTCCGTACACTACTGACTGCAAACCGGATGCATCACCCACGATCATCGGTGATGAGACTGTATATCCCGCGGAAGAGCGGGGGTCGAGGCTTTTTAAATGCGAAGACCCTCCACAACCGCGAGGTGTGCAGTCTCAGGGATTATTTTTTAAAAGCCGAAGTGGGTATGCACCGTGATGTGGTCGCAGTGGACAAGGGGCTCACCCCGCTCTCCATGGCTAAAGAGAACTGGCGCAAACCTGTAGTACTTTCTACTGATGACCGCAAGAAGGTATGGCAAAGCAAGGAGCTTCACGGGCGCTTCTATCGGGCTCTTCATGAGCCCGGTGTAGACTTCTTAGCGTCCATATCCTGGCTACGTTTTGGTGACCTTTTCGGGGAAACTGAAGGTTTTGTCTGTGCAATTATGGACGAAGTTATCTTAACGAATAACTACCGGAGACATATTATGAGGGACGGGACGGTTGACGTGTGTCGGGCATGCCACCGTCCGGGTGAGTCTATCAGACATATTATCTCTGGTTGTTCTCGTCTAGCTAACGGCGAGTACTTGCACAGGCATAACCAAGTAGCTAGGATTATTCACCAGCAACTTGCTTTGAAATATAAACTTGTGGATTCTGAGGTACTGTATTACAAGTATGTGCCCGACCCAGTTCTTGAAAATGACCATGTCACATTGTACTGGGATCGGTCTATCATTACTGACAGGACTATTGTTGCCAATAAGCCTGATATAGTGGTGATAGATCGATTAGCGCGCCGCACAATGATTGTCGATGTTACCATTCCACATGACGGGAACCTCGTGAAAGCTGAGAAAGAGAAGCAAATCAAATATCTCGACTTGGCACACGAGGTTGTTGACATGTGGAATGTGAGCTCGGCTATCATTGTGCCGATTGTCGTATCAGCCAATGGGCTGATGGCCGAAAGCCTCGATCAACATCTATCGAGGCTCTCGTTAGGCGGTTGGATCAAGGGCCTGATTCAGAAGGCAGTACTCCTTGATACGGCTCGCATTGTGAGGAGGTTCCTGTCTCTGGAGCCCTAACCACCGGTAGCTTGGACCCTGCTCCCGACACCGGCGGACAACTATTTTTTTATATTTTTAAATGTTTTTTATACCTATTTTTTATATTTTAAGAAATATTTAAAAATGTAATAAAGTAAGTTAGCTAAATAAATGAACGGAATAATAATAATAATATATTCGACAACTATCACACAACGCCGTCTAGTCCCAAGCTAAGCAGAGCTTGTGTTATGGGTACTAGACAACTGATAAACATACTTATATATTTCTAAATACATACATATTATAGATAAATTACACCCAGACACAGAACAAATGATCATGCTCATCACACAAACATTTGTCCTGGGTGGGAATCGAACCCACGACCTCCGGCATAGCAGTCAGGGCCACTAACCACTAGACCAACGGGCCAGTCACACACACAATGTAATGTACAGTACGACACATCTTATATGTAGCATCGTAAAACCGATCACTTCCGATTTACACAACCAATAGAAAGGAGATTTAGTTTTTTTATGGAGTTTGCATAAAGATCATATTCTCCTAAAGCAATAATAAAGATTAGTGATTTTGAAGGCGCACTCAGTTCGGATGTGATCGGTTTTACGAATTTTGCCGATGCTACATCTAAGTTGTGTCGTACTGTATGAAAGAGCTGATTTTTTTTTTTCGTGATTTCAGAGTTGGTCCCATAGTGCAAGTTGTTTATATTCATGGGTAGAACACCATGTAAAAATTTGGATGGTCTTTGAAAAGTAACCCTGTATGTATTGGTAGCATTTCAATACTCCACACCAATTCTGCAATCAACATAATCAGCCTATAATGTTCCCACTGCTGGGACACAGGTCTCCTCTCTGTGAGAGGGAGTGGGCGCTAATCCACCACGCGGGCCCAGAGCGGGTTGATAGATGTCACAAGTCTTCTAATTTTTGCTTCTAGGACATGCCGGTTTTCTCGCGATGTTTTCCTTTACCGTTTCGAGAGCAGTGGTGATGAAATAATTTACACAAAGCAAAGTACGTGCTTGGGTTTGAACCCACCTCAATTCTGCAACACAACCAATATATTCAAGCAATTTCCCAACGGAATCCCGTCTAAACCTTCCGACGGCAACAGAGCAATAAACCAACCCTTTCTCTTTTAGTTTCCGCGGTACACAATGGTGTTGCAGACGTGTGGCTGTGCGGAGAAAGCACGCAACAATAGCGTGTGAGGTGACATATCGAAACCAATCTGTAACATGGGATTGGAGGTGGGGTGGAGTCGGTGTTTGAATTTAAATATTTGAATAGAAATAGGATACAGTTAGGGCAAATAAGTTTGTGGCAGTTGAAGTCAGCTTCACCAATTCTAGGCAAGATCAGAAAGCATAAGTATGAAATTCTCCAGCCGGTCGATTCTGTGAAAATCTCATCGTGAAAACTTAGGTGAAGTGAGTTTGTTTTTGCTAGGAATTGACAGCATTGACAGCTCACTCCACGCTCACGTTGAGATTTTCACGGTGAGATTTTTACAGAATAGCACCGCTGTAACCGCGACCCTATTTCCCCAAGCGCAGGGAATCCTAACCTTCAAGTTACCTTCTATAAAAACAGTTTCATTATCTAATGGACGAAAATGCTTAGTCATAATTTTGCATCTTAAACATTACAAGCTCAGGTCAGGTTAATCAGTTGTTAGTATTGGATGATGTGAAAAACTAGGTATTGAAGTTGTAATATTATGTTTTATGTGGTAGTGATGACGTGGGGCTAGAATATCCATTTATTAACCCACTGACCTCTATCATACAAGTACGTATAGTACTGGTCAGTGTTTATACCTCAATAAATTACGAGTCAAATTTCAAATCGAATGACAGTGAGTCGTCATTATCTCTAATCTAATAATAATTATTAAAAAAACAAACAAAATAAAAGCTTATTTGAATAGAATAGCAACTCTATACCACTATTGTCCATCTGTTCCGATCTACACAGAGCGGCGCGAACCGAAGCGGAACTGTTGCCTCATAGCGACCATTTTCACTATTCCGCTATTGCTATTATATTAATAAATCAGTAAAAGGATTGTTATTTGTGTGTCACACGCGTCGCACCTAGGTTAGAGACTTATGAAATACTTACAAATCACAACAATCAACAATCCTTTATTATATTATTTTGTATCCTTTTATTATTCTCGTGGCTATTTTTAGGGTTCCGTACCCGAAGGGTAAAAACGGGACCCTATTACTAAGACTTCGCTGTCTGTCCGTCTGTCCGTCTGTCCGTCTGTCTGTCTGTCTGTCACCAGGCTGTATCTCAAGAACCGCGATAGCTAGACAGTTGAAATTTTCACACATGATGTATTTCTGTTGCCGCTATAACAACAAATACTAAAAACAAAATAAAATAAATATTTAAGGGGGGCTCCCATACAACAAACGCGATTTTTTTGCCCTTTTTTGCTCGATATCAAAAATGGCAACAGGTAGGCACTTGAAATATTCACAAAATACGCAGTTGTATTTTAACTTTAATAATAAATAATAAAATTAAAATAAAATAAATATTTAAGGGGGGCTCCCATACAACAAACATGTTTTTTTCGGCGTTTTTGCCTTGTGGTACGGAACCCTTCGTGTGCGAGTCCGACTCGCACTTGGCCAGTTTTTTAAACAAATTCCTCTTTCCCATACTCCTTTCCGGCGCGTGCCATATCTCCTTTTCGAACAGTAATTTTCACTCAATAGGCAATGACGCCTTGTGAAGGCCGCAGGAACCCGTTGGATACGAGAAGCATAGAACCGGTCGAAGTGGGGCTTAGGGGAGGCCTATGTCCAGCAGTGGACGTCTTTCGGCTGAAATGATGATGATGAGGCAATGACGGAATTAAAAAAAAAAAAAATACAAATAAAAATCAACCGTAAGAGCGTTTACGACGTACGGCATTTCATACAAACTTACAAGCCCTTGTTTTTCGAAATGAATGAACCGATTTTAATGAAACTTCATACGCATAAGTAATTCGAAATATCTTATTTAAAAATATATACTTAGGTAACTGGAAATCTCTGTTTCTGTGGAAACTTTATAATCGGTCTAATTTGGCTGTAACACTATGTATTTTTGAAAATGGCAAAATGTGGGTAAGGGTTAAGTAGAGGTGCCGCTTAACCCTTAAAAGGGATTACAGGCTTGATGTTATGTGCATAAAATATAACATAAGCCTAGCTTAACATCGCCAGAAGTATGTTTTTTTAACCCCACAAAGTATCATAGTTATCCTGTAGAAACAAAATAAAATAACCAGGAAATACAAGGACGAAACTCTCACTCCAAACCATAGACACAACAAATCTGTTACAATTACAAATAGTTACACTAAAAACAGCTTCGCAGGATACATGTGCCCGATCCCACGACACCAAACAACGCGAGTACATATAGACATTTTTTATTTAGTGTAACATTAACATTTTAATTGAAATGAAAGTAAAATCTGCGGCTAAAACAAACAGCTGACACAGTTTGGGAAAATAGTTTTTACAATTCTGAATTGCAATAGACTAGTGAGGGGGTTGTTGTCGATAGAATGTTTTGTTTGTTTGCTGAAATAATACAAGTAATGATTTTTTTTATTGTGGCTTTTCTTCAAAATTATTTTACTCAGGTTTTTTTTAATTATTGTGTTAATTAGACAATAAAAAATTATAATCAGAATATTTATTTTCGTAGTGTTAAATATTACTGCTAAATGCCCAATATTTAAGAAAATGATAATCTGAATTTTTCACTCCAAGTACTTAACCTATAGAAATAGTGATAAAGGCCATGGTAAATTGTGACTACTTATATGAAACTCTGCAAGTACAATTATTTTATTACCGTCAGAAAAAATCAAATAAACGTGTGTGTTAATTACATTTAAGTCATCGTAAATTAATTAGAATAGTAAAACGTAAACAACTATAGGTACCGATAGAGTCCCAACACTATCTAACACTTTGTTCTGTATCTGTTGCACTAATCCGCGCAGTCGCATGCCGCGAAACCACGCGTACTGCCGCTCGCAACCACGCGGTAACTACCGTAAATAAATACGATACCACTTCTATAATTCAAATAAAAACTCCTCAACAAATAGGCTATAAGCATGTAATTTCCTTTGCCTAAAAATCCTAATTTATGGTAGCTGTCATTGACGCGCGGGAAAATAACAAAAAAATGGCGGACTTTTTGAAAACATTTTTAATTGTTTCTATTTATAAAATGTGAAGTTATTTTAAGTTGTAAGATAGTGCATTTATGTAAATATGGTGATGTACTGGAGGAAAGTGATACTGGCTGCTGCCTTGTCGTCTGTTTTGGATGTCAGCAGCGAACAATTTGGAAATGATGTAAGTTTTTTAATTTTATTTTTTTTCAACAAAAACACTGATAAATATTTGTTTGGGTTAACAATTTTTTTACTTATTATTTAGTTTTATTACAGTTGCTGAGCTAACTATTTAGAGGTTATAGTTAGGTAGGTATTTTTTTTTTAATTGATATTTTATCAAAATAAACAAACAACTCGTTGCAATTTGTAACGAAAACACACTAACATAAACATTATAAAATCCGGTCAACAATTTGCATCATTGACTTGATTTTCTTTTCCTAACAAATTCGTTTGTTTACTTTTTGCAATAACCTGTTTGGATGCGTCGCACATTATTCCAATGCATATTATGCTATGAGAAGCTATCAATTATAATATTTAAAATAATAATTATATTCGTATAAATAGAGTGTATAATATTATATTAGTTTAGATAGATGTCTGACTTACTTAGCAAAAAGATGAACACTAATTCACTATATTTATTTTATATAATATTTCAATTACAATGTTACTATTTTACAATGTAAAACTAAAATATACATATTATATAGTACATACAAGTAAATATAAATAAAAGGTAAACAAAAAGACAGGAGCTCATTGGCCATAAAAAAATTCGTCCGCATCGCTGTCAATGGCACAAGTGCCCAAAAGGCTGGCAGCATTGCCACGTTGGATGGTAATGCTTATTCTTTGGGCTAAAAATAGGCCAGCCCTCTGGTCACGTGAACAGTGAACCAGCCGCTTGGCTATGTCGGATGAATTGCGAAAATTGAAAAAATTGCGGACGAATTTTTTGATGTCCAATGAGCTCCTGTCTTTTTCTTTACCTACCTTTTTAGGGTTCCGTACCCAAAGGGTAAAAACGGGACCCTATTACTGAGACTTCGCTGTCTGTCCGTCTGTCTGTCTGTCTGTCACCAGGCTGTATCTCAAGAACCGCGATAGCTAGACTGTTGAAATTTTCACAAAGTATGTATTTCTGTTGCCGCTATAACAACAAATACTAAAAACAAAATAAAATAAATATTTAAGGGGGCTCCCATACAACAAACGCGATTTTTTTGCCCTTTTTTGCTCGATATCAAAAATGGCAACAGGTAGGCACTTGAAATATTCACAAAATACTCAGTTGTATTTTAACTTTAATAATAAATAATAAAATAAAATAAATATTTAAGGGGGGCACCCATTATTATTATTTATTTTTATTTTTACAAGTTTATAAAATAATCTTAACTTATTAACTATGCCCCGCAAAACCGTTTTCACGGTTTGTCTGTGGGAACGTGACAAACAGTATTATAACTATGCTTTATTATCGCAGACATTTAAATTTTTCCTAATTAAACTCATTTAATAATACTACCAAATTATAGTTTACATGCTCTCACTGAAATATATAACGCTTACAAACTCCTAAGAAAAAACAGCTTCAGCAATTTAGCAAATTTGCCTTTTAATTCCTGACCTCTTATCTTATTGATGGAGAAGGTAAGGTTACATGGTCATGGTCATGTTTTTTTCGGCGTTTTAGCCTTGTGGTACGGAACCCTTCGTGTGCGAGTCCGACTCGCACTTGGCCAGTTTTTTTTTATATATACTTGTATATACTACAATATGTATATTTTAGTGTTAAATTGTAAAATAGTAACATTGTAGGTAATAGAAATATTATGTAAAATAAATATAGGGAATTAGTGTTCATCTTTTTGCTAAGTAAGTCAGACATCTGTATAATAATTATAATATCGGCCTTTCAAACATCTTCTCTTCAAGTGAAATAACGTGTATATGATCACCACGAAATCGCCAAAAAGCAGTGACCAAAACGGACTAACAACTAACCGACTCCCAGTGAGAATGCGGTGCTCCTGATAAAACCATGTCCCATAATGTTGGAGTATCCAAAGTTTCCATACACCTGCACTTCTGAGGACCTAAAACGCCATTGATGCCACGATTGACAAGTCACCTACTGGGGTGGGCCCAGTAGGTGACTTGTCTCATCTAGCATAATCCATATCCATACTATCCATCTTAATATTATAAATTCGAAAGTAACTCTGTCTGTCAGTCTGTCTGTATGTTACCTTCTTTCGGCTTTCGACAAAATTTGGCAGAGAGATAGATTTCATCCTGAGGAAGGACATAGGATAGTTTTTATCGACATACCTTGCGGGCGAAGCCGCAAGCGGAAGCTAGTTAAATATATTTACCTATGCCATGTTCTCGAAAAGAACAAGGAGAACAGACTAATAAGATATCAGACTTTCCCTCGATGTTTTTCTTCACCGTAGGTCAGTAACGTCTTGCATAAACTTGAAAATGCATCATCATCCTCGTAAACCTATTTTGGACTGGCGCTGTATGTTTTATTCTTTCACACATTTTTATCAACCTTTAGCTCATGTTTGTATATAATTTAAAAGAGTGTCCATGGAGTTTCTTGCCCGTTCTTCTCCATATACCTACGCTTTGGAATGGGCAACTAGCTTCATATTTTCTGACTGACCGACTTCTTGACAATTCAAAAGTGCCTAATAAATGCTTTCCGTCTTATTACAAAACGAGATCTAATTTTAGACCTAGCCTAAACCTTCCAGCCAGTTATTCTATTTTGAACTTTATTCCGGCAAACGTAAAGTTCTTAATGCAAAATTGACAACTTAGACTCGGGTTTAACGTCAGTTTTTGTAATAAGAACTTTAGCTTCGTCGGATTATAGTTCGAAATTTAAAAATGGCTGGATGGTTTAAACCTGGGTCTAAAGATAAATCTTGTTATGTAATAAGGCCGTTCGAGTTTAAGTTTGAGTTTGTTCTTGTCATCTCATCTTTGCATCCATTCATTTTTCATCTGGCCTGCATTTTTCTTATAGTCATTCTATTCGTGACTACCTCATTTTTGTCAAAACAACGACGATTAGACAATTTTTTCCATTAACTAAACGTAAAAACTTTTGCGGTACATAAAAGTAACAACTGTATAGCATATTATGGCATTAGGCGTAATTCCAGCTACCGGAATAGCCCATAAACCCACGTAATTACAATTTGGTTTTATCTTATGTAATCTAGTTTTTGTGTAATAGAGGTTACTTGTTTTTCGTCTGTCTGTTGTCTTCCACTATCCTTGGTTTGAAATATGAATCTTTACCTAACGTTAGCTAATATCTCATGAAATGAAATATAGTCCGTATTGTTTAGGTACAGTCAACAAAGGAGATAAGTATACAGGAGCGTCGGATATAGTTGAAGTTTACTAAGAAACCAATGGATGTTCTGGACTGAAATTTAATTTAATAAATGAGCTGTTTGTTTTCTATTAATAAAATAAAATTTTATTCGAGAACATCCATCGGTTTCTTAGTAAACTTCAACTATATCCGACGATCCTGCATATCTCTTTTGTATGTGTTATCTCTTTTGTAGACTGTACATAATGTTCCCACTGCTGGGACACAGGCCTTCTCTCCTGGAGAGACAGTGAGCTAACAATCTAATTCGCAGGCCCAGTGCGAGATGTGATTGAATTTTTGTTTCTAGAATGTACTGGTTTCATCACGATGTTTTCCTTCACCGTTTTGAGAGAAGTGGTGATGAAATGATTTACACAAAGTAAAGCCTCTAAAGCGCCTGCCTGGCGGTGATTTTTCTGGGTATCGGTGCGTGTTTCCAATTGTTCAATTACAACGACAGATTAGTCGTCAGTGTCGTCACCTCATCTTCAATTAAATTATTTTCTTCGCAGATTTTTTTTCTCATTATGAGTCGTCACTATTCCATTAATATTAAAGTCTCTTCGGATTTGTGTTTTGACATAAATCTTCAGTAAAAGTTCAGTCTTCTTAGAAAAACATGTCATGAATTTCGAATACAAAAAGCAGTTAAAATTTTAACGTTTCAGCCGATATACGTCCACTGCTGGACATAGGCCTCCCCCAAATTTGGGAGGATTTGCCATAATTGCCACGCTTGGCAGGCGGGTTGGCGATCGCAGTATGGTATGATGGTGGAATACATAGAGAACGCTGCTGCCCTTCTCCGGTACGATCCTTAGTCGCCTTTTACGACACCCACGGGAAGTAAGGGGTGGTGCTATTCTTTAAGTCCGGCGCCACACAGACAAAATTATTAAATTTTATTAAATTTTTGATTAAATTCTAACATAGCCAATTTTTACTTAAAAAATGAGGTAGCAACACTCCGAAAAAAACAAAAAAAAATCCTGTTTTATAAGACCAAAGACCTAACTTCATAGCATCAAAATCAGTATTCTATTACCACCTCCGAGTACAATCGTAAAATCTATCAAAGTTCGCAGTACATTTAAATTCAGCAAACGTAAAACGCGGTAGTAAAATTGTAGAGCATTTTATTTCAAGTCTACTTAACATTCGTGCGAAAGTTACTAAAATAAAGCTTTAGGTAACTATTATGTATATCGTCATGTCTGTTATCATCATACTCGCAAATGGCTACTGTTCAACGGTCGCCTGACATGAGACCAGACTAAACATTTTAACCTTCTAAGATACCTTATAAAAAACTTATACCACGGGATTATACACATTGATAAAGATCAAGAACGGCAACGGGAAAAGACTGGATAGGACTGGGTAATAAAGAGTTTTATAGGTAACTTGATAAACACACACACAACAACTTTGTACAATATTCTGGACAAATAAATGCATTGTCAAATCAACCAATCAACTCAGCCTATCGCAGTCCACTGCTGGACACAGGCCTCTCCCAGACTGCGCCACAGCAGTCCTCCGCCTTCCGCATCCAGTCTACCCCAGCCACCTTCTTTAGGTCGTCCGTCCATCTAGCTGGGGCGCTTCCCACACTACTATTCTAAACAATTTTATAAATAAGCCTTTAACTGTCTCAATACCTGACAAATGCCATTATTAACATACCACATAATCATAACATCACGCCTGTAATGCCCAAAGGGTTAGGCAGAGCTACACCTAAAATACGACCACTTTTAGTCAGTTATGTTTAAACACCATGTAATAGTGGGCGAGCCTATTAAATATATTAGCCATCAACGGGACACTGATCCAAACCCCGGGCTGCTAGTGAGAAATTCCTGATGGAAAAACCCAATAACCCTTTGCCCGACCCAGGAATCGTACCCAGGACCTCGTGCTCAGCAATAGCGTTTCCAACTACTAGACCTACGAGACAAACGCCATCTTCTAATGTAAAACACAAACGATCATTGACCATCAAGCGCACTCATGTTGGGAATTTCAGGTCAGAAAACCCGAGTTTTCTCACAATGTTATGTTCATAAATGAGATGCATAAGTGGATACTAATCACGTTAACTTTACATGTGAGGTTTACAACACGCAACCAGCTACTTAAAAAAAATCTGGTTCACTAAACATAAGCCAACATGACATGACAGCACCTACAAAAAAATATTCCGTATTGTTTCTTATGTTGTTGTAACTTATGACTACTTATGAGTTAACATTGTCGTTATTCATAAGCACGTCTCAACTTAATCCGTGTAGGTATGCACGTTATTGTCAGAAGAACATTGTCCAATCCCGGACTTTCTCGTAATATGGCAGACTTTCATTTATAAGCCCAGTCACGTCCTACGAGAATTACATAATGTCGTTTATTAGAGGTTCCTTTACCAACTAATGTAAGTACTTCGTAGTTGTAAATTACATTTAAAAGCTTTATTGAGAACGTTAATGAAACTATTAAAAAAAACTAGATACCTAATGCCAGTTCTGATATTATCTTCAGCTAAAGTGTGGGGCACGACGACATCGCAAGCCGTATAGAATTTTTTAAATTTTCCGTCAAATACGATGGTTGTTTCATCAGTAAATGTAAGGATATCAAAAGTAATTTATTCAAATTAGGCTGAGAATCACCACTTATCGAAAGTCAAAATTACATTAAGTCAGTCCCCCAAAACGCCCGCCCTTCACCAGTTCCTAGTGCTGGAGAGAAGAAGTGACGCAAAAGACTCCCCAGAACCTCAGCTGTCTGTTCAGTTACAAAATCTTAATGATTATGATGAATTGCCTAAAATAATACATGAAATTTATTTCACAAACTTCCTGTTTGTGAAATCACACACAGCACGACAGATAACCAAAACAAGAAATTCGCGAATATTTCAATTTCCATCGAGGTTTAGCACTAGCCACATAACTCACAGGGCTGTCACAAGCAAACAGTTCCGAAATTACCTTAGCAACAAATCAAGCCAATTTACCAACCTCGTTGATGTCAAAAACCTCATGTGGGCAGCTCTTAGATACTCGTAAAACATCCTTACGTAATCCTGTTACTAGACCAATCATACAGGATTATCTTTAATAGTACGTAGGTAGGAATTAAGGCTGAAATCATGACCGGTAGCTGTAAACTAACCTTTTCGCTAAACTTGCCCAATCCGGGGTCACGGTCATTGTGACAATGGCAGGAATTCGTTGAGAATTTTGACGGTGGCAACCTTGACATGAGTTCAGTCAGTGACATTCTTGTACGTAGTCTAAATACCTGTCGTGTTTTAGTACTGGTTAGCTTTAGTTGGTCAAATGATGAGCTGTTAAAGGCTGGTTTGACTTATTTGGATGGAGTGGGTTTTCTCTAGGGTACTATTTTGCAAGTGATTTTCTTTTTAATTACCGTCTCGCGGTCTGGGATATTTATATAAAGCTTGTAATGTATGATAGATCAGTGCCAAGTTGTCTCTTAAGTATTTCTAAATCATTGAAATCCATCTTTCTAGGGAAAAACCAAGCCAAATCTGGGACAATTTTTTAGAGTCTTTGGTCTACTGGACCCACTCGAACTTACATCATTGATTGAATCAATCAGTTCCAGATGGCTTTTACCATGGGAAGCAAGTCTTCCGTATATAAATGTCAAAGCATTGCTTATTTTTGCAAGCTCAATTACCAATTCCATTGGTTTGTCAACAATACTATGGACTCCGTCTTGGCGTTGATCGAAAGGTTGCATGTTCAATCAGAAGTGTTGAGAGCCAAAAACACTTCATATTTGTTTAAATTACGTAATATAGGTTTAAATGCTCGAGGTTTGCCAGAGGGCTATGGAACGGAGTATTCTGGGTATCAAACTAACAGACTGGGTTAGGAATACGACCATCACTTCCATCACAAATATAACTGATGTCACTTGGAAAGCTGCCACGCTAAAATGGAACTGGGCTGGACACATCTGACGAACCATAGGAATGGAAATTTTACCCCGTCTGCCGACGTATTCCACAGTGGGCACCCCCTTAAATGGCACCTGAATGAATGTGAAATACGTTCCAATGTGGAATACGTTCGTTTGCTCATATTTCTCAGTCGTCTTCTTGCTTATCTCTCACATCATAAGCAAATTCAATTTTATTCCCAGTAATTAAAAAAACAAATTGGCCAGGATTTACCGTTGTGTACAAGTAATTATTACTTTATTAGATTACTGTTATTATGCCCCAGTAATTTTTCACAAGCGATTGCATATAAATACTTATATGAATCTATTCGTTCATTTGTTAAGCTTTTTCTAGGCTAAATGATTATCTACGTAAAAATCTGTGCGGTGCCATAAAAATGGTCTTAAGTTGAATTAAGTTGCGATTCAGACACTTTTGTTTCTTGTCTTTGTCTAGATTTTAGAATGGATTTTTATATTTTATATTACATCTTTTGTTCATTCTACTCGATCGAACTCGTAAGCACTTGCCTTTCGCAAAATAAAAGGGAAAAAAATTGGTCGAACGTCGGTAAGCTATAAAAATTAGAATCAGATAAAATACAAAGGTTTAAATGACTTACCTAATCATTTTATAGAAAAATAACTATTTTGGTACAAAGGGACGCACAGAAAACAGGTGAATCCATTCTCTTGTTCAAAGTCCTAAGTTGAACACTATGTACAACATAATTCGTAATGGATATCAAACTAATGCGTATAACCCGATAATTGAAGGTTATCTTGTAAATCTGCATAAAAAGTTATATAATTTTAATAGTCCATGTCCGATTCATGAGTTATTAGATATTATTTAATATTGAATTCATTCAGTCTTTTCATAAAGTCTTTACAACCGGAATAAAAAACATCTTCAGTCACTTACTAGTGCCATACTACCAACGTCTTTGTTATACCTTCAGTCCACTGACCTCTATAATACACTTGTATTATAGAGGTCAGTGCTTCAGTCGCTTCTAGTATTGTCTCACTGACAGGTGTCAGGAAAGCATTCTCTTGACGGCTGGACTGTAGGTAGGTCATGTGCCGTAGTAGTAGTAGTAAAAAAAAAAAACAAAAAACTTGACTGCGGTAAAAAATTTAAGCGTAAGCATAACCAGCCTATATTGTTCCCACTGCCGGGACACAGGCCAGGTCTTCGACAGGAAGTGAGCCGTAATCCACCACGCGGTCCCAGTTCGGGTTGCTAGATGTCACAAGTCTTCGATTTTTTGGTGGTGATGTAGGGACAACTCTAATTAAAACTCCTTCCAAACATTCTCTTTAAAAAATAAGTGTCAAAGGTATTTATCATAAATAAATCAAATAGGATTTACCTGTAACAAACAAAACAATCACCAGTCATAATAACTGCCTACTCTAAATACTTAGTCGTTAATTTAACGGTAATGGTAACTCCTTGGAGTGTTATAGCAAAGTTGAAGGTCGCATGCTCTTAGACCGCTTACATTTACAAATTACTATGCACTGTGTCCATTTCTAGGGTCGATATCTATGTAGTAGATACTAGCAGGACGTTTTGTGTGTCTGCCTCAATATACAGGGTGACATACATCAACGCGCAACCTGTTACCATGAATTCAATACATCGTCGTTTCAGCCGACAGACGTCCACTGCTGGACATAGGCCTCCCCCAATTTTGGGAGGGTTTGCCATAATCGCCACGCTTGGCAGGCGGGTTGGCGATCGCAGTATGGTATGGTGGTGAAATACACAGAGAACGCTGCTGCCCATTCTCCGGTACGATCCTTTTACGACACCCACGGGAAGTAAGGGGTGGTGGTATTCTTTAAGTCCGGCACCACACAGACCAATTCAATACATGACTCCCATTTTTTTTGCGGATGGGATATCATCAAATGACCCCTCCCGCTCTGGGTGGAGCGGAAGGGAGTGTCGGACTCTTACTGACTAAAACCAACTCGTGTTCCTTCCTTAGCCTTTTATGTTCCGGGCCAGCGGTAACCCTTTCAGACAATCCCGCTGACACGGCAGGCTTCGGCCCTAACAGGCCCCTTCAAATGATGATGACATCTCTTTGAGGCGTGGAACACGTACGCGCCGTCCGGCACGGGCCTGATCCCGATCGGACGGTGACCCATTACTCTTCATCCGCAGGCCCCACCCGACACCCCCTCCGTTGAAATTTTTCGTCGGTTGTCATAAGAAATCAGCTGTTTTGCTTCAATTTGACCGCGCACTTTTCTATGGGACAGGTGTTTTTTTTCTTCATCCAACCAACCAACGAAAAATTTCTACGCTAGGTGGTCAGAGCCGTCCAAAACTGCGCTAGGTTGACGATATCGTCAAAGCCACGGGGAACACCTGGAGGACAGAACCGGGAAGCATAGCAGGAGAAAGGGGAGGCCTATACCCCAGCAGTGGGTGATTCCGGGCTGATATGATGATAATGATGATGATGATGATAGTGGTGATGATGATGAGGTGGTTTAGAATCGTGTGCTGAATTTATGATTGCAGTTTGCGCTTCGACGTCTCTGCAACCCTGTATTTTTAGCCTCAGCATTAACAGAGGAATGAATCCACAAGCCTCTTACCAAGGATAATGTCATTCTATCAAAGGCACACATTACACTTTGAGCATTAGACACTTGGAAAGCTGCAGTGTTACCAATAATCTCTTGTCCATCTGCCAACCATGGTGATAAGGCAATTTTCTCTCCTTACTAAGTTGTTTCAGTAAACTACAAAGAAGAAAATTGTTTCAAGTAAATAAAATATCGACTGCTGAATACAAAATCAAAGTCAAATCATTTATTTCAAATAGGCACTCTATAGGCACTTGAACGTCAAAATTTACAAAATTTTAATTTACAAATTTACAAAATGGACTAATTCTTGTCGCCCCTTCCAAAAAGTAGTTTTGTGTTGAGAAGAATGGCGAAGAAACACATCTTTTGAAATGTTTACAGTTATAAAATATGAACTTTAGCAAAACGAATTTCGTTAGCGTAGGTAATAAGTTATAATAAGACGTTGATCACGAATTTTTATTCACAGGTAGAATGGGCAAGAACCCCACAGGTACACTTTTAAAATGTGTTACAATATTTTATATACAAAATAATATGAACTTTAGCAAAACCAATTTCTTTAGAGTAATAGTCTTAATAAGACGATGATCACGAATTCCCATACACAGGTAGTCGTAACCTTACCAATAAAAGAACCATTTCATTCCATTAAAATAACAATATGAGCAAAGTTTCTTTCACAAAATAACTTTTTTTTGTGTTTTCCTGTTGCTAAACTTCAAAACAGGCTAGTGCTAACGTCTGCAAGCCAACAGAATTCTAAAGATAGAATTGTTATTCCCAGCCACCATTCGCGATGCTTAATTTTATCAGATTAAAAACCTTCTAACCAGAAATAAATTCCATTTGATACATTCATGGGGCCATGGTGTTTTTATATGCGAAATCCTTAGTACATCACACTAATATTATAAAGGCGAAAGTTTGTGAGTGTGGGGGTGTGTTTATATGTTTGTTACTTCTTCACGCTCAAACGGCTGGACCAATTTTGATTTTAAAATTTTATAAGGAGGTAGCTGACACCCTGGATTAACGAATAGGCAACTTTTTATCCCGATATTCCCACGGGATCGACATTTACGCGGGTGTAACCGCGGGGCGCAGCTAGTTAGTACATAAAAATAACAACACAGTATCTACATAGCTTAAGGAAACAGTGGGTTGTACTACCAAGTTTAAAATTCTCGTCAGCTTTCCGAGCTCCTAAACTAGGTACGCAGACAGCTGTATCTTAGGAGTCGGAGATTTTGCGGTTTCAATTTAAATAATACAACCGCGACTTTTCTGTTTGCTTACAGTGGTTGTTAACACAGCAAATGGAGTGTCAAGTCAAAATAAGCCAAAAATTATTCACCAATCTTTGAAATCCGAGATTTTTTGAGACGCACACGCAATACAAACCTATGAGATACCAATTTTATTCCGAAACGAAACAAAAATGGCGGTCAGCAATAATGTTAATACAAATATCGGCCTGGCACAACATTTCCACAAGTCCAACACATATCGAAAGATCAAGACAATAAAAAAAAAACAGTACTTTATATTCAATTACATGCAGTAGAAACACATAATGTAGAAGCCAGATCTAAGCATGCAGACGATATCGCGAGTAAAAGTTAGTGGCCAGTGCAAAATACTTTAGATCAGGGCATCAGGCGGTGGTTACTGTGAACGTGCGAAGCGTTCACGGTCTCGACTCAGCAGCTTTATGGCTATTTTATTCCAATTATTTTACTAAAGTCACGTCTGGATTGTTTTAATAAATATTTATAGATAGATAAAATAGTAGAAGCCTTTGGATCTTGAAATGAGATTTCTAAGCGTGTGAGTGTGTGTACGGTTCGCGTCAAATAACTTTGCCGCAACAAATCACTGCGCAGTAGGAACAAAACAGCAGCGCGCATGCGCAGCTAGTGAAAAGCCTAAAGTTCATTTCAAATAAACTTGCGACAAAGTTTGTTCACCTCCTTCTACTAATGTATCCCAATATTTCCAAACCATACGAAAAAAATGTATGGGCAGTGTCGGTAACACGATCAAAACATTGACTTACTCCGTGTTTGGTATTATGAAACTCAACCGATGCAATGTTAGCGACAGTTTTGTATGACGAACGATATCTATCGTAAGTTATTTGGACTTTTTGGTACAGGGTGGTTGAATGACATTTATCGCAAGTTTATTTGAAATACACTTTAGCTTCAGAGCGGCAAAGTTATTTGACGCGAACTGTATGTCATGTGTGTAGTTGCTATTTCAATAATTCAAGATGAAAATAGCTTCTATGTTTTTCAGCATTAATTTTTTCTTATATACGGGTTTCGAATTCGATTAGTTACTTTGGTTGTGACGTCTTTAAAAGATTTTACGTAATATTGAAGAGGATATTACAAATGTATAACTACTTATTATATTATTATGTACTTCACATTCTCAAATGCCAATAGAATTGCAAAAGAACAATACATAGAATGCAATGTCAATTATTGTGTGGAAATGGGCAATAAAATAGGAAATTAAACGTATCAGTGGAGTTATGATGTCGATTTACATTTATCAGTATCAAAATAATTTTCTCGTATGGGTAATTTAAGGGGTAATTATTACCCCTTAAAAAGACAAAGATGGCTCTTACGGAAAATAACGCAAGTTATTTAATCAAGCTGTGTATGTAAACCCATAATTACAAACCATTTATTATGTAAACAAGCCTTAGCAATTCGCGTTTATTTACGAAACTTACGTTTTAGGAAAAGCTATTAAGGCAATGACAGCCAAATAAATGTGGCGTCAAATGCTTTAAATGAGTTTTAATGCTAATTAGGTTGTAGTTAATGCATAATTTAGCGCTTTTTAGCAACATAGCAACGCTCTTCTCCTTTGTAATTAGAAAGAGCCATATATATATCAATCACAGCTTGGACCCTTACGAAAGTTAACTGTTAAAATAAAATAAAGTTTAGCTACAATTAGGTAGATTTCTGTTTTTTTAGGTCAGAAAATTACTGCAATTCTACGACATGTATATTATAAGCCAATTTTTAAAATGCATATTTTTTTAATATTCAGTATTATTTCATTTTTAATTTTTTTTTTACTCTTAATCAGAGTACCTGCCATCTTATCTCTTCACCACCCATGGTTGACTAGTAGAGGATGCCTCAGGCAATTAAACCCGCCCTTGTACCTACCTTATTTCTGTCGGAAAAGTTTAGGCAAATTAATATTTGACAACCCTATCTAATTTTCGATAACTCAAAAACAACACTGTAACGCAACAAAAATTACACAAAACGTTTCAAATTCGTGTCGTTGCACTCGAAAATCGTAGTCGAGGTTCAAATTAATTACCATGTTCATCGTTCTGTCACGAGCATGTCAAGGAAATGGCTTGAAATGGCTCAAAATTGCGAAGTTATCACGACATGCCCTAGAGGATCACGATAATAATTCTTTGTTAACTTATATATAAATGCTCGGGTAGACGAGTTGCTTCGGAAGCAGAGCGCAGCATGGTGACAATTATTTAAGTAAGGCAAGTCGTCGTGAACCTCTTTGTCTGTAGGAGGCGTAAATGCGTTGAGCAGCATGGTGACAATTTAAGTAAGGCATGTCGTGAACCTCTTTGTTTGTAGGTTTATAATGATTTATTAACCTACAAAGAGGCGTAAATGCATTATTATATGCATTTTAATCAAACTTGCAGCGATTTCTTTAATAAATTCAAATTCAAAGCATTTATTTCAATTAGACCTTGTACAGGCACTTTTGAATTGTCAAAATTAAATAGTCTGTCAGTTAGTCCGAAAGTTGAAGCTAGTTGCCCATTCCAAAACGTAGATCTCTATGGAGAAGAACGGGCAAGAAACTCCATGGACACTCTTTTAAATCAAGATATTACAAAATCCAGGGTACATTATTCTTGTTGCTTCTATATGTGAGAACAATGTAAAAAAAAGACAAAGAAGAAACAATTCAAAATATAAGATTAAAAATAAGCATTGGCAGTTAAGAATAAACAGTTACAAATACTTAAACCAGAAATCGTGAGTGCAATACTCCCACATTAATTATAATCATATTTAGGTACTTGTTCAAACGTAGGAAATACATCAACATAGTAAGTGACTAATTGTGTCTACGGGTCACGTTCAAATTGATAGATTTAAATTGAATGCTCAAACTCATAAATATAACCTGTATTTTACATTTCTATGAATATAACCAAAGCGTTAATTAAATTCAATTCATCATTTACTGCATCGGGCAATTAATTTCAAGGTATCGAATCAAAGCATATTGTGTGATTTTACTACCGCATTAACTAAAAAAATACGAAAAAATGTGGTTGTAATTATGCTGCTAGTTTATCGAATTAATCGTACATAATTAGTTACATAATCTGAGAAAAAAATATGAATAAGACACTTATCGTCACGCGAGGCATGAAGGGTCATACGAAGGAAGCAAACAATTTAAAAATTTCATTGAATTGAAATAATTTACCGTAGTTTTACTATGGAATTCATTTCAATTATTACAAATTAGGTAAGTTTAATTAAGCATGAGAAATTTAGGGGATCCGTAACAACGGTAACTCCTACCACCTTTTCATATGTTTTATTAGTAATTAGCTGTAATATTATATTCATAGTTTTAATAGGTTTATGCGTATCTTTATATTTAAAATATGTATTCCTCAATTTTCATAATTGCACTTACCACTGTTTGTTTCTGCATCAACCAACGGTTGACTGGTAGAAAATGCCTATGGCATTACGTCGTCCGTCTCTGTGCATTTATGTGCTCGAAGTATTCAATAAATATTTGAACAGCTGAATAAGCCCTCTTATAAACTAGACTATCAACAAGCCACAATACCGAAGCATGCTTCACACTAATGACAACAATGAAGCACTCGTGCACCTCAACACTAGCACCTCACACTTACGGGCGCTTAAACCTTAGACAGAAACCCACATGACAACCGGAGCATTGAGTTCGTGAAATTATCACGCAAACAATGGTGGTCGACTAATATTTACCATGGGTGCTAAACAAGGGCTCTGGTTAAAATGTGGAGCGCTTCGTCACGGATTGATAGATTTAACAGGTGTGTCGTTTTATTGTGAGAATTTTGGAAATACGGGAGCAAACTATCTTTTTTGTGACATTCAACCCGAGAACGACCCATGTGGCTGTTATTATTTAGCCAACGCTAAATAAGCCACACGGATCGAAGGATTGCTGCGGTCGGTCAGTGAGTAAATGACCATCTTTGTATATACCGAGTTCCCTCCGCGACGTTTAGCCGTTGGTGCCGGTTGTCATTCAATCTTTGACAGTCGTTACGGGTCGGCAGTACCCCGAAAGGTTAACAATCAGTCTTGACAAGGGGTATCGTATTATCCAGTAACTGGGTTATGGAAGTCAGAGAGGTAGTCATGTAAAATACTGGTATTCAGCTGCATCAGTTTAGACTGGAAGCCGAACCCAAAGTGTTTTTGTAAAGGATTGGTAGATGGTGCTATAAAGCGTGTTGGGAATGACGTGCTTGCAAACACTAGAGTGCTAAGTTCGTTAGTCAATTATGTGAGTTATTCCGGTCTGATCATCCCCCTCCTCCATCCCCTGCTTGTTCGTCTTCTGTTTTAATCTCTGTCTTAGTGAAGATAGCCTGCTCTTTTGTTTCTATTTCAAAATTCTTATCATAGACATTACCTATTCTCACTATTACATTTAAAAAATAAAGCAATGATTATGGAATCACTTGATAAGATAAAAAGGCTCTATTCAACACAAGCACTTTAACCTCTAGATTTAAAGGCATCCTGTTCAAAAGTTATACTTTCGCAGAGCTAAACCTTGTCGTCTTGGGAAAAGTGTTATTGTTTTTTTTTATATCTGGAATTTCTTAGGAGCAGTTCGGAGTCTGGATTGGTGCCGGTTGATGCCTATAGGCTCGCCGTCTATTACATAAGCATATCAAATATAATGGCGAATTATGGGGGTTTACTATAGGTACACCTCTGCAATACCCTACGGGGGTAACAAGGCGTGATATTAAGTTATGTTCTTTATAACGGTTTCCTATCCATTTGCATAAAATTTGAAGACCTAATATAACTTGGCACACTTTTGTTTCTCCTAATTATATTTTTGCATAATATTATTTACGCATGATAGCTTACGCATAATTTTTTTAAGCATAATTTCTCTAATCATAATAAAGATTAAGCATAACATTCTAAAGCATAAATTTAGCATGCTGCATATTTTACTTCTAACGACGTCAGGGCGACGGAGCCCCGCTGCGCGGGGCTCCTATTTCTGTCTGCAGGGTTTAAAGGAACCTAATCAAACCGAACCTCGGGTGCCCTTCGCTAGCTCTTGCATCTTACGTCGCCTAGTAGCACAACTTATTGATTTTTTACGACAATACTTTAATTTTAAGTCGGTACTTTAGTTTAGTATTATGCGAATTCAAATTATGCCAAACCAAATTAGCCTTCAAGATTATTATGCCATCATAAACTGTATGCCAAAAAAATATGGCAACATATTATTAAGGCAAAACAAATTATACCAAAATAGTGATGCCAAAGTATTTTAGGAAAAAGAACATTATGCGAAAAGAGGGGATCCCCTTTATAACAATACCTGAGGACCAGATTGCAATCTCAATGACTGCACTTTTGAACTTTGACCATGGCTTTGGAACTCGAAGTCACGAACTCACGGTCATGGATCGAGAGTTAGAGAGTTTAGATACCTAATTACATAACGAAAAATATTTCTTACTTAAGTATAATCAGTCAATAATGTTCCCAGGCCTCCTCTCAGTGAGCGGGAGTGGGCCGTAGTCCACCACGCTGGCCCAGTGCGCGTTGGTGGATGTCACATGTCTTCGAATGTTTGGTTCTGGGACATGCCGGTTTCCTCACGATGTTTTCCTTCACCGTTTTGAGAGCAGTGGTGATAAAATAATTTACTCAACGTAAAGTGTTCTATCACATTTCAAACCAATTGACAAATTATTAATTGATTGGTAAAACATTGAGTAGGTGACATGATTTCAATCTAGATCATTTGGAGTCTTATATAAAAGTCTTGCGTACTTAAGTATGAGTGTCACGAATCTTCCAATTCGGTTTTAAGCAACTAAAGTTCTTTGTGCAATGGTAATTTGTAATAGTTGAATGAGTTCATTTCTGAGATGACAAAATGCAGGCAAATAATTGTCTGGTGCTGTAAGAATAAATTGTCGAGATAACTTTGTTAGAAGAAAGAAAGAAAAAGTATTTATTGCGACTACGTACAGGAAGATCACAAACTAAACTAAACACAGTAAAATAAAAATCCAAGTTATATAAAAAAAAGTAACAAAAGGAAAATAAAACAGAAAGTCCTATACGAGGTCAAAAGGCTCCTATCTCTACATGATGCTGCGATATTTAAAAAATTAATGTCGCATTGCTGGTATTCTGATAGGGCCCGCTGTGATGTCACGGGTAGTTACATAAATAAATAACTATGTAAAATCAGGGCAAATAAAAAAAAATTATAAATTAATTTTTCAATCTGCGCCAGACATAACCTCATTACTTGTCGATGCCTTGAGTATTAGAGGCACTCTGTTGTTGGCAACTTTGTTGACATCGATAAACTATGAGCTAAGGAAGCCTATTTCCAGCGTAGAACTTGGGCTTTTCCTAAGTAAAACTCGGATTTTACTTATCCCAACCCCTGCTCGCTAACTGGGGCAAATTATTAATAATTTCAATAATTATTTTAGTTTTCCCCGTTCATTGGCAAATCAAAAAAAAAAATTATAAATATTTTGTTAAATTACTTTGACTGCAATTCTTTAAACTTTTGACCGCCACACGTCACAAAATCAAAAACGTGCTCTCGGCGTCAAAGCCTGTCATGTAGTCGAACCGTGGCGTGCTGGGCACATTTTGGTTTGGCATCTATACATGACTGTGGCGGAAACTTATCAACACCATATCAGAAAGCCTATTTCCGTAATTAAAACGTTCAAAAACTAGGTATTTTTGACAAGTTGAGGTCAAACTGTGAACGTTCTCAAAATTACGAGAAATGCCCCTCAGGTCACCACCTAGATACCTATTAAAAGAATCTCGTATGTGGAATTGTGAAACTCGATGGTTTCTTTTATTTACCCAATAAAAGGCGTTAAACATTTCCAAGAGGCAATTTATATTTTTGGACACAAAATAAACATTGCGACCCACCTGACCATCATAAGGTCATCTTTAGCTACTATAATGTCAGGGTGATACTTTTGTTTTCCAGGTTTCCATAGCTTTATTGATGTGTTTTCAAAAGGAAGGTGCAATACGTACCTAATAAATCCTAAGAAGGAGAATCCTAACACCTTCTATTGACCTTGTTTGTCAAATAGAAAAGGCATAATAGAATTTTAATATATTTTCGTCGTAGTCGTGGTTTAGGGAAGGTCACCTAATAGGTGTTAAGAAAAAGAAGAGCTTACTATGCATTAAATGTTTGTCTACGTTATGTTTACATGATGTTCTTCAAAAAGGTCAGTTGCGTAGTAATCGCAACCGGCGTGTATGACCAGGGGGCCTAAAAAGGCCACTTTGGCAAAATCATAAAAGGATAACATAATGGACAGTTAACCGTTAAGTTAATCGTATCAAATCCCATTGGTGAAGGATTTTTCATTTTTTTTTTTTTGGCTGTGCTAAAATACTTACCAATCAATCCATCCAATTCCAATCCCAATCTTTTTGATTATACCTACGTAGAGCAGCAAAAAAAAAAAAAACTGGCCAAGTGCGAGTCGGACTCGCACACGAAGGGTTCCGTACCACAAGGCAAAAACGCCGAAAAAAACATGTATTTGTATGGGAGCCCCCCTTAAATATTTATTTTATTTTATTATTATTATTTATTATTAAAGTTAAAATACAACTGAGTATTTCGTGAATATTTCAAGTGCCTACCTGTTGCCATTTTTGATATCGAGCAAAAAAGGGCAAAAAAATCGCGTTTGTTGTATGGGAGCCCCCCTTAAATATTTAATTTATTTTGTTTTTAGTATTTGTTGTTATAGCGGCAACAGAAATACATAATTTGTGAAAATTTCAACTGTCTAGCTATCGCGGTTCTTGAGATACAGCCTGGTGACAGATAGACGGACAGACGGACAGACGGACAGACGGACAGACGGACAGACGGACAGACGGACAGACGGACAGACGGACAGACGGCCAGACGGACAGACGGACAGACGGACAGACAGCGAAGTCTTAGTAATAGGGTTCCGTTTTTATACGGAACCCTAAAAAGAAAAACAGGGATTGTCTTCGCCATATTACGATTCATAATGTTATTCTTTTACGATTCTGCCAAAGTGGCCTTTTAAGCCCCCAGAAGTCCAATAATTCCCGTAATTAAAAACGTTCAAATTCTAGTCGCAATCTCATCTCAGCTACAATCAATGTAAAAAACTTGTCAAAAATGTAGGAAAATTAGAGGTATTTTTGACAGATTGAGACTGAGATCAGACTGTAAACGTTCTTAAAATTACGAGAATAGCCTCTCAGATGTATGAACGTAAACGAAGCAAAAGAAGTATCTAAGGATCGTAGCAGATGGCCTTCTGAAGTTTCTGTCTACCTCATATACAGTACATCATTATGCAGTACCTCTATAGAAAGAAGTCGTGAGATATGATTGTAATAACATAACAAAAACTGAATAATATTTGTCATGATAATTTAAAAAAATACTCATAATAATAATATATTAATTTATTCCAGGTAAATAACACCCATATACTTATAAAATCAGCTAAAATTCTAATTAAATAAAATCAATACTAAATCAAATTAAATGGAAACAGAAAAAATAAAATAAAAGAAATCAAAATAAATCAAATTAAAATAAATAATCAAAACAATAAAATGAATATAGAGATTATAAACAATATATATTATTAAGCTATTATTTTTTATATTTTTAATTGTTTATATATATTTTATATCCTAATATTTAAAAATATATAATGAAATAAAGGAAATTATTATAGAAATAAAATTTAATAAACATTTAGGTACAACCAAGGCACCTACTTTTATCTGTTCTATGGTACCTACGTTTAACAGGTGAGGTTAGGTACCCAGTTTTTGCCCGTACCAACCAACAGTGAAGGAAATAGTAACAAGGAAATCCATATACCATTCCATTCTATAACCCGTTCAACGTAAATTGTGACTGACAGGTTTCTATGTGGAAATAACATGTATTTGACAACTTACCTACGACGTATTTATCGGCTACGGTAAGTTATAACTTAGAAGGTACTCGGGTACTTAAACTTTCATAATATGGTAAGTCCGGCTGCAACAATCTTGGATGCAGGACGAAGTTCTGTGGAAAAAGCATCAACAAGAGACTCGAGTGCAAAAGGCATGTATGCCGCTAGAATGACACATTGTTTTTTCTTTAATCAACAATTGTTTACACTGTTACAATTTTAAAATATTTATTTACTTAAAACTAAGTTTCGTGTAACCGTGTGTGCACCGGGTGAGCTACCCATTACTCTCCGTCCGCAGGCCCGCGCCTACGGTGGCCAGGAGTCGTCACCGGCTTCCGACTCCCGGAGCGTCTCCTGCGGCGGCTGAGACTATTTAATCTTAACGTAGAGTCTTAGCTGAGCAGCATCTTGTGTACCTTGTGCTAGTCTTGCACAAGTCACACGAGTTGACACGAGATTCTTACGCTCACACCAAAACGTGTCGCTCCAGATGGCACCAGATCTAATTATGCACGCTCTGCGCTCAATGTCAACGCACGCCTGCAAACCTGTGACTAATTGTCAAACGGCGCGAGCGCAGGGGCCGTCGCGGGCGATGATTGTGGCGCAAAACGGTGATAGTGAGTTGGTTAAATGTGCACCCATGGTGTGATATTAGAAGGTTAAAACCTAGATGACGTTTGATGATTTAGAGCCATGATGATGACGCAAATACAAATCGTAACCTTTCGATAAAAACCTGATGGTCTGTTTATCAGTTTTACTTTTTTGTTCACAGTGAAATGGGTCTGTCTTTTTAACAGACTTCAAAAAGGAGGAGGTGCTCAATTCGACTTCCAAAGAAGACACTACAAAGCGAAATATAACTTTAATTTCGGAACCCAACGACACCGACTTCCGAAATAAAAGTAATTTTTCACTTTGTTGTGTCTTTTTTGGAAGTCGGTTTTTTTTTTTTGTAAAATGTTGTTTAGTTACTACAGATACACAATGATCTTAAATTATAGATTAATGACTGGGACCAAGGCAATTTCATTCGATAGAGTCAAATCCATTGTATCTAACAACAATGTAAATTCAGCTATCTACAGATTGTCACACTACAGCAATAATAAAGCGTCAAGTTTATTGCATACATAGCCTTTTCTTCTACACAACAAGCAACCAACTTTAAGGCGAAAGCGTCAAGATGGCCCGCGATTCAAATATTAAAACCACGTAAAAAAAAATCTTAAATTTTTTGCAATTTGTAGTTAAAATATTAATAATAATATATATATTTTGGCAATCAATTTAAATCACTCCCCGTCCTCCCTCCCGGAGGTCGGGTGCTTTTTGAAGGTTTCCCCAAACAACAAAAAAAAAGGTCAGTGTTAAGTTGAATGTTAATTAAAATGTGATTCCAGACCACAACATATATGGTTTAGTAAATTTGAATTTCGCGGGCTACCTCAGCGCTTCCCCCTTAAACAATGAATTACACGCATAGTAAAAGCTATGCAAGAATCTCTCTCATGCCAGCAATAAAACCGCGAAGCTCATAAACGATAGGAATCAATAGATTACGCATCAGCATTCCACCTTATCGATGAACATGATACTTACATTCTACCAGACCTCTAAACCTTGAAGGGAAAGTAATTATCGACCATCTCGCTCATGTTGATAGTGTTCTTAACCTTGGTATCCTGATAATCTAAGCTATAAGATAAAATGTGTCTTTTACTAAGGGCTGATTTTACCTGTATTCGTGGAATAAAATAGACGTCTTCGATCGACAGTTCTAGTATAATAAAACTGTCAAAAATTCATAATTTATTCTCAGGATAAGACTTACGAGTATTCTTGGTATAAAATAAAATGTAACCTCCTTCTTTGGAACAGATTTCAACTAACGAAATCTGTTCAATACTTGAGGCGTCAAGTAATAACAAACAAATAAATACACTTTCGGATTTGTAAGGAGCTTATGGATTCCTACAATATCTAAAATCACAGAAATAGCAAGATGAGAAAATGCACTTACGCCACTTTCGTCGATACGCAACGCTTGGCAACACTGATGAGATGCGGCGATAATGTTCATTTACTTCCCTCTGCATGTCATGCGTTGATTGTAGAAAGTCGGTACAGACTCATCTAATAGTGATATCACTTCATTTGCAGCTGATGTTATCGTTATTTATGGCTTAATTTATATGGTAATTAGGTATTGTTAGGTTTATATAAGTGACGTAGTTATCTGCCATGGGATGCGTCTTACTCTTTACCAAGTAGTCTAGTTAGTTGTAATAGATTTCGCGGAAGAGGTGTGTATTTCACAGCGCTTGGCTAGCAAAAGCCTTTATCGAACTTCTGACATTTTTCGTCTTTCCAAAAAATCATACGGACTTCCTACTCCTTCGAAATGTTATTGAAATCAAGAATGTCATAGGGTAGGTAGGTAACTACTTTCCATTCAAGTCAATACATACCCAGTCTCCAGCACTCCTGTTCAAAACACAAGCAAACTCTTTTAGGACACCGTTAAAATCGATCCTATTGAAACGGCAAGTACCTCAAGCATCATTAGTTCATTACCTTCACCTTTTTTTTTTTTTTGTAGCTGAGAAATGACATTACGCATCTCCGCTCGTCGGGGGACGAGGCGGAGTATGTGGGACTCCCTGCCAGAGTGGCAGTATACCCACTAAAACTCAGCGGTGTTCCCTCATCGCCTTGATGGGGGGGTCATGGGAATCCGGCTCAGCCTTTGCGTCCACAACCCCCCCGGCTCATTACCTTCACCTAATGTAACTATCACAACCCAAAAATAGATATTATTGTAATGATTACGTATGGGCAAATGACCTGCAATTATTTGCCTACACAAAATAGTTATCATTAAACTGATTTTAAACAGGTTTGACCGTAACGGATTGACTCGGCGTTAAAAATGGATAGAGGCAAATTTTTAATGTCCTTTCATGTAGGTATGAGCTACATGAAAGGACATTATGTATGAGGGGAGGCCTTCGTACAACTCTGTGGATAGGCTTCTAGTTGTTGCCTGGGCTGGTAATAACTAGAAATCTATCCACAAAGTTGTTCCTATGTAAATTAATAATCCTTGCCTATTCTTTTCCATAAAAAACGGAGGAATGTTCGACTAAGTTCTGATATAAGTATCCAAAGTGGTGGTTATAAACTATCCTTTTATTCCTTTATGGCTCATCTATTCACTTATTTATAGAAATGGAAAAGATAGATTGATTTATTAGGCATTGATAAACGCCAAGTTTGAATAATATCACAGTCATAATCAGCCTGCTGCGAGGGAGTCGGTGAGAGGGGCCATAATCCACCATGTGGTCCAAGTGCGGGTTGGTAGATGTCACATGTCTTCGAATTTGCAGTGACGACAGATTGTCAAGTCAATGTGAACGGGTAGCACGACAGTCGTAAATCGATAAAAAAACGTCACGACATATCGTGACAACAAATCATGTGTCCTTATTTCGTCACACACACGTATCACACATACTTACACACGTTCATACCACTACTGATCTTCAAAATAACGTAGAGGCGACTAATGTGCAAACGACAAGGCGAATGCTGTGAACAGTAAAAATGTCGTCACGATCCAATGGGAACAGCTAGATACGAATGTCGTTCAACGATAAAATATTTCAACGACACAGTGACGATAAACAGTCGATTTATTGGGAACAGCTAGAGACGACAGTCGTCCAACGATAAATTAATCGTGACGACATAGACGACGACGACGCAGCCATAGCCGTCATAGCCATGGTTATACTCATCTTCAAAACAATCTCGCATTGCTAAAGAAAACCAAACCAAATTGACACCACACTTAACCCTATAAAAACCGTGAAGTAACCAACGATTACATAAAAACGACGCGTGTTTGCAATAAACATCTGAATCTATTTAAGAGAAATTTCTTTTTTTTTTCGCGAAACGAACGCGGTTGACCGCCTCGGAAACTATCAAGTTTTTATGATGGAGTTACTGAACCAGTAAGTAAGTAACTATTGCACAACACTATTTGCTATGATTATTGCTTGTCAGTTATTATTAAGAAGTGCCTTGTTGTTGTGTTTCGCAGCTTTGAGGAACCGGCTTTGAGCACGAAGTTACCCAACAAAGCTTGCAGAGAGTCGTCGTCGAGTTGTAAAAACTGTTTTAGGATTTGATTTGGGGTTGGTACGTTTACCATGACTGACTCCTTGCCTACACACTACTTGAACCAAACTGCTCAGTTGTAAAGGCAATTAAGTAGATTTTCCAATGTCCGAAATTTGAATATATTTCACCTAGATCCTACCTCGGTCCTATGCACCCTGCAATCAGAATCCTATTTGTTTCAACCAGGTAAACAAAGATTTGGATTTAGATGTTTATGGGGCAATATTGAAACCTGGCAATTTTTATACGGCTTTTAGCTGTTTTGTCTAAGTAAATTATAAATTAAATAAATATCATAAATTACTTTCCAAGCCTAAAACAAATCAACCTTCCATTCATCCATCCCTTTCTCCACAATACCGAAGTATAAAACATTGATTTACAAAACAACTTACTTAAAGGGCGAGCAAGTTCCTAGCTAGCGGACACCAGATATCGACTTAGGTTCAATGTCCTGAAGCACTGACACCCACACAATGCCATTGCCTTTACTATAATGGAAACTTATTACATCTTGTATGTAAATGCAGTTTGGAAGAGTCTATAAGGATATTTTGATCGAAGTGTGGGTGAAAAGCGAGTTTTGTTGATGCGTTATTTTTGTAAAGACGTGTTCTGGAATTCAATGGATGCATGTCCTGGTTGCGCCATCTTGTATGTTTGTGAGACAGGCTGTTACCTTATTCAAATATACCTAATCTTGATTGATTTCATCAAAATGTAATGCTATTGATTTTACCTGATTCTTATCCACCAGACCATAATGGCCATCATAATGAAAAAAGAAAAAAAAAATTTAGCACAGACTAAAAAACACACAGTACATAAGATCAGAGACATACACCAGATAAAAAAAAGGTAAATTCCGATGCAAGAAATTAACAGAATAATGAAGAAAAGCATCGCAAAAAAAAAACACGTTCTGTGTGCTTTTCAAGTTGTTGTTTTGCCATTTTTTTTGTTTTAATTTATTATCTCTTGTATTTTTAACTTTTGTACAAATTATTTGCATGCCTGCAAAAGTTAGTTCAACCGACACGATTTTCTTTACACCCAAGTCACGTCGCGAAATTAGTACCCTAAAATTATGTCGTTACTGGTCGTTACTGAATGCCATTCAAACGTAGATAAGCAAATACAATACTGACCCAAAACTGGATCGTGCTAGGTCAAGTTCACCCATTACTTGTCAAGCTATTGTTTCACGACACTAAAGTTTCACAATCTCATTTGAAGCCAGGTCAGTGGATTCTCTGCACAGAACAGTGTGTGAGGCAAGACATGGAGATTGTTTAAGGGCAAAATAGTATATTGTACCTACGAACTTTTATGGCGAAGAATTTAATAATTGTATGGTGCAAATGAGAGATGCGCAATAGCCACATAACTTTCCTGATATCAGTGAACAACAGTTTATTCTGTTCTACTATACATTTCTGTCAATAATATCCAACAAATGAAAGTAATTATATAGGTGATGTTAAATCAAAAGGAAAACCACTTAGGTCAAGCAGTGGCGAAGAGTCTATCCACACATTTTAGGATCCTCTTATTTCTACTTTAACCATTGGTTCCTATGCAAATATTAATATTTACCCAGGTCAATGAAAGCAACCACCAGACCTTATACATAATATCTGATAGTTCGGTGTCCCGTACTCAGCAGTGCATTGTCTGCATCACAGCGGAATGCTGAGCGTCGCATTTTCTTGCTCATTCTCTCCAGATTACGACATTTTTGACCGACTTCCTTAATGGAAAAATTCACCTATGGTTCCTGGAAAGATTTACCCAGGTCAATGAAAGCCACCACCACCACCCTTGTGCATATCTCACAGTTCAGTGTCCGTGCTCAGCAGAGCATTGTCTGCATCACAGCGGAATGCTGAGCGTCGTGTTTTCTTGCTCATCCTCGCAGATTGCCGACACGCGCCGCGGAACAACGGAATACTTGCAACTACAAGCGCACACGCAAACCTGCCATAGAGCAAAAATATGTGCAGAATGTAAACTTATGTCGACACTTTATTAAGCTACTAGCTGCTGCCCGCGACGTCGTCTGCGTGAAGGCTCTACAGCACCAAAAATACCTAAGATGCCAGTGTCGCTATGGCATTATAAGTAAACATCTTTTAAAATAGCATTAACATATTTTTTTTTTGCAAGCGAAGCAAGTGAAGAGACCATATTCAGCCTAATATTCCCACTGCTGGGGCCTCCTCTCGGTGAGAGGGAGTGGGCCGTAATCTACCACGCGGGCCCAGTGCGGATTGGCAGATGTCACATGTCTTAGAATTTTTGGTTCTAGGACATGCCGGTTTCCTCACGATGTTTTCCTTCACCGTTTTGAGAGCAGTGGTGTTGAAATAATTTACACAAAGTAAAGCTCCTGTCTGGGTTCGAACCTACGACCTACAACTCGTAAGTCGCGGCCGTTACCACTTGGCCACCACTGCTCTGCACTGCAAGTAAAGAGAGTTATATGGGAATCCTGCTGAGTTCAGTCATAAGATGTAACTGAAGGAAATAGAGAAAATAATGCAGGAATACATTCCAGGACACAAACGAGTAAAAATACGTACAAAGGTATCATACTTTACAACACTTCCCTATAAACTACGTTGGTAGATATGCTGCCAGGAGCCAAAATGTAAAGAGAGTCAGGACTGGTGACGCAGGAGCAAGCGACGTACAGTTGCCCGTGTGAGAAGCAACTCGCCCTGAGGTCGACATCCGCTGCCCTCAGTGTCTGCCCCTGCGACTTATTGATGGTCATCGCGAAGCAAACACTCACGGGGTTACGCGCTTGAACTGGAACGGGAAGTTATGAGATATGAGGGAAATGCGTGGTATAAATACTTCCTCGCCGACGCCACAACCCGTAAGAATTTCCGCCTCAATGGTGTGTCTGTGGAGCGAGATGACTTTAAGGCGGGTCCCGATACACAACTTCTGAGGAAATAGGTTCCTAAGAAGCATAATCGGGACGCCGACCTTCAGCTTGATGGTATGCGCTGGAAGTCCACTTGCTGACATGGAGTTCAGAAATTCCACGGGATAATGTGTGGCGTCATCTTTCTTGACAACAGCACACATCTTGCTTGTGTTTATCGAGGTGTAGATCACTTCGTTCCCCTCAATTTCCGAGAGAATGCATTCGTTAATTGCTGCAGCCTGATCATTTTTGAGCGTCAAAATGGCCCACTCACACACCCAAGAATTCTGCTGGTGTGGTATACGATTGTTGTTCCCGTACACACAGTGAATGAGTTCTTGTAAGCTGGATACCACTCTACCGAGAGTCTCTGGAAGCACCACCTGTCCATCTCTCCCTTCTGGTAGAGTGCCTTCGCCAAGACTTAGAAGGACATCGAAGAATTCTTGAGCACGTGCATTGCCGCCGAGTCGAGCTCTCATATTAATGGTCAAGCGCAGCGTACGAACTCGTGACTACAACGGAGATCGTTTCAACGAAGCATTCACCTCGTCAGCCCTCGATGCCCGCGTCACCACAGGAAGCGTTTGCTTGAAATCGCCACTGAACAGAACTGTGACACCACCCATCAAATGTCGTTCCTGCGGATGTCCTGCAAGGTTCTGTCCACGGCCTCAACTGCCTTCCTATTGGCCATCGTACACTCATCCCATACGATCAGAGAGCGATCCTTGAGCACGTGTCCCTTATCGCTGTTACGTGACACACCACAAACAGGCGTTTCGGCACTCTCTAAATCGATGGGAATTTTAAACATGCATGTGCTGTCTTGCCACCCGGAAGCAGTGTGGCAGCGCTTCCCGACGACGCTACAGCAATAGGAATTTTGCCTTGCCTCCTGACCTCTGCAAGTATGCCAGTGGTAACAAATGTTTTTCCTGTTCCACCAGGAGCATCTAAGAAAAACATTTTACCCTGGTTTTGCCCAACGCTTTCAAGGACGGTGTCATAAATTTGTTTTTGCTCTGAAGAGAACAAAGCGACGTGGTCATTTCGCCCGGATCGTAATTTGTCTCAGCGTTATACTCCCGATTTCCACGGTCTTGATGCGGTGATGATTGGGGAGCTGGTAACCCATATTCGATCAGTGGATTGCCGCCGATAGAAATGGCCACATCTTGAAGTGAACTGAGACAGGTGTTCAGCACGCGTTCATCAGTTACTTCGACTTCGTCTCCAGTAGCACGCCTCAAAGCTCGTAGAAAATCTTCAGACAGATGATGGCGATACTTCTCTCACAAAGCTACCGGGTTCGCGACTCCACAATACACCAAGATGACGGCAAACAGATGATGCATGCGGCTGGGACTGTCACTGACGCTCGCCTCCGTGAGGGTGTCATCCCAATTTTGGTCACCGCACCGTCGAGAAGGTGACGTGCTATAATGCTATTTTAAAAGTTGTTTACTTATAAAGCTATAGCGACAGTGGTGTTGTAGAGCCTTCACGCAGACGACGTCGCGGGCAGCAGCTAGTTAGGTATACGACATGAAAATATATTAATTACCAAGCAATAATCACACAGATAAATACCGAACAAAAGTATTAACAGTCAATGTTTATTTTGTACTAACAAAATGAAATTGATGAAGAAATGATCATCATCAATGAACATAACATTTTTGTTTTTTTTTTTAATTGTCTGCCTCAACTCTCAAGATTTTAAGGGTTTTGTTGGAACTTAAATTTGTCAAAACGAACTATACGATACAACTTTTATGAAGAAAATGCACATCACCATCTATGAATTTTAAGAATAACTAACTACTAACCTCGCCAACATGATCAAATTTAAATTATTAATTTCCAAAAAGGGTTAACATGTAGCTTGATTTGATTTTTATGAAATCTCATAGATGGCGCTGTTTCAAAATTGTCTTTATACTACTATTAACATTCATTAAACTATGTTTCTCTGTCCAAGTTACTTAAGTGGCGTAGTTTTTATAGTGTAAAGCTAGATAATAGCATGGCTTACTCAAAAACAACATTTAAATAAGCGTCGTTAGATTACACGCTGTCACAGAATGCGTAAGAAAAATAAAGATTCACAGCTTCTCCCCCGTAGGTGATAGCGTGATAATATGTAGCCTATATGTTGACCCGACCTCTTAGTAATATTCATGCAAAATTTGAAGTAAATCCATGCAGTACTTTTTGAGTTTATCCCGGACATACATACAGACAAACAGACAAACAGACAAACAGACAAAAATTCTAAAAACTATATTTTTGGCTTCGGTATCGATTGTAGATCACGCCCCAAGTATTCTTTAAAAAAAATATTCAATGTACAGTTTTGACTTTCCTACGATTTTATTATATGTATAGATTGCAATGCAAGGTCTTGAAGTTTAAAAGAAAAAAGCTCTCGTTTTAGGAATTGTATTCAGGGAATTCTTTGTTCAATTTAATGTTACACTGCTGAAAACCAAAGGCTACGAGGATCTTTTGGCGCTCGAATGACGTTGTTGTCAGGGGGGCGTTGTTGAGTTCATAAACATTTGTGCAGTTGTTTTGTGAATTATATTGAAAAATCAAGATCGCGGCGGTAGATTCGATGTTGATCATGTGCCTAAAGATATACCAATATTTGTTTCGGGAACGCCAAGTAATTTTTTCCGGAATTATTCAAATTACAATCTTGCCGCGCAAATTCTTTTTGACTAACGGACTGTTCGAATTCGATACTGCTGGGTAATTGCTTAACACACTAACACCAGCAATGGCTTTCATTTTGACAGTTCAACAACATTCATTGCGTTATTTACGTTGTTGAGCAGACAAATCTTTCGAACATATGAAGCAATGGATTATCAATATCCTTTAAAATCATACAGTTTCTGATTGATCGTATGTTACGCAATAAGGGGCAGTAATTCTAGAACAACCCATTGAGTGGACCCGAAGGTACTAAAGGAACTAAAGTTTATTTTCATTTGTTTCATTCGGGTTAGCCTTCTGTTTATATTACTCTGTGATGGTTGTGACATTTTATCGGGGAAATGGATTTGCGGTTGTTAATTATAGGGATAAATTGCGACATTTTTCCGGTAAACAAGAAAGTGCGAAAGTGGATAAGAACCAGTGGAGTATAAACATAATTGAAAAGCAAGATGATTGAATTTTGTGCAAGAAAGGAGATGGATATTACCTACGTGGATTGTTTTTAGTGTTAATCAAATCAGTTAACTGAATTTTAGAAGGTCAGTATTTTAATTCTATCCTTTAACTTTGTTGTACGAAACTAACCTTTGTCCGCCCCTTTCTAGGACGGGTCATGAGTTCATGACCGATGAAGTAAGAGAGAGTATCTATGTATAACTTTGTATACGGATGATGAATTTCAATACAACGCCAAACGGGATGTTTAGTTCCAAACTTTATTACAAGGAAAAGGGTTTACAGCCTGCCTATTGGGCATTAAATTGCCTTCATTTCCGCGTCTTTAGGACTGTTAAGCGAAGGATGACATCTTGAAACCTATAATAACCAATGACCAGGCACAGCTTTTTAAAATCGACGGCATCTCTACCAGGAAACCCGAACGACGCCAGTTGCAAATATTTAGAATTATGTGGCAGAATATTCTCTCTTAACCAACTCAATACCTACCCACCAAGCGAGCATCTTCCCGCAGGGTCTAATCTTCCGTGGTTCACTTGTAAGTCCCTGAATCGCCTCCGAACTCTAGAGGGAAGATGTAAAGTAAAGTGGGGTTACCAAGGTGACCACAGAGATCGCTTAGGCTGCATTTTGTGCTGCTGTCACCGTTGACGCCGTGGAAGTGGCGAAGTTTTGGGCCAACATAATTCATTATGACCAGAAGGCAGTAATTGTGATCAAATCTACTTCTGGAGGAGAATTCTTTGTTCTGCATTTTCAGACTAATATTTTTATTATAATTATTCATTATCAGTAAGTAGTCAACAACAATTCTGCTCTATTAGCATTCAAAAATCAAATTAGGCTTCTTTTCAGACCACACATTACAATACAATTAGACAGCTTGAACTTTTCAAATCAAATTCAAAATGGCGACGACCTACAGACATTGAGACACACAGACACACCTATTATGCATAACAATGAAAATTATTAATAGTTCAATAATACTGGTACAAAAATATTGGTGTCGTAATTCAGATCAAGTCGTGACTGGTTCATATTTTTATGGTATGTGATCAAGGATCTATGAAGGTTAGTTGTAGTGTCTTCTTTGTGCTGTACCCTAGAAAGCCAAAAACTTCTTCGGGTGCTCGCATAAAGAAGCAGAGGGTAGGTCGTTACTGATCGTTGCAGATAAAATAGTCCCATACGCCCATATGCTCGTACGAAAATTGAATTTGATCTTGTTTTGTAGGGTCAAATACAGTCGGATGGGCCCGTATCTTCGTTGTCGGACTTATAGAGAGTAGACCCTTTGTACTGGGAGTCGGGGCCCGAAAACCAGCTTCTTTATACAAGTAGACTGCCCCGTTGGTCTCGTGGTACTGGGTTCGATTCCCGGGTCGGACAAAATGTTATTGGGTTTTCCTTTAGGAATTTCATAATAACAGTCCGGAGTTTGGAAGTAGGCGGTTTAATAACCCCGTGCCTCGGAAAGCACGTAAAGCCGTTGGTCATGCGCCTGAACTCTGTGACGTGTCGGATTGCCGTCCCATCGGACTATGAGAGTAAAGGAACAGAGAGTGCACCTGTGTTTGCGCACACACTGTGTTTGTGCACTATAATATCTCCTGCGTACCTGGCTAATCTCCATTGAGATTGGTCACCGTGACCGAAAACGGTCGGTGAGGCTATTATTATACAAGTACCCTTCCCAGGGAGCTGATTTATCCCCTTCTCATACGAAGCTTGAATAGTAGTAAAAGCTTGCGCATTAGGGGGTTGTCTTTTAAATGTTGACTGTCGACTTTTTCGATACGCGTTGTGTGTTTTCCCGTGAATGTCATACAAAATCTACTTAAATGCAGTCATGCTCACTATTAGCTTTTAATATTTCAATTAATTACGGCATTATTTAGCGTTCATATATACTTACAAAGCTCGTTTCAACAACAGAAAAAGCAAATTTCTGTTTTTTGCTCGTGATTTTATGTATATCTATTTTGTTTTATTTTTCTTATTACCCGAGTTAATTACCTTTTCGTATGCACATGTGTCTGTGACAAATAAACATATAAGTACATATCTTTCTTATACACCTCTTATATCTTTCTTTCACATGTTTAATGGCCTACGTTGCGTCTTTATCTAATGTTCTATTTCCTATCAACACTAACATCTAGGTTCTATAGTCCATTATTCGCCTCCATATTCACGCTACGGCGAAAGATCATAAGGAAATACGGCCACGGTTGCCAAACTGTGTATTGTTTATACATTTTATTACCTTTTTACATAACCTCAAAGGAAGACACACAATCAATTTATAATTTATCTTCATACGCCATTATTTCACAAACGTCAGTTTACAATCAAAATTGCTTTCATATAGCAATCGTGCTTGAAATAATTATAGATTATGTATATGCAATTTATTTGTAACAAACTGAGGTGCGGAACAGTGTTCGAGTTAATTGAAGATAATAAAACATTAACGGGGTAGGTAGGTTTAAGTTTCGAGGCTAATTAGGGATGTCGCGAATCTATTGATTTGCCAGAATAAGCCTTGGTTTCTGGAAGCTCATTCAAACGAATTTGTTTTCAAATAAATACTATGGGCCGTTAATAAATATATCCGTAAGAAAATCAGATCAGATCTCTCTCTTGATCTCTCTTGATTTTGATCAGCTTTTCAGAAACCAGGGCAGGCTGTATTTGTGGTTTCGGTTTTTTCATTGGCAACCCTACGTGTCCCCTAACAGTTCGGACGGTATTTTAACCAGTTAACCAGAAAACAATTGATGCCCGTTTTCACATCACACTAATATTATGAAGGCGAAAGTATGTGAGTGTGTATGTGTTTATATGTTTGTTACTTCTTCACGCTCAAACGGCTGAACCATTTTGATTAAAAAAAAATTATGGAAGTAGCTGACTCCCTGGATTAACATATAGGCTACTTTTTATCCCGATATTCCCACGGGATGGACACTTATGCGGGTGTAACAGCGGGGCGCAGCTAGTAAAATATGGGTGGTATTTAACACTTTAACTGTAAATCCCCTTTTTTCAATCAAAATATTCGAAATTACCACCAAAGATACTGAATTGCACACTAAATTTGCTCGTCAAATAAATCAATTATACTATACTGTTAGATCTTTAAAGCTTAACTGTTTTACTGAATGACTATCTGTTAACTACAAGTAAATCATAGTGGCTGAGAAAAAAAATCTCAAAGCTTTTTTCTTATCTACAAAAATATGTGGTTGGGCGTAGTCGACGGAGCCCCGCTTCGCGGGGCTCCTATTTCTGTCTACAGGGTTTAAAGGAACCTAACACGAAGGGGATGATGGGGGCTCGAGTGAGCGAGCAAGGCGAGCGAACGAGCCCCCTTTGAACCTAACCTGTCCGAGTCGGGATGCCCCAAGTCCCGAGCTAGCTTCGCTCGCTCTTGCATCCTAAGTTGTCATTACAAATGTGTTACTTTTGTATATTACGTTGGTTTGGGGTGTAGTGTAGCTAATTTGTAGTACAGTCATTTATTTGATATGCAGTAGGTTATTAGTGGAGAAATTTTATTTGCTTAAATTTCTAAATAGAGGTGCAGTTAAAAATTCCCCGTAAAATATAATGTCCAAAAATTATTGCACCTTGGATTTTCAACTCTTTGCGCTGCGCCAACTGTTGAAAATGTAACAGTGCGCTTTTGATTAGGCATTACATTTAGGTATTGCCCAGTGTTTGTGAAAATGGGCATTAGTCGAAGATTATTATAACGCTAGTCTTAAAATTTACCAAATTGTCTCGTTGTGTATCTGTGGAGAGTGTGGTTGATGTCACATTTGTATCATTTCTGTATCCTACCTTTTTTGTAATTCTTAATGTGTACCTAATTGTTTGTTTTAATAAAATAAAAAAATAAATAAAGATTAGGTTACGTGTATGTTAATGACTCGGTGTAACTTCGGATATTGTTGCTACCTACGTATTTAGATAGACGAGTGGCAGACAGCATTTAATGAAGTTTTTTATTCAAGCATACCTTTACATAAAAACTTGAAGTAAAAACGTACGGTAACCTTTTGTTTAATAGAGCTTGTCAGTGAATAAGTAACCGTTTATTTCGTGGTCCTAATTTCACACTCAATTAATGATTAATTGAGTAGTGAATTAGGGTTGGCTGCCCGACATTTCTCTTTTATTACATGACTTTCAGGAATTTTTAAATATTATAAGAGAGAAAGTTGCGATATGGAGTTGGGTGTATAAAAATAGTATTAGGTAGGTACTACATTTTCATATAATTATAATTTGTTTGAAAAGTGTCTAGAATCTATATTTGCACTCCACACCAACGGGCTGCCCTTGCAAGAATTGAAGTACGAAAAGTTTATGATGCAAAATCCGTAAGCCTTTTTGAAGTTAACTATGAAATATACCATAGAAAATCCAGTCTAATCGAAAAGACAATCTTAACACACGTTTGCAACATTTGTTTGAACATGGCAAAGTAAATAGAATAAAGCTATTATTTACTAGGTACTGGGCTATTTGAAGTTATTTTAATTGCAACAGTACCATCGGCAATTAAAGTTGAATGGAAATCATGTCTGTAGTATGTGTTGTAAGACTTGTAACTTGTCAGTACCTACTGAGGTTTCTACATACGGCGAAGTAAGACCAATGACTGAAATAAGTAATTCGAGCTTCGCTACGCTTAATTTCTAATTTAGAACCATTTCCACCTCTGTGATAGATACTTTCTGTTGAATAATGACTTTTAGCAACTTATAATAGATACGTTGGTTTAAAGATTCTAGTGGAGTATCGGCATATACCTAAATATTAGCGATCAGTAATTTTCATAGCCTTGTTTAGGATAAGTAGTTAATTCAACGTCTCGCGTTTTGGACGCGTTTGGACGCGTTTTCGTACGAATTTTATTAGTGCGAACTCGCACTACTCCGACCTACCGAGTAAGTATTAAGGGAGCGCGCAAACTGAGTGTGAGTTATTCGTACGTATACGTACGTGTAGTTCCAACGTCCGAAAACAATCCGAACTTATTGGGATTTTAAAACACTTTCTTGCGTTGGAAATTAAACATGATAGTAGAAAAATTTATTAACTTGGTTTACAGATTATTCATCGCGCTACAAAGAGGACTTCACGAATACGATATCACCGAAACACTACTTATTTGATGGAGAAAAGCGTATTCAGTGTTCGCACTCAATTTGTACGACCACGATCATACGTTTACGTACGATACAAATTCGCGACCGAAGTGCGCGCGGCCTAACAAATTTAGACAAGGCCCCAGGAGCAACGCAAGTGGAATTACAAGAAAAATTGTTACAAAATCTTTAAAAAACTGATTGTTAAATGTATTGGTTATAAAATCAATGCTGGGACCTTATTATGATATATGGCTGAAGCCAAGCATGTTTTTATGCCAGTATTATTATTATTTCCCATTATCGCCAGTCACAAAGTTTATTTTCATACCCCACCCAAAGGGTACCTATAGGCTATCATTACAAAAGAGTTACACCTACTCGAAAACTGAATCCTTACGTAATAGAGAGTAATGTAAGACGTCGTTAACACAAACAATGGTTTGAAATTCGCAATAAACAGATTATTTGATTATTTAACAAAGAAAGACGGGATCTGTATTGTCTGTTGAGGCAATTTTCTACTCATCGTTAACGCTTGCTTAAATTTTTAAGTTTATTAGTGAACGCATTCACGGCATTCATATAGGATAATGAACAAGTATTTAAACATTTACATAAACAAGGTGCCCCAATGATGCCATCTTGATCCTGGTCTTGCAAACCATAAGTTTTACTTATTTAAATATGGGAAATTCGTTCTTTAACGTTAATATAACATCACGCCTATAATCCTCAAAGTGTTAGGCAGAGCTGCTCACATTGCGACAGCTCCCATGTTATTGCATGGCGAGCCTATTGCCAACAACCTGGTACAAATCCAGAATCAGGGCTGCTACTGAGAAATTTCTCTTGGCAAACCCCAATACCTAACACCACCCGACCTGGAAATCAAACCCAAGACGTCATGTTCAGCAGTAGCGCTTGCGACTACTAAACCAACGAGGCAGTCTGTAACTATACAGGGTCATAGTACTCATCATTACGACCAACTTTTACTATGGGACCAAACCTGAAATCGCGAAAAAAAAATCTGCTGTTTTCTACATTTATGTTCGTATAACTCGTCAAAATGTAGGGAACAGCTGATTTTGTTTTCGCGATTTCAGGTTTGGTCCCATAGTAAAAGTTGTTCATAATGATGAGAACAATGACCTCTTAAGAGGTTGTTAATGTTTTACCAATAACCCTGCCTAAGGGTCTAACCGGAGAATGGGCAGCAGCGTTCTCTATGCATTCCACCACCAAGCGTGACGATTATGGCAAACCCTCCCCCTTTTGGGAGAGGCCTATGTCCAGAAGTGGACGTCTTTAGGCTGAAATGATGATGATGATGAATAACCCTGTATATGCTGTAAATCTCATTTCTAATTTTATGATTGTTCGATATTATTTTATTTTCAGCTAACACACGAGATTTCTTAAATTTCCTAAATTTCCTAGTGCGAGGTAGTTACAATAACTATACTACTACTATCCACTTCTCTTCTTGTTCTTCTCTTCTTTAAACTTTTCACTCTTCTATTATTTTTACTTTTAGACCACTTTTACAGTTTTATAATATTTTTCTAATCGAGCTATTTTCACTTTCATTCTCCGCTCCTCTAACAGTACAACCACACCTCAAAGTAGTATCACATTTTTAATTATCGTGTAGTTAATTACACATTACAATTGATATGTTCAAAATGCGGCTAATAAGACCTCGGCTGTAAGGTCAAAGGTACTAAGAATATGGTCGTTATGTTACACTTTTGTTTGTTATGATGCGTTCGTTGTATATAGGTACTGAATGATATTCTAGTGAGACAAAGGGGAAGGTCGTGAAATAGTTCTTTGTCGGCGAATTAAATGTCAGTTTTGGATTTTAGACATTTCGAAACAGCGGTGCTATTCTGTAAAAATCTCACCGTGAAAACTTAGATGAAGTGAGCGCGGATTGAGCTGTCAATAGTGATATTTCCTAGCAAAAACAAACTCACTAAGACTTCCTAAGTTCTCACGGTGAGATTTTTACAGACTCGACCGGCTGTTTAATGGCCACTTACTTTAATTAAATTAAAACATGAATCCTTCGGTTTATGTTTTAGTTTCAATAAAGATATATCAACAAAGATATATCATTCAAAGTTGATGATTGAGTCAAGTGATCAACTTATCTCGGAAACGTGACCGTTTACGGGGTTTGGTCTTAATACCCTGTGTATTAAGACCAAACCCCGTAAAGGGTTTATTGGTAAAACATTAACAACCTTTTAAGAGGTCATTGTACTCGTCATTATGAACAACTTTTACTATGGGACCAAACCTGAAATTGCGAAAAAAAAATCTGCTGTTCCCTACATTTTGACGAATCATACGAACATAAATGTAGGGAACAGCTGATTTTTTTTCCCCAATAACCCTGTATTTTCTGTGTGCATTAATGTCAGCTATCAATTAACATAGGTCCCATGCGTGGCCGCCATTTTGAAAATGGCGTGACAATAGGTAGGTATGCCACGGATCTTCAAAGCCCTTTGTAAACTGTAACTTGTAAATTGTAATTGTACAATTCTCTGATCAAGGGCCCAGAGCATATTTACTCAATAAAATTTGAAAATCGACGTTTTTATCATCCCTACTTTTAATGATTTATTCCGATCGGATCCCCTGATCTGATTCCCTGCTGGTTATTATTATGTTTTAATTTCTGTCTGATCCACTATATACTTTGTCATTCCGGTCTGATCCCCTTACTCTTCTTACTTTATTCCGGTCGGATACCCTAGTTATCTATTAACAGGCTAGCCGTCCCCCAAACTATTTCTAATTTACTTTCTGCTCTTTCAGACGAAAAATACAACAGTTTCCACTATCCCTTCTTATAAAGAAGGAGACAAGAGTATTGTAGGTAGTCTGGAAAGGGTCGTGACTCCAAAAATCTGCTCGATTTCTAGTCAGAAGCCCATTTATCGAGCCTTGACATGTTATTCTGACTAATATACCTGTACCATTTAAAAGGTAACTCACATAATTATTGTACTTGACAGTAGCATTCTATATAAGTATGTAACATCAATCATTACAACTATCTGCAACCTTCAGTCGGTCACGGTAAATTTTAGCTAGCATGACAGCTAAATTGTGTTAGGTATTCTGTGTTTCCGCCACGCGTGTGTATACTTAGGGATGGCAAATCTATGTATAAAATCAAATCAAAAAAAAATCAAAATCATTTATTTGCATAAATAAGGTACAGAAGGTTCATAAAGATATAGGTATTGATCTCTTATTCTGCCATTAATTTCGGCGTGCAAATTTTACATACTTATTAAATAAATCTACAAAGAGAAATTAATTAATTTGAATTGTGCATGCATTAAATAAATTAAAAGTAAGTAAATTTAAATTTATTCTAATTTGGAAACAATTAATTATTTATATTCAATCACAATCTTAATCTTAATACTACAATTCATAACTTACAACTTATAATCTAGGAACTCAAGTACACTATAAAAGCATTTATCAATTAATATGTTTGTTAGAATACGCTTGAATTTAAAAAATGGGAGTGTCGTTATGGTACTTGGAATTTTATTAAACAATTTTATACACATAATATAACTGTTGTTCGAAGTGAGTGTGAGATTCGTCTTGGGTTTATACAACTTGTTAGTATGATGAGATCGAGGGGCATAATAGCTTGTCGCTTGCTGAAAAAGACTCTTATGCTTGAAGACAAATATACAGGATTCCAAGATATAAATGCATGGTAAAGTCAGCATCTTATATTTTCTAAAGTACGGGCGACAGGAATCTATTTGTTTCAATCCAAATATAGCCCTCAAACACTTTTTTTGCATTACAAATGCTTGATCAATTTCCACACAGCGACCCCAAAGAATGATACCATACCGCAAAATGGAGGATATATAGCCGTGATATGCGGTAATTGCAGCGTTTCTGGATATCTCGCAGCTAATACGCCTCAGAGGGTAGACAAAACTATTCATTTTACCGCAAATGTCATTAACATGGCTTTTCCAGGAGCAAAATTTATCTAAACATATTCCAAGAAATTTAACTGAGTTAGTTTCTATCAGGGCGTTTCCTTTATATGCTACATTTAGTTTCAACGGTTTTGATCGGTAGGTGTGAAATTGCATAAATTTTGTTTTAGTAATGTTGACCTTTAGATTGTTAGCTTCTAACCACTCTATGGACGTTCGGAGAGCCGTGTTTATTTCCTGTTCATAGGTATTTTTATCGGTGCCTTTTAATATAATAGTGGTATCATCCGCAAATAGTACACATTTATGATTCAAGACATTTACAAAATCATTAATGTAGAGCAAGAACAATGGTGGACCTAAAATACTGCCTTGAGGCACGCCGTACCTATTTAACAAAAACGAAGACTGTGATAACTCTCGCGTTTTAGATTGTTCATTATAGCTTGACACTTCCACTGCCTGTACTCGATTACTTAGATATGACTTCAGCCAGTCGTATGCTTTTCCTCTGACTCCGTATCTGGAAACTTTTTCTAGCAACTGTTCATGATTGACATGATCAAATGCCTTACTCATGTCCATAAAGAGTACCGAAACAGGGATTTTATGATCAATAGACTCCGTAATTGATTTTATTAAATGAAAGGCTGCTAGAGATGTGCTTCTATTCTTGCGAAACCCATTTTGTTCATCCTTTATTATTTGATGTTTTTCAATGAAGTTTGATAATTTATTACGAAAAACTTTCTCAAAAATTTTAGAAAATATAGGTATTAGTGCAACGGGCCTGTAATTGTCCATTTGTGTTTTATTTCCTTTTTTATATAATGGTTTCACTACTGATTTCTTTAATAAATCAGGGAATATTCCTTGTTCTAGTGAGAGGTTAATAACATATAAAAGAGGTTCCAAAATCATATTCACTGATAATTTTACAATGTCAGTGCGAATTTCATCATAACCACTAGCCTTCGAATCATTTAGAGACATTACAACTTTTTTTAAATCACTGCCGTTCAAAGGGTAGAGAAATATAGAATTGCCGATCGATTCAATGTTTTCCATATGATTGAAGGCAGAATGATCTGATGTACTGTCTGGGCTATTCCTGGCAACCGAGTCAATAAAAAAGTTATTAAAATGATTTGCAATAGAGTCTGGACTTACATAATCGATGTTGTTAATTGTAATTTTTGAGATACATGTGCTCTTTAAATCTGTGTCAGTATGTTTTTTTATCAGATTCCACGCTGCTTTACACTTATTTTGAGCTTTATTCATGTAATTTGTATTATTATGTTTTCGTGACGTCAAGATGCATTTTCTCAATATATTACAATAGTTTTTGTACGCCTTTTTATGAGCTTCATTATTTTTATGTTTTAGTTTATAGTGGGATTTATTTTTATTTTTGCAACTTACTTTTATTCCTTTAGTGAGCCATTGTAATTTACTTATTGTTTTATTAGTAACTTTTACGCGAATAGTAGGAAAACATAAGTTATAAAATAGTAAAAATGTGTCGAAAAATTTACAGAATGCTTCGTTCGTTGTGGTTTCCTCAAACACCTCTTTAAAAGACAAGCACGCAATTGATTTTAAAAACTTATTCTTATTCTCTTCACTGTAATCTCGTTTGAGTTCATACCACCATTTCAGAACTGGCTGCTTCCGCTTTGTAACAGGCCAGGTATAAGATTGGGCTGAGTGATCCGATAAACCCAAATCGTGTACTACTGCATCACCTGTCTCAATAGTGGTAGCGATGTGATCAATACAAGTTTGTGTCTTTTCTGTTACACGAGTGGGCATCAATATAACATGTTTTATGTTGTACGTATTTAACAAGTAATTATAATCTCTACTTTCCTTAGATTGCTTTAAAATATCTATGTTTGTATCTCCACACACAATAATTTTCTTTCTTGTATTGCGACAGAGCGATCGTAAAAGACTGTCTAGTTTATTAAGAAAAATCGTTACATTCGACGAAGGTGTTCTATAAAGGCATATTAATATTATACCATATTTAATTAGTTCCAAACCACAGCATTCAAACACACATGTTTCACTTATTTTTTGTGATTCCTGTATAACTTTAAATTCAATGTCGTTTTTTATAAGAATAGTGACGCCCCCTCTTTTGGAAGTTTTCCTCGAATAATATGCTGCTGTCGTGAAGCCTTTAAGGCGAAAGTTTTTTTCAGTCCCTTCTAGCAAGAATATATATGTATATATGTTACAGTCATAGTGATTAAATAGCTATTATACATAATGACTGGTCATTATATTTAAAGTAACCTAACCAAACCGAACCTCGGGGTGCCCTTCGCTCGCTCTTGCATCCTATATCGACGTAGCCCCGCTTCGCGGGACTCCTATTTCTGTATAAAGGGTTTAAAGTAACCTAACCAAACCGAACTTAGGGGTGCCCTTCACTCGCTCTAGCATCCTATGTCGACGTAGCCCCGCTTCGCTAATGTGATTAATTTTGTGTCAATCATCACTTTATCTAAATTGAGTAGACATTATAAATAATGGCTAGATAATATATGTATATAATATCCGGATTTATTACTTTGGCTGTGACATATATTATGCTATATACAGGGTTATTGGTAAAACATTAACAACCTCTTAACAGGTCATTGTACTCATCATTATGAACAACTTTTACTATGGGACCAAACCTGAAAACGCGAGAAAAAAAGTCAGCTGTTCCCTACATTTTGACGAGTTATACGAACATAAATGTAGGGAACAGCTGATTTTTGTTTGTTTGAACGCGCTGATCTCCAAAAACCGTCGGATTTGAAAAAATATTTTTATATTTGATAGCCCAATTCTAGAGGAAGGTTATATGGTATTTAAAATCACGCTACGAATCTTGGAAGCCGAGCAAACATAAAATAAAAAGTCAGAAAGAACGCTAAGCGAAAAGGAAGTAATAGCACGGGTGGGCAATGCGATGGGACAAAGTGGGTTGGGGGAACAAAAATTTTGGGGGTTCCAGAATGACTTCAATTTGGTAGCTCATATCATTTCCACAATCCATAGAGAGGGACTCATTTGCACTGCAGTAGAACAATACTGGCTAGAAAGATAGACTTAATGCTGATTTTTCAATCGACAAATTATTTTTATTCGTAGAATAAAATTCACGTCTGACAGATTTTGTATGGAAAAACTGTCAAAAATTCAAAACTATTCCTCGGATAAAATTATCTGATGTTGGCAAAATCAGCCCATAGAGACAAGAAAGACGAAAGCTTATCTCGATTAGTCATTGCGTGATGTTTGGTAACCCTAAATAATGCTTAAGCACTCGAAGACAATGACTTATATTATAACTGTCCTCTAAAATTACCAAAATATCTACGCTTTAAGCGTAACAAACTTCTGTCATGATTTGATTGTTATCTTAGCATTTTTTTGAAAGCTTACAATGCACAAGTTTTTCTGCATATTATTTTTGTTTATATCTAAAATGACTAAAAGAGTAGCATAATCAGCTTATAACGTTCCCACTGCTGGGGCACAGACCTCCTCTCTGTGGAAGGGAATGGGCCGAATTGCACCACGCGGGCCCAGTGCGGGTTTGTGGATGTCACGTCTTCGAATTTTTGGTCCTAAGCCATAAGGTTTCCTCACGACGTTTTTCTTCACCGTTTTTGAAAGCATATGTGACGAAATAAATTACGCAAAGTAAAGCGCCTGGTTGGAAAAGAAAAGGGAGTGAATGATGGCGTGACGGTTGTCAGGGGGACTGGAAGAAGAAAACGTGTTGCGCTTGCTTGTCCCATGTTACATGGGGTCGCCCATGTAACATGGGACAAGCGCAGGAAGATGATGACTTTGATTATATCTAATCTGCATTCGCGATTTATTTCTAAAAATGTAAACAAACATGAGTTTATGGAAAAATAACTTTAAATCCTACATAATAAAGTTCAGTTCACGCAACAACTTAAAACATTTTTAGGGTTCCGTACCCAAAGGGTAAAAACGGAACCCTATTACTAAGACTTCGCTGTCTGTCCGTCTGTCCGTCTGTCTGTCACCAGGCTGTATCTCAAGAACCGCGATAGCTAGACTGTTGAAATTTTCACAAAGTATGTATTTCTGTTGCCGCTATAACAACAAATACTAAAAACAAAATAAAATAAATATTTAAGGGCGGCTCCCATACAACAAACGCGATTTTTTTTTCCCTTTTTTGCTCGATACCAAAAATGGCAACAGGTAGGCACTTGAAATATTCACAAAATACTCAGTTGTATTTTAACTTTAATAATAAATAATAAAATAAAATAAATATTTAAGGGGGGTTCCCATACAACAAACATGTTTTTTTCGGCGTTTTTGCCTTGTGGTACGGAACCCTTCGTGTGCGAGTCCGACTCGCACTTGGCCAGTTTTTATAACTTTTTCAATAGTCCTAGTCACTCTGATATCAACTTAATTACCATTAAAATAAAGTTGTTATTTGATTATCTTGAAATAATATCAATTTGAAACAGGTTTGAATAGACTTTACTTGCTTCCTGTGATTTGCTTTTATTTGTTACTTTTATCAGCTAAGTACTTACCTATACCAATAGCCATATTGGTTCGGTACCGTTTTACTCAGTAACTGGGTAGTGGAGGTCAGATAGGCAGTCACTCTAAGTAAAGTACTCGTATTCAGCTGCATCCGGTTATAGTGGATGCCGACACCAACATAATTGGGAAAGGGTTTGTAGATGATCACCTCATTAGCCCCATTTTGGAAGAAAACCGAACATTGTATTGTAGGTTTAATTTCATTATACCGACAAAACACAATCACCCACCATGAGCGTGGTGGAAAGTGTGGCAACATTGCGGAACATTGTTAATATTCATGATGTTGCTAATGTAAGCCCAGTGTTGCCAGTATTACGTTTTGTGCGGCTAAATGTTAGATTGGAAGAGATTAGCCGTTATAGCACTGTCTAGTCTAGACAGTGAATAGCAGATAATTTTGTAAATGAAGAGATACCGCAAATAATACGTCTGTTTTGACCCTTTATTATTTATAAGTGCTATGGGTTAACTAATTTTAACACTGGTCAGAGCGTAGGCTTCAATTTAAAGCTAGATACATTCATCACCTAGCGTAATGAGCCTAAAATGTTCCCACTGCTGGGCGCAGGCCTCCCTGTCAGAGGAAGTGGGCCGTAATGCACCACGCGGGGCCAGTACGGGTCGGTAGACGTCACATGTCTACGAATTTTTGGTTCTACAACATGCCGGTTCCTCACGATGTTTTCCTTCACAGTTTTGAGAGCAGTGGTGATGAAATAATTTACACAAAGTAAAGCGCCGGTCTGGGTTCGAACCTACGACCTACATACTCGTAAGTTGCGGCCGTTACCACTGCGCCACCACTGTTCTTATCTTTTTCATCAGTTCGGCAGAAACCAAATGATTGACCTCGTACTGTGTTATTTAAAAATTCAATTTCTTGTTAAGGCGTCAGTGAACAAATTGTTTATTGAAAGTCGCAATCGAATGATTGATTTAAAAACCGATACAAGCTACAATTTACATTGAAAACTCATTGTCATAACACTACGCAAGTATGACCGACATTTTTAATTGGCTGTGCAATGCATAGGAAGGCTAATTGAAGAAAGCATTGCGTTCTATAGCATTCGACCAATTACATGTGGTTATCAAACCATAGCGGTGTGCAATTGCTAATGGTTATCGCCCGCTAAGCAAGGTTAATTTTGGTTAAGGAACTTCTGTGGTTTCATTGGGTTTATTAACATAAGGGTTAGAGAGAGTAATGATGTAATTAATAAAAGCTGAAGAGTTTGGTGTGCAATTGCTAATGGTTATCGCTCAGTAAGCAAGGTTAATTTTGGTTAAGGAACTTCTGTGGTTTCATTGGGTTTCTTAACAAAAGGGTTAGAGAGAGTAATGATGTAATTAATAAAAGCTGAAGAGTTGTTTGTTTGTTAGAACGCGCTAATGCGAATTAAAAAAATATATTTTTGCATTTGATAGCTAAATTTTTGATGAAAGCTATAATAGCATAGATTACTAAATAGTTACTGCTATAGGCTATTTAACATCACGCTATGGCCGTTATAAGCTGAGCAAAAAGAAAAAAAAAGTCAGAAAGATCGCTAAGCGAAAACGAAGTGACAACGCGGGCACGTGATGCGATACGACAGAGTGAGTCGGAGTAAAAAAAAAATTACGCGGACGAGTCGCGGGCAGAAGCTAGTATTTAAAAAAAAATAAACGAGTGTCCATAGAGTTTCTTGCCCGTTCTTCTCCAAAGGAACCTACTACATTTTTTCTTTTTTATTACTGAATAGGCCCGCTCGTGGCCTCGATCACGCCTGATGCTTCATCTTTCTTAATTATCGACTCCTTTGACCATTCAAAAGTGCTAATAAAGTTTAATTAAAATTAATGCTGTGAGCTCAGACCAAATAAAAAAGCAAGACAGAGGGCTGTCAACAGTAAAGTGAAGCCGGTTTCGTAAACATGTATGCACATAGTGAGGTGTAGTTTGATTGTAAATGTGTGCGTGTGAGCGTGTATGCACAGAGCGGAGGTGTAGTTTTTGCATGCTTCACTGTATTGTTCGCAGCGCTGTCTTGACTTTTTTTTTGGTCTGAGGCTGTGAGTTTGATTTAAGCGATGAGGAGGGTTGGGTTCGGTACATTTTGGGAAAGTTGAGTGGATGCATTGTGAAGAGACAGATCGCTTATATATGATTTCTTATTGGTGACCGGGGTTCCCTTTTCTTACAAGTAAGGATAATTACTTGTACCTAGAACGACGCCGGAATACGTTGGGCCCACTGTTACCTTTATCCTTTTGTAAAATCAAAATCTTTTACTTCACATAAACCTACATGGGCACTTATAAAACGTCAGAAAGCTAGGTGCACGGTTCCAATTGGTCGTTTCCTGTGGAGAAAAGCCGGCAAGAAACTCAAAGGTTACTCTTTTTAATAATAATTGGCTTTTTCAATTTTTTCAAATTACAGTAGGTATGGGAGGACAGCGTAGGCCTGTTAACAAGTACCTACCAGGTACTTGATAAAATAAATTATCTACAGATCTAAAGTCTACAATTACTTGTACCTAGACCGACGCCGGAATACGTTGGGCCCACTGTTACCTTTATCCTTTTGTAAACACAACCTACAAAAGACAACGTTTTAGAATCATAATAACTATATGAAGAAACGAATCAAGAAATTATAGCGTACAGAGAACCATGCGCGAATATCCAATACAATCCTATTACAATAGCAACTTTGTTTACTAATAAATAATTATCTCCTAGCCTGCAGCTCAATGTGGAAGCAATGCCCTTTCAATAATTTATAGCAATCTGTCGGTAGGTGTGGTCCTCCGCCAACGTTTTATTAAGGCAGTTTCAGACTAATCGCGCAATCGTTGCCGCTGCGGGCTAAAGGTATAAGTAGCTAGCTGGTTTGACAGATGTCAATAAGTACAAGTTTTGCATGGTAGGTTTTAGGTTAACCCATCATGGATTTGGCGTGATTATTTTTTGTTGGGTGAAGCTACGGTTTACAAGGTAAGCGGTAGACACCGCATAATAGCCGCAGCGACGGTTGTCATGAAAATGATGGCACTGGGGTTTGATTTTACGGAGTCAATAAACGCTTATTAGGGAAACTTGCCAGCTTATTTTCATGAATAACTGTTCAGGGACATCATTGGACGGTAAATTGCGGACGCTATGTGGCGACACCACAGTCTAAGGAAGCCCTAAATTTAGAATAATGCTTTAGTTTAAAAAAAAAGCAACATCTTCATCTAGACAAACTGGAATTTTATTGAATAGCTTGCAATTTGTGCAGAATTACGATTTTTAATTACTAATGAAGATACCAACATCTTAAGGCAAGATCGACTATCGACACCTAACTTTGTATTTACTTGGAAAAACTATTTAAGCACTACACTAATTGAGAACTCTCTCAGTTTTAAACTTGCGCCTTAATAGATATGCACAATATATAATTATTTGCGGTATTAATATTTATGTACCTGTAATAATATAGAAGCTTTTACTTCTAACTGGTTTGTTCTCGCTACAGAAATTATTGCTAAAGATATTTTCTAACTTTTCACTTAAAGTAGCTACTAATGAAATAAATAGCACTTAATTTATTTACATATAACTAAGCAACATTTTTCACGATGAAGTTACAAAGGTATTCTATTAATGAAAATGTCAAACAAGGTAGGCCCGAGAATGCTACCCTGTGGCACGCCGTAACTAATGATAAAACGTCATGTATAATGCTCCTCTATTTGGTCTCGTGTGGTCAGTTAATGTTGAAGAAGTACTTTTTTACAAGTTAGGATAAACGGGTCGGGATGGATTAGGTATACAATAATGAGATCACTATATAATATAGCCTTCTGCTGGGACCCGGGTTTCTCTCGGTGAGAGCGATTGGATCGTAATCCACTACGCGAGCCCAGTGCGGATTGGTAGATGTCACGTGTCTTCGATGTTTTGGTTCTAGGACATGCCGGTTGCCTCGCGATGTTTTTCTTCAACGTTTCGAGAGCAGTGGTGATGAAATAATTTACACAGAGTAAAGCGCCTGTTTGGGTTCGTACCCACGACCTTACAACTCGTAAGTCGCGGCCGTTACAGGGCCACCACTGCTCCTATGAGATCAGTAACACTTACTAATCACCAATCACCAGTCTGCTTGCTAAACCTGGTGATCACGAACTTTCCTTGGTATAGACGCCAGCACATCTGGCTACCCAAAACTGTCAAATTCTCCCAAACAACTTTGAACCTTATAATTTAGCGATAAAGTTGAAAATATATTAATGAAATTTGACCGATTGTAGTAGCTTGATGTGCTGGCGTCTGTACCTTTAAGACCTTGTTCAGCAGTGGGCATAAGTCATAATTATCATTGTAGGTACCCATTAAAAATATAGTAATATCTCTTACATGTCATAAGACCAGTACTTACAAACGCATACCTCTACTTAATTATGTCGTTGAACAATACGTGATATAATAGCGTTTCTTGTCCTATATGTTTAATTGAGCTTTACAACCCCTTATTAGAAGGGTAATCTTGTAGATCGTATCAGTTTTAGTGGAATAGAATAATAGGCTTAATTGCAAGTTTGCAAGAGCCTTCAAGAGTGACGATACCTAGGTAGGTGTACTTAACTTCACTATCACCGTGTGTTCTTAAGAGATTCCAAGAAACTTCAAAAGGCATCATCATCATCTCATCTCATCTCCGAGCCCCAAGATACAGACTGTCTAGTTTGGGGCTCACTAGTTAATACTATATTGTAACCTAGCTATGGGTAATATTTTAAGCTACTCATGTCGTCTTAACTTACTGTTAACCAGCTGCTTACCTGGACAATAAATATTTTCTATCTGCCTAGCTTTTTTCAACTTTGTTGGGGTTGGCTTCCAGTCTAACCGGATGCAGCTGAATACCAGTATTTTACATAAAGCGGCCCTAACCAAGACTTTCGGAATACTTCAAAAGGCATTGACTTCAAAAAATCTTGGGCACAGACGTTTCCAGATCCTATAGATACTGCTACAAAAACCATGAAAATTCGAGTGCCTAACTGATAATATGCCCAAGACAAAAATATTCTTCATTTCAAATAGGTACCTACTGGCTCCTCCTGTGTTAAAACAATGAAAAACAGATATTTTGTATACAAAATGATAAAGAAGAAATCGCTCACTTTCTTAGGAAAAGTGATTTTACTTTTTTGACTATTTCTCGAAAGCCAGACGTGCATTGTTTTGTTAATTAATTAAAACCTATTTTGTTAAGATTTAATCCTAAGATAACTCACTATCTTCTGATCGCTAAAGTGTCGTATGATGGATGATGACAGTACAGTTATGCAAAATAACGAATGATCTGACAAATTGTCTTGTAGAAATTATTTTGTTTTAGCAGCTCATTAGAATATTGATTATGTCGGTAATTAAATGGTTATGTAATGCCCGATTACTAATTACCGAACGATATTTATCAAACTGCTTATGTTCACCAATCACTGCCAGTATTGACACGACATTTTTATTACCAGTAATTCCGTGCCAAATAAATGCAGCAATAATATGCCAAATAATAAAGTCAATGCCTTTTCTATTTCCATAATTTAGGATCTCCAACAAAAAAAATATTATTCAGAAATGTCATAGTAGCATATGTCGAGACAGTTTCATCTTTTAGATTATAATAATCCCATTTAATTATTAGTAGGTATTAAAGGAAAATATCTAATTACAAATAAACGTTAGGTAATTTTTAAACTAAATAATCCTTCGATGCCTGCTGACTCTTGACGTCTGACCCAAAAGATTCAGACATTATCGTAATTCAATTTAATAACCTATCCGCTAACACTAATACATACATTTAAATACCAATCATTCGACCCGCGGGACCAATTATATGAATTTATTGTCACGCTACCGTTCATTAAGAAACATACGCACATAGGTAATATTTGTACCTAAATCGAGGTTAAACTTAGACCACTTGTTAAATTCAAGTCAAGTACTGCGTATCCAGTTTCTTATAATGTGTAATAAGTGGTTTGGGAGAGGTGGAGCGAATTTAGAGCTTTGGGCCACAAATCAAAAGGCGTACAGAAGGACCACATTAGACAAAGAATATAGGTAAGTACTGAATAGATAACACTCTCTCTAATTACGGATTTGATAATAATAAGTAGCCGAATCCTTGCCACCAATAACTTCATGTTATAATGAACAATTAACTCGTATTACCTAATAAGACAAAAATAATCGCTGATTGAGCTTTTAATAATAAAGCTCAATCAGCGATTATTTTTTTATCTTGCGTTAGCTTAAAAATCACACATAGACTCTGTTAATTAAACAGAGATCTTCAAATGATACAGCATAGCTTTGTCTGCAGAGCTTAGCCCGAGACCCATGTATCCAAAAGAAATTCGTGCAAAAGGTGCAATAATTTCCGACAGTGCTTCTTATGAGCATTTACGACGTACAAACTTTCAAGTCCTTGTTTTTCGAATTGAATGAACCGATTTTAATGAAACTTCATACGCATGAGCAGGATATAAAAGTCTAAAAAGTTACTTATGAACATTTTCGAACAATCTTATTTAAAAATGATAACTGAAATTTTTTGTTTCTACAGATAATTTAAAATCGATCTAATTTGGCTGTAACACTGTTTTTCGAAAATGTTCTTATATAACTTTTAAGACGTTTGTATCCTGCTTATGCACATGAAGTTTCATTAAAATCGGTTCATTCATTTCGAAAAACACGGGCTTGAAAGTTTGTATGAAATGCCGTACATCGTAAAAGGACCAATTAAATTAACAACAATAACTGCAACATTTTCGGAAACCGGAGGTAATAAAGCGTTCGAGTTGCAACTATTAGCCCACACGTTGTTCAGACTAGGATTTCTGTACAATTTAAGTAATTGTCCCATTTGGCTTTACACAAGCAAAGGTTACGCAAGCCGAATTCTTGAAGTAATCTAGTCGCACTACGAGTTTAAGGTAGGTAGGTACCTGCGTTTATTGTCAAAACCTAACCTAGATTCTGGAAATAATTATATCGTTAGTGCGAGTTATGGTGATAATAACTTTACTGTTGGCGAATATTTTAGGAGATTTGGAACTTAGGATTTGAATATTCTGACTGAGATAACGGAAGTTAGTTCTGAGATAGTTTGGCAATATTGAGGAATTCAAACATTCTGTTTCTGAGATAGAATAAATGTTACTGTTGGTTGGTAGTGTTCAAACAGTGCGTCGGCAGAAGTATGGATAAATTCTGGTAAAACATTAAGAAAATAGAGATAGTCTATGAGCCAGTAACATTAAGATACATAGGTAAATCCGTTCGAAATTTATCCAAAATTTCAATATTTATCCTCCTCTCTATATTTATCATAAATCATAGTTGACAGTCGGATTGGTGATTGATAAAATCAAAATCTAAAATCATTGATTCAGCACTTTTTGAGCGTTAAAATTACGTAAGACATTCCCCCAAATCGACTACAATTCACCACTTCCTAGTTTTTTATCTGAAAAGAAAAAGTAGCGTAAAAATATCCTAGCAACACGTAGTTGGTCTTTTATAACTGATGCTACTCGGCTTCTTTTTAACAACTACATACAGACGCCAGCACATCAAGCTACCCGAAACTGTCAAATTTTCCCAATCAATCTTGAACCTTATGCTTTAGCGTTAAAGCTGAAATTTGACAGATTGTAGTAGCTTGATGTGCTGGCGTCTTTACCTTTAAACTAACGGAAAAGACAGGTCATGTTATTACCTCCTGACAGGGTCGCGGGTTGTTCGAAAGAGATACTGTGGCCCCTGGCACAGGAACCTGAAGGAACACGGGTGGATTTTAGTCAGTAAAAGTCTGACGCGAAGAGCGGGAGAAGTTATTTGATAATTTCCCACCATCGTCATCTGCTTAGCCTTTTCCCAACTATGTTGGAGTCGGCTTCCAGTCTAACCGGATGCAGCTGAATACCAGTATTTTACATGGAGCGACTGCCTATCTGACCTCCATAACCCGTTACTGGGTAATACGATAACCCCACAATAATAATGATAATTTCCACCAAAAAAAAAAAGTCGCGTTATACCTAACACATACTCTGGGCCTACCACCATATGTTTTACCTAACCTACCATACCATACAATAAGCACTGATTTCAATCACCACTTCAAACATATTCATATTCCGCTAAGTAAAAAATCTTTTTTTTCTTAAACAATCAGCCATAGCGAATCTCCGTGTGTAACTGCACTTAAGTATATCTATAAATCTAAGAAAAACCTAAGGTTACGTGCAATTTAACAAATCTTATGTCATTTAGACAGTTACATAATCACTGTAATTCATGTAATTGCGCGTCGCATCATGAAAACCGTTCGTTTTGACATCTCACGCGCATCTGTAAGCGGTTGCGCTGAAGAATGATGACAGTGTAATTTAAAGCTTTAGAAATGATAATTTCAGTGTCTCTATTAGCCCGTTAGTGCTTAGGTATCAACATCGGCAACCGATTGCATGCTTCAATCCCGCTAGCAATCTTGACGTCTGGTCAATATTTCAACACGTTTTTTTTTTATTGGCATATTTTTAATCGAATCTCAAATAATTTCCATTTCACTTTCCTAAAATTATTACACAATACAATCAGCCAACAATGTTCCGCCTGAGAGGAAGTGGATCGTAATGCCACGCAGGAGTGCGGGTTGGTAGATGTCACTTGCCTTCATTAAACACTAATATTATAATGGATGCTCCTGTTTTTGTGGAGCTCAAATAATTACTATTTTGTGGTCCTAAAAATACTAAATAACCAAGTAACTGTGACGAATTTGGAAGTAGCGTTAACCGACCGGTACCGCGGCACCGCTCGCTCGGCTCATTCAGGTCATAGTTCATTAGAAAACCAGCATCAGACAGCATCTGTCTGACATTAATGCTTTTTCAACTTTTTCGACTTTGTCTCTGTCACCTCTGACCTAGACTAGATCCAAGAACAAACCCATTTCATTTATGCTGAAATGAACCTTTTTGGCGCAGCCGTGAGGCACACACTATTGTTGTTGAACATCATTTTTATTTTGTTAATTTTGTATTTTGTGTATCACGAACTGTGTAAAAATAAACTTTTATTCTTTCTTTCTTTCTTTCAGTTCTGACCTAACCTAACACGTTTGGTCGGGGTACTCTGGCTTAAAATTAGTTACTGCGAACAACTGTGGGATTTATTTAAAAAGTGTGCATCATTTTCTTTCTTTTTAAATAAATCCCACAGCTGTTCCGTGCCAATAATTTGTTTTTTAGAGAATCAGTTGGTATTATATTTTTCATTATAAGTTTATTTCCCCCTTCGGAACTTTCTATAAAGAAGGACGGAAAGAGTTTAAGTAGTTAACTGCAAGCACCTTGCAGATCAATCTTCGTGGCAACTGCTAAGCCGCAACACGGGACACACTACCACAATCTAGGCGGATACTTCAGCTTATTTTCAAATTAGCATACACAGTACGTAATAAATAATTCCGAATCAAAACGCCACAATAAAGACTTCTATTTAGATTAGGAAGCATCAAAATGGGCAGCTTCCTACAAATTACTCCGTAACAATCAGCATTCAACCTTTGTACAGAGGTCGTCAACATAAACAATGTTAATATTAAAGTGTTATAAGAAATAGTCAGCACTTATGTGCAGCCGTGCATTGAAGTTTTAAAACAATTGTTTGGGATGGTTTTTATCACACTGCTTATAATATTGCTAAGATTGGATCTTTATTTTTTCGCGTGAAGGGTCAATCTTCAAAAAATGTTTATGGTATAATTAACTGTAATTGTAATAAATCTATTTACTTAAACAATGACATGTACATTTACTGTATAAAGTATTATATTATTTTAATTATTGTGAATGTGAGGACTATGTGGGTCATTGTTTCCGTTCTAATCATGGTCTGGCAATTTAAGTATTTTATGCGGCCTACCCAAATGTCGTATTTGGTATTGTTCGTCGAATCGTTGAGCTCCTTAAGTTCTGAGTTGAGCTGCACGGTTACTGACAAATGCATGCACTGACTGGACAGGGCCACTCAATCTGTGTGGTTCTTACCTCAAAAGACCATTCCAGACACAAATCTACATGGTCCTCAAAGATTATGTCCGGATTTTTTATATACACATTGACATTGATGAATATTTACTTTGTAAAGTATTTTTTAATTTTTTTTATTTAATTATTTTGAATGTGAGGACTATGTGGGACATTTCTTTTTCTGTTTTCCTTCTTAGTTTTAATCACGATCTGGCAGTTTGAGTAATTTACGCGGCCTACCCAAATGTCCTTTCTTTGGTATTGTTCGTCAAATCGTTGAGCTCCTCAAGTTCTGAGTTGAGCTGAACGATTTTTGACAAATACGTGCACTGATTGGACAGGTCCGCTCAATCTGTGTGGTTCTTTCCTCAAAAGAACATTTCAAACACCAATCTACATGGTCTTCACACGATCTGACCAAGATTTTGTGTGGACTTTAAAAGAGACTGTGACCTCTGAGTTTGTTTCGGCCTTTTTTCTCAGAATAGCCAGATAGGAAACGCCGACTTCATCTAGTTTAAAAAAATATGATTGACGCGTAAAAGTGTTTGTACAAACCTACTTACAGAAAAGAAATCATTTATCATGTAGGTATCATTTAACCTTCCTGGGTCTCATATTAATAAATTATCTCCTAAAGTAATATCCTATAAATATGTTTGTGTTACTGTTTTTCGTAACGTATGTATACCTACCTACAAACACGCAACCAGGTAATGTTTTCATTATAATATATTCAGCCTTGCAATTATATTATACTTCCCCTAATTTGAAAAAGATTTTCCTACATAGATTAGGACGGTCAGCGGTCAACGGTTTATAAAAGAAATAAATTAACAAATAATTATGTATTTATTCTTATTTTGACCGATATGAATAAAAGAAACAACATATTAATTTTATAATTGCAACAAGTCCTTAAGAGCGTTTACGCCGTACGGCACTTCATACAAAATTTCAAGCCCTTGTTTTTCGAAATGAATGAACCGATTTTAATTGAACTTCATACGCCTAAGCAGGATACAAAGGTCTAAAAAGTTAATAGAGAACATTTTCGAAAAATAGTGTTACAGCCAAATTAGACCGATTTTAAACATTCCATAGAAACAGAGATTTCCAGTTATCTTTATTTAAATAAGACATTTCGAAAATGTTTTCTACTAACTATTTAGACCTTTGTATCCTGCTTATGCGTATGAAGTTTCATTAAAATCGGTTTATTAATTTCTAAAAACAAGGACTTGAAAGTTTGTATGAAATGCCCTTTGGCGTAAACGCTCTTAACAACTTTTGAAAAAGCCTAGGTAAAAAGTTATAATTCGAGGTTTGGCTCTCGCCTATTTCCTCCTCCAATATTGGACCAATTTAAAATATACTAGCTGCGCCCCGCGGTTTCACCCGCATAAGTTTCCATCCCGAGGGAATATCGGGATAAAAAGTAGCATATATGTTAATCCAGGGTGTCAGCTACCTCCATACCAAATTTTATCAAAATTGGTCCAGCCGTTTGAGCGTGAAGAAGTAACAAACATATAAACACACACACACACTCACACACACTCACACACACATTCACACACACACACTCACAAACTTCCGCCTTTATAATATTAGTGTGATGTGATTTCATAAACTGAATAACAAGGACATACTATGCCCCTATGTTTTTTTTTCATTAATAGTTGTCAAATTTGCACACAAGGCCTCTGTTGACAGCAGCGGTTTAAATTGGCATTTTTTGAGGGCTTATAAAAATAATGTATTATCAAAAAGGAAAACATAGGGACATACAAGTATTTAATATTTATTATTCTGTAAAAATCATTGCTTTATGGTCATTAACCAGAAAGAAAACAGGCGAGAGCGTTTCCGTGGAGAATAGACCACCCACCCGCATTTCGTCTAAAAAACTGTGTCTTAAAAACAGTCTTGTAAATCTAAAGTTATTGCTTAGGTATGTAAGTGCCCAGATGGCAGGAACACGATATGGTATGTTACTAGGATAACTAATTTGCGATAGGAGTTAGCTTACAAAATACCTCATGATTTTTTAGGGTTCCGGTTAGGGTACCTCATAAGGAAAAAAAAAGTTATTTAAAAAAATAAAAAAAACCCGACTGCGGTAAAAAACTTAAGTTAAAAAAAAACTGAAAGCTAAAAACAAGCCCATTTAAAATTAAATAAATGTTGGAAGCAGACGGGACCCATTTGAATTTGAAAATATAATAAAAATGGTCGGGTCCCGCCTGCTTCCAACTTTTATTTAATTTAAAATGGGCTTGTTTTTAGCTTTCAGTTTTTTTTTAACTTAAGTTTTTTACCGCAGTCGGGTTTTTTTTATTTTTTTAAATAACTTTTTTTATTTCCAGCTTTTTAGTTTACAAATGTTTTGAGTTTATCCCGGACATACATACAGACAAACAGACAAACAGACAAACAGACAAAAATTCTAAAAACTATATTTTTGGCTTCGGTATCGATTGTAGATCACGCCCCAAGTATTCTTTTAAAAAAATATTCAATGTACAGTTTTGACTTTCCTACGATTTTATTATATGTATAGATATATATTATCCTAATTATACATGTTATTTATTTCCACCAAGTGCTAATAATATACTTAATGTTATTACGCACTCGGAATTTAAAAAAATCCGGGTTGAGCTTTTTCAAGCTTCGATCCATCGTGGGAATAAAGAAACAGTCTTACCCTATCTTTATTATCATCTCAACACCACACAACAATGATATATATAACCTCAAAACTACCACATTACCATAAAAACCCGGAACTCAACTAACAGTTGTCTGTCCGTCTGTACGTCTTTGTTCCAAACATTATTGTGTGCGAAACGTTAACGTCTGCGGATTTTTCGTTTCGCTTCGTCTCTTCGCGTTTTAATTGCAGCTTTTGGCTAACAAAGGTAATGTGTGGAGCCCATTTGCATGTTTTCTTGATGGATTTCCATGATGGATTGCAGAAGAGTTTTAACGTCACTCATCATCTGCATAGGCAGATGGCAAAAGGATAGCCTTTTCCCAACTATGTTGGGGTCGGCTTCCAGTCTAACCGGATGCAGCTGAATACCCGTATTTTACATGGAGCGACTGCCTATCTGACCTCCACAACCCAATTACTAGGCAATACGATACCCCATGGTAAGACTGGTTGTCACACTTTCGGGCTTCAGACTACCCGTAACGACTGTCAAAGATCCACGAATTACAGCCGTGACCAACGGCTTAACGTGCTTTCCGAGACACGGAGAGGTCTTGATATGTAAAGATGGTCACCCATCCACGGACCAACCGCGGCAAGCAATCGACCAGTGAGGCTGTTATCACTTAGCCACTAGCCCTTAGTTTTAACGTCACTCAATCTCATCATAATCATCGTCGACCACAGTAAAATTCTATCCACTGTTAGGCATAAGACATCTTTGCTTGTGAATCTAGATTTTGTCTTCAGATCATAGTCATCATTCTCCTGCCCTTATCCGAATTTATTGGGATCGGTGCAACATGTATGTTTCTTCCATACTTCTCTATCAATCATCATCTCGGTAGTCACCCTCTTTCTAACCATATCATCATTCACACAGATTATATTTTGTCTTCAGATTTTTGGTCTTAACTAAAACTGTATCAGAATTGCAATCTCAGATAACATAATACTATAGTATCTTTTAAGCAGCTTGGTACCTGGTTAGTACCAAGCTAACATTTATCTGCCGTAACACCAGTACAATCTCCAATGCGTTGGAGAGTACCTATCTAAACAGCAAAGCTAGAACGGGGTTTTTCTAAAGACTTTTACGGTTCTGACCATGATATTTGGTACCATCAAAAAACGTCGTGACCTGAAACAGTCAAAAGGTTAACTGTTTATTGAAGACACTTCCTTGACTTTATAAAAGTCTATAGACAACCTAATGCAGGCAATTTTAAATCGAAAGCGACAGCAATGGACAATTTTTTTTGCGTGAAACTTCTGATATTCATTGGTTATCGTACATGCTTTACCTCCTTAATTCTAAGAGCCCTGCAACATATGCTTTTCTTGCCGTAAAGACTACGGTTTATTCGCCCTGTATATAGTGTAGTGGATGAGACAGAGATTAAAACAGAAGAAAAACTAGCAGGGGATCGAGGAAGGGGTGGGTGGAGGTGGGATCAGGGGATCAGACCGGAATAACTCGATCCATGATTTATAACAATGACAAACTGTGGGTACACAAGGCGTTTAAACCGCGCCGTAAAAAAACGTGTCCGTCAACAAGTTTCCATAGAGATCTAACACTGACGACCACACACACACACGTCGAATAAACCGTAGTTTTTCACGGCAAGAAAAACGTTTGAGAGACCTTAAGGTTTTCCATGGTGCAATCGCTGCAGTGACTAAGCTGAGATTCTGCTCGCTACCTTAGCGGTAGCAAGCAGAATCATTTCGATAAACCATTCAAATATTAATTAAAACCAAAGTCATTTCGTTTTGAGAGTGGCGATTTACATAAGTCCTATTAGATAGTATAGTAGTTGATTACCAAAATATGTATACAAAACAATAAAAAAATCCCAACATACTCACGACACGACACAATCGTGCCAAAAAGCGCAACTACACAATCCTTGTCTATCTCAAGCCTGTCGTGCCGAACAAAAGTCGCCAACTATCACAGTAAGGCATGACGGATCGTGAATGGACGTCATGCCTGTATCCTTGGCAGACTGTCAAGGCGGTTATACTAGGATCATGACTTTATTAGCTTTCACTTGTACCTTTAAAGGGGACACGAATATCCATGATCTGTGAGAGATTTCGTTTCCAGATAGTCTAAAAAATGTTTATCCTATAAGAAAGAGGTTCAAGGTGGCGTTTAGGACATCGATGCAGTCATCAGCAATCATCATCAATCATCTCTTTATAAACTAACGCACTACATCACAGATGTATAATAGATTGACCCCTACACGGTGCAAGTTTTTTGCTTGTGGCATACAATAAAATTAAAGCAACAAATGACTTGCCTCGTCTAAATACTGTTTAGACAGTGCAACTTAGCTATACCATCAAAGCACTTTACCTAACAGAAGAAGAGCTCCACTGTTTGTAGTAACAAACTCACAACAAAAATCTTACAATCCTAAACAAATCAAACTATTTTGCGGACATATCAGCATTTAAACCCGAAACAAAACTACTTATACAACTTCTCAGGCAAAATTAACCATCAAATTAGTTATTACGTAAAAAGAACAAACGCTTTAAACACCATGTCTTATGCTTTCATTGTACTGTCAGCCGCACATCAGTGGACAGCATTTGAACTCCGAAGATCGCCCTTACTGCTACGCAATAAAGGCAACAAAACTGACGCGTCAAAACTAATTACACACTTTCCCGCTCAGACTTAACGAAACGGAAATGAGATGAAAATTTTGTTAATTACCAAGGAAAGTGAACAAAATTGTTTTAGATTGTGCTCGTAAAAGCAGAACGCGGTGTGAGCCCTCCTTGAATACCTATGTTAATCTGTTGCAGGGGATCAGTGAAATTTCAACAAGAGTTGGTATTTCGGAAGCAAATGGGTTTTTAATAGGCCGAGACCTGGTATGACGCACAAATTACAAACGTTATAAGCTGCAAATTGGGAAAGTTAAAATCAAAGGCTTTTTTTTTCAAGTCTCGAGTGAAAAGGATTTTTCTAGGCAAAAGACGACCTCGCCGGCATCATTACTTACCATCAGATGAGATAGAGTTCAATCGCGACCCAATCGACAGGGCTAAATTAACGCAGGAATTCCAACAGCTAACCCCTAAATTGCGAATTTTTACTTCCACTCTGGCAATTCTATCGTAGGTACCTTTTACTCATAATCATCTGCCTAGCCTGTCGGCTGCCAGTCTAACCGAATGCAAAATTGTGTGTACATATGTACTATTCACTCGTAGAGGCTCTTATAATGCATCAGGTAGCAGGTGCAATAAAAGAGCCTTCACGTTCTAAAGTATTTGATATCATAAGATAGGTTTTGATAAAGTAACAGAATTCACTTCCCAATTCAAAATAATCAAAAGCCAAAGACAACGAGCGTCCCGTAAAAGTCAAGAGCATCACACACAACAATGACATTTTAATATTTAACAACATTACAACATAATGATGGTAATGAAGTTGTAAAAAAGACATCCACCGGAGTGGCAGACCCATCGAAAGAAACAGTATCTAATCGCATAATAAACAATACTATTCAACGTTTGTTCCAAGGCATGAGCAGTAGCGATTGGATAAGTTGACTTTCACTCTTAATGAACAAGTATTAACAACCATTTTTGTAACCAGAAAAGGCGATAAATTAATGATTGATGTTATTAATGTCTATTAGATATAGATGGGGCTGAAAGGTTCTGGAGTGGCGACCGCGCACCGGAAGACGTAGCGTTGGAAGGCCTCCCACAAGACAGACGACCTTGTGAAAGCCGCAGGAACCCGTTGGATACGAGAAGCACAAAACCGGTCGAAGTGGAGGTGCTTGGGGGAGGCCTACGTCCAGCAGTGGACGTCTTTCGGTTGAAATGATGATAAATGTCTATTGATTAATATTGCTGATCTGATTTACGCCGTGAAGAAAGATAATTTATACTTTATTATCATAGGACATAGACATTTGTCTTTGTCCGGAGTCAAACGGTGAATTGTAGACCACACATCATACACAATTATCTATATCGATTGCCACGGGTGGTGGCTACATATTTCAAGGAACAACTTTCAGACTTATAAAACATACTAGTCACCTACTAACTAATTAACCTGAAATAATAGTGTCTCCTACCTAAAGGAAATTATTCTTTCCAACGGAGGTATGAACTTGGGACCACTAAACACAACACAAGAATTTGCCATTATGCCAATCATCAACGCATGTGAAGCCCTTCATTTTCCCACATCAGACGTCCCCTTTTATTCATCGCAACACTAATATGATTTTAATGTACCGCCATCGCCATCGCCTTTCACTTAAACAGCAATTAGGTCCCGTTTAATCGCAAAACTTCGTGCGAAAAGCATCTATTGTCAAAAATAACGTGTCGAGGCTGCGCATAACCATTGGCGGAGAGACAATAGCTTTAGCTAATAATATTTATAATGCAAGGCTGAGCGGGAGTCGCGTGGAGAATTCATACTTCCTACCACTTGTTTGTTTGCATTTTAAGTTAGAGTTTTCTCCTGTTTGGAGCTTGTTTGGGGCTTCTGGCTAAGTAAGTCGGGTCGAACGTTAAGCTACGCTTGAACCGGTTGGTCCGTGGATGGGTGACCATCATCATCATCATTTCAGCCGAAAGACGTCCACTATTGGACATAGGCCTCCCTCAGGCACCTCCACTTTGACCGGTTCTGTGCTTTTCGCATCCAACGGGTTTCTGCGGCCTTCACAAGGTCATCGGACACCTTGTGGGAGGGCTTCCAATGCTACGTCTGCCAGTACGCGGTCGCCACTCCAGAACCTTTCGGCCCCTCGGCCATCTGTTCTGCGAGCAATGTGCTGCCTACTGCCACTTAAGTTTGGCAATTCTTCGGGCTATGTCGGTTACCTTGGTTCTCCTGCGGATTTCCTTATGATGGATGGGTGACCATCTTTACATATCAAGACACCTCCGTGCCTCGGAAAGCACGTTCAGCCGTTGGTCCCGGCTGTCATTCGTGGATCATTGGTAGTCGTTACGGGTCGTCAGAAGCCCGACAGTCTGACAACCAGTCTTATCAAGGGGTATCGTATTACCCAGTAGCTGGGTTGTGGAGGTCACATAGGCAGTCGCTTCATGTAAAATACTGGTATTCAGCTTCATCCGGATAGACTAGAAGCCAACCCCATCATAGTTGGGAAAAGGCTAGGCAGATGATGTTTTCTCCTGTTTGGGTCAACTTTTCTATCTACTAGATATTGTTGTTTACGTGCATTTACGTACATGTCTAGACAAGTTTCATTTAGCTAGTTTAACCTTTGACTTTACAAGACGTCGACAATTTGATGACTTGTTTATAAACATTTAAGTATTTATTTTATTTGTAGTCTAACTAACCTAACCTAACCGACCAACGCCAAATACGAAAAGACAGACCTTAATGCTAGCGAAGGAGGTGGCGGGATGGCTGAGGGAAAGAGCCTGAGTCCCAGCCGCTGCGGGAGACGCTCCGGGCGTCGGGAGCCGCGTGACGACGTCTGATCAGGACTAGGGCTGTGCCGGACGGCGCGTAGGTGTTCCACGCGCGCCTCAAAGAGATGTCAGCATCAATTGAAGGGGCCCGTTAGGGCCCAAGCCTGCCGGGTCAACGGGATTGTCCGAAAGGATTAAAGGGCTAAGGAAGGTACGCGAGTGGGTTTTAGTCAGTAAGAGTCTGATGATTTCCCATACTCAAAAAAAAAGCCCTCCTACGCCTATACCTTTAACTCTGCCGGCCAACTCTATTGCATTAGTGATGATCGAGTATTTAAAACAAAATTCGGTCTGTGAGTCATATTCATATTCATACGCTAGGAAATAAGAACAATTTTAAAGGATCGCCGTCATCAAAATGAATGAATTCTTATTTTTTGTTAACTTTTATACAAACTAAATACCTTGACGTAAATCACCCGATATGCATGCCTCTTTATCCGAATTGGCAACGTCGTATTTACACTCATAAGATTTGACTGGCTGAAACTTGTCAAAACGGCTAAGTTAAGATCCTTTCTTACTGCATACTTAACACAATTAAATTTTATTAAATGAAATTACAAATATCTTTGTAACGAAGCCTTTTTAAGTAGGTAGGTACTACTTCCTTTGTTAGATTTGATTTGTAAAAGCTATAAGTAGAAGCGTTTGCCAAAGTTTACGCATAACGTGAAGAATACGGTGTATAGTAGTGTGTCCAACTAACTACCAGTCTTGCTAGCTACGTGTAGGAGTTAGCTTTTTTTTTTTTGCGGATGGGAAATCATCAAATGACTCCTCCCGCTCTGGGTGGAGCGGAAGGGAGTGTCAGACTCTTACTGACTAAAACCCACCCGTGTTCCTTCCTTAGCCCTTTATGTTCCGGGCCAGCGGTAACCTTTTCGGACAATCCCGCTGACCCAGCAGGCTTCGGCCCTAAGGGGCCCCTCCCCGATGCTGACATCTCTTTGAGGCGCGCGTGCGTTAGCTTAGCTGTAAAGATTTATTGCTAATTCATTGCTTCATACGTTCGAAAAATGTGTTTGCTAAACAACGTAAATAACGCAATGAATATTGTTGAACTGTCAAAACGAAACCCATTGCTACTGGTAGTGTGTTACACAATTACCCCGCAAAATCATGTACTAATTTCATGGTAACAGGATGCGCGTCGATCCTGTCACTCTATACAGGGTTATTGGTAAAACATTAACAACCTCTTAAGAAGTCATTGTACTCATCAATAGGAACAACTTTTACTATGGGACCAAACCTGAAATCGCGAAAAAAAATCAGCTGTTCCCTACATTTTGACGAGTTATACGAACATAAATGTATGGAACAGCTGATTTTTTTTTCGCGATTTCAGGTTTGGTCCCATAGTAAAAGTTGTTCATAATGATGAGTACAATGACCTCTTAAGAGGTTGTTAATGTTTTACCAATAACCCTGTATATTAGCCGAAGATTGAAGACTAATCAGTCTTCATTGACCATTTACAATACGGTTAGTTCGTATTGGCTCCTTTCTAGGTTTTTTTTCCGTGGGGAAATCCTCATGGATACCCTCCGTCTGGGGAGAACGGAGGGTTAAGTCGGACTCCTACCAACTAAAACCCCACTAGGTACTCCTTCTGGGGGCCCAGGAGACACATGTACCTATAGACACCAGCACATCAAGCTACCTGAAACTGTCAAATTTTCCCAATCATCTTTTAACCTTAAAGTTGAAAATCTATTAAAGAAATTTGACAGATTGTAGTAGCTTGATGTGCTGGCGTCTGTAGATTCGCCGGCGCCGCACCAAGTGCTTCTTCGCTCGAAGAAAAAAACTATAGCTCTAAATGTATATTTTCTTTTGTTACAGGATCACTCAAAGCAGCTACTGGAACACTTAACAGAGTCTGAAAAAATATTCCTATTTGGTGCCAACCCTAACGGTGCGTACGAGTTGTTTTAGTTAAATCTCTCACAATTAGACTTCATTAATTTTAATTAATCTAAGGACAGATAATAATCGAGTCAATAGTTTTATCTAATTAGTGCTTGTTGCAACATTATTTTCAAGATCATGTATTTTTTGTTGAACTTGTATCATTAGTATGCAATTAATTTGTAATTTCATTGAGATAGTATGTAGGTAATATTATAGGGTGTAGCACAAAACAGTGAAATAACCATTTAAGCACGTTAAGCTGTTGGTCCCTGCTGTCATTCGTGGATCTTTGACAGTCGTTACGGGTAGTCAGAAGCCCGAAAGTATGACAACCAGTCTTACCAAGGGGAATCGTATTACCCAGTGACTGGGTTGTGGAGGTCAGATAGGCAGTCGCTCCATGTAAAATACTGGTATTCAGTCAGCTGCATCCGGTTAGACTGGAAGCTGACCCCAACATAGTTGAGTAAAGGCTAGGCAGACGGTGATGATGTCATGCTATTTCGTAGGAAATATAGGTAAGTATACATAACATAATCAGCCTAAAACGTTCCCAATGCTGGGACTAAGGTCTCTGGGAGTAGACCACAATCCACCACGCCCAGTGCGGATTGGTGGATAGCACATGTCTTCGAATTTTTGGTTTTAGGACATGCCCGTTTCCTCACGATGTTTTCCTTTACAGTTTTGAGAGTGATGAAATAATTTACACAAAGTAAATCGTCTCTGTCTAGGTTCGAACTCACGACCTACGACTCGTAAGTCGGGGCTGTTACCACTGGGCCACCAGCGCACTTGTATTGCGTTATTTAATTATTATTATTTTGGATCAATAATGTCCTACTGCATTGCAAAGGTGTCTTTTCCATCCTTCTTCTCATAATCACAACATTATAAAGGCGAAAGTTTGTGTGTGTGTGTTTATATGTTTGTTACTCCTTCACGCTCAAACGGCTGGACCATTTTGATAAAATTTTGTATGGAGATAGCTGACACCCCGGATTAACATATAGGCTACTTTTTATCCCGATAATTTCACGGGATCGAAACGCATGCAAGTGAAACGCAGCTAGTATGTTGATCATTCGGTCGCCTTAAATAACAAAAGTTACTGCAGTCTTAAGTATTCAACTCATTATACACTTCATCAAGTTTTATATGAACTAATTTTAGCCACACCATCTTGACCATTTATAGACCCACCTGCTGCTTCTCTAGTTTGCCCAGATATCAAACCACAATTACGAAAGAAAGTAATTACATATGCGTACGAGTAGAACTCTAATGATCTAAGAAAAACAGAAAGTATGTTGTTTATTATACCGCGAAAGCTGTGGCGCTCAAATAAGGTGAATTAAAGGTGTCGACAGGCCCTGAGAGAAACCACTTCTTCATACACAAGCCATATTTGTCAAACAAGACTAGGGTTCACATGTCACTTGAGAGGAGAAACTGTAGTCTTAACCATTGTTATTTCTGAGGTCCGCAGATCAACTCTCCAGGCATTGATTCGACAAAGTTAAACAAAGTTGTTGTTATTTAAACAAAGTTCTTCCCAAGGGAGTCCTTTACCATGCAGTGGTATATATTTTCCAAACTAAGTGTTCAAAAACGCGTTATCGAAGGAACAGCACTATCAGTGTATGTTGAAGTATTTGCCGGCAATTCTAATTTGATACTTTTGCGAAACTTTTTACTTAAGCTGAAATAGTGTGACAGCAACTGCTGAACAACACATTCATCACATTCATTCAGTGAACATTTTGACGATTTGTTGATCGATATTTCTTGGAAGGTATTGCCTGACAAAAAATGCAGTTGATGCCATGAAACGTAAACCAAAGGCTATCGAACTATCTAACAAATATTCTCCCTTTTCAATTTTTAGAAGCAAAATTCGAAGTAGCCCATCTCAAGCAGCCAAAACGTCGTAAACGCTCACTCCTGTACGACGATCAAGACCTAGTCGGGCTGAAGAAGCATCTAGACATAAAGCTTAGTCCCAGAAACAGTTTCCTAGACCCTCAGTTCCTGCTGATGAGAAGGTGGTCCAACAACACGGAGGCAGTACTGGACCATACTGATGAGGAGGTGGACCTATGTTATTATAGAAGTAATAATGCAGCCCTTTATGTTTGTGATGATGTGGTAAGTCTAAAACAGCTTAAAATAAAATGGCTATGTAAAAAAATGTGTGGATACTGTAGGCTACTCAAGAATTTCACTATCAGATTATTTTTTTAATACGAAAGCAATTGATAGAATCTCATAAGAATTTTAATAAAGAAAATGTAATAAACTCCGCACACAATAAGCAGTAAAAGCTGTTATTACATACATCCGTTGTTTAACACATACATAGGTAGTCATCATTAGTGTCCGAGATATCTAGGCCGAAGAAATTTTAATACCCAGCAATTAATTCTAGACAAAATCATGAGATATTTTTATTGCACTTTCATTTCATAACTTCTTCTTTTTCAGAGAGGCTTAGTCAGATCTAATGACACTTACTACTTTATACATCCACTGCCAGAAAGATTTCACGATGACCATGCGAAAGCACATGTCATAGTCAAAAAACAAATAGATCAAGATAATGAAGATGAGACATGTATAGAAAGCACGATAGAAAGAGGTAACCTAATTCCCATTGAACCACTACCAGCTAAAACATGGTCAAAACACAGGAGAAAACGAGAAGCACCAGTCCATGATGTAAATGATAATTTAGAAGGATTCAAAATTAATTTAGCACATAGAAATAAGACTTTAACAGACTTTATACAGAAACTATCGAATGGAGTTAACAGGCAACGAAGAGCAGTACTACCAGCAGTGTTTGTGGAAACTGCAGTATTTGTAGATAGAGACTTATATAAACATATGACAGTCAATTTTCCTAAGGATACGGAGAGAGAATTAGTGAGATTCGTACTAGCAATGATCAATGCAGTACAATTGATATACCACGATCCTTCGTTAGGAAGGCCTGTGAACTTTATACTGAAAAGACTGGAGATTTTGCACGAAGACCCGGCTAACCTTAAGAGGCCACATGACATAGATAGGTTTCTGAGTAACTTTTGTACGTGGCAAAGACTGGAAAATCCTCCGGGCGACAATGATCCGTTGCACTGGGATCATGCACTTATATTGACGGGATTGGACCTGTATGTTGTTAACAAGAATGGAAAAGTTAGCAGTCAAGTTGTGGGTAAGTCATACTTCAATACTATTTATCTATGATCCAAAACGTCCCACCATCAAGTTCTTGGGGACTTTTTGGATCCCAAAATGTTATTCCGCAATTAGGGCATCAAATGTATTAACATATATAACAGACGACCGTTTAAGAGGGAGGACCATAGAAAATTGGTTAAATTAAGTCGTTCCGAACATTAGCGAAAATGAAACGTCTAGGAAAGCAGTCGGTTGTGGCATGGCTAATGGTGAAAACCATATGAATATGAAGAGAGCTGCTACTAGACACTTTCATTTAAACACTTTCTTACTTAAGTAAAAGCTTTACATCACAAAAAGTAAAACCATGAGTTAACGCCACTCATTATTTCAACGATAATATAATTTTAAGTAGTTTATAACGACTCCATATTACGCCTATAACTTTTGTTATTACGATTCGTGACGCTTTCATCAGGCATAATACTCTACATCCAATTGATGTAGCAATGATGTATAGTCATATTATGTATAGACGCCATATTAGTATTTTTTAGACTCAGCATTTCTCACAGAAAGCACAGTTATCAAACATAAGGATTATTTTTAAGCTGTCAAAAGCTTGTATAAAAAAAACATTCAGAGAATGAGGAATATAATATAGGGTTACTGTTTCCATAAAATATATGAAAGGTTTCATTGTAACCATTCTTTATTATTCTTTAAATTTAAAAACAGAAACCAGTAAAACGTTGAATTTTTCCATTCACAGGATTGGCGCCAGTAGCTGGAATGTGTACCGTCACCAGCAGCTGTACAGTCAACGAAGGAAGGCACTTCGAGAGTGTCTACGTAGTGGCCCACGAAATCGGACACAAGTTAGTACTTGCAATCAACAGTTTTCCTCCTTCTTCCTATCACCATTGAAGAGACAGGGAACCCTGCCTGAAATCTTAAATGAAAAATTCGGTTTCTTGCCAGTGAAACTAGGAATATCATCTTTCTATTTTTGTCAATTGTTGGAAAATGAGAGAAATGTATTGTTTTAAAAGAAATGATTAGCGCTAAACAGGTTCGAGAGCAGTGGTGGCCCAGTGGTAACGGCCGCGACTTACAAGTCGTAGGTTCGAACCCAGTTAAAAGCTCTACTTTGTGGAAATTATTTTATCACCACTGCACTCAAAACGGGGAAGGAAAACATCGTGAGGAAACCGGCATGTCCTAGAACCAAAAATTCGAAGACATATGATAATTACCAACCCGCATTGGGCCCGCGTGGTGGATTAAGGCCCACTCCTTCCCACTGAGAGGAGGCCTGTGTCCCAGCAATGGGAACATTATAGGTTTATCATACCATCAATGAGTCAACATTATTTAAAATGTCACTTGTGTATCTTTTTATTCCATCATGCATGCTTCTCTAAACTGCATTTGCAGATGTTAAATATACCAGTTCAGTCATCATGATTTAGTTTACAGACAGAACTTTTAGAACTATAAACTGAATTATACTTAGCTGCGTAAGTTACTAAATTCAATCTGATTTCAGCAATCATTGTGGTTTCCAATAAATTGGTTTGCTATTGCTCAATTTTTTTTTTTTTTTTTGGGTTACAAATAGAAATTGACATGATTATTTCTAAAAGCCGAAAGAACATGCCAAGTCAGGCATGAATGGTAAGAACTCAAATAGCCAAGTAATTGCAAAGAGTGATTTAACGCCTAAACACAGCTGGCCTGATCTTTGACCTTGCTGAGCAGCGTGAAGCTTACATAACCCAATTACCAGAAGCAACCGCGAAGCTATGAAAAATTGTATGTTTACAGTTATATCACAAAATTATAGAGTAAATGCGGATGACCAGCAAGTGCAACTAAGTTTTGTTTATATTCAACAGCAACGGTAACCAATCATTGATTTGATTGTGATTATAATAAATTAGTTTCAGTTTACAGATCTGCTTTCACGATTACGATTTATCTTATTTAATAATTACATAATGCGCACTGCGAGGGTTGTTTCGAGGTGGCGAGGGAAAGGAGTTCCTGGAAGGATTTGGGGGAGGCCTTTGTCCAGCAGTGGGAGAAAATAGGCTAACAAAAAAAAAACTCATTTTCGGATTGATTTTTATCAAATTTTAGAGAAAAGTTGTAATTTGTATTTACTCACAATCGACACGACTATCTTCAGTTTTTTTCCACCATTTTACCTTAATTTTCTCATATTCCAGTCTCGGCATGCGTCACGACGGACCTTTAGCAGATAATGGCTGTGACCCTAGCGCCTACATCATGAGCCCGACGCTCGGCAGCGGCAAGATCACCTGGTCGCAATGTAGCAAGAGTTACCTGCAGAAGTTTCTGGAGTAAGACTTTTAATTCCCACTTAGATTCTTGGTGACTTTCAGAAAATACTGATTAGACTGAAGAAAAGGCCTACATATAAACACGTAGCAAACGAGCCAACTACATGTTGCAGATAACGCAAACACGTCGGGTTGCATTACCTGCAACTTGAAGTTAGTTGGACACAAAAATATCCCTTATCGGTATGAAAGTTTACCAGAAACCTAACAACAGCCGTTTGGCAGTAGCTCACTAGACACATCACTCGTCTGGTCAAAGGATTCTCTTTTCAATGGAGGAACTTCATACCAACTCACACTTCACACTCATCGCCGAAAAACATGCAGCCAAAATGACCTCCGCGTTGCCATCAATAACGCCGTGGAAGTGGCAAAGTTTTGGAACTGTCGTGCCAGCAGCACGAAGAAGAAAAAGACACTTTACACTTTGTAATTCCATCTTCAAATAATGCAACTAATATTACATAACTACCAATGTCGGACAGTATTGTTTGTTTTTCAATCTTTCGTGAGGTAAATTCATATCAGTAAAATGTAATAATTTTTGCAGCACAGTACAATCTCGATGTCTACTAGACCATGGCAACTCAGCCGGTCAGTTGGATCACAGTGCAGAGGGCATTCTACCTGGAGAGCGATTTGATGCCGATCAGCAATGTAAGAAAAACTTCTCAAAATTGTCTGCTGTTTTTTTTATGAAAATGCATCTGAATTCCTATCTGCTCAGACAATCATTACAGTACAGGCAAAATGCACGATTGGATAACAATTGAAACTCGACTTCACGAACTTCTGCATAGGGCTGTAATTAATATTCTTAACTCCACCATTGTGATAAATGACTAAAAAATGAACCGCAGCTAACATAATATAGCAATCTTCTGACAATTTCAGGCATGTTAAAATATGGCCGAGGCAGTCGACACTCAGGAGCCCAGAGTTTGGAAGACATCTGCCGGGACCTTCACTGTCAGCGCGAAAGATACACGTGGACATCACACCCTGCTCTAGAGGGAACGAGATGTGGCGAGGATATGGTAAGCATCCCATAAAACCCACTGTAATCATCCTTTTTATCCTACTGATCTCTCTAAAAATTGTCGAAACGAAGAAGTTACCATAAAGGCCTCGAATCATATTTTAATAAACGTACAATCTTACACGGACCTCACGGTGGTGAGTTTTTCTTATACATGTGGACCCTGCAATAGTTTTCAAGTCGTCTTCCTATATTTGAAATAGTCTTCCTCTTTTCCTCTTTCTGTTACCTTAGGTTAAATCTGCTTTAGATTTTGCTTATACCACTGATTCCATCTTCATTCCCGTCAGTACTGTCGCGGCGGTGAATGCGTGGAGCGGGAAGGTTCTACCGTCGTCCGCGGCTCGTGGGGGCGCTGGGCGGGCTGGTCCGAGTGCGCGTCCGCCTGCCTCGTGGACGACACGCATGCGCCGGCGGCGGCAGGCGTTGCGGTGGCTACCAGGAAGTGTAATAGACCAAGGTTTGTGCATCTTGAACTATTAACGAATCATCATCATCTGTCTTCCTGCCCTTGTCCCATGTTATATGGGGTCGGCGCAACACGTTTTTTTCTGTGTCAACCGTCACGCTATCATTCATTCCATTGAGCTATTAACGAAGCTAAGTACCTATTATTGTCAGGCAAGTGGTTAGGTTAAGTATTAGAACCAAAACCACTTATAATAGAAACCAATTTCTCCTATCTTTCTCTTTTTCAATTCTCTTTTTTCATTTCTATCTTCATTTTTTCTTCTTTGAGACTTCTTTCAAAGTGTTAGAAAATGATGCTTTTCAGCTCCCCTTCCTTATCTTTCTAATCTGAAGCTCTTAATTCACAAAGGACTGTAAGTAGAGCGGATCCTTGACGAGAATTGATCTACAAAATGCTTAAAAAATATGGTAACTCAAACATACCAGGGACTGTAATGAAAACTTTACTTTTCAGACATGACAACGGCAAAAATTACTGCGTAGGACACGACAAGAAGTTCCAGTCGTGTCACGCTCAACAAGTAAGTAATTTTCAATTTATAGACAGAGTGGCACCATCGACACGCAACCTGTTACCAACTTCCCATGGATTCAATACATGAGTCTGAAATTTTTTGTCCGTCGGACATAGGCCTCCCCCAAGCACCTCCACTTTGACCGGTTCTGTGCTTCTCGCATCCAACGGGCCCCTGCGGCCTTCACAAGGCCATCGATCCACCTTGTGGGAGGCCTTCCAACGCTACTTAGTCCGTTATTTTTTTAAATATTGCCATAATTAAAGTATTTTCTTTTTTTTTTAATAGTCCATACGTTTTGACTGCGTAGGTATTGGCTTTTCTATGAAACAGCCGATTGTTTTTTTATAACCGACGAAAAATTTCTACGCTAATCATGTGGCTTTTTTTGTAACTGTCTTTTGTAATTTTGAGGTTCGAAAAGTGCTGATCCTCAGTCTAATTTGAATAAATGACTTTTGATTTTGTTCTGTGGTTACAGTTTGTGCATCAATGTCCCTGTCATACTGTATACCTTCTTAATTTTTCTTGATTTCATGATAAGTAATAATATTTTCGCAATTGCAGTGCAGCAATGTACCAAGAATGACAGTAAGAGAGTTCGCTGATCAGATCTGTTTGAGGGCTCGAGATGTGGATCCTGATCTCATAGGAACTGGACTGCAGAGGATCGATTCTGATGGTGAGTTCTAAAATATAACTAGTACTTATAGGCTTTTGCTGCAAAGCTCTTAAGAACTTGATTTCACTAGTCGAGAAGAACGCCGAGAAAAGTGCCCCGGTCATTTTTTATTTATCATGCACGCAATTTAGAAGCCCTATTTATAAAAACGGTATGGACGCTTTTTTTCATTATTGATAGCCATGTACAGACGCAAGCACGTCAAGCTACTACAATCCGTCAAATTTCTTTAATACATTTTCATCTTTATCGCTAAAGCATAAGGTTAAAAGTTGATTGGGAAAATTTGGCAGTTTCGGGTAGCTTGATGTGCTGGCGTCTGTATATATTGATTATTCTAGTTAATCCCTTAATTAGTGGCTTCAGTACCTATAGATACTGAAGCCACTAATTATATATATGAAGTAGACTTCAGATAGGATGGGAGTAGGATTTACATCAATATCCAACGTGGTTATGGAGTTCAATGTAACCACTTGACACCGGTCCGTCACCTTACCAGTGGATTATTTAACCAACAGGTTACAAAAATATCTTCTTATTTTTTTCTCTGTAGTCTTACCAAGTATCTAACTGTAGTCTATGTCTTAGACGTGAGCAGCGCGTGCGCAGTGTGGTGCGACACTCGCGGCGGCGGGTACAAGTCTCGCGGCTGGAGCCTACCGGATGGAACAGCCTGCTCCAATGTGTCACCTATGTTCTGCATCAGCGGAGTCTGCCAGGTAGCTTTCATTTTTGACCAATTACAATCTACTTCTAGAAAGACTTTAAACAGCGCTACAAGGAGCCAGCAGCCACAAGATCAGGGTGTATCCATCGAATTCATTTTTGCTCTAGAATAGCATGGGACTGGGTAAGACTCTGATGATACTTTAACAAAGAAAATGGAAGGTTTAGCTCCTATGGAGATTTGTGCCTGGAACTTTCACCTTCACGACATTGTTTTCTTTCAGAAATTCACATGTTCATCAAGTCCAGACACGGAGTTCTCTCTGAAGCCAAGCGAGTGCGAGTGGGAAGCGCTGAGAACAGCCACGCCACACACACCACCGTAAGTACACAGAGCAATTATTTTTATGGTTAAGCTGACTTCTGTCAATATGTCAAGTCTGGGTGTCATGGAAGGCCGCTTTATAGGTAAGGTTTTATTAGTATTTTTGCTCTGTCTTTTAGATACTTCATGCTACAGTCCGTTCAGTTACTTTAGCTCCGGCAGCAGCAACCTTACAACAACGTTATTGTAACGACAATATAGAGATCACAGCAAAGACTACAATATAATGCGTTGTAAGATCACAGTGATTTTGATGGACTTGTCAGTGGCAGCAACCTTAAGAGCGTTCACGCCGTACGGCATTTCATACAAACTTTCAAGCCCTTGTTTTTCGAAATGAATAAACCGATTTTAATGAAACTTCATACGCATAAGCAGGATACAAAGGTCTAAAAATTTACTTAAGAACATTTTCGAAAAATAATGTTACAGCCAAATTAGAGCGATTTTAAATTTTCAGTTATGTAACTTTTTTGCGAGACTTCGCAATATTGGAGTGATGGTGGTTCAAGATTGAAGGAATCGTTATCAAATTCAAATTCAAAGCATATATTTCAATTATACCACTTTAAAGTTATAGGCATTATTGAATTGTCAAGAAGTCGGTCAGTCAGAAAATATGAAGCTAGTTGCCCATTCCAAAGGGTAGTAGGTAGGTACCTATAGAGAAGCACGGGCAAAAAACTTCATGGATACTTTTTAAATTATATTTTTACAAAAATATTAGTTACATCATGAATGTTGAATTTATAATTATATGTGAGAACGAAGTAAAAAAAAACACGTCACGCAAAAATAGTAACAAAATAACAATCCAAAAATAAAATAATTAAAAATAAACCGAGGCAGCTCAGTGATGGCCATACTGACGGCACCACTGACCTCTATAAATACAAGAGGTCAGTGGACGGCACCCATTCACAAACATGACGCATGGATCAGCACCATTCAGCTCAACCATTTTGAAGGGAGCTAAATGATCCAATACACACACACTACCGTCAGCGAGACATTTGAGTGAGCATGACATACTCGTACTTCAGTTGAAGAATGTGGGGAAGTATTGTATTATAATATTTTAAACAGTACTCCATGAAAGATAAGTCCACTTTAGCCAGTTTGAAACCTGGCTGAACTAATAGGTCCCTATTTCTAATACTATAATTATGTCTTTCACCTCTTTTACTAAAAAGATACAAATTTTTCCTTACTCGTAGATATATTGATAGGGCACCGTCATTATGTTAATTTCCTTAAACAGATCCCTTATAGAATCGCGCCTGCTGAGATTATATATGGCTCTGGTGGCTCTGTTCTGCAGAATAAAAATAGAATCGATGTCTGCAGCTAATTCACAAAGTAACATACCGTAAGACATGATACTATGAAAGTACCTAACTAAAATAGACTAGTCTCGCCGTATCTGCATTAGTAAGTTGATGGATTTTTCTGACAGCTTAAGCTGCTGAACTTAGCCGTCTTGCAAGGAATGTTAAATGAGGACCCAATATATGTAGCTTTGAGACGAGCGTGATCCGTAGTGAAACAGTTTTATCGACGAATTCTAGTTTCCCTTGATTCAATATTATCTCTTGCATTTCTGAGAAAATCTCCATTTAATAGTAAAATATTAGCAGTGAACCAATTTTAGATCTGTAGGGCGTTATTTACGTCGTCAAATTTTGTAGCACGTCTATTTACCTTAAATATTAATATCAGCAAATAATTTAATTTTTTTTTTTTTTATGGCAAAACATCATGACTCCTCCCGCTCTGGGTGGAGCGGAAGGGAGTGTCAGACTCTTACTGACTAAAACCCACCCGTGTTCCTTCCTTAGCCCTTTATGTTCCGGACCACACACAACGCATTATCACGACTTGTGGTTTATTTTTTATTAAATGGAGTAGATCAGAGCCAAGTATTGAGGATCCAACAGAGCGCATTCCAATGTGTCAAAAAACACACACTTTGATGTTTAACTCTCGGCGCTAAGCATATACACTAAAATAAGAAAGAACCCAATATCGAGCCTTGTGGCACACCCATTTTTACTTTTAAACCAAATGAATTGACACCATTAATTTGAACTAGCTGTTATCTAGCATTTAAATAAGAACTAACTAAACTGAGCGCAAGTTTTCCAATTCCGTAATGCTCAAGTTTCAAGAGCAAGGTTTCGTGATCGACGCAATCAAATGCCTTGGAGAGGCCACAAAAGATTCCTACGGCGTCTTGGGCCTCTTTCCACGTCTTAAAAATGTGTTTTAATGAGGTTACACCGGCGTCTGTTGTACAACGTCTTTTGGTGAAACCGTACTGTTGATCGTGTAGGATGACTATTAAAATGATCCAGCATTTGATTTAACATTACTTTTTCAAACTCCTTGCTGAAAACCGTCAAAACCGATACGGGTCTATAATTATTAGTGTCTTTGCTGTCCCCAAGTAAAATGGAACAACTATAATGTACTTCATTAAATCCGGGAATAGTACCCCTTGATCTACACACAAATTAAATATTAAAGCTAACTATGGTGCAATTGTCTCAATAATGGACTGACAAACTTTAGTAGACATGCCCCACAGATCTTCAGTAATTTCTTTAGGAATTTGAGTTGCCTAAATGACGTTTGGGAAAACTTTACATTATGCGAAGATAATCTGAATCTTTCTTTTCGGAAAAACTAAAAATATTTCGAGCTGACTATCTTTCCCCAGCGCCAAGACGTCCGGCACGTGGCGGCGCGCGGTGGGCGGCGGCTGGCGGCCCGCGTCGGGCTGCCACTACCACTGCATCTCGCCGGGCGCCGGCGTGCGCCTGGTCAGCGCCGCGCGAGAGCGCCCGCTCACCAGCATACAGCTGTGCTCGCCTGACAGTAGGCCCGACTCGGTGAGTACTAACAGTCTCTCTAAAAGAGTAACTTAAAAAACTGTAGCGCAGGGGTCATTTGCCAGGGCACGGATCATAACATCGCATCATCGCAAGAGTAGGCGAATTGAAGGAAAGAAAGAGAGCCCTGTGTCGACGAGCTTCGCGGCGCAGGCTTTCAAATTACGAATTATTATGTTGTTATAATGTTTATGATTAGGTACTGACCACTGGCCCTACCTGTGTGTTAAATTAATTTCGCCATTGTAGCGCCACGTTGTATACTCAAAACTTCGTCGATTTTTACATTAAAGTTAAAAACTACACTTCATTTCTTCCTTACATCGTATTCCGAAATACTCTGCTCCACACTTTTTTAGGGTTCCGCAGCCAAATGGCAAAAATTGAACCTTTATAATATAGATACAGTACCTATATAAAAAACGGAACCTTTATAATATGTAGTACATTTAAAATAAAGTTATTTTTGACGGTTTTTTTTAAATAATTGTACCTATTTCAAGTTTGATATTTCAAAATACATCATGAGCTTGATCATTTTTTTTTTCAGGGCTGTACTCAAAGGAAGTCTCCGTACCAGTACGCATCCATGGTCTGCACCAAATACAAAGATAGAGTGAGAAGATTATCCGGATTGGGGATGCAGATATCACCAGCTTTAGGTAATACACGACTCTAGTTGGCATAAGCAGCTGACCAGGGGCCTAAAAAGGCCACTTTGGCAGAATCATAAAAGGATAACATAATGGACAGCTAACGTCAAATCCCATTGGTGAAACATTTTTCAGTTATTTTGTTTTGTCTGTGCTAAAATACTAATCAATCCAATCCAAATCCAATCCCAATCTCTTGGTTTGTACCGTAGTGCAGCGAAAAAAAGAAAAACACGGACTGTCTTCGCCATAATTATAATAAATTCATAATTTTATCCTTTTATGATTCTCCAAAGTGTCCTTTTTAGGCCCCAAGAACTACAAAACTTTGACATTTGACACAAAAAGTTCCCTTCGACGATATTAGTACATTACGTGCGATACGCGAGACTTATGCAGTCCATTATTGCACGGCGTGACAATAATAGACGACTTAAGTCACACGTATCGTATACTATTTTATAGCATGTGCATTTGGATTGAGTGATCTTTTTTTATTTCGTGACAAAAACTGATTGTAGATTTAGTCAAAAATAGTCAAAACTCATAGCCCAAAGTTAAAAATTTGTTACTCTCAGGGGTCTTCAGTTATTGCCAAAAATGTGGATCACTCAATTCAGACATTTTGCAAAAACTGCTATGAGTTAAATCTCAACAAAAACTTACTCTACTGACTAAATTTATATCTCAAAAATTTGTTAAAAATTTGTCACAACATTTTTTAAACCCATCAAGGCATTTAAAGCTTCTTCCAGGTATCTTTGGACAGTATCATTGGATCACTCAGTACAGACACCATTTTGTCTGAGAGATCGTTGTAATAAGGTTTCGGATGACTTTTTCTATAGATCTATTGTTTATCCTAAAATGTACATGTTCCGAATATATTTGTACAATAAATATCATAACATAAATACCTTTTGTTAAAAGTTTATGAGTAAATCAATGTTTTTAAATTTGCTGAACTGAGTGATCCATAAGAATACTTATAGCTAACCACCTGTTTCGTATTGATTTACACAAACTACCATTAATTTTTGTACAACTTTGTGACTAAAGTTTTACATAAAAATGATTTACCTAAACAGCTTAATTTACGAGATATTACATTTTTAATTTTATTGTTAGGGAATAGTGCAGTAGGGTGACCATATAATATGAGATCATCGGAAATGAGTACCTACTTAGATAATCGTCAGTTGTAATACCAATTAATGTAACCAGGACTTAACTTGACTTTACAGGAGAGGCAAAAAAACTAAATTCTATTCACAAAAAGTCACAGAAATACATGCGCTTTAGATTCAGTACTGATGCAAGCAAAACAAACATATTGATGACATTATAGACACTTTCACAGATAAATACATCCAGGAATACCATAAATGTTTAAAAACCAGACTGGTCACGAAATAACAGTCGATTGTTGTTGTAACGTAACGTACGTTTTCGAGACAATTTTAATAAACAGCTTTTCAAGCGCAGTTACCACTAAAACCTGCTTAAATGAATCTTGCTCGGCACCTGAAATAACTAGAAATGTTGTATTTCTGTCATTAAATCTGCAAATAATTTCTGTATTTGGCAGTTACAGTCTAGAAGAAGCAATTTCTTTTAGCTGCGAGGGGACTTGTCTTTCATGTAATAGTAATGCTATACTTATATCGTTATAAACTTTCTAGTGTTATTTCATGGATTTGTATGGAACAAAACAGGTAACGTTACAAGTTGTGCCCGAAATAATTTTAATAAAAAGTAGATCGTACAGGTTACTTGGAGGTAAGTATTGAATTTCTTCCTTCTCAACATCCTGACGGCATCGGTCATTGTCGAGCGCATAACTATGTAAATGGACGAATAGTTTGCTATGACGATAATTTGGCTAAAACTTATGATAGCAAAAATGAACCACTTTATTTACATACACTTATTTACGCGGTTTATGATTTATAAATAACATTGTATTTCTTTTCTAAAAATTTTACATTAAAGTTCTCTTTTGCTATTATTAAATCCAGAGACATTCTAATAAGTAATGTCGTGTTAGCTTATAAGTTAGGTAGGTGTGCTGAAAACAAATTTTTTTACTTAAGCTAAAAGCTGTTTTTATTAATCGTTATTATAAGAAGATTAATTTTATTTAGATTTTTAACTAATCATCCAATATTTTTGGTTTTATGTTTCTTGTTTATTACATTTGTGTACCTATGTGGTGTACATCAAAGACTATTATTAAACAACCAAACAAATACCGAATTTTTTAAATTGTCGTCTTAACAATTAAACTACGTTTCTACCATTGCAACTGTTTTATTCATAACGAAAAAGTTTTTTCTTGAATTAATTAAAAGGTAGAGTTTATTCTAAATTAGACCTTAGTACAAGTGAAAGTGAAGTAACTCCTACAATTAACCTATCACAACGTATGTCCACGCCTTGAAAACTGTGTGATTGTATATTCTATAAGTTACGTTATAGTAACACGATATAAAAAAGAAAAATAACGTAACCATGTCATCTTCGAAACTATTTACAATAGTAGGCTTCATTATAGTTTCTTTCAGATAACAACATTTTTAGAGAAAATCGCTCTAAACAGCATTGCAATAGGAAGAAAACAAAAAAAATACAACTCATTTTGTGAATAGAATTTAGTTTTTTTGCCTCTCCTGTAAAGTTGATGATCTCATATTATATGGTCACCCTACTGCACTTTTCCCTAACAATAAAATTAAAAATGTAATATCTCGTAAATTAAGCTGTATATGTAAATTATTTTTATGTAAAACTTTAGTCATAAAGTTGTACAAAAATTAACCGTAGTTTGTGTAAATCAATACGAAACAGGTACTTAGCTATAAGTATTCTTATGGATCACTCAGTTCAGCAAATTTATAGAGTTACTCATAAATGTTTAACAAAAGGTATTTGTGTTATTATATTTATTGTACAAATATATTCGGAACATGTACATTTTAGGATAAACAATAGATCTATAGAAAAAGTCCTCCGAAACCTTATTACAACGATCTCTCAGACAAAATGGTGTCTGTACTGAGTGATCCAATGATACTGTCCAAAGATACCTGGAAGAAGCTTTAAATACCCTGATGGGTTTAAAAAATGTTGTGACAAATTTTTGAGGTATAAATTTAGTCAGTAGAGTACGTTTATGTTGAGATTTAGCTCATAGCCGTTTTTGCAAAATGTCTGAATTGAGTGATCCACATTTTCGGCAATAACTGAAGACCCTTGAGAGTGACAAATTTTTAACTTTGGGCTATGAGTTTTGACTATTTTTGACTAAATCTACAACCAGTTTTTATCACGAAATAAAAAAAGATCACTCAATCCAAATGCACATTTTTATAGCTCGTGTGACCTAAACCCGCACTTAGTCACGCTTTTCTGTTTAAAAATGGACTACGTAAGTCACAGAAAAGCGTGACTCAAGTGAGGCATAGGTCACACAGTGCTATAAAAGGATTTAATACTAAGCGAAATTCTACCCTTCAAGCTTATGTGAAATACCACGATGTTGAACCAATGATAGAGTATGATAAATCGAACGTACATGCGAAAGGGTGATGTAATTTTCTAATGCAATCCAATTTTTCCATCATTCTCTTCATATTACAGAGGACCCAGACCGACCCTGCCGCATAGCCTGTCAAGACGAGCGAGTGTCCCATCGGTTCTACTTAGTCAACGGACACGAAGGCTGGTTCCCGCTAGGAACGTCGTGCGGGAAGAGAAATGCTTCCTACTGCGTTAGTGGGAAGTGCTTGGTAAGATATTTTTACTGCTAATCCATAAACAACATCAAGATCTGTTTCTCCGGCTAGGACTAACTAAGTATTTAATCAATCCAAAACAAGAATGAAAAATGTCAATACTGCCAAAAAGCCACGGACTTTTCTAACCACAGAGGGACGGAAGAAAGAATTGCTAACTTATATTAAGTTCCCAACAACACGTTTCCTCCATATTGCTTTGTTTTCTATGGTCACGTAACACTGTTTTAAACCCACAAATTTTACAAAACTTTCAACCTTCAGGCCACTGAAACTGTCTTTCGAACTCCCAACTCTACAACTATTTTTTTTATGTTTTCCAGGAATTCGGCCCCGACAACACTCCCCTCTCCGAGATGGTGTTCACGCTCCCGCTGCTCAACCGCAACAGTTACAACAGCTACAACAACAACAGTACCAGCCGCGTCACCTGGCGCAACTCGCGACACCGACGCAGTCTGCGGACTGACAGGATCACTGTCAAGGCCACGCTCGACCAGCAGCAATTAGATGAGATTATTGCGCGGCTGAATTTAACAAGTAATCATCAGTTTTAATTATTAGATATTATTTATAGCACTGTGTGACCTAAACCCGTACTTAAATCACGTTTTTAACCCCCGACGCAAAAACGACGGGGTGTTATAAGTTTGACGTGTCTGTGTGTGTGTGTGTGTGTGTCTGTGGCATCGTAGCTCCCGAACGGATGAACCAATTTTGATTTTGTTTCTTTTGTTTGAAAGGTGAATTAGTCGGGAGTGTTCTTAGCTATGTTTGATGAAAATCGGTCCAAGATGGCCGCCGCCACAAAATGGCGGATTACATATTTTTGCACAACTCCCTTAATATGGGTATCAAATGAAAGGGCTTGAATAGTAGAATACTATACACTATAATAAATTTCAAATCCAAGATGGCCGCCACCACAAAGTGACGAATTACATTTTTTTTTTCACAACACCCTCAATGTGGGTATCAAATGATAGGGCTTGACTAGTAGAATAATGTACACTATATTGAAAGGGAATGAGGATTATTAACAAACGAAATGAAAACTAAAAACTTGAAAATATTTTTTTGTCTGATCAATGCTCTAGAATGATGAGGAAAGTGGAGTGATGACTGGTACCTACGACCACTGAGTTTGACTATTTTTATTACGAAAGAAATTAGCCTACTCAAAAAGCGTAGGTATTTCTACATCAGATAGTGTCGCAGTCCCATTTTATAAACTAGATCTGAAATAGGTACCTAAGATATCTAATAGCTATGAAATACTTGTACGAAAGTTGAATAACTAAAGGAAGAACTAGAAAATGGATATAATAAAACAAAAAAATCTGTTTAGTCTTAAAAATTATTCTTCAACTATAAATTAATAGGTAATTATTTTTTGACGGATAAAAAACTTGATTAAACACCAAATTAACTGAATCTTAAAACGCAAGAAAATAAAAGAAATGAAATACAAAAGTTATGGAGTCCTTACAAAAAGCATGAAATAAAAAATTAAATTAAAAATTTTAAAAACCCCCGACACAAAAAAAATAATAAAATCAAATGTAAGTTATTGGAAAAGGATCAAATAATTTAAAAACCCCCCAACTTAAAGAATCTAGGTAATGAGGCTAAAACAGATAAATTTATATGGCAGTCGGGGGACCTCTTAGCATAGAAGGTGTTCCACAGAACGGTCCCCCGACTTCCATATGAATATATTTAATTTTATTATTTTTTTGTGTCGGGGGTTTTTAAAAAATTTTTCTGTGACTTAATTAGTCCTTTTTTACGTAGAAAATGGGTTTTAGTTCACCCGAGCTATAAAATAGACGACGATACGATACGTGTGACATAATAGTCTATTAATGCACGGCGTTTATTGCTTGCTTCCGAACAAAAATGGCGACAAATATCGAAATTATTATAGTTATCTTTCTCGATTACAATCTGTTTAGAATAGAATAGAACAATCTTCTTTTGTAGTCGAGATCCACTGACCTCTATCATACAGTGCTTGTGTAATACAGGTCAGTGTCGAGACCCCAACTAGCACGCTAAGCCGTTGGTCCCGGCTGTCTTTCATAGTTCTTAGACAGTCGTTACGGGTACTCAGAAGACCAAAAGTATGACAACCAATCTTACCAAAGGGTATAGTGTTACCTAGTAACTGGATTGTGGAGGACAGATGGCAGTCGCTCCATGTAAAATACTGATATTCAGCTGCATCCGATTAAACTGGAAACACCCCAATAGTTGGGAAAAGGCTTGGTCGAGCAAAAACCCGAGCCAAAACAGGCAAAAAGTTAAAGATATTTTTCTAATTTGTGCCTATAGTCCACGCGAAAATAATTGGCCGCGTCTTAGGTATGTGAGCGGTGAGACGGAGGGGCGGGGGCGCTTTGTCATTACTCAGTACGTGCGTTGCGAACACTAGGCACCCCGCCGCCCTCACCCCCGCCCCCACTCAAGGCGCGACCAACTAGTTCCGCGCGGACTATAATAAAAAACTAAACCATGCCTCTACAGTTGTGTGAATATTATTTTTTTCCATCACTTAAATCAAACAACCATTTCGACGGCGAAGTGCCAATACCTCCTAACTGACAAAGTCAAAAATTTACACAACCTTAAAAAAACGTTCAAAAATAGACACTTTGCGTTGGTTTAGTCGGGAGGTACGTATTTCATCATTTTAATTGAATGCTGTTGTAACTAAAAATACACTTAGGCGATTTCAATAAAACGCGAATAACGCTTTTAAATTCAAAACAATAAAAAAAGTGAATTTCTCAAGGAATGTCAGTTAGGAGGTATTGGCACTTCACCGTCGATTTGTATCAAACCCCTAACTAAATCAATTCTCTTTTCCAGACAATTTGACCGACCACATTACTTACTTCGACTCCATTCCAGAGAATATAGAAGTGGACTTCAAGAACCCGATCCATATCTCGCCAGAAGACACGCTACTAAGGAAGGTACCGAGACCTACGTGGGACTGACATTATGAAAATACTAGATGAAAGTTGAACTGTTGAGCGTTAGAAATTGGGATCGCCCATAAACTGAAGACATTCTACCAGTTGGATCAATGTTAGGCGCCTGTCCTTCCCCCAACGAGGAACCGACGAGCTATCGAATATTTTCTCTCTTAAGAGAGACTTTTGAAAAAGCCTAAGTAAAAAGTCATAAGTCGAGGTTTGGCTCTCGCCTATTTCTATTAATATTGGACCAATTTAAAAGATATTTCATAAAATGAATAAGAAGGATATATACAGTGTTTTTCTTTTTTCATTAATAGTTGTCAAATTTCTACACTAGGCATTTTTTAAGGGTTCTAGTGCTTATAAAAATAATGTATCATCAAAAAGGAAAACATAGGGACATACAAGTAGTTAATATTTATTATTCTGTAAGAAATAATTTATGATCATTAACCAGGAAGAAAACAGACGAGAACATTTCCTTTTAACAAATGTATAAAAGGATAAAGGTCCCGTGTCAGTAAAAGAGATACATTTACTGTTCACACCATCGGCGAGAACTCTGTCAAACAGCTCGTTTCTAGTTGCTAGGTCTACCCGTTTCTCGCGTTAGGACAGATGCCTTATGAACGGTCTTGGCAAGACAAAATTTTGTTCAATCTTGAGATTGGGATTATTATTTGCAGTAAGATTCTAGCTGATGAGAGGGCTTCGGGAAGTCAGGACCGTCGCTAATCTGTGAGACTGATATCAAGTCTGTTACATGTTAGTGAGCTTCAAACTTTATGACGGTTCCGCAGTGCCGCCCCTCGCCCAGCAGTCACACGAGTACTCAAGTCAATCGCATGTGAGTGCGGAGCGAAGGGCGAGCCGAGTAGCTGCGAGGTGCAACACTGCGCAGTTACTCCCTTCCCGTTTAGAACCGCCATAAAGTTTGCATCGGAATGTATGATCGGTTTTGATCAAAATAACAGCAGCCAGTCAAATCACTTAGGAGCGTTTACGCCGTACGGCATTTCATACAAACTTTCAAGCTATTGTTTTTCGTAATTAATGAACCGATTATAATTAAACTTCATACGCATAAGCAGTATACAAAGGTCTAAAAAGTTAGTAGAGAACATTTTCGAAATGTCTTATTAAAAAAAAGATAACCGAAAATCTCTGTTTCTATGGAAAATTTAAAATCGGTGTAATTTGGCTGTAACATTATTTTTCGAAAATGTTCTCCCTTATGTTAGAATGTTAGACCTTTGTACCCTGCATATGCGTATGAAGTTTCATTAAAATCAGTTCATTCATTTCGAAAAATAAGGACTTGAAAGTTTATATGAAATGCCGTACGGCGTAAACGCTCTTAACATGATACTTGGAAACAGGTTAATTTAAAAGATAAGTAAGCTAGATAAAAGGGATTGAAGATTTTTATATGGAACCTGGCATACCTGTCCGCCATTTTGTTAAATCAATAGCTGACATCAATGCAAACAGAGAACGTAATGTTTACTGTTGAAAAAAAAAATGGCGGACAGATAGGTACCACGGACCTTCAAAGCCCTTTGCATGGGCTGATCCTTAGCCCATAAAAACACTGCCTTATAACGTGGAACCTCCACGAACCTTGACAAGACTTAATTTATGTATACGCAGTTTTTTGTCTGAACACATGTATACAAAGTTATGTGAACACATTGAATAGTACATTTTTGTTGCTCAGATTTATATTAGACCCAAAGTTTCTTATTTTAAAGGACCAAAACTTGGGTATTATTAGAAATATTTAGGGGCATAATGAAGGGCCTGAAAATAAGCCAAATAATTATGAAGAAAACTTGACTTTTCTCCATAACAAAGTCCAAGGCATTATTTTATTGTTCGGAATGGAATTTATACAAAAATATCTACGAATTTTGTTCCTTTTGTTGAAATTTTAGGAAAAAAGTCTCGTGACAATTTTAAGTTGTTACAACAAATATAATTTTAAGTCATTGTACATACTTGAAGAATCATTGTGATCAATTTTAGTAATTTATTTATAGAGATTTTTATACCGTTGTTATTAAGTAGGTTTAAGTAAATAAAAATAAAGTTATTTTATACAATAATTGTACGTGTTTTATTTAAAAAGGCACTCATTTGTAGCCGGGTTTTCGTACAAACTATTAACAGCTTTAAATGTATACAGAATATTTCTTATGTATAAAGAAGAATATAAAATTAAACAAGTTGTAAAACTGTAGTTTCGTTGTATGAAAGTATCAAGAATATACATATTGCCATCACATTAGTTGCCTGGTTAAATATTGGTTGCTTTACCTATGTAAAGGATGAAATTGAAAACGTGACAAATCGAAATAGGAGGTGCAGTAATTGCTACATAATCATAATAAATTGTCATTTCCCAAATCTAATTTTTTTTTTTAAATCGTTTAATTGTCGTATCAGATAGTGCAAACTAAGTTATTGTCTTGAAGTAGACACAAATTATCGTCTGCCATGTTTTTTTTTTTCAAAATTGTCAAAACAAAGAAGTACCTATGGATTTTAGCGCGCGCCCGATAAGCAATCTATTCATCGCAGAGTTCACAACATGAACCAAGTTGGCAACGCGTTGAAACTAGTGGTATTTACCTAAATTTGACCGTTCCGGATAAAAGGGCGCGCGACGAGGTTGCCAAATCGTATGCCTGTGCGCACGTATGTGCATCCCTTTCCTTAATGACACGCTCTAAATTTACATTATAACTCGTTGAATTAGATGTTTTAATTTGTCACACCTATTTAATTTCATCCTTTTTACTGGCTATATTGGAGTAGATTATACGTTATACACATCGATCACTAATTGTTGATTATTATTTGTGATTATTTCTTTCTTATGCATATAATATATACTCCATAAATTCACGCCTTCCCATGAATAGGCAGTAACTAATAGAACGCCACATGCTACAATCCGTACATACCTACTCCTTTTAAACTTGCTTCATTTACGTTCATACGTCTGAGAGCCTAAAAAGGCCGCTTTGGCAGAATAATAAAAGGATAACATTATGAATCATGATGGACAGTTCACTGTTAAGTTAATCGTATCAAATCCCATTGGTGAAGGATTTTTCAGTTATTTTTTTTTTTTGTCTGTGCTAAAATACCAATCAATCCAATCCCAATCTCTTTGATCATACCAACGTAGTGCAGCGAAAAAATAAAAATAAACGGACTGTCTTCGCCATGTTAGGATTCATAATGTTATCCTTTTATGATTCTACCAAAGTGGTCTTTTTACGCAGTTGTGGTTCCATCGTTTTTGCCTACCCCGATGGGAAAAAGGGAAAAGTTTATGTATTACCAATTTAGAATAATAGCAAAGGCTTTCAGCATTTTAAAATATTTGTCGACTTTTACAATTCAACTCATCCTAACAAAATATCGTTAGGAACTTTATCGGCTCGGAATAGTGCTTAACAATTTAATACCAACGCGTTACGGCGAAATTATGTACCAATACATAACACATATTTTTATCAATAATACTACATAAGATTGTGCAAGAAACAGCTCATATTTAAATACGATGTTAGTTACTTGGAACCACTATGAATAAATCTTGCAGTTCACATTCTTCAAAGCGTGCAGAAGTCTCGCAGGATCAGTCAGGAACCATTGCCACAGCTTTCTGAGACACTGCTTATCACCATTCTGAAAATAGTATTAAGTCATTATCATCTGCCTAGCCTTTTCCCAACTATGTTGGGGTCGGCTTCCAGTCTAACCGGATGCAGCTAAGCCCCAGTATTTTACATGGAGCGACTGCCTATCTGACCTCCACAACCCAGTTACTGGGTAATACGATACCCCTTGGTTTTGCGTCGATCTGTTACTCACAAAGATAGTCGACATAGCCCGAAAATTGCCAAAGTAAAATGGCGGTCGGGAGTGACATTTGCTCGGATGACGGACGGGGCCGAAAGGTTGGAAGGCTCCTCACTAGTTTAATCAATGACCAGGTAAAAGACGCGGGAATCCTCTGTATGCGAAATTATAGGACCAATCGATGTGGAAATGCTTGGGAGAAGCCTATATCCAACAGTGGACGTTTTTCAGCTGAATAATGATGATGATATTCTTACCTTCACACTAGTGAAGAGGTGACTAGCGTCTAGAACCTTCTTGTCGACAGTATCCATGTGTTGTCTGAGTGTGTGCGCAAGCGCAGCTACTGTGCGGTCCCAGCAGTTCGGCTGGCGAGTGCAGCCGTCCCCGATGTAGGCGCGGAGGGACTGCGTTGATTGTTTGCTGGGGAATTTGAGACAAAATTATGATTAGTACCTACAATATAATAAACTAAACGCTAATTTGCGATTTACACTGACCAGAAAGCGTAAAAACCAAATTCTCATAATAAACGGACTAGTGTACGTTATGTCAAGTCATGTTACGCAGTCGCCTAGAAAAGGAAGTTAACTCCATCATGACATGAATGCAACGTTGTTTACGACGTCGACGTCGTCGTAGTCGTTTATCGTTGACGTTTGTGATAACCTAACAATTGAGAACTTCAAAAATACTTACAACTCCACCATCATATCCTCCTTCATCTTATAGCCATCGTCGACAGCATCCTTCAACTCCTTCACCTGGTGCTGCATCTCATGGTACAAATTCACCAATAGACTGGGATCACCCGACTGCGCACCAAGAATGTGCAGTAATGCTTGCACCAGTACGTCTGAGGATTGGAGCTTTTGTTCGCAGGAATTCTGTTCTAAGCATATCTCGTTCATTGAATTCTGGAAATGAGGTACGATGGATTCATTTATTGGATGGATTAAGCTTATTATGAAAATTACTAGCTGCGTCCCGCGGTTTCACTGGCGTAAATGTCGATCCCGTGGGAATATTGGGATAAAAAGTAGCCTATAAATTCATTCAGGGTGTCAGCAACCTCCATACAAAATTTTATCAAAATTGGTCCGGCCGTTTGAGCGTGAAGAAGTAACAAACATATAAACACACTCGCACTTTCGCTTCATAATATTAGTGTGATAAGTGTGATTTATTTTATTTTTCACACACACACACACACACACCCGCACACACCCCAACACACACATACGCACACACAAACTTTCGTAGTGTTACAGGTGCAACATATCAGAGCTAGCGAATATTATGCCTATCATAACGAGCCTATAATGTTCGTCCTGATGGGACACAGGCGTCCTCTCTGTGAGAGTTGGCAATCCACCACCCAGGCTAGTGCGGGTTGGTGAGTGTCACATGTCTTCGATTTTTCTAGTTCTACGACATGCCGGTTTCCTTAAGAGTAAACTAGTCGCGAGCTCAAACTCACTGGTGGTCACGGCCAAAAAGCACGCTGTCTTACCTGGCTTCGTGTCCGACAGAGCTAGTATAAGTGATGAGCAGTTATACGCTAGTCTACACGAACAACGTCTAGTTTTCACGCACAGAAACACCGTTACGAACTGATAGGCGCGTAAAAAAATTCGAAAAGTGCTTCGGAAAATCGAGTTTTATGAAAAAACCACTGCATAAATCAATTACAAATAAATTTTATTGAACTCTTCGATAACTCAGCTTTGTCGGTACGGACTTGGTTTTGAAGATTTTACAATTCTTTTATTACTTATTTATACCCAAAGTTACGATAAAAAAGCAAGAAAAACGAACCTTTGTTGGCCCATAACTTTTTAATGACAAATTAAAACGATATCATGTTTAACTTTGGATACACAATGTCAAACAGTGGACTAATACTCTCCCGAAATGTGTATGAAAAAAATATCGACTAGTGACACCTTAAGATGTTTCCTTCACTGTTTGGAGAGGAGTGGTGATAAAATTAAAGTAAAGTGCCTGCCTGGGTCTTAACTTACGACCTACAACTCGTAAGTCGGGACCGATACCTCTGGGTCAGCACTGCTCTAAGCTCTATTATGCCCCAGCGTTATGTAATAAGAAAAACCACTTACAGTTGCATCAAATACTTATGGATGATTTCCACCAAATGGCTTGCATCGCATCGGATCGGAACGGATTTTACAATCTTTAAACGATAATTAATGACCGCGGGCGTCTTCCGCGACACGCGATCGTAGCCGAAAGTATGCTGCGACGCGCGATCGGCTCCGTACCTACGCCTGTCGTCATATCCGATCGAATCCTTTCGGCTGTCGTCCAAATTTTTTTTTCTTCTTCTGTGTTTTATGATTATTTTCTTCTTCTTCTAATGCAATAGCCAACATTACTACGTCAGCTTCAACCATTTTCATAAATTAGAACTCGTCAAAACGGTAGGAATTAAACTATTTGACTAGGCGCAAAAACGGATACGTTCGCAAGCGACGAACGGAACCGATCGTATGCGTCGACATCCTGCCGGACGTGATCGGATATCGCCGCATCCGTTCGTATCCTTTCCGATCCGATGCGATACGAGCCGTTTGGTGGAAATCATCCTTTAGGATACCTGTCCGGTCATGGCTCATCGGTCTTATATTGCTTCACAATGCTACTGATCCCGGCGCTGTAGGAACTCTTGGAATGAGCCCAGTTCTACTATACTCGCTATAAGCTACATTTATATTCACTATTCTACTGATCACTGCGCTTGTGTCAGCCGCGGCGTACTGTCGTAAGTGAGCCGCTAATTGTAGGAACTCTTGGACTGAGCTCAGTTCTAATATACTCGCTATAAGCTACATTTACACTCACAATTCTACTGATCACTGCGCTAGCGTCAGCCACGGCGTATTGTCGTAAGTGAGCCGCTAATTGTAGGAACTCTTGGACTGAGCGCAGTTCGTGTCGTAGCGCGCCATAAACGATACGGTCCAGGCAGAGGGCGCGGTTGGTCGTTTCTAGTAGGTGGGATATATCGGCGTGGATTTGTCTGTAAAACGAAGATGCAATGAATGTTTAGTAGGAGAAATGAAAACTCATTACGACAATCTTGTGCTGTAGTGACTGAATCTGCTACACGGAAAGACATGAAATTTATGACATGGTAAAAAACTTTTTACAAAAAAAAAACTACTTACCGACTTCAAAAAAAAACAACAAAGTGAAAAATAACTTTAATTTCGGAAGTCGGTGTCGTTGGTTCCGCATTTTCGTTTATCGACACCAACTTCTGAAGTTGAAAGTTATTTTTCACTTTGTAGTGTTTTTTTTGGAAGTCGGTTGTTTTTGTTTTAATTGTAAAAAGTTTTTACTCTTTAGATTACTCGAGAGTATCAAACAAAAAAAAATTAAGTAGGTTAACACTATTGACGGAGAAATCGGTTAACATACTTACATAAAAAAAAACATACATAAAATCAAAAATATAACCTCCTCCTTTTTGGAAGTCGGTTAAAAATTGTCTGTTGTGAGTTGTCGGTTAAAAATTGTATTGTCTGTTGGTAAATACGGAAAAATATCTAGTTTTTTCTTTGTCACTAGTAAGCTTACAAATGTCAGAGTTTGCCGTTACGATAAATAATTTAACTTCGATACGATAAATAATTTAACTGTCCCTAACTCTGCTAGCACAGAACCGTCCGAAGTGTGAAGTCGAAGCTTGGGGGAGGCCTATGTCCAGCAGTGGACGTCTTTCGGCTGAAATGATGATGATGATGATGACTCTGCTAGTGCTAATTCTATAGTTACCCTATAGCATTAGTATAATCAGCAGATAACGTTGCTACCGCTGGAACACAATCTTGCTTTCCGGGAGAAGACTATAGATCTATATTTTTTTAATTTCGATTTGTTTTCTTCTGTAGTGGACTCCAAAAGGCTTAGTAGATTGTGGTTTATATATCTCGGCAATTTTTATGATTCCGCGTTTTACAAACGGCGTCGTCCGTTTAAAAACGTTCGCTGTTTTAAAATATCCCGAACCCTGAGGTTAGTTCTAGATATGTTACTATGCCGAACCCCGAGGTTAGGTTTGGTTAAGTTACTTTAACTCATCGAATGCTGTAATTAGAGACACAATAGAAAGACAATTGCTTATGTCGAACTGTGTAACTTAAGACATTCAAAAGGTTAAACCCTTTACACAGGAATAGGAGAACCACGAAGTGGGGCTACGTCGACATAGGATGCAAGAGCGAGCGAAGGGCACCCCGAGGTTCGGTTTGGTTAGGTAAAACAGCGAGCGTTTGTAAACGGACAAATCATTTGTAAAACGCGGAATCATACAAATTGCCTGAGACACAGGACCGTCTTTAACCTATTGGAGGCCCTGGGCACATAAGGATCACGGGGCCCCTGTGTAGATAAGAGACAGTAAGAGAAACATAGTAATATTTCATAACTGAGTGGCTAGAAACTTATTAGAAATCACACTGCAAATAATTTATTTAGTCATGGAATCGGGCACTAATAATGCGTAGTATGGAATGGTGGCTGCAAAGAATGTTTTTTATGAGAGCAGGCCGGGGCCCCCGAAGATCGCGAGGCCCTGGGCACTTGAGAGTGCCCAATGGAAATGAGGGGCCTGCTGAGACATAAAACTAAGCAGATTACTAGACTGTGCTATTAACAGATAGAGAACATCATCATCATCATAATCTACCTAGCCTTTTCCCAACTGTGTTGGGGTCGGCTTCCAGTCACACCGGACGCAGCCAAGAACCAGTATTTTACATGGCGCGACTGCCTATGTGATCTCCACAACCCAGTTACTGGGTAATACGATGCCCCTTGGTAAGACTAGTTGTCAAAGTTTCAGGCTTCTGACGACCCGTAACGACTGTCAAAGATCCAGGAAAGATAGCCGGGATCAACAGCTTAACATGCTTTAACCTTTTAAGCACTTGGCTAAATATCAATTGCCGTGCCGCTAGCGCGCGGCTACAAATCGATAAAATAATCATTATCATCTGCCTAGTCTTTTCCCAACCATGTTGGCTCGGCTTCCAGTCAAACCGGATGCAGCTGAATACCTAAATCGATAAAATAATACCTACAATAAATAAGGAGGAGCAATCGTTAAATAGAACTAAAAAATCATGCATTTTCTCTGTCGCAGAAATACGACACGAGCGGTAAAAGGTTAATTAGCAGAATGATAGAGAACATTGAAAAATAACTTACTGTCTAACAGCTAGTGCACAGCAAGTAGTGGTCTCTACAGCAAGCGTCGTTCTTGAGTCCACAAGCTGCCTCACTGCGTTGTGTATTTGTTGGTATATGATGGCCTCTTCTTGTTCCAGTAGATCCACTGCGCTTTTAGCTTCCATCAGACATGACCTGGAAAGAGTTGGTAATAAACAATGATTTACACCAAACGGCTCGCATCGCATCGGATCGGAACGGATTTTACAATCTTTAAACGATATTAAATCGTGTACACAGTATTTAAAGTCTATATTACCAAGCCGCGCACAGCAGCTTGACCGCGGGCGTCTTCCGCGACACGCGATCGTAGCCGAAAGTACGCAGCGACGCGCGATCGGCTCCGTTCGCCTGTCGGCGCATCCGATCGAATCCTTTCGGCTGTCGTCCAAATTTTTCTTTTCCTCTTCTGTTTTTTATGATTATTTTCTTCTTCTTCTAATGCAATAGCCAACAATACGGATGTCGCCGCATCCGTTCTTATCTTTTCCGATCCGATCCGATACGAGCCGTTTGGTGGAAATCATCCTTTAGGTTTCAAGGTTCAAGTGGAACTCAAAAAAATCATGAGAACAATACAATGCTTAAAATATACCAATATCATTTTTGAATAATATACCAATATCATTTTTGAAGTTTGTTTCTTGTTTTGTTTGTTTATTTATTCAATACTTTAAGCACACAAATATACAGAGGCGGACTTAATGCCATGGGCATGTTCTACCAGTCAACCTTTGGGTCATGCAAAGACAAACGGTTGTTTGTTTGAACGCACTAATCTCTAAAACTTCCGCATTTGAAAAATTATTTTTGCATTTGATTGGCTATATGCTATTTAACATCACGCTAGCAGGGGCGTGCCCTTCATAGAAGCCAAAAAGCCCGGCTTGCCCTAATAAAATCATAATTCACAACAACAAAATCAATAAAAAATATATTCAAAAAATTCCAGTCAATGAACTCGAACGCAAACATTCATATCATAGGAATAATAATACAATTATTTCGAAATCCGAACTTGCGCGCACTGGCCTAGGTTCGCGCCAAATTCCGCTCTTTACGCTATACAATGCATTCAATTACGCCATCTCGCTCGCACTAGTCTGGCTTTTTACCTGGCTTCTATTTACTTTCTCTGTCTCGCAGGTTTCGCCTACAAATTGCTATAAAAACGTTTACATTTGTTGATATTGGTAAGTACATAAAACACAGATTTCTATGAAATGAAAAGCCGTGCTTTTAATAGGCATGAAGTTCGCGCAAATGCACTATCTGCGTTGACCCGCGTAAAGTTAGTTGCACGTTTGGCGGGCGCGATGAGTCGATGACGCGGCGCGTCTCAAATTGTTATTGTTTTGAAGTTTTGAATACTTTGAGAATTAGTTTTATTAATTGAAAAAGTGATTGATTGTGGCGATGTCATTCCCTATGATTTTGTAAACGGTTAATGAATATGTATAGTGTTCTTTTATCATTATGTGAATTCGGAAACTGTCATCGAAAAGGTACGTAAATACATTAAGTTTTCTGCAATTTTCTGCCAATAAATAATTATTTACTTCACCGTAACCAATCTTAAATTACTGTAGGTACTTCTCGGAAATAAAAACAAGTATTTTTGTCAGTCAAGAAGACACATTATATAAAATAGGTACCTACTCATTCGATTGTTTAATATGTATGAATATGACAAACATAGGTGTTAAACATAGGTATGTGTTGGCTCATGATTGACTTTAAAAATGTAAGTACCTAATTCATAAAATAATGCGTACCTACGAGAAAAGATAAAGAACAATAAATCGATAATTTGGAGGCCATCTAGTGCATTTTGATTGAACAAATGCATGTGACGAGCGAAATGAAAAGCAGTTCCGGATAGGCGCTGTGGTTATGCGCATTCATTAATATAGATGGCGCTTGTGACAATTACGTACTGATGTTTGAAATATGTAGTACTCTTCGTATTTTTTTAAAGGTTTTCTTGCGGAAATTATAATAATGATGTTAGTACTACTAACAACCATTAACAACAAGAAAATCAGCCAATCCCTCAGTTGGCCTTTTTTTTATACCTTGAAAATCTGTGGGCTTGCCCTAATTTTTACCCCTAGGCACGCCACTGCACGCTAGGACTATTAGGAGCCGTTCAAACTCAAAGCATTTATTTCAATTAAACCTTGTACAGGCACTTTTGAATTGTCAAAATTAAATAGTCTGTCAGTTAGTCCGAAAGTTGAAGCTAGTTGCCCATTCCAAAACGTAGATCTCTATGGAGAAGAACGGGCAAGAAACTCCATGGACACTCTTTTAAATCAAGATATTACAAAATCCTGGGTACATTATCCTTGTTGCTTCTATATGAGAACAATGTAAAAAAAAAGACACAAATGAAGAAACAATTCAAAATATAAGATTAAAAATAAGCATTGGCAGTTAAGAGATGACCAGTCTCAACCGACCGACCGATCAAATAGAAAAAAAAAGAAAGAACGCAAAGCGAAAACGAAGTACCTAATCGCACAGGTGATGCGATGCAACGTGGTCGGGGGAACAAGAAATTTCACTCGGACAAAGTCGCGAGCATTAGCTAGTGACAGTATAAAATCCTGAACCATAACTTACTATTTTGTTGTGAAAAATATTCACAATTACTTAGCGCCATAATAACTCGCTAAAATTCGCAACACAGTGCTCGACTTGACGCATACGATACGCAGGTGTGCGTGGCCTGTTGTCGGAAGGTACTTTCAATAGTACTACATCCAGGCCCCTCTTTTCAATTGAGCACTCGGGGCTTTGAGTATTAAACCAACTGGAGGCGCCATTGTCAGGCGATCCCCCCTGCCAAAGGTACGAGACCGCCGGTCATAGCGGTTATATAAAACTAGTTGCCACGCGTTCCACGTCATTCAGCAAATCACAGTAGCGCGGAGCGAACGTAAGTGAAAAATACCGAATTGCAGTGTTTTTTCGTGTAAAAAGAGATCGGAAACATCTAGTAAACAAAAGGATAACGTTACTTTCCATCTGTAAGTATTATTTTGTCTTAATATCAACATAATACGCAATAAATTAGTAAAAGACCAAGAAATATTGTCGGTCAATAAGTGTTGCCACTAAATCGTAAAAGATCTAATTTAGGGTAATTTTCTAAGTTGTAATTTACAGAGCTTGGCAAATATTTCAAACTTTTATTTCGCATTTGTTATTCTAATTACTATTTATTACTGTTATAATATTTTTTTACTAAACCCTTTAAAAATTGCAATTTATTATCAAATAATTAATTAATGATATCAAACTTATGTTCCACAAATCTATCACAATTCTTTTATATCGTTATTCTTCAATACTGTAAAATATTTGCGGATCAACTTATCCCGAAAATACGTAGGTAATTTTAATTTAAAAATTGTCTGTGTGGTGCCGGACTTAAAGAATTGCACCGCCCCTTACTTCCCGTGGGTGTCGTAAAAAGCGGCTAAGGGTCTTACCGGAGAATGGGCAGCAGCGTTCTCTATTTATTCCACCATCATACCATACTGCTATCGCCAACCCGCCTGCCAAGCGTGGCGATTATGGCAAACCCCCCAAAAATTGGGGGAGGCCTATGTCCAGCAGTGGACGTCTATCGGCTGAAACGACGGCTGTGACAGCCAAGAAACAAATATCGATATCGACTTTATGAGTATTTTATTCTGACTAATAATTTTGCTCCGGCCAAGAACGGGTGAAAGACCACTGAGGTAGTTCTTGTACCGTGGCAATGAATCCTTACAGACTAACTTTGAAATCCTATGTTACCTACTTAAAAAGAATAATTGATCTGTTTTATCGATAAGTAGGCAAATATGATAAAAATGTAAATAAAGGCAGCTAGGTAAAAAAAAGCTCACTTAGATTTTTTTGTGCAATCTTAAATATTGGCTGAACTCATCAACTCATCGACAGCAAATTATCGATAGTGTCAAGCACTATCATCTCTTACTTAAAAATGACGTCATCTCGTACACTGACAAGGCGTCTCTGAGTGTGTTTGTACATGTGTGCGTATAGTTTATGCTTGTTTTTGTTTTTTGTTTTGTATGCGTGCGTAACAACGCGATCGAATTGCATTAGTGTATTATTACTACTTGTGTGCGTTCCCTCGTCCCCCGCGATGAAAGTGACAGACTTACTTGCGTAGATATTAGTACTCGTGGCGTCTGCGGTTGGTTTAATACTCAAAGACTCTGGGCAAGCGCCCAGGGCCCCGAAGTCGGCAGGGGTCCCGGCCTGCCCTAAAAAATCATTCTTTGCAGCCGCCGTTCCATTCTACGCATTATTAATACCCGATTCAATGACAAAATAATTGATTTGCATTGCGATTTACAGTAAGTTTCTAGCCTCAAACTTATTAATTATAATTAACTATTATGTTGAAGTTTGTTGCAATATTTTTTTAAACCTGAACGCGGCGGACCCAAATAAACACGTACCTAATAATAAAAACAGTGGAAGTGCAATTTTATCTCCACGGGTCACAGGGGTGACTACGTCCCGTGGGTGTAGGTACCCCGTGATCCTTATGTGCCCAGGGCCTCCAATAAGTGAAAGACGGCCTTGACTACATCATCGTCGTTTCAGCCGATAGACGTCCACTGCTGGACATAGGCCTCCCCCAATTTTGGGGTGGGTTTGCCATAATCGCCACGCTTGGCAGACGGGTTGGCGATCGCAGTATGGTATGATGGTGGAATAAATAGAGAACGCTGCTGCCCATTCTCCGGCAAGACCCTTAGTCGCCTTTTACGACACCCACAGGAAGTAAGGGGTGGTGCAATTCTTTAAGTCCGGCACCACACAGACTACATCATACCCGAATATAATAGTTTCTGTAGGCGCTGATCAGACAGGTGTCCAATCAGCTCCCGTTCAAGATAAATGACATCAACCTTTCGTTCCAAACGTTGGCGTCAACGCGCCACGTGTACCGAATTCACGGCGAGCTGGGATGATAATATACAACCCGCGGTAACGAAACCATTGCGACTTCTATTCTTTCCACTAACGCCATCTATCGAGCTTGTGGGACAACTTTGCAATCTACTAGCTTGTGCCTGCGACTTGGTCCGCGTGGAGTTTTTTGTATTGGCACTCGGCAATATTGTAGCGTCCCATTAGTGAAAGAATTTTCGGAATCGGATCAGTAGTTCCGAAGACTACCCCCTACATCCAAAGTCATAAGGACGAAGTCCCATACATTTTTGTGCATTGTCCTTTTACCTCTTTATAATATTAGTATAGTGTATATGCTTACGTAATTTGGCTTGGATGAACATCTTTGTAGTTGGCAACTAACGCCACCTTCGCTTGCTCTCCACATAGTTCAGCTTTTGATTCGATGTATGTGCACATCGCATCAGACAGTCTGGAATATGCAAAAAGGACAATTATTACAACAAGTACAGTACTGCTCAGTACCACATTTTTTTTTTTATCCTTTATTAAAAAGAACCAGGTTCTTAATAATTAATTACAATCTAGGCTAGATTGTAATTAATTATTAAGAACCTGGTTCTTTTTAATATTAGTATAGTGTATATGCTTACGTAATTTGGCTTGGATGAACATCTTTGTAGTTGGCAACTAACGCCACCTTCGCTTGCTCTCCACATAGTTCAGCTTTTGATTCGATGTATGTGCACATCGCATCAGACAGTCTGGAATATGCAAAAAGGACAATTATTACAACAAGTACAGTACTGCTCAGTACCACATTTTTTTTTTTATCCTTTATTAAAAAGAACCAGGTTCTTAATAATTAATTACAATCTAGCCTATAAGACTAATAAGCAATTTTAATCTAACTTAATTTTTTACGTGATAATTATTTTAAAACTTAGAATAGTGTTTATTGTACTTTACACAAGTCCGTTCCACTTTCTTAGAGTCTGATATGATGATATAAACACTTTGTTCATGTGTTATTATGTGTGTCATTAACACTATTATTTCTACACTTTTTACACTACACTAACTCAAAAGGTTTTGTCCGTTTTAGTCTTCGCACTATATTTGTTTGGTCTAACAGCTGAATTGCCTCGATGTTCACATGTCGGTGGAGTCGGTGTTCATGGGCCTCAGCAAATTTTTGGATAATCTTGGTGACGGGTTCCATTTTTAGGTCACGATGGAGGTCGTCATTTCTTATATACCAGGGCGCATTAACAATACTCCTGAGTACCTTATTCTGGAATGTTTGTATTATTTTGATGTTGGTCGGCTTAGTACAGCCCCATAATTGGATGCCATATGTCCATATTGGCATAAGGATATGCTTCTATAACAGAATTTTGTTGTGTATCGATAGGCAGGAATCCCGTCCAATCAACCAATACATGTTTTTAAATCGCATTTCTAGTTCCTGTCTTTTCTTTTTGACGTGCTCTTTCCAGCGCAGTTTCGCGTCAAGCGTTATGCCAAGGTATTTGGCTGTATTTGCGTATGGCACTTGTTGGCCATTTATGAAGATTGGGTGGTAATCACAATTCCTGTTGGTGAAGTCAATGTGAAGTGACTTCGATTCATTTAATTTAATTCTCCATTTTTGTGCCCAGTCATGAACTTTATTTACAGCGATTTGTACCTTTTTGATTGCTTCCGTATGGCATGACCCTGTTGCCATAATGGCAGTGTCGTCCGCAAAGGTTGCAATAGTATTATTTTCCAGCTCTGGTATATCATGCGTGTACAGCAGGTAGAGGACTGGACCCAGCACACTACCTTGAGGCACGCCAGCTTTAATAACTTTTAAATCGGAAAAGGCATCCTCGTGCCTTACTCGAAACATTCTATATGTAATGTATGATTGCAGGATATCGGCAAAATCATTGGGCAGCATTAGTCTCAGCTTATATATCAAACCCCTATGCCAAACTCTATCAAAAGCTTGTGCCACATCTAAAAATACAGTGGAGCAGACTTTTTTATCTTCAAGCGTTCTCTCAATGATGTTAGTAATTCTATGTACTTGGTCTATTGTTGAGTGTTTCTCTCTGAAACCAAACTGATGGTCTGGGATCAGGTTTTTCTCGTCTATTATAGGTTTTAGGCGTTTTAAAAACAATTTTTCAAACAGCTTTGATATTATAGGCAACAGGGAAATGGGCCTGTAAGATGATGCTTCGTGAGGTGGTTTACCTGGCTTTGCAATCATAATCACCTCAGCAACTTTCCATGGCTCAGGAACATGCTTTAGCACAAATGCGGCATTGATGAGCCTAGTAAGCTTAACGATGGCTTTACGCGGGAGATGTTTTAAGATTTCTCCCGTAATAAGGTCATACCCTGGTGACTTTTTTAGGCCAATGTTTTGAATTTCCCTTGCAACTTCTTTTGGGGTCACGAGCTTAATTCTTTGATCTTGCAGAATATTGGCGAACTGCAGGTTGTCTGTAGACCTGTCATTTGGCTGAAAGGTATCTTCTAAGTGATGAGCAAATCTTAGAGCTTTTTGCTCATTGCTTATTGCCCACTTTCCATTACCATCTTTGATAGGGGGAATTGGTGTAACTGGTCTTTTGAGTGTCTTTGTCGCTTTCCAAAGAGAGTATTCCGTTGTATGGTCGCTGCTTAACTGCCGTAGGTTAGTATTGAAAGCCTCATCTTGAAAAGCTTGTATTTTTCTCTTCAGTCTTTTCGTAAGGTTATTCAATAGAGTTTTATCTTGCGGGAATCTAGTTTGTTGCCATCTTTTTCTTTGAGTCCTTTTTTCATATAATAGGTCTATTATTTCCTTTGGGTAGGAATTTCCTTTAAATTTCTTTATAACCTGCGGCGTGTTGTTCCATGCACATTGTTGGATATTGTTGCTTAACTTGTTTACTTCAAAATCGAGCTGATCTTTGCTTTTTAATGAAGTTTTTAGGTCAATAATATTTTGCAGATCTATGCTAAAACTTTCCCAATCTGTGAACATATTGACTAATGTCAGGTGGTTTTCTCTTAGTAATATTTTGTGACTCAACTGTAGTAATATCGGAGAGTGATCGGAGTTCATGTGGTACCCCTCTTTCACACTCAGATAATTTGTTGATATGTTTTTGACGATGAAAAAGTCGATAAGGTCTGGTAGTTTCTGGGTGTCAGTCGGCCAGTATTTAGGTTTTCCAGTACTTATGACCTCACAACGCATGTCTTTCACTGCACTTAGAAGCTGTCTTCCCTTAGTTGAAGTTAATCTCGATCCCCATTGAGTGTTCTTAGCGTTAAAGTCACCGCCTAATATAAATCTCTGTCCAAGGAGGCTGAAGAAGTGTACATATTGTTCTTTGTTTATCGTGTGTCTTGGAGGACAGTATACAGCCGCTACTGTAACATTAAGTTTATTTGTTTTCACTGATATCGCCACAGCTTGCGTGTCTGGCTCCTCGTATTTACACTGTTCATAATGGCAGATATTTTCTCTAATAATAACCGCGCTACCTCCTCGGGCCGTGTTGTTAGGGTGCAGCGAGTGATAAACCTTATAGCCTCTAAACTTTACAAAAGACTGTTTAGTGAAGTGCGTTTCAGAGATCAAACACACATCAATATTTTCTGTGTCTAGAACTACTTGCAACTCATGTTGGTGTTGCAGCAGTCCGTTGGAATTCCATGCCATTATTTTGAGTGTGTTATTCATGATTGATTCTTATAGTACTTGATTCTAATTTTTCTAGTCTCTTGTCAAATGATGATAAGCACTTCAAAATCTGGTTGAGCTTGTCCTCAAGACTTGGTGGTTGCGTGCTTGGTTTTACCGCTTGTGCATAAGAGACACTTTTAGATGTGTGTGCCGTTTTTGCGGTTGTCTGTGCAAACTGTGCACTTTGTTTTATTGTCTGTTTGTCGGTATTTCTAACAGCTTGCTTAACGGCAAGGTTGTTAGGTGAGTTATTTTTTGATGTTTTGTTCTTCATCATTTGCATCTCCTTGGCAACTAAACACCCTCTGTAGTTGGCTGGGTGCGGTAAGCCACAGTGGACACACTTAGATTTTTCTTCTGCAGGTTTATTGCATTCAGCTGTGAGGTGTTTACCTGTACATTTAACACACCTTGGCTCTTTTGAGCAATACCTTTGGGTATGACCATAAGCCTGGCATCTCTTACACTGCGGTATTATTTTTGATGTTTTAAGCGGGGTTATTTCAACTTTACACCCTAGGATATGTTTAATGCCGTATATTTTACTGACATCTTCGTCATTCTTAAAGGATAATATGAACATGTTCAGAGGTTCTTTGGTTCTCCAGCTTAGCTTGTTAATTGCATTTTCTATCTGGAATCCTTGCGACGTTAAGTCATCTTTAATCCGATCCGGTAGGCAAGAAGAATGCAATTTTTTCGCCACTACTCTTATTGGCCTGGTCTGCTTATCCTCGTAAGAGTGCCACAGACAGTTTTTTTCTGTTAAGCGTCGAGAAATCGCTCTGTAGGATTCTTCAGTTTTCGCATTTATTTTCACACTATTACCGCTTAACATTTTGGCGGTAAAAGTTTCTACTGACTGAGATTCAGTCAAAAAGTCGTAAAATGATTGGTAATTCATAATACCGTCCACTACGATTGGTGGCGGTGCTAGAATTTTTTTAAAGGTGGCCTTCTCTTTTTTGTTGAGTTGCTGCTGTTGAGCGCTAGTGCTAGCTTGTTGTGGTGGCGGAGTAAGGGAGGTGTTCAACTTCCTTTTCTTCCTATTTTTAGCCCTAATCCACCCAGTCTCTTTGGCGAGTTCATCCTCGTCGGTGCAGTACTCAACGTCACTTTTAGTAGGCTGAGCAGGTGTTATGGTCTTACTGACCTGTTTATCTGTGGGTTCTTCTAATTCTTGTGCCTTTAAGCATTTTAGTTGACCTTGAAGGTCTTGTACCTGTTCCTGTAAGCTTTGTATGTGGCCGTTCAGTTGACGTACCATTTGTTGCAGGTTTTCTCGGTCCGTTTTCTCCTGGATGTAACAGTCGTACAACTGCTTTTCCAGATCAGTTTTTATTTTTATAGACTGTTTTGCAGCCATTATTTAGTTTTAAGGCGGGCGTGACACCTAAACAATTATAATAAACACTTCATGACGATTTCCGCACTTGTAACTGGGTCATTGTGGTGACCGCGATAGATCGACGTACACCGCGACGACGGTGTTTTGATGCGTCTGCAAAATACTCTCAACTAGAGCACGCGCGCGCGATCGGTACGTCCGTTCACAATAGTAGTTAAACACACTATGCTCAGTACCACATATCTGAAGGCCAATTCCCGTAATTTAAAACGGTTCAAAATCTAGTCGCAGTCTCATCTCAGCGACTAACAAATATAAGAAACTTGTCAAATTAAAGGTATTTTTGACAAATTGAGATTGAGATCAGATTGTGAACATTCTTATAATTACAAGAATAGCCCCTCTGTCATTATGTGATCAAGGTAAGTATTTCCTTTTTTGATCACTAATGCCTGGTTAACTATAAACAAAAACATATCCATTTGCTTACCAATGGTAGCATTTTTTTGCCAAATTGGGCATATAAATAGATTTGAAAGCAAATTTTACATGTGATAGCTACTTCCATATGGAAGGGTCCACTATGTAAATGTATTTGCTTCATTAATGGTAAAGATACAAGTCAAGATACAATGATACAAAAAAAATCCACTATAATCATGTAGTTTTCTCAACTCTCAGTAGATTTCAACAAACCATAGTATACAACTCACCTTTCTTCCATACTCTTGGCCTCAGCCAGTGCAGACCTCAGTTCCTCATCAGAAGAGGTGTCATTCACTCTCTTGGCAAACTTCTTGGAAGTATACAAGTCAAAGTGGGATCTGAATAATGCCTGTGACTGCCTGTAGGTCTCGAAGGGGCCAAATGTGAAAAACTTCTTTGCATTTTCCTGGAATTTATAAAAAAAAAATATTAGAAAGGTTAAAATGATTTTTTCGTGTTTTCTACACAAACAAAAAAATAATAAACAGTAAATTATGATTTAACCACAAATGGATATATTTAAAGTTAAAACCAGGAGTTTCTTGCTGGCTCTTCGCCATAGGAAACCGCCAATTGGAAAACCTATCTTCTCACGTTTCACACTTATGAAACGTACACCTACAAGGTCACTTACCCATATAGGTAATTACATAATTGGAATAAAATACTTACTGTAATTTTGATTTTGAAGAAAAAAACTTAAAAAATAATCAACCCTAGCCATAGATAAACCATAATAGTTGTAAAAAAGAATGTCTGCTTGGGGTATTATAAAGTTAAACAATGCTACTTATTATTATCAGTAGCATTGCTTAACAATTTTATAACACCCTTCAAAGATCATGCACAATGGTCCATTTGAAAAGGACTAAAACCAAACCCATAACATAGAAAATAGACATAGAACAATATCACATTACTGACTTTTATGTTCACATAACACAACGCCTGTATTCCCCAAGGGGGTTAGGCAGAAATGTACCTATATAATAATGCATTCACCCCAGTTATGTTTAAGTCCCTTGTAATTAGGGGCGAGCCTATTTCCATCAACTGGACACAAATCCTCTGGGCTGCTACTGAGAAATTCCAGATGGAAAAACCTAATAATACTACAGACCAGGAGACTTAATCAGCTTCTGAAGGGAGGTAGGCTGGTTGGAATAACCACGGACGGCCGCCATGGCCCCACACACAATGGTCCACTTGAAGGAGTAAGTGCGGAAACCAAACCAATAACATAGAACCCAAGTCAACCTATTTATTTAGATTAGTATAATATACTTTATATATGTATTTATTGTATTATGTGAATGGTACACAAGAGAGTACCTACAGTATTTGTCTGTCCTTCCCCTTTTTAATCCATCCAAAGGTTGTCTTTAAAAGATCGCATTTAGCGATAAGACCGCCCATTGTGTCACCCTTTGTAGTTTCTATATTTATGTCTGTAATTTATATGGTGTACATAATAAAGAGTATTCTATTCTATTCTGTTCTACTTTGCCTGACCTGAGATTCGAACCCAGGACCTCATGCTCAGCAGTACCACTGTAGTATGAGGCAGTAAATGTTCCCCGTAGTTAGTTTATGTTCACCTGCATTCTGGAATCCAAGATTAGTACCTTATCACTATGACAACTGCTGTACACATCTAATGTATCAGCGATCACATCTATCACTTCATTGGTGATAGTCTCCACTTCTTGAGCGAGGTTCAGGCAGTCCTCGGCAGCAGCACTCTCGTCATCCTTCCACTGCAAGTGCGAGGAGTTCAGCTTTGATATCTCTACGGATAATTCTTCTTTTGTTAATCTGTGGACGATAATAAGTTTGTATAAGAAAGAAGGGACATTATGGGTCATCAAGAGCCTGGAAGTCTGACATCCAGTCTTACCAAGGGGATTGGTATTACCCTTTGGGTTGTGCCCATCTGACTTCCACAACCCAAAGGGTAACATGGAGCGACTGTAAAGGGTAACATAGTTTTAAAATAATGGTATTCAGCTGCATCAGGATGGACTGGAAGCCGACCCCAACTTAGTTGAGAAAAGGCAGAAGATGATGATTCGAAACAAGGAACATTATTCAATGGAAAAGCATTAATAGTCAATCAAATTGGAGTGGACTGTGAAATTCAATATTGAAGTATGTTAAGTATTTGGCTGCCCAAATTCAAAACCTAGTAACAGGTGATTTGAAAAAAAAAACGGTTTTTGGCATTTTTCGACTTACTAGATAGTATCAAAATGATGTGGACCTTAAAACACCCAGTTTCATACGTAATTTTAAAAAAATAATTTAGCAAGTCTAAGCAATTTGGCATGATTACGAAAATTTCCTTGAAGTACAAATTTTAAACTTAGTATGTCAAAATACAAATTTAAAACCCTAGCAGCTCAAGCGACTTACTAAGTTATGAATTTGAAATACCAACTTGCTATGTTTTGAATTTGGCGCCAATTGCAAAATAGATGAAATTTCGTTTAGTATGTCCAGTGTCACCGGCGCACGAGACTCGACGTGCGCCGGTGACACTGGACATACTAAACGAAATTTTCATTTTATTATTTTTTAATTCGGAGCGAAACTTCGGAGCGAAGCTCCGTATTAAAAAATAATAAAATGAGTTACAGGCAATTTTATCGGTCGAGGCGTATAATGCGTGCTTTGCAGAACGTAAACGAATGCAGGTAAGAAATAACTTATTCATTATAGTTACGAAAATGTAAAAGAAACGCGACATAATCTCAAAATATAATTGTCGTTGCATTATTTTCATAATAAAACTAACATTAAACTGGTATGTTGTGCAGACTTACTAAGTTTTGATATTGTTTTTACATTTATATTTGGGTAAATTCACAAATAAAAATAAAGTATGAGCGCTTCAAGTGTAACTATACTCTAAAAATGATTACGAGTATAACAACTAAAATGTCAACAATATAGCACAACTTTTCGCCAAACATCCAAATTGCTATCTCTTCTAGTTTCTTCGGGCGAACGAATCAAAGTAGCCGACTAGTTTTTTGGCTCTCCTGAACATTTTTGTTGGAACGAGTTACTATGTTTTGATTTTAAGCAGCCGTATTGTTTAGTTATTAAGTGTTGTAGTAGTTTGTTGTTGTAGTGTGCTGATGATTCAAAATTGTGAATAGACAAGCCATTTTTCATAAAGAAACAGCTGATGATTATTTTATTTTAAGGCTGCTCTGCCCCACGGCAGGGTAGAGGACTGTGGCTTGTGTTAAGGCAAATTTCTTGCGGTAACGTAAACTCAATTTACAAACTGTAATGAATGTAGCCGAAGCATTATAAATAAAATATGTGTTATACAGGACTCGACAAGAGGTGTGTAACAATTATAGCATTCTATACTTTCTGTTATGTGTGACCAAGGGAAAATGCAAAAGCCAATTATCTTGTTTTTACTTACTTATTCTGTCTCTTCAATTCACCAAGGCAAATCTCCTGTTTTTGCAACATATGAAGCCGTTCCTGAAGCATTTTGATGTCCTGTTCAACATCCTCCTTCGCTTCCTTATCTCCTGGTAGACAAATACCTTCATACTGCTCTTGTATGCTTGTTATAGAAGATTCCAAATCTTCCGGGGAGAGAAGAAGACCTTTCTTCTCCAATTCTATGTATCTGTAAGAAGAATTGACAGTAATTGCATGAATTGTGTGTTGTAGGTAACTTGTTTGGGTTGCTAGTGTACCTACAGCAATTAGTAAGTTTAATATAAGGTCAGAGTGCTAACTAACAAGAATATTAATTATAGAAAAGAAACAATGACGCAGAATCAAAGCCATTATTTTGATACTGATATCATGGAAATAGACAAAAGAATAGCTCTTAGTAAATTAGTAACATGTCTCTTACCGACATTCCTCGCGTGCACTCAACGCATTATTATGATCCAAATTGTTGTGAAGCCAACGCAAAACACCAGCGAAGTCTCGGTCATTCAACATCCATTCAAACGACTTTTTATAAGTGTCCACACCCAAACTGTGGAGGAATGGCACGAATTCTTCATCGCTCATGTCATCTAACGCATTCATCATTGAAAATCAAGATTAATTTTCACGTAAACTCGCGTAAACCGATAAAATATTCATAGGCCGTTAGTGTTTTCCATTCGAAAAAACCAAAATCACAACAAAACATTGATGTTTGACAATTATGTTGGGGTTGCAAACTCGGGATCAAAAATGTACCATAAGAAGTACTAATTGTCGTTGGTATGTACTATTTATAAGAAGTCAACGATAGAAAAATTAATAATTATTGGAAAATACCAGTATAAAACAGTAACATTTGTAGAATGTTAACATAAAAAATGTCACATCTTGTGTCTTAATTTCCTATTTCACAAAAGCATCAAAAAAATACTTAATAATCAGCCTAGTAGGTATATTTATGTTCCCACTGCTGGGACAGGTACCTTCTCGGTGAGCGAGAGTGGGCCGTAATCCACCTTAGGAGCCCAGTGCGGGTTGGTAGATGTCACACGTCTTCGAATTTTTGTTTCTATGACATGCCAGTTTCCTCACGATGTTTTCCTTCACCATTTTGATGAAATTATTTACGCAAAGTAAAGCACCTGTCTGGGTTCGAACCCACCACCTACAACTTCGTAAGTCGCAGCCGTTACCACTGGGCCGCCAATGCTCGTAAAAAGTTTAACATTACTACTAGTTTATTCTCTTGAAATTAATTGGCCACACTGAATAAATGCGTTTACAAAGATAGCTTGATACAAAAATCACGACCGTGTTCTCCTAACGAGGGGGTAGGCAGAGTTGTTAGTAACACCTTCATTTCGCCAGTTATGCTAAGTGATTCTATTGCCAACAACAATAATTATCTAGATACTAATTTATTCGAAACAAAAATAATCCTACACTGCTTTGTGCAGCTACAAAGTAGTGATGAAGTTTGATGCTAAAGTTAAACTGGAAAATAATATAAATCGGCTGTTCTCCGTCTCTTCTCTCTATAAAGGCTCTCCATTCTCTCGAAAGAATTATTATCAGTTTGTTTGTGGATTTATGTTCAGCGGAGTATTTGCGTAACACGCTATCAGTAGCAATGGGTTTCATTTTGACAGTTCAACAACATTCATTGCGGTATATTTACGTGTTGAGCTGACACATTTTTCGAACTTAGGAAGCAAAGGATTAGCAATTTGCTTCAAAATGATTCAGATTCCGATTGATAGCGTGTTACGCAATTAGGGTGCTGGTTTGACATTATCATTATCATACATTGCTCTGTAGGCTAATAAAATGTGCGAAAAAGAGGCTTATTTATTTCCTCCACCAAATCTAAGTACCTACCTATTTCAATAATCATTTAGAATACCTATAATATTGTCTACGCCACTGGAATGGAAACTAGTACCTACTTACGTAAAAGCTGAAAATTACATCAAATAAATTTTATTTAAGTAAGTACCTACCTACCTAATTAAATAAATTACATTTCTTTTTAATAATTATTATAATTTTATTTTATTGTTATATTAATATTATTTTATTTATTTTTTATATGTATTGCTGTAGGTAAGCCTTGGCTGCGAGTTTTTCTACCACTATTAGGCTGAACTACCACCGCTCTGGATTTTCCATCGCTGACAACAAACAATTTCCTAGAAACCCTGTTCTCTACTTACCTACTGCTCTGCTTTCCCGTGTCAGACAAACAAACTAAAAAAACCCAGACACCTACTTTTGACCCCAGTTATCCAGAACATAAGTACCACTCGACACTCTCCCGCGTCCTTTTGCCCCTGACCCTGAACTTGTATCCATCGTTCAAGTGCGAGGCTGCCAAAACAGAGGGTCCTGATTGGGTAACTACATGCCAAATTGTCACTTCCTTCGTTCTTTGTGTCACCGTGATAATATGATTTATTGGCTGACGCAGTCATTTTTGTCCATTTCTTTGTTTGGACGACTTTTCTTTGGTTCTTGTAAGCAGGAGTTGTTTGCCTTTATGCCCATCGTGAAAGAAGTTCTTCATCTTTCACAAAGTTATGCACAAAATAGCAAATAAACTTGTACTTACGTATACTATAAAAAATGGCTTGAGAGGAAGTCGGACTTTACCTAGAGTTCGACGAGGAAAAGGCCACACCCAAAAATGGCGTTCCTAACTACAAAGTATTGCGATTAATTTTACATCATCCCACTTCCCTGCTGATGTCATGTCGCCAAGTCACCTAGTATGAGTATGTCTAGGTCTATGTATTGTAAGCGAGCAGTGACAAACACTTGATTCTTAACTACTCTTCTGTCTCTCCGGTGTCCAGTCTAAAGGCACCCTGTCCGCTAGTTGGTCTTTGTCCATATCATGAGCAGTCAGTCCTTCTATTGTGTTTCATTATGCGAAGTGTTCGTCACCGCTCGTGCGATGTCGAGACTACTCGAGCAGCCGCCGTCGATGTGGACTCGCTTCCGTGTCCACTACATGTACAGTTTTCTAGTGAGTGTACATTGTTTTACTATACGAGAATGTTGTTCGCTTAGCTGCTTAGCAAGACTGCTTACGATCGGGATTCCTTTCTTCCTTTCCATTCGGCTGGAGCACCTAAACCTAAGCTTCAGTGAGATTCACTCAAGGAGCTGAGTCACAGACTCACAGGCTTTGGCAAAACGGTTTCAAAACGACACTGAGTAAGTAGAAATTGGTGTTTCTAAAGACACATGGTATCAACTGACGAATCAGTGAAACTGACTAATCAACGAAACTGGCGAATTAAATAAACTGACGACTGAGGGAAACTGACCAGTGATACGCGGACTCTCCCGGTTTTCCATAAATTATCCAGGAAAGTTAAGGCGGCTGCTAAAAGCATACATTCTGGTAGCTTCGTAACTGACAAATGCGTGCACTGACTGGACAGGTCCACTCAATCTGTGTGGTTCTTTCCTCAAAAGATCATTTCAGACACCAATTTACATGGTTTTCAGACGATCTGACCAAGATTTTGTCTGGACTTTAAAAGAGACTGTGACATCTGAGTTTGTTTCGGCCGTTCTTCTCAGAATAGGTAGTCAGATAGGAAACGCCGAACTCATCTAGTTCAAAAAATATATAATTGGCGTGTCTTCATCAAATCATTTGTCATTATCATTTATCGTTATCCTGATACAGGTCTGATCATCACTTGATCAGAACCTGTTTTGGTAACCGGTCAGGTGCAATACGGCCCCAGCAAAACGTATGAAGCCCTATTTGTTTTATGTAGAATTTGTCGTAAAACAGTGGAGACCCGCACTTATTGCCTACATAGGAAATAGGCGACATGAAGCACTCTCAACAACTCAGCGTTGTCCTCACAAAGAAAAACAATGCAGTCAGCTTGTTCAGGCATACAAGCGATGCTTTCAATCACCCCCTTTACACCCAACCTTATCTTAACAGCATAAGGTTCAAATTGCCGTCGCTATTGGTGCAGGAGTAGTATTGAATGGGTGTCAAAAGTCCTTATCGTCGTAGTGGAGGGCTCTAGACTTGTTCGTGCCTCATGAATGCCAGGTATTTTCTATTTAACTTGATTTTCGCTAGCTGAATGCAACCACCATGTCGAGGGTTTTACATAAGCTATTTATTGGTTAGTAGGTACTCGAATCCTCTCTTACAGATAAATGACTTACCTACAATACACATTCTTTTAATCCTATTTCCTACGTATTGCATGAGCTTTTTGATTCTACATATACCTACCTACAAAATTATTGCTGCAGGAGTAAAACTGACCAAGTGCGATTTGGACTCGCACACGAAGGGTTCCGTACCACAAGGCAAAAACGCCGAAAAAAACAAGTTTGTTGTATAGGCCCCCCTTAAATATTTATTTTATTCTGTTTTTTTTAGTAGGTACCTATTTGTTGTTATAGCGGCAACAGAAATACATCATCTGTGAAAATTTCAACTGTCTAGCTATCATGGTTCATTAAATACTGCCTGGTGACAGACAGACAGACGGACAGCGGAGTCTTAGTAATAGGGTCCCGTTTTTATCCTTAGGACAAAAGTGCATTCGTTTTCTTTTATCGCCTCTCAGGATAATTTTATTGCGTAAAACACTAACAGTAGCAATGGCTTTCGTTTAGATAGTTTAACAACATTCGTTGCGTTATTTACGTTGCTAAGCAGACAAATTTTCGAACATTACTAGCTGGTGGTTGGCCAGCTCCGGATTATCAAGCAAATTACGCAATTGCTTATTGCATCACATCTCGGGGGGCACCATAAACAGCATTGAAATATTTGTTAGCACACGAAAGGCAAGGCTGTTTGAAATCTCGTGCTTTTTAACCGACTTCAAAAAAGGAGGAGGTTTCTCAATTCGACCGTATATATATATATATTTTTTTTTTTAATGTTTGTTCGCGGATAACTTCGTCGTCTATGAACCGATTTTGATTATTCTTTTTTTGTTGGAAAGGGGATATGCCAAGGGTGGTCCCATGATAAGGAAACCAGGATCTGATGATGGCATCCCAGTGAAATCGAGGGGAAATTTCGAAAATCGTAGGAGCGACTAGAGCGTTTGTTAGTTTTTTCATTAAGTATTTTAAAGCACTACAATTTGATGATGGCCTGGAGTCGATCTGATGCTGGAGTCGAAAGACAGTCGAGGGGACTCCTCAACGATTTACAGCAGTTACCATGTGTTTGGGCTTGATTAATTTGTATTGATGTGAACTTTACACCTAGATGGGTTGCGACTGTCATTAGGGGTCTGATGATGAAGACGAAGGACAGTTAAGGGAACTCCTCAACAGTTTACAGTAGCTACCTTGTGTATGTTCACCGATTACTCGAAGACGGCTGGACCGATTCCAAAAGTTCTTTTTTTATTTGAAAGGGATCTGATGAGAGGATTCCATGGAAATCGAGGGAAACCCTCAAATTTTATAGACAAAGCTACAGCGATTTGGATATTTTTTAAAGAAACTTGAGCATTTGCTCTCGGGAATCGTCACTTGGTAAAGTGGAGCTGATGATGAAGATCACAGATGGCCATCGGAACTACTCACTGACAAATATTTCACGGGTTGCGATTCGATTACTTTAATATGGTTGCTAAGCAATTTATGCTCGTCACAATGCGTATTGCGAGTGATTGTTGAGGATCTCCTGGTTCCTACCGGGAGAACTCCTCAACAATTAACGTCCCAGCATCGGGAAAAGCAATATTTTGTAAAAGGTGATGAACAGTTGGCATTAGGCTATTGTAACTTAGATAAATTACAAACTGACCCACTAAAAAGTGAAAAATAAAAACATTTTTACAAAAAAAAAAACAACCGACTTCCAAAAAAACACTACAAATTGAAAAATAACTTTAATCGACTTCCGAAATTAAAGTTATTTTTCAATTTGTAGTGTTTTTTTTTGGAAGTCGGTTGTTTTTTTTGTAAAAATGTTTTTATTGTCGACGGGAGATGTCGTCGCGTTGACGTTGGAAAGGCTCGATGCTTTATCAATTTTTTATGTAGAGGCAGTTATGTTAAAAATTTTAAAATTAAAACCTATTGTCCTCGAATTAATTGCCCGTAAAAGTCGCAAGTCGCATTTCAATAAATAAATAATGTACGTACACCTTTAGCAATAGATGCTGGCTGGTCATAAACGCCAGGGTGTTCCATTCGAACGTTCAAGCAATTGTCAAATATTTTTATAGAATTAGCCATTTTGAGAATTAGTCCATTAGAGCTTACGTACTCTTTGATTAGAGCACATTAGAGACTCAGTTGCCATTTTGAGAAGTGGGCATTATGTGCCTAAACCTTTTCACCTTTTTTTACTTAAGTATAATATCATTGGGTATTTTTGTTTAAGAGATGCAGTGCTAGAAATAATATAATAAAGTAGGGTTTCTACTACTTCTAAAAGTCTTCTAAAAGTAGAGTATGAAGTCTTCTTATAAATATATTAGTTCCAAGTCAAAGTCCTTTTAATCAAACACCACGTATAGGTATTTGGGAGGTCCCGTCTGGACCTCTACAGTACATATTCTAAGGTCGGTAAAATCTCGTAGTATTAATTATAAAAAAATAATAATTAAAGACCTATAGCAGTTTACTAGTGGATAGGGCGGCCCATGGATTAGGGCATTAGCCTACGAATAATAAAAGATTCGTGGCACATGTTGAGGCACACCTGCTAATTATAACGAGAAGGAAGTATAGAAAAGTATGTAGGTACTCGAAGGTCAAGAGACCCTCCAGACTCTTAAACAAAGTATTAAGGGCTTTTAAAAAGATTAAGCGTAAAATCTTGTGAGGGTCTTGCAAACAGTCCGTAAGTGGCCGACGCACGATTTGCTCTTAACATTTTTGCAGGCGCTTTGAATAGCAAACTACACGGTATCTAGAGACCATCTATGCTAAAGACAGTACCAGAAGTGAAAATATTGCACAGAAAACAGAATGATTAATACATACACACATAATATCACGGCTGTATTCCACGAAGGGTAAGGCAGCGGTCTACCTATTACTTCATCCTTTTTTCGCCTTTTATGGTCAAGTCCCACGTAGGGAGCGAGCCTCTTGACATCTATCGGGCACAAAACCAGATTCCGGGCTGCAACTGAGTAATCCAGATGGAAAAACCCAATAGCGCTTTGCCTGACGATGACATGATCAGCCTATAATGTCCCCACTGCTGGGACACAGGCCTCCTCTCGCTGAAAGGGAGTGGGCCGTAGTCCACCACGCGGGCCCAGTGCGGGTTGGCAGATGTCACATGTCTTCGAAATTTTGGTTCTAGGACATGCCGGTTTCCTCACGATGTTTTCCTTCACCGTTTTGAGAGCAGTTGTGATGAAAATAATTTACACAAAGTAAAGCGCTTGTCTAGGTTCGAACCTACCTACCTACCTACAATTCGTAAGTCGCAGCCGTTACCACTTAGCCACCACTGCTCTGACGATGACCGATTATAATATTTATAAATTGTTTTGTTTTCATAATTTACTAGCTTCGCCCCGCGGTTTCGCCCGCATAAGTGTCGATCCCGTGGGAATATCGGGATAAAAAGTATCCTATTTGTTAATCCTGGTTATTAACTATATGTGTGCCAAATTTCAACCAAATCCGCTTAGCCAATTGTGCGTGAAGAAGGAACAAACATTCAAACACACTCACAAACTTTCGCCTTTAGTGTGTTAAGTGTGATTTATTTTATTTTTATTAAGTATGACAAGCTTATCCGATCATTCCTACATCTTTTTAGTCTGAAAATTATGCTTTGGAGGACGAACACGCTTTTACTATTCTGTCATTCCTAGATCACAAAGAATTCCACCCTTAACCACCAGCAACTCTTTTAAAAGCAAGGGGTTCTTTACAAAAGAGCACCCTATACATACTGCTACAGTAAAGGGGTTGGTACAGGGCGTGTCTAATTAAGGGGGCTATAAAAAGAATCTATTTGTGTTTGTAGTTGTCTGTGTATGTCCGTTTGTTTGTTTGTCTAGGACGCGCCATCGAGCGTCTGTTCTTTCAAATGTAGGTGGACAGGGAATGGAATGGAGTCGACTTCGGTTTTTATCCGATGCCCACTCCGAGGCTGTCATGGATTCGAAGGGGAGAAGAAAATAAAGAAAATAATGACGATACAGAATAAGTAACGAAAATAAAAGCAGGCTTATAACTTGACTATAAATAAATTACTTTGAGATAGAATAGTACTTAACTCTACTTAGGACTGATTTTTCAATCGACCGATAATTTTTATTCCTGGAATAAAATTGACGTCTGACGATTTTTGTATGGAAGAACTGTCAAAAATTCAAAATTATTCCTCGAATAACCTTCCTTCCTTCTCTGTCCATGCTGTAAGATTGTGGAACTCACTTCCGCCTAGCATTCGTGATTTAAAAACTATTTCTCTATTTAAATGTCGATTAAAAGAGCATTACCTTTCCTCTATACTGTGAGTATATATATATATATATATGTTTATATATTTTAGCATTATGTATTTATTTAAGTATACTTATGTTATTATTATTATTTTGCATTATTTGTGTAGGTTTATTTAATATTCTAGTTTTAGACTTCACACATTCATATTTTCTCTTCTTGTTCTCGCACACTATTGTCTACATTTCTTTTTTTACTTCTCCTTTCGCAGGTCTGCTGGAAGAAATTTCTTAAGAAATAAGCAGTTCCTTTGTATTCTAATTATAATTATGTCATATCTCTATGTATTTTACTGTGTGTACATAAATTATAAAATAAATAAATAAATAAATAAAAAGTTATCTGGCGATGGAAAAATCGGCCCTTAGATCAATAATTTGTTTTTGCTGGTTTCACATAAGGTAGGTTAGGAAGGTTAGGTTGTCTGTGTGGTGCCGGACTTAAAGAATAACACCACCCCGTACTTCCCGTGGGTGTCGTAAAAGGCGACTAAGGGGCGTACCGGAGAATGGGCAGCAGCGTTCTCTATGCATTCCACCACCATACCATACTGCGATCGCCAACCCGCCTGCCAAGCGTGGCGGTTATGGCAAACCCCCCTTTTGGGGGAGGCCTATGTCCAGCAGTGGACGTCTTTCGGCTGAAATGATGATGATGATGAGGTTACAACTAGCGTTGAAAAATTAACATGCTCTTATTTATGTATTAGCGATGTCCCGACTATGGGGTTGGCCAATGAGCCGACTTGTCAGCAATGCCGATCTTTAATTTTTCAGACTGGTAATATGCTTGTCAGAATTTTTATTTGGATGGTATTTAAAAGTACTTCAATTTATTCCCATTTCATTTACCTAATTTTACCTGTGTTCCACCAAATATACTGAATGTGCACCAAAATATGTTCATTAAAATATGTCATAACGAGCATCTATTTAACAACTGTTGCAAATTTGTAAAAATAGTAATACACCTAATTTTAAAAACAAGCATTTATTTTTTTAGTTTTACTTCAGATAATGCACTGCAAAATGTATTTGAATCAAACACCAATTAATGTCCAATGTAGCTTTATTGGAGTTTCATGGGAGTGGTACCAGCCCCGTTCCCCCTGGTACCACTCCCATGAAACGTGGACGCACCATTCTTGAGAAAAACAAATTATTGTAACCTAACCTCAAAACACTAGTTTTCAATACAAAGTTGCTTCTGCACGTCTCCGGCGCTGCGGGAAGTGCAGCCCCATCGCCCTTACGTAACAACGGATAGGCACCCATGCTCACCTCCGCAGCTTCGGCTTACTGGTCGCCTCCGGCGACCAGCCTCAGCCGCTACGGCTCGCACGGGTGCCTATGCTTTGTTACAGCGGGCGGGGGCTGCACTCCCTCCGCGCCTCCGGATTTTTAAATACACCCTCGGGGTAGCAGCCAAAAGACTACGTGGAGTCGGGGTGCCCCGATTCGGTTTTGGGACAGATTCGACCTATTTCAACCAGAAAGTGGGGTACGCTAACTTCCTTCTGAACAGAATTTCTAGGTACATGATTCCCAACGAGCGTCAGGTACTAATATATAATTTCCCTTTTCGTTTTTGCCCGATGGCTATGTTTTTGGCTTCTACTGCAGGTGTTATGTATTTCAGCCTGATCGCAAGTCGATGCATACTAAATATTTTGTGTAACATTCAGGAATATTTGGTGCACGATCAGTATTTTTCGGGGAAGAATAAAATAGTTATTGTTACAATAGAATATTTGCAGCGCACTACAATAAAAAAGTGTTATATCTTGGTGTTAATTTGGAATTTGTTTGATGTAACATATTTTGTTGGCCGAGTAGTTTAATTATAGTAAAACAATTAAACGGGTTTAAGATCAATATTTTAGAAATGCATACATAGATGTACCTTTAGATTTTTGGTGAACACAAAAATATTATCCTTTTTATTTGAAGCCCAAAAAAACAAACACACACCGACTCCATACCTTACTTCAAACAATACAAACAAAGTCAAAGTCAGGATCATCTCGTTGGCGCCCGTACAAAAGGACCAGCCTTTAAAGAAACGTAAATAACGTGTAAATAAATACCACGAGCACGACTCGCGCCCGCCCCCTGGCGGCCAAGCGTAATAATAGCGGCACAAAATAATTAGTAGTTTGTTGTATCCCAGATAGGTAAAACAAACTACTAATTATTTTAGCCTAAAAGAGAATTTTTGGCAGAATCGTAAAAGGATAATATTATGAATCATAATATGCCGAAGACAGTCAGTGTACATGACATTGCTTCTTGCCAAATTTCATGTTTCTAGGTCAACGGGGAGCACCCTTTATGTTTTGATTCCCTTGCGAGTGTCAAAATATGCGGCATAAACGTAATATAAAATATGCGGCATAAACGTAATATAAAATATGCGGCATAAACGTAATATAAAATATGAGGCATAAACGTAATATAAAATATGCGGCATAAACGTAATATAAAATATGGGGCATAAACGTAATATAAACGGCCGTATCTTTTGATTGCGTTGATTTAGAAGTTTGATTTTTTCACTGCTTCAAGGGATTGCAGCCTTGAGTATTTCATATTCATTGATAACACCACGCGTTCCAGAGAATAAAGGTTTTGACAGACGGACAGACAGACCGACGACGAAGTGATCTATAAGGGTTCCGTTTTTCCTTATGAGGCACGGAACCTTAAAAATATACCTAGATAATATATGGCTTTTTAAAACACTTACTGAACTCCATCAAATGACAATAAAATACCAGTAAAAGATTCAGCCATAAAAATTCAACTAGCGTCTATAAATAACCGTTTTCAACATCGCCGTAAATTGTTACAAAATAATCTATGTTTAGAGCCATCTATCAGTCCACACCTAAATTCATTAAGTGTTTATAACCTGTCAACGGTGAACACGGTTGATTTGACAGGTCGAAACTATTTTCGGAACTCAGGACCAGTTTTTAAAAATGTTGTTGTGTAAAGTTTTAAATAGTAGTTTGATGGGCTTCCGCCTACGCTTTGAATGTTGGTTTTATTGCTTTTAAATTGTTTTTATATGTATATTTTATGCATTATGTCAAACAAAATGTATAAATTAAAAAGCTACTTAAGTAGCTTTTAAGTATCTTTTTAGGGTTCCGTACCCAAAGGGTAAAAACGGGACCCTATTACTAAGACTTCGCTGTCTGTCCGTCTGTCCGTCTGTCTGTCTGTCTGTCACCAGGCTGTATCTCAAGAACCGCGATAGTTAGACAGTTGAAATTTTCACACATGATGTATTTCTGTTGCCGCAATAACAACAAATACTAAAAACAAAATAAAATAAATATTTAAGGAGGGCTCCCATACAACAAACGCGATTTTTTTGCCCTTTTTTGCTCGATATCAAAAATGGCAACAGGTAGGCACTTGAAATATTCACAAGATACTCAGTTGTATTTTAACTTTAATAATAAATAATAAAATTAAAATAAAATAAATATTTAAGGGGGGCTCCCATACAACAAACATGTTTTTTTCGCCGTTTTTGCCTTGTGGTACGGAACCCTTCGTGTGCGAGTCCGACTCGCACTTGGCCAGTTTTTTTTACTTTGACTAGCATTAAAATGTCGACCCCTGACGTAAACATTAAAGTAAATAGCATATCATAATAAGCCTATAATGTGCCCACTGCTGGGACACAGGCCTCCTCTCGGTGAGAGGAAGTAGGCAGTAATCCACCACGCGGGCCCAGTGTCACATGTCGTCGATTTTTTGGTGCTACGGTTTCCTCACGATGGTTTCCATCACCGTTTTGAGAGCAGTGGTGATTAAATAATTTACACAAAGTAAAGCGCCTGTCAGGGTTCGAACCTACGACCTACAATTCGTAAGTCGCGGCCTTTTCCACTGGGCTACCTGCACACTGCCCTCAAAAATAAAATTTTTTTCTTAATCTTGTATTTTGTGTTTCACGAACTGTGTCCAAATAAACTTTTTTCTTTCTTTCTTTCTAACATTATAAAGTTATACCTACCGCACAAGATGTAGAAAAGAGTCTGCATCGTTCGTCTAATGGTCTAATGGGCGCTACTGCAGAGGATGAGGTCCTATAATATAGTCTGACTTTTAATTATCTGCAATAAAATGACACTTCTTAATAACTCATTTCGGACTGAGCATCATCTGCCTATCCTTTTCCCAACTGTGCTGGGGTCGGCTTCCAGTCTAACCGGATGCAGCTGAATACCAGTATTTTACATGGAGCGACTGCCTATCTGACCTCCACAACCCAGTTACTGGGTAATACGATACCCCTTGGTAAAACTGACTGACTGAGTTTAAAGATATGCATGTCAAATAAGTTTCGTTTGTTACACTATTCTGTACTAGAAAAACAAGATATGGTTGATGGCCGCGAAAAAACAAAAAGACGCCAATTTCAGCCATTTAAGTAACACATAAGCTGTCATTTTACTGCTGCTAATATTATTAAAAGTCTTACGATTCCCGGATCGGGCAAAGTGTCATTTTGTGTTTCCATCTGGAATTTCTCAGTAGCAGCCCGGAGTCTCGCTCTGTGCCCGGTTCATGGCAACATGCGCGGTATTTGCCCGTGGTCCCCCTGTCTAGTCTCCCTTGGGGTACCACGAATAAAAATTTTGCCCGTGGAAACCCCAAGGAGGACAAAGTGGTCGTCGTCGTTTCAGCCGATAGACGTCCACTGCTGGACACAGGCCTCCCCCAATTTTGGGAGGGTTTGCCATAATCGCCACGCTTGGCAGGCGGGTTGGCGTTCGCAGTATGGTATGGTGGTGGAATACATAGAGAACGCTGCTGCCCATTCTCCGGTACGATCCTTAGTCGCCTTTTACGACACCCACGGGAAGTAAGGGGTGGTGGTATTCTTTAAGTCCGGCACCACACAGACAAGACAAAGTGGTACCATGAGTAAATTGTTTGGCCCGTCGGTCGTACCCCCGCTAATCGCCACCTGAGTTTTCACGGTGAGATTTTACCAGAATCGACCGGCAGGATCGAATGGGTCGAAAGTAAATTTTAAAACGTTTCCAGTATAATATAATATGCTCAATATTTTTTTAAACAATAGCGTTTATTCATTTTAATGTAGAAGCAACAATAGCAAAATTAGAGCTAAATAATGAATGCTGCTTGATATAAATAAACAACCAGCCTTTATTTACGATTGTACGCTATATTTAGCCGGAAATGCCACTGCGTCGGATTACAGCTAATGCATATCTGACACGGGATTACGTTTAATTACTCACTAATAAAACATGGCCGTCGTCTGGTTATTTGGTCGGTCTTTGAGACCGACCGTCGCAGTAACATGGTTGGGAGGTATGTTAAGCTGAATATGGGTAATTTTGAGGCTATTTCTCTTGTCAACCATAGTATTCTATGTAATGCTCCTGTTCAAAATAGGCCTTCTCTTATCCTTTTGTGGATTAGTTCCTTCGCGGGATAGAAAAAAAAAACCCTGGATTCCCTATAGCTGCGTTTCGGTTTAAAGAAACTTTATTCCCAATAAAGACATAAGTCACTTACTTGAGAACAATACTAAAAATATAGATTACAATTATGTTCGTCATCAGTATTAGGTACAATTTAATAGTTACCCATCCAATGCATTCATTTCTCCAGAAGTGATCGATCCGCAATTATGTGCTGGCTAAGTTGAGTTTTGAATGCATTGTAAGAGTGTACATTTCTTATACAGGACGGTAATTTGTTATAAAGCTGTGCTCCTTCAAAAGTTAGCATTTTTTTGCCATAGTTAGTTCTTGTTTTTGGTAAAACTAGCAAGCTTGCTCGCCGTGTACTGCGTTGACTAACTTGCTTATATTGAGTGAGTGTTATGTTCGAGTGAACGCTTTTGTTGAGAATATTTCTGATGAAAATGCATGTGTTGTAAATATAAAGTTGTTTTATGTTCATTATTTTTGTGTCTTGATAAATTTTGCTTGTAGATGTTAGATATGGGTAGTTGAATATTATTTTTATGATTTTATTTTGGGTAGTTTGAAGTTCTGATAATTTTGTTTTAGCAGCACTGCCCCAAATTTCGATTAAATTAAGTAGATGTGGCTTTACTAAGGAGTTGTAAATAGTATACCGCAATTTTGGTGGAATACAACGAACAATGTTACGCAGTGACCCGGAGAGTGCCGAGAGTTTGCTTTTTATATGATCAATATGAGCGTTCCACGTTAGTGAACTGTCCATTCTTAGACCGAGGTATTTTTCGTATGGTTTTTGCTGTAGCGGGATATCATTTATTGTTAGAGGGTCATAAATATGAGGGAATTGATTTATTTTTAGCCTTAAATATTATATAACATGTTTTAGAGATATTTATTGTTAGAAGATTGAACTGAAACCATGCGAATAGGGTATTTAAATCTTCTTGTGCTTGTGAGATAATGTTATGGATGGAATTTAAGATCCGAAGTAAAATAAACAAGTGTCGTCGGCGTATAAGGTAAGGTGACCATGTAGTTTAATTTCGTTTATATTATTTATATATATTAAAAAGAGTAAGGGACCCAGGATAGATCCCTGTGGGACGCCACATGTAATAGGTAATGCATCACTTTGGTGATTACCAAGTTTGACCACCTGCGAACGATTTTTTAAGTAAGACTTGAGCATTTTTAGAGCTTTTCCCGTGATTTTTATTGATTCCAGTTTTTTTAGGAGTAGTTTGTGGCTAACCGTATCAAAGGCCTTTTTTAAATCAATAAAAATGCCCAGGGCTATGTTTTTTTTGTCTATGTTTTGTTTAATTTTAGTGATAAGATCAATAGTGGCTGTAGTAGTATTACTTCTGGGTCTAAATCCATACTGTCGATCTGTGATGAAGTTAATAGAATTTAGATACTTTTCTAATCGGTTGTGAATAATTTTTTCTAATATTTTTGATAGTATAGGCAACACTGAGATAGGTCGATCATTTCCTGGATCTGTGGTACGGCCTGCTTTATAGATTGGTGTTACTTTTGCTATTTTTAGTGTTTCAGGAAAGTTCCCGTCATCCAGTAATTTATTCAAACATTTGCTCAGATCGTTTACGATTAAAGTTTTAACGGTTTTAATTACTTTGGTTTTTATTCCGTCTAGACCAGTGCTGCAATTTGGATCGAGTTTAGTTATAATGGTTGCTATTTCATTAGCAGAACATGGCCTGAAACTGGAGAGCTTCTCAACGTTTTGGGTTATAGGATTTGGTAAAGCGCGGTCACAATCGTTATGAAATGAACTAGGTATTTCGTTCGCTAGGAGTGATCCAATTGTAGCAAAGTATTCGTTAAATATTTGGCAAATATGATTTGGCTCCGTAATGTTATTGTTGTTTACTACTCATTTTGGAGGAACACAGCTCTGTTTTATTTTATTGCTTGTTAAGGTATTTATTAGGCCCCACATTTTCTTAGGTTTATTAATACATTTTTTAAATTCATTATAATAGTAGGAATTTTTTGTTCTTGATATTAATTTAGCTACATAGTCTCTTTTCTTCGTGAATTCTGTTTTTACTGTGTCGTTACTAGGGTTATTTTTAAGTTCTGTCGCCAGTATGTTCCTCTGGTTGATTTCAGCGATAATGTCCTTGTTGATCCAGTCTCTTTGTGGAGGATTCAGAATCTTTGTTTTTATAGTTTTAGCTTCTTCTGTAAATAGTTTTATTTGATTTTCAAACACTAGGTAGTCGTTGTTAGGATTTTTGAACTTAGCTGTTTCAACAGTGTTATATAATTTTGTGTAGTTTATTGCTTCGTATTGAGTTTTCATTTTCGGAGGAGTTTTGGTTTTTTTAAGTTCTAGGTACATCTGGTTGTGATCAGACATAGAAGATTCAATTATTACCATATGAAAGTAATCGTCTTTTAGGTTGGTGCTAATATGATCGATGATAGTCTTTTTTGTGTCGGAGTTTCTTGTACAATATTGTTTGTTTATTTTATTTAGTAGTGTGTGTCCAGCTTCCTTGACTATTGCTTTGTATTGTTTTGTCTCTTTGTTTTTCTTAGATAGTAAATCGACGTTGAAATCTCCAAAAACGATTGTTCTTTTCCTTTGTTGTAGCTGCAAGTCATACTCTTGGAGAAATTCTTGGTAGTCAGTGTTTCCGGGATAATATATGACTCCTATTTCAAGCGCGTACCGTTCGAGATTTATCCATAGGTAGTTGTTTCCATTTGAATACTTGGACTCTGATAAATTATGTCTCAGATCATTGTGTACGTAGGCTGAGACTCCCCCTCCTCTAGAGTCGGTTCTGTGATTATAATAGTGGGTGTAATTGTCTATTTGTAGTGCCAAAGCTTGAGCCTCCGAGCGAATCCAGGTTTCTGTTATAAGAATGACGTGTGCTGTTTTCGGTAATGATCTTAAGACGCATTTTAATTCATCAAACTTTCCTTCTTTACGAATACTCCTAGCATTGAGGTATAAGAACCTGAGGCGAGATTTGGTAGCATTAATACAGCGGTAGTCATTGAGTACTTGATACGTGTTGCAATTTGTATAGGCGGGCTTAGTATCAGTCGTTAATTGTAGTTTTTTGGAGGGTTTTTTATTATCGTAGGTGTACCGTGGATGTATTTAATTGTTAGCTCATTCTCGCCATCGTTTTGGCGACGTGCTAATTCTTCTTTCAGGCTCTTTAGATACTGCTGCTGCGCAGGAGTTTGATCGGAGAATATTTTAACATTCTCGGGTAATTTGTCCTTGTTACGTAGGAAATATTTTGCGGTAATGGCAGTATCAAAACAAATCTTAACTCGACGGTGTTTTCCAGGTACGTATTTTCCTATTCTGAAGATCTTGATAGGCTTTGGTTGATTTTGGCACACTTGTGAAGTAACATTTAAGACATCTCTTTCGTCTCCAGATATCCTCTCTTCCGCGGTGGTGGAAGTCTGCTCTGGCAATCCAACCAAAACAATATTTTTTTCCCTGTTGTTACGATCCATTATTTCCTTAATTACTTGCCCGTTCGAAGATTACCGCACGGCCGACGACAGAATACGTTTTTGACACCTGTCAGTTTCATACAAGAGAATACGTGTTTTGGGAATGTGATGTTTATTAACTACCAGAATTTGTCGCACTAATAGGTATCAGGAACGCACTCTCTGGAACGGCCGGATTGTAACACTATCTCACTTGCCCAAAATTACCTACCAGTAACTTATCCACTTGTCTGTGTGGTGCCGGACTTAAAGAATAGCACCACCCCATACTTCCCGTGGGTGTCGTAAAAGGCGACTAAGGGGCGTACCGGAGAATGGGCAGCAGCGTTCTCTATGCATTCCACCACCATACCATACTGCGATCGCCAACCCGCCTGCCAAGCGTGCCGATTATGGCAAACCCCCCCTTTTGGGGGAGGCCTATGTCCAGCAGTGGACGTCTTTCGGCTGAAATGATGATGAACTTATCCACTCGTGCAGTCTCATGACTGCTGCACTTATGTACTGCTGCAGCATCATGCTGAGATAGAAGCCCTTTGGCCTCGTACCTATAGGATTTTCTATTTTTTTTGTTACTTTCTTTTTATATAATTTTTTTATTTATGATTGTGTTTAGTTTAGTTTGTGATCTTCCTGTACTTTTTCGTTATTTTCTTTTATGTAGGTAGGTATAGATACTTACCTACAAGAGTAACTTAGGAAATCGAAGTAAGTTACTGTACCTACTATGCCTACTGTGGGAAATCATACAACCATTTTATTTGGTTCTACTTCTACCTTTGATGCATTCTTAAGATGTTTTATAGAGCCAAATAATGTGTACCTATTCACAAATTTCTCAAACAAGTCCCTAAGCTACTATCAGCTGCTAATCAATACCAAACAAAATGGTAATTCATTTCCTTCCGTTACTAAACATTCTGGCCAAAAGAAAGTTGGTTATCTTCGTAATTTGAGATTTACCGTAAGATCAATTTGTAGGCGCTGATAACACACTGAGAACACCGGATATCCTCATTGTCACTTACGACATAAATATAGGGACAGGAGAGGTGTTTATATTAAGGGGCTTACATGACCTAAAGCGCGGTCACTGTCGGACTGCATAGAAAAGAAAGAGAAGCGCGATGACACAACGCTGGTAATTTATTTCAAAATATGAAGCAATTAGTTAATTACAAAAAATCTATTGTATGACTAAAAAAATAATACACTAGTATTTTAGTATATTGCTTGTAGAATAATCTGACAAAAAATCAGAACGATTGTATGTATATTAGTATGGTTTTTATTATAAAAAGAAAGTTTTTAGAGGTATCTTCATGATTTTTTTCTATCGTATCAAATTAGTTGTATTATGTTTTCTACACACTATCTACCCAGCATATATCCTGAAGAATATCATATATTTTTCTGATTTTGTTTACTGTATTCGATCATATATACTTTTATTGTTTCTAAAACTTGCGTTTTTTGCGTTTAACTCATGTAAGCCCCTTAATGAAATAGCATCTACATGTTATTTGAGATTGTACGGAGTATCAATAAAGATAGTAAACTATGGTAAATGGCAGTAGAAGCATAGATATCCGTGAGTAGAAGCTATACTCTATATTCAGCCATTTATTTAGCACTGACTGAAAGACGCACTTTGGCAGAATCATAAAAGGATAACATTATGAATCATAATAATTATGGCGAAGACAATCCGATTTTTTCTTTTTTTCGCTGCACTACCGTGGTTATAATCAAAGAGATTGGGATTGGATTTGGATTGGATTGATTGGGATTTTAGCACAGGCAAAAATAACTGAAAAATCCTTCAACTTTTTTTGTTACAATTAACTTAACAGTTAACTGTCCATTATGATTCATAATGTTATCCTTTTGTGATTCTGCCAAAGTGGCCCTTTTTAGGCCCCCAGATAAAAACAAATAAAAGTCAAATAAAAAGTGAAAAGTCCGATGTAAGAAATTAGCAGGAAAATTATCACGGCTGCGCCAAAAAGGCCCAGTTCAGCAAAAATGCCAGACAACTCCAACATACCCTGTGTATGAGATATCATCACCCATAGGTAATACGGGCTGGTGTCCGCAACTCCACGTCTATGAGCGTATTTTGCGTACGGGTGGGAAAATCTATTATTCGATCCACCCCAGCTCCTCAAGGAAGGCCAGCAACGCCTTGATGTTACTGACCGTCTCACGTAGGGTACCTGGGTTAACGAAGTACTTTGCCCTGTACGTGGCCACCACCGGACAGTTTAGAAGGACATGTGCCGCTGTCTCGTCGTCCTCCATGCAGGCCCTGCACAGCGGACTGTCTGTTACTCCTATGACAAAGAGGTGTTTATTAAATAACACGTCGTCGTCGGTTCCAATAGTTATGGTCGACGGGACCATAACTATTGGAACGATTTCCAGATAATTAAACTGCATTACTGCACTGTAGGTATATCAGTAGTACCTACTTACCTATCTCATTACTGTTATCATCTCTTAACAAGGACAGTACGACAACCAAAACAATGAAATGATAGGACATTACCTATAATTTTAGAAATGATCTAGGAATAGTCTAGGAAATCGCAAGTAAAATGATAACAATATATCGCGAGAAATGGCGAATGAAACAGATGTTTACCCCAGTTCATTGGCACTGTTCTGTCCGACGAAATCCTGCTAAAATAATTATCATCATCAGTGTTAATTATTGTGGTAATTGAGATCGTAACACATAGTGGGGAATGAAATTGAAATGGCTGTGTTGCCTGCCAATCAAATGGACGACTATTCGATTTTGTTACCGGTTTCCTTCTTCTTTTTGTTATGAAAGGAAAGTAGGTTTATTTGAACATATGTATACAATATGATATTTACCCGATTATGTAAACTGAAACATAGAACAAAATAGATCTAAGTAAGTACATAATTATAGTTATAAGTAATAACTTAGAAACTGACTACTAACTAACTAGGTACTAACTTAACTTAGCTTGGTCATTGGTAGCTAGAAGTTTAGTAGTCGAAGGGCAAATTTTTTAATCATCTGATAACTTTATTCGAGGAATAATTTTTAAATTTTGACAGTTATTTCATACGAAAACTGTCAAACGTCAATTTTATTCCACGAATAAAACTTATCTGGCCATGGAAAAATCAGCCCTTAGACGAGATAAGTACCTACCTAACAGAATTGATTGATAGGGGTTGAGATAAGAGTTAAAGGTGAATGACCAAAAGTCATACCCAAAAGTCTCATGCATCGAGATCAAAATATTGTAGTAATTATTTTCATATTTTTTTACGACATTACGCGTCGGTGTTTTAATTTTTGAACAGGGATTTTATTCCCTTTACATGACGTCCAGTTTCAAATGATATGATATGACCTTGAATTTTGAAAGTGATATGATGTCTTTCAAAAAACATGGAAATAGTTATACTTTGTCGATTCTACCTTAATTAAAAATAACTAGAATAGAATAGGCTGTTTTTTAGAGTAATAATGGCCGTGTGTCAAACAAAATAAAGTATAGGTACCTACCTAGTTTTTAGGTTAATTCGATTTTTTTGAAAATCACCGAAAGCCGGGATTTGTTTACAAAAAGAACTTTTGCAGAAGATAATATGATAAGTGTAATCTATAAAAAACAAAGTTTGACTTTGATGCAGCATGGTACGGAATTCCTTATATCAATGAGCATTGTCATTTCATAAATATTAAAAAGCAAGTTCTCTTGTTCGCGTGACTCATCGGTAAATTCCAACAGTACACACAAAAAATTCAGGCATTTTCAGTGTTTTCTGTATTTTAACAATACCCCCTTATCATTATATCTATCTTAGCAGAATTTCACCACGCAAACCTTATGCTAACAAAACAACAGTTGCATGTTCCAAGGACATAAATTAAAAACAGAAACAATTGCACATCGCCCAATACTTATTTATGCTTTTGTAGCCTGTACCTAAAATAAAAACAATTGCATAATTACGGATCACTATCAAAAAACCGTTGGTAGAAAACACATAGCGAAATAAAGACGGTTTAAAAGAGGGCGTCGCGTCGCGGTGAACGGGTTAGGCCAGAGTACCTCAAACTTATAGAAGGTAACCCTGTTTACCAGACCATTGCGAAACCCCTTACGGAAATAGAAATCCAGTTGTAGAAGAAAAAAATGGTCTTTTTAATTTTTTTTGTGTAGAAATTTTTTCATCCGACTGCCAAGAATTGTTATTTCTTCTTCAGTCAATTTCAGAAGTAATTTTGGTCTGTTTCAATCGTATTACAGAATCTGCATCAATTTGGCTTCTTTCTATACCTAATGCGATCAGACGCTATCGCTAAAACGTCTATCCTGTCACTTAACTTACGACCAACAGATTTACTCCTAGAATTACGCGAATCTCACTTTGAGAAACCCTGGGCAAGGCTAATTGCATCCACCTGAGCCACCCTATACCCCCGGTGCATGACTCATGTCCGTGGGGTTTCCCTCCAATTAATACCTGATGGTTGCACTTGATGTATTTGCGTACTTCGTTATTTATAGGTGGAGCGGTAGAAAGTGTGGTTATAGGAATTTCTAAGTGAGTTTACCTTAGGGACGATCTCTATCACATTATAATTATTATTACTTAGCTATTTACCTACCCTCTTAATAATAAACGTTGTATAGCGTCTGTATAGTTACACAACGCTTTGTCTTCTTCTTTTGAAAGTCAAATTACTGACGACAGAAAGAGAGAAATCCATGTGTAGGTAACTATTAATAATTTTTATAATAATTTATTTATTTCTTACCACAACTAACAGAGATAGTAATCAATAGTTTAAAGACACAATTTCATAATTAATTTGTGGAAGACTGGTGCCTAAACTAACTTTTTTAGATGACCAGGCCCCCCCTAGCATAGCCTATTCATCCGATATAATACATACGTTTAATATTAAGGAGGTTACAAGTTAGTATTCTTTTTCGGGTTGCTGGTACTTTGTTTTGATGGAGTTTGAGCCCAGTAGGCGACCACGTTGTTTGATGCATCAGTGGCATTCTTTAGGTCATCCGAGGTGCAAGTGAACGGGCACTTAGGACGATTCAGCAAGTACATGGACGATTCAGCAAGTACTTAACTATTTCCAATTATGGGCCGTATCTAGTGCAGGACACCAGATACTGATCCGATAAACACCCAGATGCAACTTTTCACAGGCACAAATTGGAATGACTTCATGCAAAAGGGTTTTATTCAATTTTCAAAATTCTCTGATTATGTTTGTGGATTTTTGGAGAAAGCACTTTACTTAATTTTGCTTTATGAAAATCTGTTTGAACCTTCGGTTTTTGATAGCCTTTAGAACCCTATGCTTAGGTAGGACTGTGGGAGACTGAGTTCTGTATGGTAAATTAGGTTTTAATTAGGTTTCCCCTAGTGACCACCAGGTGGCGCTATAACTTTTTCCCATAAAAATTCTAACGCGCTCGCAATCGAACGTGACTGAAAAAGGTCGCGTCACCGATAAAATGTATGGTTGCCTGCGTAACCAAGAGGATACCAGGTGAGCCACCCACCATGTAGCTGTATACATTTAGTTGGCAGCGTGACTTATGGCGTCCCGGTGAGGTATGGCTCTAAAAGTCTCCCCGGGACCGCCATCCTCAAGGCTTATATGTACAGTTACCGGCACGTAACTTGGCAAGAGATTTTCATAGTGGGGGAAGTTCGCGCATATAAAAATGTATGAAATTGTGCGTGCGCAAACTTCCCCCACCACAAAAACTCTTGCCAACTTACGTGCCGGTAACTGTAAAAGTGTGTTTTTTTTTAATATAAAAGTGGTGTCAGTCGAGAAAAAAAACTTTTTCTTATAGAAGAAAAAGTTTTAGGCTAAGTAGTAGTGTTAGGCTATAGAGCCTAAATATCACTGACCTGTATTATACAAGTACTGCATGATAGAGGTCAGTGCTAAATATCTACGAAATAGTGTTTATCTCGAAAATATAAGTACCTACGCCATTACGTGTCTGTGTGGTGCCGGACTTAAAGAATAGCTCCATCCCCTTCCCGTGGGTGTCGTAAAAGGCGACTAAGGGGCGTACCGGAGAATGGGCAGCAGCGTTCTGTATGCATTCCACCTCCATACCATACTGCGATCGCCAACCTGCCTGCCAAGCGTGGCGATTATGGCAAACCCCCCCTTTTGGGGGAGGCCTATGTCCAGCAGTGGATGTCTTTCGGCTGAAATGATGATGATGACACCATTAACATATTAAACATTATAGGATGTCAAAGTCAAAGTGGCAACGTCATCCAGACAAAACCTCCACAGTTCCTTCTACATATTGATAGGTAGTTGACACCGCATTATATTGCAGTCTTTGGGTAGTTGTTATTTTTGGCTAAATTTCTGATCAAGTGTTCAGACTTGATCGGAAAGTCTTACTTTTATTTCCATGAGTAGGTAAGTACCACGTTTTCTCTGGACAATTCCATCAGCCCATAAACAATACCCGCCCGCCACATGAACTAGCGTGATGTTTGACGTACGGAGCGCGTTATATTGTAATTTATAGCCATATTCCCTTCCCCTACGGCCACGACGGAAAAATAAATTACCTACGTCTATAGAAGTACCGGCTACGCACGGTTCATGGGGATTTACACGTGGAAACACTTAGTGATGGAGGGGTTTCTGAGGAGAAAATCAATAAGTCAATAACTAACCTTTGAAGTTTGAAAAATCTCTGTGTGGTGCCGGACTTAAAGAATTGCACCACCCCTTACTTCCCGTGGGTGTCGTAAAAGGCGACTAAGGGTCTTACCGGAGAATGGGCAGCAGCGTTCTCTATTTATTCCACCATCATACCATACTGCGATCGCCAACCCGCCTGCCAAGCGTGGAGATTATGGCAAACCCAATTTTGGGGGGGGGGGGCAAAATTGGGGGAGGCCTATGTCCAGCAGTGGACGTCTATCGGCTGAAACGACGAAGTTTGAAAAGAAAATAAATAAGTACAGGCGGCTATTCTGTAAAAATCTCACGGTGAAAACTTAGAAAAAAAAACAAAAAAATATAATAAAACTTAAATACCTACTTATCGGACGGATGGATGGACGGACAACAAAGTGATCCTATAAGGGTTCCGTTTTCTCCTTTTGAGCTACGGAACCCTAAAAATGGGGTAAAATACTTATGCGTTACATTCACGCAAAACTGCCATCGCTCAGCATAATGCTACATAGGTAGATACCCTATGCGAGACAGAGCCCAGCGCTAGTTTTCAGCGATAGCCGGCGTTGACTAAATATTAGGAAGTAGTTAAACGTTGTATATTTCCAGCTCCAAAATCAACATTTCCCATAATTAAAGGCTTGACAAAAAATCACATTTTACTACCTACTAATTCGTCGTTTCAGCCGATAGACGTCCACTGCTGGACATAGGCCTCCCCCAATTTTGGGGGGGGTTTGCCATAATCGCCACGCTTGGCAGGCGGGTTGGCGATCGCAGTATGGTATGATGGTGGAATAAATAGAGAACGCTGCTGCCCATTCTCCGGTAAGACCCTTAGTCGCCTTTTACGATACCCACGGGAAGTAAGGGGTGGTGCAATTCCGGCACCACACAGACAACCTACTAATTACTAGAATCCAATTAGGAGGAACTAGAACAAATCACAGTCCCACTAAATCTATCAAATGCATCACTCATAGTCAAGGAGCGAGACAGCTCAACATGACACATCATCTTGACAATTAATTACTAGCTCCTAGTCTACATTCGAGAGCAGATAAAAGTGACGGCTCATCAAAACTTGCATTTACATTGTGAACTCCTGAACTGCACCAATTTCTTGCAATAGTCTTTGCTAATCCTGATGTGACTTTGTGAAATTGACATAAGGTTCAAATTGCAATGATAGATGATAGATAGATGATAGATGCTCCTGAAATGCATCAATGCTATTACCTATTTTGGGTTATCGAAATAAGTCTTTGTTTAGCTCTTGTACTTAGAAATTCGTTGGAAAGATGAGTGTAAGTAATTTGTTTTGATTAGTTGAACTTATTAAATAAATCAATCAATCAACTATGAAATAGTTATTTAATGTGGGACCTGGGATCTGGGAGCTAACCACGTTTGCGTCATTGTTGGATCAAATGCGTAAGAAATTGCGTAGGTACCTACCAAATGCTTTTTTTATAGCAATCCAATAGAGTTTCCAGAATAAAACTTTTCCCGACCCCGGAATCGAACCCAGGACCTCCTGCTCAGTGGTAGCGCTTGCGACCCCTAGAACAAGGACTACAAGGAGGCAGTCAAAACTCCTTCAATAATAATAAAAATAAAAAAAATAATATAGTAATCCAATAGAAATTCCAAAAAATGTCTAAAAAAAACTCCACAAAAACTTTAAGACTTTCTTAAGACAGCATTGTCATGAAAATACTTTTCTATAAGTATCTACGTACTTACTTTAAAATATATAATAAAATTAGCTCTAGCCACAGGCGTTACCTCAAGAAAAACATCAATTTACCCACAACTTACAAGTACAACGTGCCTCACACGGGAATCAAACCTGTGATCACGAGCATCCTTATTTTGGTAATAGCACATAAGTGGCCAGTCGTTATGCAACGCTGTCATTATGACCCATATATTGGCCCTTCGCCCTAGGGCCCTGTGGCCCTGGAGCCCTGCGGTCCTGTGGTACGAAGGGTATTATCAAAGGGTATTATGCTATTTGTGTCAATGATTTTGTTTACTATCCTCTCCTGAATTATTGGTGTCGCAATGTTTTGGTACGTGATTTGTGAGTCGTCATTATTTTGTGAATAGAGAAGTCCATTGCAGTGGTGTTGTAGGTCGTGGGTTTGAACCCAGATACTTTACTTTGTGTAAATTATTTCATCACCACTGCTCTCAAAACGGTGAAGGAAAACATCGTGAGGAAACCGGCATGTCCTAGAACCAAAAATTCGAAGACATGTGACATCTACCAACCCGCACTGGGCTTGCGTGGTAGATTACGGTCCACTCCCTCTCGAAGAGAGGAGGCCTGAGTCCCAGCAGTGGGAACTAGGCTAATTATGATGACGTCCATTTGGCTACGGTCTGTGACTTGACAACAGTCCTTTGTGGCCTTGACACTGTAGTAAAGGGCCGACTTACGTGGCAGTGCCGGATTAGCCTCTAAGAAAATTAAGCAATTGCTTAGGGCATCACGTCTCGGGGGGCACCATAAGGTAGAAACAGCACCGAAACAGTATTTGCTAGCACACGAATGGCAAGGCTGTTATAACAGCAAGATATTACAAAACCCAAAAGTCATTCTGTGCGCCAATCTTTATAAATCGCTCGTCGATGTTTTGGAAAAATACGAGGCGACTAGTGGATATTAGGGCCTTACAGGCGTACAGGCTTGGATTGCTTAGGGCATCGAGTAGTCTTAATCCGGCACTGGTCGTGGCTCCGAACCCAGGCATGTCCTAGACTGACTAGATGACTTTGCATTGTGTAATTTATTTCATCATTTCTCAAAAACGGAAGGAAAACATCGTAAGGAAACCGGCATGTCCTAGAACCAAAAATTTGAAGACATGTGATATCCATCAACTCGCACTGGGCTCGCGTGGTGGATTTTGGCCCACCCGCTCTCCCAGCATTATGCTGTGGCTTGATGAAGTGCAACATTTACCGGCCAAAGCGATATTGCTCAGGGTTATAATATTTGGTTTTGTCCTTTCGGTTTTTTTGCTTCTATTTAGACTGTCACTATAGTTCCCTCAATATTATCAGTGTTTGGAGGTTAAAACGTGACTAAAATATTGAAATATTATGTGCGGGCAAAAAGAAGATGAACCATTTTGTTTGTCTAGTCTTCAAGTCTTTATTTTTATATTATTATTATCAGCCATTTCTGTCCCACTGGAGGGCAAAGGCCTCCCATCCCTCCTTCCACTTATCCCTATCCAGTGCTGTTATTCGCCAATCCTTCTGGAAAGAATCGAGTTCGTCCCGCCATCGTGCATCGCCGTCTCATTCTGGGCCTGCCGCGTTTTCGTTTGCTGCTGTTTGGGACCCATTGTGTGGTAACTTTAGCCCATAGCTCCTCCGGCATGCGACAGATGTGACCAGCCCAGTTCCATTTTAGCCATTTATGGCAGCCGTGTGACCACCTACATCGCCAATTCGAGTTTTCGAACGCAATAGCCCTATACGATCAATAAGTTTAACTCCAAGGATACTGCGCTCCATTGCACGCTGACAGACCCCGAGTGCGGACTTTTGACGATTGGTTAGTGACTATGTCTGCGCTCCTTAAGTAAATTGGAAAGTTAATTGAAATGCGATCATTAGGTTATCCACTGTCTGAGCAGTTTACTACAGAAAAGTGCATACATATTTATTTTCATAACATCAGTTTCTTATGAGCAATGTAATCCCCAAGGTTAGGCAGATTTGTTCCTATACTACAGCACCCACATGTCACCAGATATGATTAACTCATCGAATGCCGTAATTAGAGACACAATAGAAAGACAATTGCTTATGTCGAACTGTGTAACTTAAGACATTCAAAAGGTTAAGTCCCATTTAATAGGGGGCGAGCCTATTGCCATTAACCAGGCATAAATCCAGACACCCTAGGTCTGGATTTTGCTACTGAGAATTCCCTGACCGAAAAACTCAATAACACTTTGCCCAATGTGGCAATCGAACCTAGGTAAATAGTAGAGTTTGCGACCACTAGGCCAATGAGGCACCAGGTACTTATTCTCATAAGAAAAATCTATGTACAGGACGCTAGCACATCAAGCTACTACAATCTGTCAAATTTCTTTAATAGATTTTCAACTTTATCGCTAAAGCATAAGGTTCAAAGTTGATTGGGAACATTTGACAGTTTCGGGTAGCTTGATGCAGGTACTTATGTAAAGCTGAATCTATCTAGAATCTAGATTCCAGATCCGGGTACTGGGTAGTGCCATGGTGGAAATAAAAGCGAGGCATTCAATTTTACATTTTATTAACAATAATATTGTAACGGTTTCCATTCAATCGTAAAAGATTCAATTTCCATACTTACTTACTTAAAAACTATTCAACTTCGTACTCAATTTTGAGCCACACTATCTTTTTTATAAAAATAAATTTAATAATAATACTGATACTATGTATCCCTATAATTTCTAATGTAATAAATATTTATAAAATAACTAGACAGATTTCTTAAGTAGCCTAACAGAATAAATAATTAAATTGTTTTCATTTTGGACTAAACAAATATAAAAATACCAAAAGCACATTATGTTTCATTAAGTGAAAACCCACAAGTCTGTGTGGTGCCGGACTTAAAGAATTGCACCACCCCTTACTTCCCGTGGGTGTCGTAAAAGGCGACTAAGGGTCTTACCGGAGAATGGGCAGCAGCGTTCTCTATTTATTCCACCATCATACCATACTGCGATCGCCAACCCGCCTGCCAAGCGTGGCGATTATGGCAAACCCCCCTAAAATTGGGGGAGGCCTATGCCCAGCAGTGGACGTCTATCAGCTGAAACGACGAAGTGAAAACCCGTTTGATTTGGTCCTAGAGAAATCTAAAATCTATTTAAGTAGTTTCGTTATAGGTTTTGCTTAGAATTGAATATTATTATAATCGTACAGAAACTCACATGCAAAAACATTTTCTCATAAACTGTCTAAACCTGTTGTGGACCATACAAATGCATCCTCTCGCGAAAGCGCATCCCTGTCATACTTTGTTCATAAATAACTAAACACATACAAACGTATTTACATGATAATATCATTGTGTTATTGTACCTTCAGGGTTCAAGCACAACATACATAAGTTATAACTTAAACCTAACTTATGAACTAAGAATAAACTTAAGTAAGCGGGTATTAGGTACCTACTGGAAAAATTTATGGCGGATTTTTTCAGTTGCATTTCTTTGTATCTTATAATTTTTATAAAACACTTTCAGCGAGTTCTTCTCTTCAGTTTTTTTTCTTCCTTTCTGCTTTGAAGTCGTCATTATACGAAATGAATAGGAGGGATATCTGGACTGCCGAATGTATTGGAATAATGCAGGTTTTTGTATAAATTTATTGACAAAAAAGCAGTCCGTTTCAGAATAGGCATTTGGGCGAATTTGTCAGCCGTTCAGGACCCGCAAGTCTTCGCTTTTATAAAGAGGGCTATCCTTGCCTAATTAACAGTAATTTTTTTCAACAGACTTCTTCACAATTTCTAAGGACTATTTTTTTCAATTCTTTCTACAATTTGTTACCATCAGTCTCTGACGTCACTATTCTACGACACTGTCACCGGTCTTCGCTCGTCGTATAACAAAGTTCCCACTGTGTGTCGGCTCTCCTCTGACTTCAGGCCGCTGGTCTTCGAGTGGTCGTATGTGAAGTTTTTGCTGATTACAACCTGGAAAAGATGAAAATAATTAAAATTAGTGATGGCAATCATAGTGGAATATTTAAAGCTAAATAATTTTGCGGAAATACTTGAAGACATAAAGAGAAGACTAACTTTTATTTTTTACTAGCTGCGCCTCGCGGTTTCACCCGCAGAAGTGTCGATCCCGTGGGAATATTGGGATAAAAAGTAGCCTATATGTTAATTTCTCTGTGTGGTGCCGGACTTAAAGAATACCACCACCCCTTACTTCCCGTGGGTGTCGTAAAAGGCGACTAAGGGTCGTACCGGAGAATGGGCAGCAGCGTTCTCTATGTATTCCACCATCATACCATACTGCGATCGCCAACCCGCCTGCCAAGCGTGGCGATTATGGCAAACCCTCCCAAAATTGGGGGAGGCCTATGTCCAGCAGTGGACGTCTATCGGCTGAAATGACGTCGACGACGACGATATGTTAATCCAGGGTGTCAGCTACTTTCATACAAAATTTTAGAAATTTTTTAATTTTTAGCGTGAACATAATAAACACACACACACACTCACAAACTCACAAACTTTCGCCTTTATAATATTATTGTGATTTAGGATCTCCGTCAAAAGATATACACAAGACATTACACACAATTAATAGGCATTATTAGGTATTAAGTGAGTGTAGTCCTTCATTTGTAGAAGATCACAGCATGCAGTTTTCGGCTCGATTATGTGTGTGTAATGCCCCTATATATTAAACTGCCCTAGTTTCTATAATTATGTCAATTCTGCTACGGGTAGTAACAGTAGCACGAATGTTTGCCTTTTTATCAAAATATTCGTCAAACAGAGACTGCACATAATATAGCTCTTCAAGTCATAACTCTCATTTCAATATTAAAAACAATACTTACAGTATAACAAACAGTGACAAGACCAATAGCAGTGCCAACGAGTACATCCCACCAGTGATGCCTGTGGTCTGTGATCCTGGTCAGCGAGCAGATGGCGGCGTACGAGATGCAGAGCAACTGAAGAATGGGGACGACGAAGATGGAGCGGTGGGTCCAGTCGAAGGCGCGGCGTTGGAGATACCACTGAAGATAGAGAGGGCAACATAAGAACACAGATAAGGTAAAATTGAGGTGGGCCGTAGATAGTAGAGTAGAGAACCAAAAAAGATGACAACAATAATAATTAACTTATTAAGTAGTATGCTACAGAAAATCATGGCACTAAAACATTTGAGAGTATTCCATCAGAATAAAGCCACAATAAACTTGCATGCTTATGAAAATCAAGCACGCTTCCAAAATAGTTTTAGTTTATAAGTTTACTACATAATTATATTCTTTTTCTTAGCTGTTTTGTATTGAGGTCTGCGCATGCTATATATTTTTCTGAGAGTGATCGTTACTTGGGTAAAAAAACTCGGCATTTGCGTAAGCCTGTCACGACCATCTTTTCAGTTATTATTGCAAAACTTACCGCAATAAAGAAGCCGCAGTACACTGACATAGAAGCATGTCCTGAAGGAAAGCTGCGATATGAGTCCATCTGGTACCAGCTGGTGTACTTTTCAGATGTGCATTTGAAGTCACTCACGAACTGGGAGCTGGAACAAAAGAAATAAAACATTAATAAGTGGTAGAAGTAGTTAACGTCAATGCTCTTATACTTACAAAGCTTGACCATGGCTTATAAGATGTCTAAATTAATATTTTAAAGAGAAAAGATTTTATTTTTAGTATGTTTGTTTGTTACGCTTTCACGCTAAAACGGTTGAGCAGTTTCGGATGAAATTTAACACATAGGTAGATGACCTAGATAAGGACGTATGATACGTGTGAAACTGAAGGGCGCAGCTAGTAGATTATAATTTGCAAGTAGATGGTGTTAGAACCGCCAGAGTTTAAGCTTGCCAGGTGAAAAGAGAATTGTAGCGAGCTAATGACAATTCTCGATTGCAATAATTGGTAAAGGAATTTAATTTTCAAAGCACTTATGGAAGGCGGAGAACCGCGTGTTCTGGCGCAATTTGTGAGGGGCCTGTGTCCTATACTTCTGCTCTTGACAGCACATGATACGTCTCAGATTCTTCTAGTAAGGAACCATCCAATTATTTCCTTGTGTTACGCCTTTTAAGACCGTACACAACCGAGTGTCAATAATCTCATGAATTTCCATCCTCAATGACAGTTTAATGTGCCCACGTCAATCCTGCGATTAGATAAGTAGTCTGAAGATCAACTTCAAGATCACTCAATGTCAAATGTATTACTCTTACCGAGTCGAATATATTGCTATGTAAATGCGGATGTCGTAAAATGCACAGTCAGTGACCGGACCTCTCTGGGAAGAACTGTCATTGCCTTTTCGGTATTTATTATGAACTATCTTTGGTTTAAATTCACATCAAATAGATCCCAAAGAAGCTGAAAATGGAGTTTCTACTACTGAGGGAAATGCTATAATACTATGAACGGAGAGAATGGCATATAATAACCAACACACAACATCTACCTAATTAGTTCTAGTCTAGATCTAATTAGTGACTTATTACGACCCCTTCTCTTGTGGTGGTGAAAGTAAACATAAATTATACAGTCGATCCATTCTGTAAAAAATTCACTAACTTAGGTCTTGAGTTGTCATTTTACCTGATGTTAGGGATTTACTAACTCACGCAAGCCAAGCCCTCCCGGTGAGTTTCTTAGAAAATACCTAAACAGTTGTCATTTTTTAATAGGTACTTTGTTACAAACTCACAGTGGTGTACCTAGGCTTGCAGATGGAAAAATCTTTAAATCTTGAAGGGCAAGAAAAAACATTGGAAATAAGTAAAGAATTCTTACCCATTGCAAGTCTTGCCGGTATCAGGCTCGCATAGATCGAAGAAGGTAGGCCTAGGGCTTCCAACGAGACCCTTTATGACCTCCACAGTGGTCAGGTTGATGATAATACCGTAGATATAAGTTCTATATAAATAGAAGGTATTCTGGCAGGTACGTCGAAATCTTAATTGAGAGAAGTCACCATATAGAAAGATGTACTCCGTTAGAGCGATCTGTAAATAAAAGTCAGTAATAATATTAATTTGTTTTTTCAGGAATATTCAGGTTCAAAACTTAGTACTTATATTAAAATTGCAGAAGGATTAGAAGATCTTTGGGAACAAAAACCCAGGGAAAGAAATATTCTGCAATCGATTTAATAAAGTCCACCATCCAAGATTTTTTTGGACTAGTACACTGGTTTAAATGCTCAAGAATTTTAATTGTTTCAATAAATGATATTACTGGTACACTGGGCTTTTCATTTAATAACCGTTTAGGGTAATAACCTCATTATTAAAAGCGAGGAAAAGCCATGTAAGTACGCTCTACTTTTCAGGACAATGAATGTTATCTGCGGTCTGTTACATTATTGCTCTCGAAGCCTGTAAACAGTAACATTGTAAACAGGCAAACATGATGACGCACTTTTGAACAACCATTTAGTTCTTAGCAGAGGTCTAAAAGCTATACCTCTTTGGCATATGAGTGACTTAAATGTTTTGCATCCTTCTTCGCGAAAATGACAACAAATCTACTGCGATAGCCAATCCATTTCTCAGAAATCCGGTGCAGGCAAAAATCATATGACATGATTTGGGACATATGTCATAACTGGCGAAATCTGGGTGAACACTTGTGCGTATCCGTCTGGGGAAAGTAGTAATGTGGTAGTAGAGCTCATTGTGAAAGAGCTCGTCGGAGGAAGTATAGACGCCATCACATTAAGCTACACGAAACTGTAAAATTTTCCCAATCAACCTTAAACCTAATGCTTTAGAGATAAAGTTGAAAATCTATTAGCTTGATGTGCTGGCGTCTGTACCACTGCCATACCTATTACTATCACTACAATTTACTTAAATATTTGTAAGGTTATTTCGTTACAATCGTGTGGCTATGAGTTTTGTGGTACACGGACTTGTGAATAGTAAATTGTAACTGTAAAATTTTGTGGAATAGAGTCCAGGTGGATCTAAGGTTGGTTGGCCATCCAATATGTAGTTACTTAATAGTGTTAATTATACACTTACAAAAATTAACGGCAATCCGAATACAGTTGATATAATCATCTCAGTGTTGACTGTATCTCCGTTGAAAGGGAAGCTGAGAGCAGGATCGTTGCAGTAGAAGCCAGCCTTGTGGTTTGGGATGACGCCCAGCTCGAAGAGTCCAACCAGAGTTAGTACTGTGGAAGAAATAATGCTGTTAGAAGGTGGATAAAGTTATTAAGGGAAACTGTTCAGTTTTTATAAACCTGAACAGTACTGGGGACCTAAAAAGCCCACTTTGACAGAATCATGAAAGGATAACATTATGAATCATAATATGGTGAAGACAGTCCGTGTTTTTCTTTTTTTCGCTGCACTACGTAGGTATAATCAAAGAATTGGATTGGATTGATTGGTATTTTAGCACAGACAAAAAAAAAAACTTAAAAATCCTTCACCAATGGGATTTGATACGATTAACTTAACAGTTAACTATGACCATTATGATTCATAATGTTATCCTTTTATGATTCTGCCAAAGTGGCCTTTTTAGGCCCTCTGTACGGTCGAAGATGTATGCGAGACAGACTTTACTAAAAAGTAAAGTTCTTTGGAGTTTGTTAGAACCTTATAAAAATCTATGAATAAAAAATCAGAAAAGCACTGAGTAAGACCAAGATTTACCCCGAAATCAGGCTATTACAGGTATTCTGGATTCTTATCTCACCCAATACCCAATAAAAGCGTCATAACGCACCGTTATAATTAAAAAACATTTTTACAAAAAAAAACAACCGACTTCCAAAAAAAACACTACAAATTGAAAAATAACTTTAATTTCGGAAGTCGGTGTCTTCGGTTCCGCGTTTTCGTTTATTGACACCGACTTCCGAAATTAAAGTTATTTTTCAATTTGTAGTGTTTTTTTTGGAAGTCGGTTGTTTTTTTTTGTAAAAATGTTTTTATTTTTCACTTTTTAGTGGGTCAGTTTGTAATTTATCTAAGTTACAATAGCCTAATGCCAAGTGTTCATCACCTTTTACAAAATTTTGCTTTTCCCGATGCTGGGACGTTAATTGTTGAGGAGTTCTCCCGGTAAGAACCAGGAGATCCGCAACAATCACTCGCAATACGCATTGTGACGAGCATAAATTGCTTAGCAACCATATTAAAGTAATTGAATCGCAACCCGTGAAATATTTGTCAGTGAGTAGTTCCGATGGCCATCTGTGATCTTCATCATCAGCTCCACTTTACCAAGTGATGAGAGCAAATGCTCAAGTTACTTTAAAAAATATCCAAATCGCTGTAGCTTTGCCTATAAAATTTGAGGGTTTCCCTCGATTTCCATGGAATCCTCTCATCAGATTCCAACTTGATGATAATGGGACCACCTCGAGAGTATACCCTTTCAAATAAAAAAAGAACTTTTGGAATCGGTCCAGCCGTCTTCGACTAATCGGTGAACATACACAAGGTAGCTACTGTAAACTGTTGAGGAATTCCCTTAACTGTCCTTCGTCTTCATCATCAGACCCCTAATGACAGTCGCAACCCATCTAGGTGTAAAGTTCACATCAATACAAATTCTAGGTGTAAAGTTCACATCAAATCAAGCCCAAACACAAGGTAACTGCTATAAATCGTTGAGGAGTCCCCTCGACTGTCGTTCGGCTCCATCATCAGATCGACTCCAGGCCTTCATCAAATTGTAGTGCTTTAAAATACTTAATGAAAAAATTAACAAACGCACTAGTCGCTCATACGATTTTCGAAAGTTCCCCTCAATTTCACTGGGATGCCATCATCAGATCCTGGTTTCCTTATCATGGGACCACCCTTGGCATATATCCTTTCCAACAAAAAAAGAATAATCAAAATCGGTTCATAAACGACGAAGTTATCCGCGAACACACATAAAAAAAAAAAAAAAATATATATATATACGGTCGAATTGAGAAACCTCCTCCTTTTTTTGAAGTCGGTTAATAAAAGTAAATAGTATTTAGTTTTAATATTATATTTTTAAATAATTGAAACAAAAGTTCATTCGTAGAAGGAAAATCAGTCGAGCGTCATGCTTACGCGCAGTGTCCAGTTACTGTAGGCTGTACGTAACTATGCAATGAATCAAATACCTACTAACGACGACCATTTTGGTCAGTAAATAATTAGGTACAAAATATAAATGGATGAGTTATTAATTAATTTGTTTATTTTTAGTTTGTTACCTAGTTTATTCGTATTTATAGTGTTTTCCTACAAAATCGAGCAGTCGGAAATATATAGGCTGCGCTTTGTTTGTGTCGGTTAAAATGTATATCTGACTGCCATAATTTAACTAATCGGTAGGTATAAACAATTTTGGGAGTCAGAATGATTTTTCCGCAGACAAAACGCCAATGGTGACACAGATGTACAGACGCCAGCATATCAAGTTACCCGAAACTCTCAAATTTTCCTAATTAACCTTGAACTAAGTTATGCTGTAGCAATAAAGTTGAAAATCTATTAAAGTTTGACAGATTGTAGTACCTTGATGTGCTGGCGTCTGTACCAATATTATTTTGTAAAAGATGAAGAAATAAGAAGAAGGATTGAAAGAATCATAACTGACTAAGAATTCCTGTTTACCTATCCAGTTATGCTAGATGTGTTGGTCATACCTTCTAGCAGCACGCTGTTAAATAATAAATTAAGTAAACGTTCTCATAACCAGTAGGACGTAGATCGAACAGCCTTCCGAGTGTCCAAAACGCATAAGGAAATAATATTCTACATAATAAACCCGGAACGAACACTCCAAATCTAATTCTAATAAATTATCTAACCAGTCACTCACGCAATTTTCGCCCATCCCCGTGACATTGCAAATGGACGTCGCCCTCCATTATGGCCAATTTATTTGCCAATCCCCCAAACTTTAGATGTTGTTGTAGTTCAAAGTCAATGCCAACTACCAGAAACAAAACTCCCAGGCCAATATACCATGACATCTTGGGGTGGCGCTACTGTCAAAAGCGAGAGGATCACGAAAGTAAAATTCGGTACATTTAAATTTTAGTTCCTCTTTTCGCCGTGTTCCTAGTTATGCTGGTGCAGATTCGTACTGACGTAACAGCAGTGCGGATTTCAAGGTGAGAGGTTAGTAGGTAGCTGAGTGGGATTTGGCAGTTCCTGCAAATTAGGCTGGTTGATGTTCTTAGACTAAAGCGTCTCCGGGAAGTATGGATGACTTAAATTAAAATTATAAAGACATTAATTTGCGAGAAGAGCGCTACTTTCTGCGAATTTGTTACTGCGCATGCGCAGTTTCATGTTCCGAGCCGCCAAAAACTTTGAATCGGGCTGATTCCTCTCTGTGAGACGGATTAGTCCTTAGGTAAGTAATCTATCACGCGAGACTAATGCGAGATTGGCCAGTTAAAATGACCCTTAGAGGAAACAGTGTCAAAAAAATAAACATAGGAACAGGAGACGCAATTTGACGATATTTTGATCATTATTAGGCTCCGCCTAACATCTAACTAGTAAAAAAATTACTTAGTAGGTACCTAGAACATATTAATTACTAATTAGCTAGTAATTAGCTACGCTAATTTGCTAACCTTTAGTGCAGTTTTGACCGATAAGCATCAACGTGCTTTCTCATGATGAACAAACTTAATATGTACCTGTGTATGGTATATGCTAAACAAATGGAACGTTTACCAACAAGTGGTAAATCTTAGCAGATAAGATTATTTACACAATGATTGTCGTCTTAGATAGCATATCTAATATCTATAGTCGGACTTTTAATTAGATGACCGAAATTGGCGTATTTTTGTTTATTCGCGGTCATTAACCAAACCTTGTTTTTCTAGTACAGAATAGAAACGAAACTTATTTGACATGCATATCTCTAAACTTAGTCCGAAATGAGTTACTAAGAATTGTCATTTTACTGCAGCTAGGTAATTAAAAGTCGGACTATAGACTTTTATTTTATGACGATTGCTTAGTTAAAGGTACGCAAGACGATTTAACAAGCTATAGATTCCAGTATAAGCTGAGGTCTCATTGTAAGAAACAACACTAGTCTAGACATGCAATTTGAGGTCAGCTAAAACTGTTTGATATGTCATCGTGTATATGTTAACGGAAAAGTGTGCAATCCGTCATTCTATACAATTCCTAGGAAATGTGTACAATTCCTAAAATAGATAGGAAATCCATGATATTATATTTTCTAATATGCACTTTTCCTAGGAAATCTACATCTCCTAGATAGCAATCAGAAATCTTAAAAATTCAATATGTTGTGCTACTAGACGACGTGGATGCAAAAGCGAGCGAAGGGCACCCCGAGGTTCGGTTTTGTTAGGTTCCTTTAAACCCTGCAGACAGAGACGACAGAGACGGGGCTCCGTCGACCTGGCGTCGACGTCGACGACGACGTCGTTAGAAATAAAACATGCAGCATGCTAAATTTATGCTATAGAATGTTATGCTTAATCATTATTATGAATAGAGAAATTTCTAAATGTGTTTGCTTTCTTTGAAAGCATTAATTTTTATATATTTCCTAGTATCATCTTCGAATTGCATACAGTTCCTAGGAAAGATTATTTTACACGTTTCCTAAGTAGGCCCGGAATTGCATATAATTTCCTAGGAATTGTGTAAAATTCCTAGGTTTCATACATTTCCGGTAACATATACATTTCTTTTCAATTGGCCGATAATTTTTATTCGTGGAATAAAATTGACGTCTGACAGTTATTGTACGGAAGAACTGCCATAAATTCAAAATTATTCCTCCGATAAAGTTATCTGGCGTTGGAAAAATCAGCCCTAAGTAAAATATTTATTGTATGGCTATGTTTATTATATTATTTACTTAAGCCTAAAAATTGTGTTTTTCTTATTATTTTCAAGTCGTGTTAGTTCCAGGGTGTATCGTTTCGAATCATCACTTGTAAGTGCACTATTCATGTAATTTCGATAGGGAGGATGTTGGGGTAATTTATGTGTTCTTACCATTTAGATTAATAATATTAGTGCTTGCTGAAGTTTGTGATTGGCCAATATAATTGGTATGCCGAAGGTACGCGACCGAAGTTCGGCATAATTACGCCTGCAATGCTATTTGAAATTACTGACGACACTTTTTTTTATGGTTGGGAAATCATCAAATGACCCCTCCCGCTGTGGGCGGAGCGGAAGGGAGTGTCAGACTCTTACTGACTAAAACCCACCCGTGTTCCTTCCTTAGCCCTTTATGTTCCAGGCCAGCGCCCCAGCGGTAACCCTTTCGGACAATCCCGCTGACCCGGCAAAACTGACGACACATTATGCCAAAATTACGTTGCGTTATAGCGCTGATATAAAATCGGTCGCGTACCTTCGGAATAGTGTGTTTGGACATTAAGTCCTATACCTTTGAGAGCAGTGCTGGCCCAGTGGTATCAGCCCCTAGGTCCTGAGTTCGAACCCAGACAGTCACTTTACTTTGTGTATGTACTGCTCGTGAAGGAAAACAGCGTGAGGAAACCGGCATGTCCTAGAACCATAAATCCGCCAACCCGCACTGGGCCCGCGTGGTGGATTACGTCCCACCCCCTCTCGCAGAGAGGCCTTTGTCCCAGCAGTGGGAACGTTATAGGTTGATTATACTATACAAACGTATAAAAAATAAAAAAGTCAAAGACAAAAAGTAAAATTAATGTTATTGGTATTATTGGCATTGGTGGTTTGGTATTGGTTGGGTATTGACTTTACTCAAAATATCAGTAGGTATGTAGCTATGATCCTTCCTTGAATGTAATCAATGAAAACGAATGCAATGACACGTAGGACACGTCCTGTATTGCTTTTATTTTATTTATTTATTTATTTATTTATATTTAGCCTATTGTGTCCCACTGCTGGGCAAAGGCCTCCCCCATATCCTTCCAGACTCTTTTTTTTTGCGCCACCTCAAACCAGCCTTCTTGATGTGCATCTAGGTCATTATTATTATTGCTTTTATTTTATCTAATGTAATTCTTGGTATTGCATTTGTAATAGATTGTAAAGTTTACAGCTGAGAATTTACGCACCTTTAGAATCATAGAGACCTAATTTGAAATTTGAAGATTTAATTTTCAATTTTGACTCATAAAATTACCTTGCACGACCAACTTCATCGAATCTTATTAAAAATGTCAGTCTTGTCAGATAAGTATGTCAGAACTGTCTAACCTATATTAAGATTCGATGAAGATGGTCGTGCAAGGTAATTTTATAAGTCTTTCGAATTAGGTCTCTATAATTTTAAAGGTGCGAATTTAGATGGGCACTTTTTATTTTAAACTACAAAATACTGAAACCTGTTCTTTATTTTTTTTTTTCGTCATTTCTAGTACAGTTTCAAGGGTTACGTAAATCGATTCACAAGTCTTTAGATGCAGCTCACTTCAAATAACGAGTTCCACAGGACTCTATTAGGAATAGTGACGTCACTTAACTAATAGACCAATTGCATTGCATGAATTGCATCCGACACGTTTGGACCCACGTTAGAACCCACGTGGCCCGACTGCGTGGTCAGACACGTTCCAGTCCAGTGTATGGCCACGCTTTAGCTAAGGGAGTAATAATTGAAAGATTGGACCTACATTTATCGTAACAGATGTTTGATTTTTAAGTGGTTAATCGTCTATGTGTTATATAGTTATTTTTAGTATTTGTTTACTTATAGCATGATAGTAAATTGTAGTTAATCACGGTCTGCAAGATTTTAAAAGTTCGCGATATAAAAATGGTACTGCTACTCGACAACAGATGGCGCTGTTAACAGTTCTGTGTTGATGGGAAAAGTTTGATCGAGAACACAATGTAATGCATAAAATTAATTAATATCAAGTGAAACTCCACTATTATCGCTTATCTTTAATCAAATTAAGATGAATTAATGGTTTCGTTTTCATCCATTCACAAAGAGAGCTATAATTACGGGCACGATTACGAACATTACAACAATTAATCGGGAATCGATTTCAAGCGATAATGACCGTTAAATCGAACGCCCATAAATAGGTATCGATTAAAATACCACTTGAACGACGCGGGAACAGCGTGGGACGCAACGGGGTGTTAAATATTATAAGGTAAGTGGTGCTGTTTTCGGCATTATTAATAAGTAAGTAGGTACCTACAGTAAAATTAATGTCTAAAATTTATAGTTGGTACTACAATGTACCTACTTACTTACTTAAGTCGTTATTTCATTAGGTAGGTACCTACCTATTAATATAGATTATTGGTAATTATAGAACTTACTGAGATGTTTAGACAGATAACAACTTATCAATTATCATAGATAAGATGTTATCTAACTAAAGTAATATAAATATAAGATGTATTAAAGATTTTTTCCAAGTGTTTCCCAAATCGATAACGCTAAATAGTTTCCAAAGAATCATGAATCGGTAAGTAGGTAGCTATCAAAAACTGATAGACCGTATCTAACATTCAGTGTAAAAATCTATATAGGTACCTTATATTCAAAGGTGATTTGTACCTAATGTGAACATTTAACCAAGCTTTCAAATAAAAATAATCAATACCTCGCACTAAAAAAGTAGGTACTTGCTTACATGTGTAAACATTTTAACGGCATGATAATAAACTGATCCGAAACTGGATTCGATTCCTGGTTCATTCCGCCGTCGTCGTAAAAGTTTGCCAAAAATGTCGCAGTACAAAAACATAAATATGAGCTGTAGGTACCTACTTACTTTATAGAAGCCGTTTATGTCTTGATGATTATTAATAATCAAAAAAATAATGAGTACTTTAATAATATATATTAGTCCGGCAACAGTACATTTCACCTTCCATACGAATTACCTAACTTCTTCATAAAACGGCAATCAAATGGATAGTGTGATGCATGTAGCAATTTATACATTACGTACCTACCTATTAATATTATTATAATAATTTTATGGTTCTGGACTATAATTAAAATGTAAACGCAACATTTTATATAAAACATGCAATGCAAGTTATAATAAGCACCGAATGATATTTTTTTCAAAGAAAAATAAATAGGTAACAAAATATTACTCTTTGCATGGTGTAAAAAGTAGTTTAAAAAATTACGTATTATTCGTTCTATTTATACAATAATGTTCTCAATGGCTGCCCTAATGAACGCTTGTCAAAAGGTCGTTGACACGGTTTTTTTTTTCGTGTTTGTAAACAGTGACTGCGATTGCGTGCATTCTACCACATGCGGCGAGTGTTACCAGCTGCAAACTTTTAATTATACATCGATCCCTTTTTTAATTAGGTACTTTCATCAATATTTTCGTGGAAGCGAAAAGATACATTTATGTAAGTACTTATATCATTTTGAATATAAAACTGTGTACCTATATTTAAATACGATTTTCTAGTGTTTTTTATAGTTTTATGTGCACATTGTAGGTAATGGCATACGCTGTAGGGCTCATAAAGTAAACACTATATTTTCTAAGTAAGTACTTACGCAAATAATTGTTGGCATTGTCACAGAGAGCTAGGGACGACGGCATACACGCATATATCAAGTATCATTTTAATGTACTAAGTATTTGACGTCAATAAATGCGAAACATTATGAGTGTGTCTACTACGCGTCAGAGATATCCCTCGTTTTCAGTATTCTAAGCACGTAAAGTATTACGAGTATGCATAATTATTCCTTGTGAGTAGTACAGTGGAAAATAATGAGGTATTTATTTACTGTAATACAATACTAGGTTGATGTTTACAATTAATAAATGATAAGTACTTTGACATCTTGTAGACGCCATTTCATGATAATTATTGAATATTTAGTGCTATCACTCGCCTAAATGATCACACTTTGAATGTAATACCTTTATTACTATTTTTTTAAGTGCTTAATAATTATTTATTTAAATAATCAAGACTTAGACAACTTTACTTTAACCAAATCTAAAAATAACAAAATTAAATCCTAACTTAACTAAAACTTCATTAAAAAAAATAATTAAAAATTCACTCTAAATGCGTAACACACAATTTAAAACATTTTTAAGAATATTGATAATGCATCACATCACACTAATATTATAAAGGCGAAAGTTTGTGAGTGTGTGTGTGTGTTTATATGTTTGTTACTTCTTCACGCTCAAACGGTTGGGCCAATTTTGATAAAATTTGGTATGGAGGTAGCTGACACCCTGGATTAACATATAGGCTACTTTTTATCCCGATATTCCCACGGGATCGAAACTTATTTGGGTGAAACCGCGGGGCGCAGCTAGTTGCTTCATATATCGAAAAATGTGTCTGTTCAACAACGTAAATAACGCAATGAATATTGTTGAACTGTCAAAATCATAGCCATTGCTACTGTAAGTGCTTTACGCAATTATGGCTCCTGCAAACAGGCGCCACACGCGATATAATCGCGCGCGACACAACGGCACCGCTCGTTGCCCGACTTTCGGTGCCTTTGTGTCACGCGCGATTTACTCTGTTGTATTAGGTGTCCCTATGTTTATTGAAGTTTTAATATAAGTACCAACCAAACATCAATAAACGAACAAATATTAATTTTCTATCAGATATTAGAGATCAATTGACTAGGTTTGTATGATAACCTGCCAGAAAAGCAACAGTAAAAAATTTGAAAAAAATATTCCCACGTTTTTTTGTCACATTAAATTCGTGGCAACCCTTAAGAGCAAACTAGTCGCGAGCTCGAACTCACTGGTGGTCATGGCCAAAAATCACGTTGTCTTATCTGGCTTCGTGCCCGACTGAGCTAGTATCAGTGATGAGCAGTTAGACGCTAGTCTACATTAAAAAAGTCTAGTTCTCACCCACAGAAATACCATTCCGAACTGATAGGCGCGGAAAAAAAAATTAAAAGTGCTTCGGAAAAAAGTGTTTTATGAAAAAAATAATGCGTAAATCAATTAAAAATAAAGTTTATTGAACTCTTCGATAACTGAGCTTTGTCGGTACGGACTTGGTTTTGAAGATTTTACAGTTCTTATATTACTTATTTACACCCAAAGTTACGTTAAAAATAGCAAGAAAAACGAATCTTTGTTGGCTCATAACTTTTTAATGGCTTTTTATTTTACTATTCTGTTTCCGTACAGACAACATTAATAATAAGACAAAACGATATCATGCTTAACTTTGGATGCACAATGTCAAACAGTGGAGTAATACACTCCCGAAATTTGTATGGAAAAAATATCGACTAGAGTCACCTTAACGTGACAGTGTGGGGTCTACCACGTGTGTTTCATAAAAATATTTTTTACCTTTTTGCCAGTCGAAGCTGATAATCTATTTTTAATTATTATTTTGAAGTGCCTCTTTTATCAGAGTCTCTTTTTTTGCTGTACTTTAGCTACAGAACTTGTTATTGATTTCTATTCTGTTTTTGAAGAAGTTTGAATCTTTTTGTAGGTATAACCTAACTCTTTACCTACCTCTTTTTGTAGGTGATGATTAGCAGCATTGCCATTCAACGTGGCAAAGCTGCCACCCTTCTGGGCACGTTTCCAGAAGACAGCGATTCGTAAGAGTACATAAGTAAGTACCTACTTCGACGGTGTTCTTTTGTTTTTTTATTTATAAGTAGACTAGCAGCACCCCGCAGTTTCACACGCATAAGTGACGACCCCGTGGGAATAACGGGATAAAAACTATCCTATGTCCTTTCCCGGGACTCAAAGTATCTCTATACCAAATTTCATCTAAATTGGTTTAGCGGTTTAAGCGTGAAGAGGTAACACACAGACACACTTTCACATTTATAATATTGGTATGGATATGTATTATAGTTAGGTTGTCATTTAATTTACTACATAATTTAAATAGTTAGTTGTGTTACATCTTGTGTAGGTATAGGTAAGCATTTTAATGTTAATAATAAAATCCATAGATGAATCAAGTAAAACATATTCCGTAAACATAGACCGTTTTCGGTCACGGTGGCCAATCTCAATGGAGATTAGCCAAGTACGCAGGAGATAGGTATTATAGTGCACAAGTTTGTGCGCAAACACAGGTTCACTCTCTGTTCATATACTCTCTTAGTCCGATGGGACGGCAATCCGACATGACCGGGGAGAGTTCAGGACCAACGGCTTTACATGCTTTCCGAGGCACGGGGGTATTAAGCCGCCAACTTCCAAACTCCGGACTGTTACTAAGAAATTCCTAATGGAAAACCCAATAACACTTTGTCCGACCCGGGAATCGAATCCAGGACCCCACGTTCAGCAGTCGCGCTTGCAACCACGAGACAAACGGGGCAGCAACGGGGTGACGAGGTTATTACGTAGTTACATATGTAACTACGTAACAACTACAAAGTAACATATATTATTCCTATAACAATGACCAATAAAGTTTCCGTAACTACACCGTGCGTGAAAAAAACAAACACTATTGTCTATGTGAAACAACGTTTTTTTTGACGTATATCAGGACAGGAGGAAATTCCTGTTTCCTTAGAACTTTCAACCATAATATTCCTTAGTATCTATCCTTGAATGCATTACTTAAATGCCATCTTTTAAAATGCCTCATTAATCATTATGTAGGTAACCAAAAATAATAAGGGAAATAAACATCATCATCATCATTTCAGCCGAAAGACGTCCACTGCTGGACATAGGCCTCCCCCAATTTTGGGGGGGGGGGGGTTTGCCATAATCGCCACGCTTGGCAGGCGGGTCGGCGATCGCAGTATGGATGGTGTAATGCATAGAGAACGCTGCTGCCCATTCTCCGGTCTAGTCGCCTTTTACGACACCCACGGGAAGTATGACGCCATACTTCCGCTATGCTTTAAGTCCGGCACCACACAGACAAAGGGGGGGGGGGGGGGGGAAGGGAAATAATATTAACAATTTATTTTAATGTGTAAACTTTAACAATAGTAGTGAAAACTTTAAGAATTACCTACGTCTGTATTTTTTAAACGTCGGTTACGGTAACAGTGTCGCGAGTTAAATGGTTTTTCCCATCTCAAATATGCCCAACGCGGCTAAAGAAGTTTTCACTTCAATCAAAAAAATTAATTAAGTATTAATAATTATAGGTAATTAAAATCAGAATAGAACCCAGCGGGGTATTCCGTAACACGCTTTTTATAACAGTAGCAATAGCTTTCATTTTGACAGTTCAACAACATTCGCGTTAGTTCGTTGAGCAGACAATTTTTTCGAACGTAGGAACCATGGATAAGCGTGTTGCACAATTAGGGTGCTAAACCGCAATTAACAATTGCAATTAACAATATAGCTAGGGAGCTATTCCCCCACTGTCCCCTACCAGGGGGTACCTATAGATTAAGAGCGCGTATTCAATTTAGCGCAAGACAAAATCTCGAACCACTTAACTACTTGCTAGAACGACATAACTTAAACTTACTTACTACTACCTACGTTAAATAATGGTCTGAAAAAAATTCAGAATATTTAGCATTACCTTTATTTTCATAAAATAAATATATTAGTCATGTTTCTGTTCAACTACTGGTGAAAAAAAATTGTTAAAGTGAATCGATTTTGTAATTTTTAAATATTGTTTTTTAATATCTAATATCAATATTTTCGTAATTTTAGCTCTGTGTTGCACTTTGAGACTATATATCCTGTTGGAAAAACGCATAAAATAAAATATTTTGGCACATTTTAATGGTTCTATTCGTCCTGAAAGATAACTCTGATGTCTATTTTCGTAAAACAAAATGCAGGGATTGTCTTAGCTTTCAAAAACCGTAATTAAAAATTACTTTTTTACACTGTAGTGCACTAAATCAAGACTTAGTCTTTCTAAAACCGTAATGTTCTTCAAATAATCTGCTCACATCATTACGATATTGTTTTCATCGCGAATCGAATACACGCTCTTAAAGAACCTAAACACAATCTAACATCTTTTAGAAACTAAAAGTTTGAATACGTACATAATAAATACCTACTACTAGTAGTAAGTAATCTGTGCTACTATTTCTGGAGGGAGGTGGGCTGGTTGGAATAACCACCGACGGCCGCCATGGCGTGGTTGGCGTGGTAGTCTTTGCCCACGCCCAATGGTCAACCTGAAGGACTAAGTGCGGAAACAAAACCCATAACATATAACACACTAGCTTCCGCCCGCGGCTTCGCCCGCTTTGTATATCGATAAAAACTATCCCATGTCCTTCCCCGGGATGCAATCTATCTCTCTGCCAAATCTTATCAAAATCCGTTCAGTGGTTTAGGCGCGAAAAGGTAATATACAGATAGACAGACAGACAGAGTTACTTTCGAATTTATAATATTAAGTATGGATAACATAGAACCTACTAGCTAGGAGATACTGGTGCCCTGCGGGCTAGACATGCACGAGATCATAACAAATGGAGGAGCCTGCAGGAAGGAGGCCTAAGCGTCAAAGGACGCGGTGCTGATTGACGCACCCAGACGCACCCAGACGCACACAGACACCGAAGTGCAATAGTAATGATTTGCTTAATTTTATTTATTTTAATTTAGTTTGTCAGTAAATAAAGGCTTTGTTATTATTAGTTGGTTACATTTTGATTAACGAGTAATTTACTTATTCAATTATGCAACAATAATTATTAATCATAGGTACCTACCTATTAATTATATTAATCACTTGTTTACTTTTAAATTAAACGGTAAAAATAACAACATAATATTATATTAAGTATTTAAATATTTGTATTACGTGTATTTAGGTTTTCCTTATGATTTTCCTGAAGCAATTTATACAATTTATACTTACTTAGACATAATTTTGTAATTTATATGAAAAAAAAAACAGCGAAAATATCATAATCAGTCTACTTATAGCGTTCCCACAGCTGGGACACAGGCCTCCTCTCGGTGAGAGGGAGTGGGCCGTAATCCATTTATATTCTGCAAGATCAAAGAATTAAGCTTGTGACCCCAAAAGAAGTTGCAAGGGAAATTCAAAACATTAGCCTAAAAAAGTCACCAGGGTATGACCTTATTACGGGAGAAATCTTAAAACATCTCCCGCGTAAAGCCATCGTTAAGCTTACTAGGCTCATCAATGCCGCATTTGTGCTAAAGCATGTTCCTGAGCCATGGAAAGTTGCTGAGGTGATTATGATTGCAAAGCCAGGTAAACCACCTCACGAAGCATCATCTTACAGGCCCATTTCCCTGTTGCCTATAATATCAAAGCTGTTTGAAAAATTGTTTTTAAAACGCCTAAAACCTATAATAGACGAGAAAAACCTGATCCCAGACCATCAGTTTGGTTTCAGAGAGAAACACTCAAAAATAGACCAAGTACATAGAATTACTAACATCATTGAGAGAACGCTTGAAGATAAAAAAGTCTGCTCCACTGTATTTTTAGATGTGGCACAAGCTTTTGATAGAGTTTGGCATAGGGGTTTGATATATAAGCTGAGACTAATGCTGCCCAATGACTTTGCCGATATCCTGCAATCATACATTACAGATAGAATGTTTCGAGTAAGGCACGAGGATGCCTTTTCCGAATTAAAAGTTATTAAAGCTGGCGTGCCTCAAGGTAGTGTGCTGGGTCCAATCCTCTACCTGCTGTACACGCATGATATACCAGAGCTGGAAAATAATACTATTGCAACCTTTGCGGACGACACTGCCATTATGGCAACAGGATCATGCCATACGGAAGCAATCAAAAAGGTACAAATCGCTGTAAATAAAGTTCATGACTGGGCACAAAAATGGAGAATTAAATTAAATGAATCGAAGTCACTTCACATTGACTTCACCAACAGGAATTGTGATTACCACCCAATCTTCATAAATGGCCAACAAGTGCCATACGCAAATACAGCCAAATACCTTGGCATAACGCTTGACGCGAAACTGCGCTGGAAAGAGCACGTCAAAAAGAAAAGACAGGAACTAGAAATGCGATTTAAAAACATGTATTGGTTGATTGGACGGGATTCCTGCCTATCGATACACAACAAAATTCTGTTATATAAGCATATCCTTATGCCAATATGGACATATGGCATCCAATTCTGGGGCTGTACTAAGCCGACCAACATCAAAATAATACAAACATTCCAGAATAAGGTACTGAGGAGTATTGTTAATGCGCCCTGGTATATAAGAAATGACGACCTCCATCGTGACCTAAAAATGGAACCCGTCACCAAGATCATCCAAAAATTTGCTGAGGCCCATGAACACCGACTCCACCGACATGTGAACATCGAGGCAATTCAGCTGTTAGACCAAACAAATATAGTGCGAAGACTAAAACGGACAAAACCTTTTGAGTTAGTGTAGTGTAAAAATTGTAGAAATAATAGTGCTAATGACACACATAATAACACATGAACAAAGTGTTTATATCATCATATCAGACTCTAAGAAAGTGGAACGGACTTGTGTAAAGTACAATAAACACTATTCTAAGTTTTAAAATAATTATCACGTAAAAAATTAAGTTAGATTAAAATTGCTTATTAGTCTTATAGGCTAGATTGTAATTAATTATTAAGAACCTGGTTCTTTTTAATAAAGGATAAAAAAAAAAAAAAAAATCAGTCTACTTATAGCGTTCCCACAGCTGGGACACAGGCCTCCTCTCGGTGAGAGGGAGTGGGCCGTAATCCACCACGAGGGCCCAGTGAGGATTGGCAGATGATATTATTATAAAAATATTACATTACTCCAAACATTTGAACTAGCATCCTAGTAGCCGTTGTTTGTATCTTAAAACGTACATACCTACCTACATACCTATAATATACCTTTTGTTATGAAAAAAACTGTTTACTAAAAAGAATTCCATAATACAAACAAACACATATTTTAAAATATGCATCTAAACGCGTTGCATTGATAGAAAAAATAAATTACGCATGAACGCGCGTAAAACCAATTTACAAGATTTAATTTTTAGCATATTATTTACATAAACATTTACACTGGAAACAAAACTTTACACTCTCTGGAAAAAGTCGAAAATAGAATACACACGTTTTTCTTTCGAAAATAAATCAGCTCAATTTATTATTACTGGCAACATTATATCTGTCTTCGTCGCAATGAAATGGGAGCCATTTTCGATAGTCAACGTATTACGTACGGCCATGAATTTTTATCTTATTCCTGTCCGATAATTAGTTGCATCCGTTATTAGTACAATATCAATTAATTGAATAATTTATTCAATTAATTCGGGATGCATAAGTCTTTCGGGCGCTTCCTTATTGGACTTGGATAGTTGGAATTAGCGAAAAAAACCTGCATGCTCTCCATGGACCAAATATTCTGGGTATCAATTTCGTACGATGCCCGGCCACACACGTTGTTGAAATGAGGGAAATGGCTTGTCATGTGGGGTTTTATGGCGGTCTTAAGCGAAGAATAAACCCATACAGGATTACTTAAGTAGGTATAATATAAGTGAGCTCACAAGATCACAACAACGGTGACAACGGCCTCAGAAAGTAAGTACTGTAGTGTCTGGTGTGTTCCGACCTTTAGCAGAAAGGTCTGGCTAGATATAATATTCCATTCGAAGATTCAAACGAACGTGTCAAATATTTTAATATGGTGTTTTTTTTATAGAGAGTCATTCGTATATTTGCCGTGAAATTGTAAAGTCCTTTTAACAATATAATATTCCAAGTCTAAGTGTTCTTATTTGAGTACCTCCAAGAGGTACTATAGAGGACGCCTCAGGACCTCTATATAGTGGTGGAGCACCGAATTTAAAGTAAAGCGCTAAAGTTGCGCATATAATATATAAAAAGCGAGACCTCTCGCACGCCAAAGAGTAAATAAAAGCTAAGCAGTGTAAGCAGTGAATATAGAACGGGTGCAGAATCGTCGCCAGAGAATCGAAGCTAAGTGGTTGAATATATTTTTTATGTAAACAGAGTAAAATGGCTCAATTTTTCACGGGCTACAACTGTTGCCTAAAGGAATTTATTAGACAATACAAGGTAGTTGCCGCCTACAATAAGTGGCGTGAGAGTGATTGGGCACTGATAATGAGGGTATATCTTGAGGGTGCTGCCCTAGCGTTATATCATGTTACATACCGCGAAGGTATAACTTTTGATGATATGTGCGATGTCTTACGGGAGGAGCTTACATTCAGATGTCACAGAGCGTTATATAAGGCGCAGAAAGAGGAGATTATAAAAGATCCGTCTGAAGAATGCGGACAAGTTAATTTTGTAAATGTAAATGATGATGCTTCTGTATTATTTAGATGAGGACGGAGTGAATCTTGAATTTTCCCTCTGCAGTATGGGCATGTGTTAGACTTTTTAGATGAACCCTGGCCTCTTGAACTTTTCCCTCCCTCTGGCTCATACCGTCCGATGGGGTAAAAGAGTTTGAAGTTAAGATCATTAAATTTTTTTTAAGCCTCATTTAGGCCGATGTGAACTTTCACATCATTTGTTTTCCTAGGAGGCCTAGTCGCATCTTTTCCGTCGGTTTTGGTGTGACGAGGTTCAGGCATGACAACGTTGGTCTGTGTTAGTGCACATTGGCACTTATAAATTGTAAATTTACCTGGCACTTATCGAAGTGTCAGATACGCGGTACGTTCGTCCTGACTTTAACCTTTCTCTTGCAGGAGATGGTCCTCACTCTGTCTATCTCCGACGTTAGGTCATATTTCTTTATAGGGTTAGGCAGGAAAGGTCTGAATGTTCGAAAGGTGTGAATAAAAGCCTTCTTTGGTGATGGAGCTATGCCAATACTTTTATTCCAGGGTGGGCGTAGCTCTTGTAGTGTCTGGTGTGTTCCGGCCTTTAGCAGAAAGGTCTGGCTAGATATAATATTCCATTCGAAGATTCAAACCAACGTGTCAAATATTTTAATATTTTGTTTTTTTTATAGAGAGTCATTCGTATATTTGCCCGGAAACTGTAAAGTCATTTTAACAATATAATAATTCAAAGTCTAACGTGTTCTTATTTGAGTACATCCAAGAGGTACTATAGAGGACCCCTCAGGACCTCTATAGTACCTACTAAGACCTTAGGTTAGCGCAGAAATGAAGTATAACGTGCCAAATTTTTTTAATGCTTGTCTAACAGTTGTTCAGGTAGACTAGTTGTCAAACAGACTGACAGACTATCTTTCTGTTGAAGACATTTTATTGGGTACTAGCACTATCAAAGTAATTGTCCATGCTTTTTTTTTTTTTTTTTTTGCGAATGGGAAATCATCAAATGACTCCGAGCTCTGGGTGGCCCTTTATGTTCCGGGCCAGCGGTAACCCTTTCGGACAATCCCGCTGACCCGGCAGGCTTCGGCCCTAAGGGGCCCATCCTCGATGCTGACATCTCTTTGAGGCGCGCGTGGAACACGTACACGCGCCGTCCGGCACGGGCCTGGTCCTGATCGGACGGTGAGCTACCCATTACTCTCCGCCCGCAGGCCCGCGCTTACGGTGGCCGAGAGTCGTCACGCGGCTCCCGACGCCTGGGGCGTCCCCCGCGGCGGCTGAGACGGGAGGCTCTCTCCCTGAACCGTCCCGCCACCTCCTTCGCTAGCATGACTGCTTCGTAGAAGGAGGTGACTGCCTCCCACTCCCTCTCGCCCCGGACCATGGCTTGCACCAGGGCTGGACGCGAGAGGTCGCCGTCGCTGCCGATCGCCTCTACGAGGACACGGCGGTGCTCCGCCCAAGCGGGGCAGACCTCCACCGTGTGCTCCACCGTGTCCTCTGAGCGATCCTGGCAATGGTGACACCCGGGCGTTTCCTCCCACCTGATGATGTGCAGGAACCTCCCGAAACTTCCGTGTCCGGTGAGGACCTGCGTCAGGCGGTAGGTGAGGGCACCGTGGCGCCTCTCTAACCACTCCTCAAAGAGGGGTCTTATCGCCGCTATCGCGGAGTGCCCTGCGCTGGGTTGCGACAGTCGCTCTTTCCATGCCGCCATGAGATTGCGCCGGAGATCCGTCCGCTCCGCAGCGATTTGCCGCGGAAGCGGATCCTCCCCCCGGCGTAGTGCCTCCGCGCGCTACTCATACAGGCGCGCGAGGACTATCGCCTCCAGATCCCATGGCGGCAGTCCGGCAAGGAGGCTTGCCGCCTCGCCCGAGATCGTGCGGTAGCCCCGGATAACCCTTATGGCTACCACCTTCTGGGGCGCGTTCAGGTAGTGGGCGGCTCGCCGCCGCAGTGAACGCGCCTACACCGGGGCCCCGTACAGGGCCATGGACCGCACGACCCCCGCGTAAAGCCTCCGGCAGGAGGCGTTTGGCCCCCTCAGGTTGGGCAAGAGCCGCTTGAAGGCGGCCCCGGCCCGTTCCAGTTTGGGGGCCAAACGTCGGAAATGCTCCACGAAGTTCCACCGGCTGTCGAGGACGAGACCCAGGTATTTCATCGTCATCCCGACGCCGATGTGAACCCCTCCTACCGTTAGTTGGGATCCCGATGGCGGCGCGTTCCGGGGCCCATGAAACGATATGGCCTCGGACTTGTGCAATGCCACCTCGAGACCCAACTGCCGGAATTGTCCATGCTTTGAAAACTTAACAGGCTATGTTAAAAAACTGGCCAATTGCGAGTCGGACTCGCACACGAAGGGTTCCGTACAACACTGCAAAAACGCCGAAAAAAACACGTTTGTTGTATAGGAGCCCTTCTTAAATACACACATCAAAAGTGTCTAGGGATCAAGCATTTTTATGCGGATTTCTTGAGATTGAGATGTGGCTTTGTAATAAATTTATGATTTTATAAATTTATATGGATCCTTTTTGGTGCATTTCATAATTTGAATCAGGAACTGTGAATCAAATTCGAGTAAAAGATGAAAATCAGCTGTCAATATTTTCCCTATAAAAACATACAACGCATTGAAGACATTATTAGTGCTACTGTTTCCCTACTACTGATTAAAACCAACGTTATTATGGAGCGGCGACGTCATTTAAGCAGGGAAGAAATGCTCAGAGCCGTGGGAATGATAGAAGCTGGTTCCCGGCAACGTACTGTGGCTTTAGCTCTGAATACAAGTCAGAGTGTTATCAGTCGACTTTGGACACGTTACCGAAGCACTGGTACCGTGGCTGAGCGCCATGGAGGACGGTATCGCTGCACCACACGGAGACAAGACCGATACATTCAAATCTTAACTCGAAGAGCTCCAACAATAACCGCCATGATGTTAGCCGTGAGGCTTCATCACTCTTCAGGGAACTTAATTAGCGACCAAACAGTCAGAAACCGCTTGCATGAAGTGAACCTTCATTCCCGAAGACCGCTACGGGTACCACCTATAGCAATGCACAATCGTAGGATTCGATATCAATGGGCTCTTGAACACAGAAATTGGGCAGAAGAACAATGGCGTTTCGTGTGCTTTTCTGATGAGTCTCGTTTTGGTATGAGACCGGATACAAGACGTATACGACACTGGAGAACCCCTGGACGCCAACAGCGATTAAAATCCTGCCAGGAAGTCCATCCTTATAGTGGTGGAACCATCATGGTATGGGCGGGTATTTGGATCGGCGGAAGAACTGAGTTGATTTGGATCAGAGGCAACCTCAACGCTCAAATTTATGCTGAGACGATTGTATCAGACGTCATCGTTCCTCTACAAGTGCAAATCGGTCCCTTATTTCAGTTAATGCATGATAATGCACGACCGCACACCGCAAGAGTTGTAAGACAGACTCTCGCCGCAGCTAACATCAATGTCCTGCCCTGGCCTGCTCAGTCGCCAGACTTGAACCCGATTGAGCATGCATGGGATATGCTACAGAGAAGAGCTCTGCCGAATATGGAGGGTATCCAGTCGCAAGAAGACCTTTTTTTGTTGTTGCAACGAACATGGGCGGCCATTCCACAGCGTGATTTGGATGAACTCATTTTGAGTATGCCAAACCGATGTTCTTGTGTTGTTAGTGTTCGCGGTAGAAACACGGATTATTAATTGTTTAAGTTACCCAATAAAATTTTAAAGAAAACTGTTATTTCAGTTTTTTTTTCGAACTTTTGTGTTAGTGGTTCAAATGTCAAAAATCCCTTTATTAGGAAAATGGCAAATTTCTTTATTAATGCAAAGGTGACTTGGTTTATCGTTACTGTGACAAACGAAAACACTTTATTTGATGAATCCTTAAAGAAAATTTTAATTAATATCAATCAGGAGAAAAGTTATTGCAAAAATATATGTTGATCCCTAGACACTTTTGATGTGTGTATTTATTTTATTCTGTTTTTAGTATTTGTTGTCATAGCGGCAACAGAAATACATCATCTGTGAAAATTTCAACTGTCTAGCTATCACGGTTCATGAGATACAGCCTGGTGAAAGACGGACAGTGGAGTCTTAGTAATAGGGTCCCGTTTTTACCCTTTGGGTACGGAACCCTAAAAAACCTGTACTTACCTTTTACAAGAACCTAGCAAGTTATTTTTATCCTTACAATATAGTCAAATTAACAGGATTTTGTCTACTTACATATTAGAAGGAGAGGAATATCGACGCCCAATGTCCACCAGACGCCATGTCTAGTGCAGAAGCTAGACCTCGTAGACTGCGACTCCACGTCTCTTCTCTGTAACAAAGAAAACAACGAATTAATAAAATAATGGCCTGTGGTACTCAACATTAGCAAAGACCCTCTGGAAAATCCGTCGGTGCTCCATACCAAATGAAATTTGACCAATTGGTCTATGGGGAAAGTTACGTGTTTCCATCGTCCAAATACCAACTGGGCTATGGAGAATTGAGAAATTTTCCGCTGCCCAGTTTAAGAGTATAGTAAAGTCACCCAAGAGTTGTTTAAACCCAGTTCTCATTAGGTATACCATTATGATATAAAGTCTATTCAAACTTATGTTATTTCAAGTTAAACAAATATCAACTTTATTTTAATGGTAGGTAATTAAGTTGATACAGAGCGACTAGCACTATTGAAAAGTTATAAAATGTTTGAAGTTGTAGCGTAAACTGGACCTTATTTTGTAGGAATTAAAGTTATTGTTCCATAAACTCATATTTGTTTACATTTTTGGCAAATAAACCGCGAATGCAGTTTAAATCTAAGATACAACAGGCTTCAATCGAAGTCGCTCACTACCTATGACAGTTCAGCAAAATTGTGTTACAGTCTATTTTCGATCTCACAATGAAAGCTATTCTACTGCGATTGTCATAGTTAGTTGCAATTAGGCTGCAAAATCTCCTCCTCCCGAAATTACTTAAGTACCTTTTAGAAACTCAGGTATACTCATAATACTCAGCTAAGCCCATAAGCCCTAAAAATCTAATCTAAAATGTAATAAACCAAGCCCGGATCTAACTTCAAACGGATAAAATAAACACTTAGTCCAAAAAAGTACTTTCTAGAATTCTAGATGATGAATAAAAGAAGAAGTCTCAGATATTCACATAATCCTAAGTGGAGTCCTGCCAAGTCGAGCGTAAAAGTAGGATTACCTCAGACCCTTTCGGAGCAAGGTCGGTTTGGCCTTGGCGCCTGTGGCCTTCGAGGGTCGGCTGGCTTTAAGCGTTCGTGAGGGTGGTGACCTCTAACGGAAAGTGTTTTAGACAGAAGGCTTAGTTTCAATAATGTCTGGTGGTATGACACAAGTGCAGAAATAGGCAGAAATATAGGTACAAGGTGTAAGCAAAACAAATGAAAACCTTGAGAGGGGGTCATCATTATGAACAACGTTTACTAAGGTATCAAACCGAGTTCAATCGAAACAACTTTTACAATAGCCTGAAATCACGAAAAAGAAATCAGCAGATTTACACACATTTATGTTCGCATAACTCGACAAAATTTTGGGAACACCTTTTTTTTTCGCATTTTCAGGGCACCTACATAGTAAAAGCTGTGCACAAGATGAGAACAACAAACCCTTTTCAGGTTTTCAGTTATATCAGTAACACCTTGTAGTAGGTAATGTGGAGTTCAAGATTGTAACTTTTCAGTAACCTCTTAGATGAGCTTTTCGTATTGGAAAATCTCGCTGCAGCGACTGGTATAGTGTATGACTATACGGCTCCGAAGCTTAATACCAGAATCGCTAAATACCAGATTACGAGTAAAGGCTCCTTCAAACAGGCGCGACACGCGATAAAATCGCGCGAGACACAAAGACACCGCAAGTCGCGCAACGAGCGGTGCCTTTGTGTCGCGCGCGATTATGTCGCTCGCGATTATATCGCGTGTCGCGCCTGTTTGTAGGAGCCTTAATAAACAGTGTAGGTTTATAGACAGAGGCTGCATATATGTATAAACAATACTGTTGCAGTACGAATAGCAAGAAAACTGCTACTAAAATCTCCTCGTTCGTTCGTTCGTTTCAGCCGATAGACGTCCACTGCTGGACATAGGCCTCCCCCAATTTTGGGGGGGGTTTGCCATAATCGCCACGCTTGGCAGGCGGGTTGGCGATCGCAGTATGGTATGATGGTGGAATAAATAGAGATCGCTGCTGCCCATTCTCCGGTAAGACCCTTAGTCGCCTTTTACGACACCCACGGGAAGTAAGGGGTGGTGCAATTCTTTAAGTCCGCAACATACAGACATAAAATCTCCTAATAAGCAGTTTCTTCAGGCTTTTTTCTTGTTAGTATTTTTGAGTGTAATAGAACTTCTGCTACTACAATTTTGCGACGTCCAGTCTATCTAGTACCTAATTACTTAGTCATCAGGGCTACCTGCAAAAGGACTGAATTAGTAAATTTTGCACACATTTGCGATTCCCTCTGTTTATTTAGGAGCAAAGTAAACGTCAAATTGGAGTAGTACGCTCCTAAGCGCGGTTGCGGTTTTATACAACGTTTTTGTGGTTGTTTTGTAATCAGCAGATTAAAATGTATTTTCTACTGTTTGTTCAGGAGGTCTAAGCGTAAGTTGTTAATGGGAAATAGGGCATTATTTTGTGCCAGTTAGGCACGGTTGTTCTAATTCCTTGTAGGCTGTGTGAACAGGTTTGTGCTAGATCGAAAACGTTATTTGAATTGTGTAATCCGTGACGTATTTGGCGTAGGCTTCCCCTTAAATTGCTGAATCACTGGTTTGTTTTCATGCTTATAAAATCGTGATTTCGGACGTTTTTTGTGGCATTATAATGCCATTTTAGGGTTAAAGGAAAGGCCGTTCTAAGGATTTAAATAATACGTTTATTATCATTTCATTTATATATTGGCAGGTATGTTTTAATAATATTAATTAGGTGAGACGTATGATGAGGGGCCCGTGGCTAAATAATAACAGCCGCACAGTTCGATTGATCAGGTTAAGCTACGCTTGCGGCGGTTGGTCTGTGGATGAGTGACCATCTTGACATACCGTGCTTTCCGAGGCACGGAGGGGCCGTGCCTCGGAAAGCACGTTATGCCGTTAGTCCCGGCTGTCATTCGTGGATCTTTGACAGTCGTTACGGGTAGTCAGAAGCCCGATAGTCTGAAAACGGGGTATAGTATTACCCAGTAATTGGGTTGTGTAGGTCAGATAGGCAGTCGCTCCATGTAAAATACTGGTATTCAACTGCATCCGCTTAGACTGGAAGCCGACCCCAACATAGTTGGGAAAAGGCTAGGCAGATGATAATGATGGTAAAGGCGGGCTCGGATAGTAAAAAATAATATTTTTATGAGTTAGAATGACAAAAACGATAGTGTTGAAGTAGGATCGATTTGTTTTTACTCTACCCCAACACGCCTAGTCCTTAATTTTTATCGAAGTCGATTAAAACGAAATTGCTTAAAATATGTTCAATTTTTAAGTTAAGATAATGGTTTATTCATAAGTTTTCATTATGTTTGGACCGACAGAAGGCCAGTAGAGCAGACGAACCCTGGAGCGGAGACCGCGTATCGGCTAGCGTAGTGTGGGACGCCCCGCAGCTAGATGGACTAAAGACCTAAAGAAGTTGGCTGGGACAGATTGGATGCCAAAGGCGGAGGACAGAGTGTCGTGGCGCAGCCTGGGAGAGGCCTATGTCCAGTTGATGTTTTGATTTTCCTCTTACGTGTTTGGTGAACAACGTGGTTTCCGTGCCTCGGGAAGCACATTAAGCCGTTGGTCCCGGCTGTCATTCGTGGACCTTTGACAGTCGTTACAGGTCCTCAAGAGCCTGAAAATCTGACAACCAGTCTTACCAAGAGGTATCGTATTACCCAGTAACTGGGTTGTGAAAGTCAGATAGGCAATAGCTCCATGTAAAATACTGGTATTCAGCTGCATCCGGTTAGACTGGAAGCCGACCCCAACATAGTTGGGAAAAGTCTAGGCAGATGATGGTGTTTGGACAACAAACTTTTTAATAAAATTAAACATTTATAAAAGTGAAACGTTAGTACTCAATACATTCCAAGCATTTAATGCTCTTACGCACAATATTATGACAAGATTGAAGAGCCCTTAACATCATCCGGACATAGAACCCGGATCTTTACGATCCACGTGAATGGGAAAATTATGGGCACAATACACTTACATTACGTGGGTACTTCGTCTTATAATGAGTCGTTACTTGATATTTTGTAGCGGTTAGATTATATGAAATTGAGTGTTTTCGCAAATTCCTAGATGACTTCAGTAAGCTCTAAGTAGCAATTATTTTTAAGCGAAAACAAAGAAGTTATTTTAATTACTTCTTCACTATCTACAGTCAATTGTTGTATATTGTACAGTGGATGCTAATTCTTTGGCTTGGTATGGGCATGTGATGAGAAGGGATGAAACGCATGTGATTAAAAGAGTGACAAATATACATGTTGATGGATGGAGAGGGAGAGGAAGGCCAAAGAAAAGATGGATGGATTGTGTGAGGAATGATATGAAAGAGAAGGGAGTGAATGATAGCATGACGGTTGACAGGGGAGAATGGAAGAAGAAAACGTGTTGCGCCGACTTCTAGTAACATGGGATAAGGGCAGGAAGATGATGATGGATGCTAATTGTATGTCTTAGTCCCAAAGCAATTTTTTGTTTGCTTTAAAAATCAGTAAACTTTCTCACTTTTATGTGCTTTCGTTGTCACCAGGCTTTCCAAAAAACAGGTTTAAGAAACAGGTTTCTACATGAAGTAAATAACGTGTCAATATTAGTCCACGTCAAGAAGTTAATCGTTCAATTAAACTGTCAGATTTGACACTTGACAAACCCGTTAACGACTTTACACGTTAAGTTTGAAAAGTTGACTAATCGCCGATTATATTGACGAGACGACTAATCAATCGATCATATTATGTATAGTGTTGCTAGTAAACATATTGAGCAAACGGTACTTTCGTCCCACGTGGGTTCTTTTTCTTAGCGTGGCGATGGCAATCTAAATGGACTCGGCCCAGAATTCTGCTACGTTTTTTTTGTCGCCATCACTAGTGTCCATCAGTTGGTGAAAGAGTTACTGTAGGGCACATCATAAGCGATCGACTTCCTTAGGGCCATCCATACTTCCATACTAATATTATAAATTTGAAAGTAACTCTGTCTGTCTGTCTGTATGTCGCCAAAACGAGAAGCATTGTTTTAAATCGCTGATCGACGCCGATGCTAAAAGTATTGTCTCTGCTATGCCCTTGGCAGATATCTAATTATCTAAATATCTAGGCGTTAATAAAAACGTCCTAAACCGTAATATCTCTACAACATAACATGATTCAACGCCCTGAACAATAGCAGCTTAACTATAAGTACTAAGTATATATTAATCTGGCTTTAAGAGACGTCTTCAAGCATTTTCATTCCGTCGTTTTTGCGAATACTGGACATGTAAAACATGTCCAAAATACTGTGACCCTTTCTTTGACAATATAAACCTTAACTACTAAGAAATAAGTATTCGTTTCGAATGCAAGTAGTTCTTTCTAGACTGGAAGGCAAAGCGAATTTTCCCGAGTTTGTATCAGGATTTTGAACTTTATTTTACTAAGGATGGAGTAGGTTTTCCTTTGAGTGTTTCGTGTGAGATTCAGTTTGAATAACTGTCGTTTCCTTGCGACCGTGAACTCCCTGACCGAAGCGTGACATTGGCAAAAGGTAGAAAAAGGCTTTAAATTCCTGATTAAGCACGCTTAAACGTATTTAAATCCTTTAATCTTAAATTATAACAGCTTTTGTTCGCGAGATTTGTTACTGAAGAAACTCCGAAGACAATATTTAAGTTTTGTGCGTCATTCAGCAGCTTATCTTATCACAGCCCAATGCTGGAAATACATATGTCTCTCCCAAGATGAACTACCGGACTGCTTTCATTTATTCAGATTAGGTTGACAATCAGCACTTATTGAACGTCACAGTCTCTGACCAAATAAAAATCAAGACATAGCGCATTGCGCCTCAAAGAGATGTCAGTAAGAATAAAGGGGCTCATTAGGGCCGAAGCCTGCCGGGTTAGCGGGATTGTCCGAAAGGGTTACCGCTGACCCGGAACATAAAGGGCTAAGGAAGGAACACGGGTTGGTTTTAGTCAGTTAGAGTCTGACACTCCCTTCCGCTCCACCCAGAGAAGGAGGGGGACATTTGATGATTTCGGGAATCCTCAAAAAAAAAAAAGACAGCGCTGCGAAGGATACAGTGAAGTATGCAAAAACTACACCTCCGCTCTGTGCATAAACGCACACACGCACACATTTACAATCAAACTACACCTCGGTATGTGCACACATGTTTACGAAACTGGCTTCACTTTACTGTTGACAGCCCTCTGTCTTGGTTTTTTATTTGGTCTGAGAAGACAGTCCCACAAAACGCCCGCCCTTCACCACTTCCTAGCACTTTATCGGGGAAAAAGTGCCGCAACAAACTCACAAACGCATAGCTGTTTCACACAGCCTATCATAGTCCATTTAATCTTAGACATAAGCCTCCTACAGTATATTCTGTTAAAATCTTACCATGATTCAGGAGAATTTCAGAAGTGAGCTTGAAATGAGGTGTCATTCCACCTGATGACACTATTGACAGGTCACTTCACCAAAGTCTTCAAGGTTAGATTTTTACAGATTAGGTCGACTGGCCTTTTCAGTTACCTTCATGGATCTGGCCAATGGATCTTCTGAGATTAAACGAAATAAATTAAGATATAATTCATTTATTTTGTGTGTTAGTAATATTTATATAAAAATAGTATAATTAAGACAAAGGATGACCAGTTAGAAAAATATGTTTCCAACCTAATCAACCTCCGCATATAATGCCTATTTTGGAGAATAGCTCTCCGCCATAGCTCTAATTGGCGGGCTAGTATCACTTGTTTTCATGGGCCTCGTAATCAAAAACTATCATCCGCTTTCAAAATAGCCCAAATCATAAATGAATAATTAGTTCCTATTATTGGTCTAAGTAAGTAGGTATATTGTGTAAATAAAAGTGATTTTAACCTTATTTTATGACGTCACACAGGAAATGAATCAATATGTGATTTTGTAAAGTATTTGGTAATGATAACGTATGCGGATACCGACCTAATATGTCCGCGTCATAGACGACCTACAATTTGTTATCTAATCATCGGGAATGACTATTTTTGGGATAAGCCTTTTTAGGTGTTAAGGATAATGCAAAACGTGTTAAAACATCCACTCTTTACAAACTTCTTAAAGGCTCCTACAAACAGAATACTCCCACAAAATAATAACGCGCGACACAAAGGCACCGCTCGTTGCGCGACTTGCAGTGCCTTTGTGTCGCGCGCGATTTTATCGCGTGTCGCGCCTGTTTGAAGGAGCCTTTATGATACGGGAATTGCTCCTCGGGTGATATTGAAAATTCGTATCAAAACTGATTAAAGTCTGACTTATTCTGATTTAGGTTTTCTGAAACATTTACCTTACACAATGGATTGATTTATAGAGATAAATTATTAACAGCTGTACCTATAATATTTCAACCTGCAATGATGCCACGCAACACATGCAAGCGTTTCACACGCCTTCGCCATTTAATAACAAATATTATAGAAACACGGTTTTTGGTGTTTAATGTTTACGTTAAGGATCTTGTTAAGCAATTTTGTAGTAATTATTATAAAACGAAGCATTTGTGTGTGATGTAACCACAGATATAGATACACCTAGATAACGCAAGAGCAACTACTTCGCGTGCGAAAAATCACACCAGCTTACGTTCAAAAATCGTAAGCCGCCACTTTCGAGCTCAGTTCACTGCTGGCTAGGTGAGCGTATTTGTTTACATTTTTGGAAAATAAATCGCGAATGTAGGTAAGGTAAGTATACAGGGTTATTAGTAAAACATTAACTCACTTTTACTATGGGACCAAACCTGAAATTGCAAAAAAAAAAAATCAGCTATTCCCTACATTTATGTTCGTCTATCTCGTCAAAAAGTAGGGAACAGCTGATTTTTTTTCGCGATTTCAGGTTTGATCCCATGGTAAAAGTTGTTCATAATGATGAGAACAATGACCTCATAAGAGGTTATTAATGTTTTACCAATAACCATGTATAATGGTATGGTTAATATAAAATGTGCTTTGTGGGGAAAAGCATGTTCGTAAGCATTTTTTCCTGGAAAGTTTGTGTAGCCGCTCCTTCTTTTCAGGCGTAAGAATTCTAAAAGTATTGAAGGCCATAATACCTACCTAAATACCTGTCTATGAAGGCTGTTGCAATTAAAGTGAGTGGTATATCAATCAGACTGTCGAGGACGTATAAACTGAAGTTACTAAGAATAGTGAATGACAAATCACTTCAAGTGTTTACAATAGTAGCAATTGTTAATTGATTTCGATTAAAGAATTCATGATAATAGTTACTGTATAAGTCATCATTTCAGCCGAAAGACGTCCACTGCTGGACACAGGCCTCCCCCAAAAGGGGGGGGGGGGGGATTTGCCATAATTGCCACGCTTGGCAGGCGGGTTGGCGATCGCAGTATGGTATGGTGGTGGAATGCATAGAGAACGCTGCTGCCCATTCTCCGGTACGCCTCTTAGTCGCCTTTTACGACACCCACGGGAAGTATGGGGTGGTGCTATTCTTTAAGTCCGGCACCACACAGACCGTATAAGTAGTTAAATCGAATTGTCTGACTGTTGCAGCAGTAAATGGTAGATAAAATACTAGCCAGTTTTTAACCGACGAAAAAAAACGGAGGAGGTTCTCAAGTCGACGCGTATTTTTTTTTTTAATTATGTATGACCACAGTAGTTACAGAGTAGTCCGATTTTAAGACAAAAAGTCATCTTTACTGTCATGGATAGTTCAAGATAATTATATCGTTTAGCTAAAGCTGTAAGTCCTTACAGCGTAATTGCGTAACACATATGCAATGGCAATCAGTCGCAACGCATTTTGACAGTTCAAATATTGCGTTGTTTACGTTGTCGAGTAGATGAATTTTCCAAACCTGTGAAGCAATGGTTTCGGAATTTCTTTCAAAACCCTCAGTTTGTTATTGAAAGTGCAGCTAACGCTATTATGGTGCAGGAATGAGAACCATAAGAAATATGTAACGGCATTCAACTAAGACGTTTGAAATGCAGAAATGGCATCGCAGAAGAATTACTGTAATACTAATAAAAAACCGGTCAAGTGAAAAACTTCCGCCACCGGACAGTGTTCCTATTAATTACCATAAAGAACAGTTCCGACCTGTCAGCTATATTAAATTCATGAGTTATTCCGTTGTGCTTGTGATCCCCTGAACCCCCCCCCCCCCCCCTCCACCCCCCCCACCTCGATCCCCTGCTGGATCGTCTTCTGTTTTAATCTTTGTCTTATCCACTATAAACTTTCTCATACGATAGGTAGCCGTAGGTATTATATCTACAAATTTACGGTTTTCGGATTTTTTCATTTACTTGTGCTATATGACCTTGCTTCTTCATGATTCTAGGTCAACGGGAAGTACCCTAAACATTTTGATTCCTTTGAGAGTGTCGAAATATACGTTTTTTGCGGCACAAACGGCCGTATCTTTTTTTTACGTTAACTTAGAAGTTTGAGTTTTTCACTGCTTCAAGAGACTGTAGACCTGAGGTTTTAATTTCAACTTGATACCTCCACGCGTTCCTGAGATAAAGGGTCTTGACAGACAGACAGACAGACAGACGGACAATAAAGTAATCCTGTAAGGGTTCCATTTTTCCCTTTTGAGGCACGGAACCCTAAAATCGGCTCGATACCTGAATATATTCATAGTTCCGAAAAGCCTGCATGATAACTTCCTCCTCTAACAACTTTATAAAAACAGAAACAAAAGAAGATCACACTTTCACACTCTATGCACTATTCACAATGAATGAAAGAAAACAATGTTCGTTGATTATTTTATTAGATTCAATTAACATTATCAAGTCAAACACTCGATAGACAGGTGTCTAGGCCGCTAGACATTGAATAGGTAACAATGCGTCAAGAAGTTCTTTTGTGATTGCTACAGATAAACGCAATTGTTAAGTTTTCTAGCCCAAGAGTATTAAAGACACATTGCAAATTATGTGACAGTGAAGTGAAGACTATCAAAAGTGGAAAATATTAAGCTTATGAAACATAATACGTGGTTGGAGTTAACGTTGTGTATTTTCAAAACAGTAGGTAAGTTCCCTACTCAGTTTCTTTTCAAAAAACATCCTACTAATATTATAAATGTGAAAGTTTGTGAAGATGTTTCGATGTTTGTTACTCAATCACGCGTAAGTCGTTGAACAGATTTGGATAAAAATTGACACATAGATAGACGATTTCCTGGATTAACACATAGGATACTTTTTACCCCGATATTCACACGGGATCGAAACTTTTGCGGGTGAAACCTCGGGGCGCTGCTAGTTTCATTATAATTATAAGGATTATGGTAGTCTGTCTTGGGTCCCAAATACACCTGAAAAACAAATGAATGCGTTTCTTCCGATTTTGAAGACCACCCATAACGGTAATGATAACCGTACCGTACTTACTATCATAATGGAACATAGTTTTGGTTTACGTCCAGTGTTCTCCATAGTCCAGTTGGTAATTGGACGATGGAAACGTAATTTTCCCCATAGACCAATTGGTCAAATTTCAATTGGTCCATGGAGCACCGACGAAATATCACACATAATTTGGGGGATTCATTATGCATATTGTAGCCTTACATTCTGTAATTTAGGACAAGCTTTTTTTACCAGAGCAAGAGCTGTGAAGACCCGGTAGTAACAGCCCCAACTTACGAGTTGTAGGTTCTGGTTGAGAACTCAGACAGGCGTTACACTTTGTGTAATTTATTTCATCACATCAGCTCTCAAAACGATGAAGGAAAACATCGTGAGGAAAAACCCAGCATGTCCTTGAACCAAAAGATCGGAGACATGTGACAACCAACCCGCATTAGGCCCGCGTGGTGGCTAAGGACGTGGGCCGGAGTCCTCCTCAAAGAGAGAGGAGGCCTATGTCCCAGGAGTGGGAATATTATAGGCTTTTTTTTCATTTACCTCAACAGATTCGTACGACCGATACTGCGGCATAATTCCAAACTTCACTTCTTCACCACACACAAAACAACTAAGAAACACGTTCAAATGAAATAAATATCACAAACTACATGAACCAAATAAAACATGTTGACATATCGACACACTATTTGCAACTGATATGAAATCTGAAAGTGACTAATTTTAACTAGGCACGCTTATCTTGCTGAAAATAAGTGCCGGTAAAATTGTGCCAAGACCTTCTATCTTTTGTTGTGTTAGTGAGTAATGGGTTAAGCCCTTATGAGTGTCAGCAGATAAAGAAATGACGTACGTAGGTATATCTTTGATTTCATAAGTTGATTCCTTTATTTGCGTAGTCTTTTTGCCGTTTGTCCCGGGTGTCATTCGTGGATCTTTGACAGTCGTTACGGGTAGTCAGAAGCCCGAAGTCTGATAACCAGTCTTATCGTATTACCCAGTAATTGGGTTGTGGAGGTCAGATAGGCAGTCGCTCCATGTAAAGTACTGGTATTCAGAACCGATTAGACTGGAAGCCGACCCCAACATGGTTGGGAAAAGGCTAGGCAGATGATGACGTTGTCTTTAGATATGGGAAGACTTAAAAAACGATGGATGGACTCTCTCCGACCTTTCCATGGCCCTTCCAACGTACGTTAGACGGGCCGAAACGTGGGGCGGCTGCGGACATTATAGCAACCTTAGCCATTTTATTTTTACGGTCCGCAGGCGCTTCTTGATCCCTTACAAGTTAGACCATGTGTATCCCTAATGGCAACTCTCCCCCATTGGGGCATGCACACACACGACATAGAAGATAGTCGTCGTCGTCGGCATTATTGTGCTGAATATCATTATCATCATCATTATCATGAACAGACTGTGTGAAAGAAGATATAGCCTCATATAGCTATAAACGGGATGACTACTGAGATGACGACTAATGGAGAAGTACATATGGAAGAAAATTCATATTGCGCCGGCCCAAATAAACTGGGATAACGGTAAGAGAATGAAACAATTTGAAAGAAGCATCAAATTTTCGCGTATCAGGACTGACTGATAATTAAATGTTTGATTAAAATACTAAATGTTACTTTAGCAAAAAACGCATAATATAGGTACTCTGCATTCGTGATTTATTTGCCAAAAATGTAAACAAATATGAGTTTCTGGAAAAATAATATTAATTCCTACACAATAAAGTGCAGTTTACGCTACAATTACAAACATTTTACAACTTTTTAAATAGTGCTAGTCGCTCTGAAATCAACTTAATTACCATTAAAATAAAGTTTATATTTGTTTAACTTGATATAACATCAATTTGAAACATAAGTTTGAATATACTTTAGAATTATCATATTTTTGAACCAAAAAGGCGATTTCAAAATTAAACAATCATCGAAATAACATGAGTTTGAATCAAACGGCAAAGCGATTCCCGAAGGACCCTTTCCGACAGTTACTTAAGGCCTCACCTTGAAGTGTGACTCCATTTCCTTTGAGTAACTAGGTCATCATGACGAGGCAGAACTCCTCGGTCACAATCCTTCGAAAAAACCTCGGAACATACAGGATGATTGGACGATGGGTGCAAAGCTTTGAGGCGAAGATAGTATAGACAATTTAGAACCATTTAATTTATGGTTGTCTTAGACGAAGTCTTACCTATTTTTTTACCTAATCTTTGTTTGTTTTTTCGAAAATTCCAGTAAACTGCTTATTTATGACCAAATTTAATGGTGTAAGCAATCTAGCAAAATATGTTTTAGGCCTCTGTGTAATTAGACATAAAAAAACATAGAAATTAGGTTAAAAAAAATAGGTAAGACTTCGTCTAAGACAAATGGTTAAATGGTTCTAAATTATCAGTACTATCTTCGCCTTAAAGCTTTCTGGGTGCAAAGGTTTAAGGCGAAGATCTTCCAATCACCCTGTATAACTGTGGAAAACTTGGAAATGGAAACGTCATAAACGACACAATAGAGCTAGGATAATACAGGTACTGTATGTTTTAAGGTAAGAATAGTCTGTGTTGCACCTACTCGCAACCAGCTCGTGTGTATATGTCAATGTTTGAACGTAGTCGTTACACATGGTCGCGGACAAAGCGAAAGAAGTATGTTATGATTATGATCGTAGCACACGGTATTTTACCGATCTAAGCTGCAAAAAATTCACCGCGGAAGTAGCTTGAAGTGATCTGTCAATATAGTGTCAATCACCGGCCTAAAAAGGCCACTTTGGCAGAATCATAAAAGAATAACATTATGAATTATAATATCGCGAAGAGAGTCCGTGTTTTTCTTTTTTTCGCCTCACTACGTAGGTATAATCAAAGAGATTGGGATTGGATTGATTGGTATTTTAGCACAGACAAAAAAAAATAACTGCAAAATGAGATTTGATATAACAGTTAACTGTCCATTATGATTCATAATGTTATCCTTTTATGATTCAGCCAAAGTGGCCTTTTTAAGCCCCCAGATGGAATGACAGCTCACGTCAACCACGCTTCACCTAAGTTTTGGCGGTGAGATTTTTACAGAATAGACCAGTGGGGTAGTTGCGTAACACACTATCAGTAGCAATGGGTTTCATTTTGACAGTTCAACAACATTCATTGCGTTATTCGCGTTGTTGAGTAGACAAAATATTCGAACATATGAAGCAATGGATTAGCAATATGCTTAAAATGATTCAGATTGAGATTGATAGTCTGTTACCCAATTAGGGTGCAGCTTGTAATAATATGTTGTAATTATTAATTAATACGAGTTTCTTGAATAAACATTTTCTGATATAAGTAAGTACTCTAATTTGCATAGGAAGAATATAATTTGCATAGTTTCGAAAAGAACTTGACTCACATCACATTTGAATATTGATAAGATACAGTTCACTTAGATAACAACACTTTCCATATACAGACGCCAGCACATCAAGCTACTACAATCTGTCAAATTGATTTAATAGATTTTCATCTTTATCGCTAAAGCGTAAAGTTGAAAGTTGGTTGGGAAAAATTGACAGTTTCAGGTAGGTTAATGTGCTGGCGTCTGTACCTACCCAATAAATTGTGACCGATTGATAATACTGTAAGTCTATAAAATAGATAAAATGTGAATTTGCATATCAAATGTCGATTACAGGTATAAATTTAGTGATTCAATTATCCAAGAAAACATGACTTAACCAAACTTGCATGGATTCACAAGAATTAGTCTGATCAAAATGTGTTTGATGGTTCAAAAACTAGGTAATAAAGTGCATCCTGGATTTTTTGAGTAATTAATTAGTTCGAATGATCATCAATCACAAAACCCAAAAACATATAAAATCACGCCTGTATTTTTGAAGAAAAGGAAGGGAAAGAAATAAGGGAAAAGAAGAAATAAGAGAGAGGGGGCGGTAAAATATTCATCATAAAACGTACCGCAATAAAGATTTGCATCCTTATTACGTACGTAACACACTGACAATCGCTTTCATTCCGCGGCCTTATTCTGTAAACCAGCCCCGCATTTTACAAGTTTCCATTAAAACGAACCAGAGCTCAGAGGTTAGATTAGATCTTGAACAACCAATAGCTTTGCTGTGCGTTATTTTTACGTTTCTCCGCCTAGATTCACTGGCTTTACGCAATTCAGGTTCCAGTGGGTCTATTCTTAAAGTCTGTCATTGTCAAAGAAGATACAAGGGCCGTCAGAGGAATAACTAGCAGGGGGTTCAGGGCGGGTTCGGGGGATCAGGCCGGAATAACTCGTCTGGAAGTAGTAGATCCGTCAAAACAAATGACAAATCTAATTTTTCGAACGGGCTTAACACATCGCCTTTAAGGACACCTGTAAAATCCTGTAGTCATTAATTCTTAGTTCAGGCTCCGAAGTAATATCATGTTCGTAGGTGATAAAGAGAAAAAAAAAACTAATTAAAAAAAAAAAATACACACAGGGCCCGCGTGGTGGATTACGGCCCACTCCCTCTTACAGAGAGGAGGTCTGTGTGCTAGCAGTGGGAACATTATTGGCTGTTTATGTAGAAGATACGGTGTAGGTAACGCCCTTAATTACGTCCAAATTACGGATTTCTTGCTTAGGGGGTAAGCCTGTTCATACACTTCATACACAGTTTATAAGGGATTCCCGTTCCTCACCACAACATATAAACCGTCACAACACACGTAGTCAAATAAACATTGGAAAACATACCTCTTTCCTCATATTGACAGTAATTGAAGCTATCCTCTTTATTTCTTGAAAACTCGTGCGCAATGGCGAGGCAGGCATTTTGCTGATACAAACTTTATTTTCACACTAACAAGTAAGTTTTTCACAGTAATTTGTAATGTTCTTTTGTAAAAACGTAACTTTTAGTCTCATAAAAGTAACAAGACAATTTAATTTAGAAGAATATTAAAGAAAATTTAGAAGAATATTAGTCTTTTTAATTAATTAAAATCACGAATCTATCCGCACTAACGCCCAGTTAAATTGTAACTGAAAGCAGTACGTGACTTCAGTTAACAATTGCTGCAATGATGAGTAAGTTAAGGAAAACCCTTAACAAGCAGTACGTCACACTAGCCTAGTTAATATATTAATTAATAATGATATTATATTTTTTAATAAGAATCATGTACAGTTAACAAACAAGTCAGTTGCTGAAACTTGAACCAAAAAACTCCTGACTGCTGCGAAACTAAGGAGCTGTCAAATTCAAATTGTTACTAAGCACTTGCGGTTGACTGTGCCCAGTCATAATGAATTGCAAGTTCCGGTAGTTTACTGACCCACATTCAGTGCAAGCTTACTAGAAATTGGTCAAACCGTCATCCGTGACGATTTTTGGTTAAGGTAGGTCAAAATCGTGACAAAGCAGTTAGTAGTACGACGTTCTTGGGAGAACCCCAGAAGTACCAACTATTACTTAATAAGGCTAGAGTAGGACTTTGAACTAACAAAGACTCACTAGGCCAGTGGGACTGGAGCCTCCTCAAACCTACTTCCTCTCACAGAACGGAGGGACTCAAGCCTCCCTTGAATGAGACGTATTTTTTTTACGTAGGCCCAGTGTTCAGATATTCTGTCCTTAACTAGCAATGCTCTTTCCTGGTTTAGGGATAGATATGCAAATTTTTATTGCAAAATGGACCAGCTCTTGACCTTGATATAGCCTGGTGGAAACCGATGGATGGGGTATGTAATGGAACGAGTGAGCCCAGAAGATGCATGTACAGTGAAAGTGTTGAAAAGAGTGAATACTTTTTACCCGACTGCGTCAGAAGGAGGGTTATGTTTTTCGAGTGTATGTATGTATATTTCTTTGGCACGCTCTGTAGCCTAAACGGCTTGATCAATTTCAGCTTGAGAGGTGCCGTTAGATTCGTCTTAATTGTGAAAGTGACACTGGGTATATCAAAATTGAAAAAAAAAATTAATGTCCGATTTTTGGCGCAATATGTCTTAAATAACAATTTTTTTTTCTCGAAACCTATCGAGTGGGGTATCAAAATAAAGGGGTTTAAAAGGTGATTACAAAAATATATATAACTTATATGGTTAAAAGTAATTCAAAGTGACAAATCGTAAAAAACACGTACCAAGAACTAAATCGCTTGCGAAGTCTTTTACATTTGTAAACTAAAAAGCTGGAAATAAAAAAAGTAATTTAAAAAATAAAAAAACCCGACTGCGAAACTGAAAAGCTACAAACAAGCCCATTTTAAATTAAATAAAAGTTGGAAGCAGGCGGGACCCATACCAGTTTTATTATATTTTCAAATTCAAATGGGTCCCGCCTGCTTCCAACTTTTATTTAATTTAAAATGGGCTTGTTTGTAGCTTTTCAGTTTCGAAGTCGGGTTTTTTTTATTTTTTAAATTACTTTTTTTTTTCAACTGTGCCTCTTTGCTGTATCATCAAATCTTCTGGACCACCAAGCAACTCATACACGCAGCACGTAGCACGCACGCACGCAGGCAGCACGTAGCACGTAGCGTCGCACGTACGTAGTATACGCTTGGTAAAAGCTTTCTATAGAGCCGGCCTTTGCCCTTACATAAAACAATGGAAATAAACTTATTCTTATGGCAGTTGCTTGTCCTGCGTAAACTTCCTACTGAAACTATGACTCAGTTATGCTGGAGGAAAATCAGAACTGATGCGGTTTAACCTTATCTCTTGACGCTTGGTTAACTCGTCATTATTGGCTCTAACTTCCATAGGATGGCTTGAAGTTGTATCCACCCATATGTGCATATGTTAGGTACTTCCTCAAGTACGTCGTTCTGCGTTCTATCCTCGGAAAACAAGCCGATTTGTCAGTTTCTTTATTAGGCTGTATTGTTCCATTGCTGTGCAAAGGGCTCACTCTATTCTTTATGACGGTTATAAATTATAACCGTCCTATCCCTAGTTGGATGAAACTAGGGATGGGATAGGCCGGTTTTGCATGAAAATGTATTATATTTTAAATAAATTGCAATAGATAAGTACGAATATGAAAAATTGTGGGTTAGGCCACTTTTGCGCTGACGGCCTCAATTCTGCGCCACTTTCGCTCAATTCCTAAAGATGATATGTCCTCCAACCATCTTCTTTGTGGTCTTCCGTGACTCCATCTCGCTCTTTTTGGACACCGATCCAGGCGGTCGATTCTGTAAAAATATCACCGTGAAAACTTAGGTGATGTGAGTTTGTTTTTGCTAGGAATTGACACTATTGACAGCTCACCCCTCGCTCACTTCACCTAAGTTTTCACGGTGAGATGGTTACAGAATCGCACTGCTGTAGTGCTATTCTGTAAAAATCTCACCGTGATAACTTGGGTGAAGTGAGCTTAAAGCGAGCTGTCAATAGTATCAATCCCTAGCTTCAGGTGGAATGACTTCACCTAACTTCTCACGGTGAGATTCTCTCTTCACCTAACTTCTCACGGTGCTCACTTCACCTAACTTCTCACGGTGAGATTCTAACAGAATCGACCGGCTGTACTCTACGAGCCTACAATTAGAAATTGGCATGCGAGACACATCCAGCCCAGTACCATTCAATTCTGGGAAGCGGGTTGAACCACGTCAACGCACTGCTGGACATAAGACTCTCCCCCAAGCGTCACCACAACGAAATACGTTTCAGATTAGGTAATAAAAACAATGATTTCGTCAAATACTCCACCAAGATATATTATATCTTACTTTATAATTAAATCGTTGCGTGTTGCAGACTCCACAACCGGCTCACCGTCTCGTTTGAGATACACTGACACCGACCACAAATATCAACAAATCGTATACGAATAAATCACATACGTTTATCTATGATCATTACTCGGGACACCTAGCCTTCGACAAATAGATACTATATTTTACCCCCCTTAGGCTATACTCAGACGGTAAGAATTAGTTTTTAGATGACTGCAATATTGTGTCTTACTTGAGATAGTTAGAATACCCATGGCTATGGTTGAGGTACGATAGAAGACTAGTTAAAATAACGATAGAGATTGTGGTTTCATTGCATGTATACAATATCATCATATCATTCGGACAGAGTGGATTTTTGAGACGGGGCAGTAAAGTAAGATCTGGTACTCTTAACCGTTGTAGCTACAGCGGTGTTATTCTGTAAAAATCTCACCGTGAAAACTTAGGTGAAGTGAGCGTGGAGTGAGCTGTCAATAGTGTCAATTCCTAGCAAAAACAAACTCACTTCACCTACGTTTTCACGGTGTGATTTTTACAGAATCGACCGGCAGGAAAACGTTTTTATGAGAATGTCCATAACTTTGTAGGAGTACGTAGACGTGGGATATAGGCACTTAGAACTACATAATTACCTAGGTCAATACAATATTTTACAGTCGTAATCCAATAAGTATATTCTCCCCAATTAAAATTTAATTCAGATGAATATAACGTGGCAAGAAGTACAGAGTCCAATTTACAACTGAGGCTTAAGTGTGAGTTTTTTCACTCACGTTCGATTGCGAGCGCGTTAGAATTTTATATGGGAAAAATTATAGCGCCACCTGGTGGTCACTAGGAGAAACCTAATTTCCCATACAAAATTCTAACGCGCTCGCAATCGAACGTGAGTCGAAAAAACTCACACTAAGGCCACCGAAACAAATTTTAAAATCATCACCACCCTTATAAGACGTATCTCTATGTTCGTCTGTACATGCCCTTAGGCACAATAAATAAGCTGGGTGGTGATAAATAAAAGCTCACTTCACCGCGGCAGCCGGTCACAGGTCGAGTGGTTATCTGTTTTATCTTGGAGTGAAAGTTGATATTGGAGACGGAACCAGCAGATCTTTATAACTGATTTTAAAAAAAAGTGTATAAACAATTATTTGGCTCCTTAGTCAACTGGCCTAGGCCGCTCGAACTTATCCCGCGGCATGAGTTGACTAAATAATTAATTTTATTATTTTTCCTTTGTCAACTGATCCCACTAAATAAATGGCAACATTAGTTTGCACACATCCTCTCACCCCAAACGCATATACCCACCGTCTCCGTACCGTCGTCGATAAAAAAAAAAAAATTATTTATATATAAATGTAGACGCCAGCACATCAAGCTACTACAATCTGTCAAATGTATTTAATATATTTTCAACTTTATCGCCAAAGCCTAAGATTCAAAGTTGATTGGGAAAATTTAACAGTTTCGAGTAGCTGGATGTGTTGGCGTCTGTACACACGTGAACAAAGTGTAAATTCAAGCAAATGGCTTAAAAGGGTTGAATAGAATTTATATAAAATGTATGTGCATGCATGTGGGACGAGCTCGACTCTTTCCACAAGGATTGGCGTATAACAGCACTGGATAGGGATAAGTAGAAGGAGGGAAGGGAGACAGAAACAGCCCAACAACATCCCTGCAGCATCCCTGCAGTGGGACAGAAACAGCTAATAATAATAATAATAATGTGCATCATTTAGGTAGGTGGGTGAGACTGTTTCACGCTATGTTTTGTTTGGAGCGATTAAATTTTTCGTCGGTTATAAAAAAAATATTAGTTTCCATAGATTTTGACCGCGATTGCACTTTTCTATGAAACAGCTGACTTTTGAAACCATGAATTCATCACATATCCTGGAACCCCAGCGTAAAAATTTTTCGTGTGTAATCAAAAACTGTTGTTTAAACTGTTTTTTTTTCTTGCGTACTTGTGCCTAGTGCATAGGTATAGGCACTACCTGAAATACCCAGTTAGTGTTACTAACTATGACTGGAAATGTTTTTACCACAGCCATTTTTATTATTGGTAAGTACTAGAAGTAATATTTAAACACCTAAGACAACAACAACAATCTGAGAAAATAATGAGGCTGAAAAAATTCTGAAAAATTATTTGACTTTTGGAAATCGGTCCAAAAATACGAAATCAAACCTTATTTACGAAACTAATACAATTTTTCAATGTTTTGTCGATAGCATATTGAACATACATTATTTCTTTCCACCTTTAAGTCCGGACGGAGTACTTGCAGCATTGTCTGTCCTTCTCCCTTTAATCCTCTTTAAAATATCGCTTCTAGCGATGAGACCGCCAATTGTGTCACCCTATCAAAAATGTATAGGTTTATATCTGTAATTTTTATGGTGTACATACTAAAAAGTATTCTATCTATCCAACACACTATTGTAAAGAAATAAGTAAATAAAATAAATGTAAGTCATCATCTGCCTAGCCTTTTCCCAACAATGTTGGGGTCGGCTTCCAGTCTAACCGGATGCAGCTGAATACCAGTATTTTACATGGAGCGACTGCCTATCTGACCTCCACAACCCAGTTACTAAATAAAATAAATGTAAGTAAATTTCATAATTTATTTTAATTTTAAAAAGATATTTTTTTCTCTTTATTTTATTTTTAAGAACTCTAATTTCTATTTCTTCTAATTCATGATTTGGATGTTGAATTGGTTTAGAAATTAATCTTTTAAGATGGATCCTCCTAATTTAACACGACTCAATTCTCAATTATTCAACTCAATTTAACTCTAATAATTTAATATCAACTGAAGAATCATAAAAATAAATAATTTTAATTCTCGCCTCACTACTACATAAGCCTATCCGCATCTCGCAAGCGCGCCGGCGCATAATTCAAGATGCGTCGGATAATCGAAACGCAGCATAGTGATAAGTTTACCGTCAGTTCGCGCGATAAATAACTTTATTGTTTACGTTAAATAAACAACTTTATTTTATTAATAAACATTTCATTTGTGATTGTGAATAGACGGTAGGTCGCGTAAGTAAGTTGCTATGTACCTACTTAGTTTCAACTGTGTGGTTTCTTGTCGTTTTGAATGAAGTTACTGATCGCGTAATATGATTACAATGACAATTGGAAGCTATTGTGATTGTTTTACGCACTTCACTTATGATGCATTAATGGTTCTACAATGGCATGTGTCGCAATCACAAAACAAAAGTGTGCTACCGAATTAGACTCCCAAGAATATTGAGGGTTTTTTTTCATTTTTGTAGGTTTCTTACAAAAATTAAAAATTAAAAAAAAAAATAATGTTTAGGTACATATTTTATAGCTTTTAAAAAATATTAATTATAAGAAAAAGATTCGTCCGCACCGCCCAAAAGGCATCATTATTAAGTAAATATTAGAATGTCAGTGTACTTGAACTAAGTAACTCTTGAGTAACAAAAAGTATAAAAATAACTAAAAACACATAATGAACAGAGCGACACAATTCGGAGAAAAACTTTTTTATCTTTTCTAATAGTGCGCCCCTTTGTTAGCTGCTGTCGAATCTACGAAACGATTATTATATTATGTTACAATTATTATTACAAAAGCCCACAAAGTAAGGAAAGCCATCACATATTTGGAGGATGGCTATTCCACACAAAGTATGTATGGGGAAATATATGGGAGATATCAATCTCCCAAAAAGAATTCGTGAAACACATGAAACAAATCTTGAATATTGAAAATTTGAAAGGGTTTTACTATGCCAATTACCTACCAACGGTCAACGAAAGGTAAAAGGATTACTTACCTACTTCAATAATCGCACTATGTAGGTAACCGATTTTCGCAATGTTATCTAAGTATTATTTCTAAAAATATTCAAAAATAATTTTCTAAGCAATTATAATGGTTTGCATTAAACATGTTCAATTACGAAATAAGTTTTAGTATCTGATTACGGTAGCTACTGAAAGCTCATTAGTAACTTTAGAAGCGTGAAACCTAATGGAACTGATATTCTGTACACCGCTCATCTAATTAAATTAAATACCACTAAGTGTTAATTGAATTTTTTTTTTCTTGATTTATTAACACCTATAGACGTAAATCTATAATATTGATAAAAACAATATAAGAAATGTTGGTTACAGCGCCATCTGTTGTCGAGTAGAAGAACTATGTTAATTTAAAACAAAACATAAAAAACTGAGACATAAAAGTCAAGCGTATTTAAAGATAAAAAACTCACATTACGCCTTGAATTTATTTACTTATTGTATGAGAATGTGTGAGTATAAAAATGGTTATAAAAATAAAAATCAACATGACCTTCGATGCAACTTTGTTTATTAGTAATTTTTTTATCTGCTATTTGCAACTAGGTATTAAATTGTTCACAGCATAATCAGCACCCGAATTCTAATACACCGTTTTTTGTTAAAATTGTTTATTTTCATTAACATCTGCTCTAGACTACCAATAACAATGTTATTTATATTCATAATTTTTCAACCAAATCCACGCAGCTACTAGAATACTTCACGGATGTATGTTTTACTTAGTTATAGATATATGAAAGAATTCCTGTGTGTGTGCCCCTTACGTAGTATTGTTTGTTAGGTACGATTTTTAACAAGAAAATCGATGAACCACCGATTAAGCGGATACAGCTGAAGGATAAGTAAGAGTACCAATCACTTATGAGTCATAGGAATGTAAACATTGGGTTTATCGTGATTTCAGAATACATGTTAGGTAAGTACATTATGTGCTTAGCATAAGCCTCTCATATCGTTTTTTTTTGAGGATGGGAAATCTTCAAATGACCCCCTCTCCGCTCTGGGTGGGGCGGAAGGGAGTGTCAGACTCTTACTGACTAACCCCGCGTTCCGAATTGCGTCAAAAGCGATTATATCGCGAATCTGACCAAATGTAATAGTCACAAATTATAAGGACTATTGAGTAGTTTGTGACGTTGCGCGTTGGTCGGATTCGCGATATAATCGCTTTCGACGCAATTCGGAACGCAGGGTAAAACCCACCCATGTTCCTTTCTTAGCCCTTTATGTTCCGGGCCAGCGGTAACCTTTTCGGACAATCCCGCTGACCCGGCAGGCTTCGGCCCTAACGGGCCCCTTCATTGGCGCTGATATCTCTTAGAGGCGCGCGTGGAACACATACGCGCCGTCTGGCATCATTATCACTTAACTGAAGATACGTAGGCATCTACCAAGAACAATCAAGAGTGCCCTCAGTCTGTTAACGACAAGTTACCGACGAAGATTAGTTGAATGCCACGCGTGCGCGACAATGTTGCTATGATTATCGATACAGAACGTGTTATTGCTGAGGTGAACCAACGACCAGCACTATGGGATTTTATTAGGTATGTACCCCGCGGTTTCACCCGAATATGTTTCGATCCCGTGGGACGGTGGGAATATCGGGATAAAAACTATCCTATGTCCTTTCCCGGGACTCGACTCAAACTATCTCTATACCTATTTTCATTTAAATCGGTTCAGCGGTTTAAACGGGAAGAGGTTTACAGACAGACACACTTTCGCACGTACGGTCACGTACGGTCGCTCGCTGACGTACGCGACCGACCGTACGTGACCGACATCAGCGTAAGAGGAATTCAGGCCTAAGACCAAAGATACCCATTTTCAACTAAGGGCTGATTTTTTTGCGGGTCAGCGGGATTGTCCGAAAGGGTTACCGCTGACCCAGAACATAAAGGGCTACGGAAGAAACATGGGTGGGTTTTAGTGAGTAAGAGTTTGATACCCCTTCCACTCACGGGAGGAGTCATTTGATGATTTCCCATCCAAAAAAACAAAAAAAAACAAAGATTCTATAAAAAAAATAGTGGCACTCAGTGCCGACAGTAGTGTAAACAAAACACAAACAGAAAGTACTTTGCCATCGCTCACTGACATATCGGATATACAGCCGAACACATCCGAAGCGGGTATTTTTTTAATCGTCTTAAAAACAAAACACGCGCGGTGTCGCTTACGGTAACAGTGGCGCGAGTTCAATGGTTTTTTCTACTCTCAAAAAATGCCCAACGGCGCCAAAGAAGTTTTCACTTCAAAAACAATTGCACATCACCTCTACATAATGGATTAGCCAGCTACATGCACGTGTTATTATCATCTTGTAACCTAATCGGTATTTAATAGCCGCGCCAATTAACCGATGAGGCTATTATTAGCTTTAAGTGACGTGCACGTGGACCTAGAATAATACGGAGTCAGGTTGTCTTAACCCCATGTCAAATGCTTGATTAATTATTATCTTACATAAGCCTAGGGGACTCCACGTCATCATCATCATTTCAGTCGAAATACGTCCACTGCTGGACATAGGCCTCCCCGAAGCACCTCGACTTCGACCGTTTCTTTGCTTCTCGCATCCAACGGGTTCCTGCGGCCTTCAAAAGGTCGTCGGACCACCTTGTGGGAGGCCTTCTAACGCTACGTCTTCTGGTGTGTGCATCCCTAGCCTAGTTCCCTTTTAACCCATTCATTCCCGTCTTTCAGCTTCCTGCCCCGGATTTCACACTCCTTCCCCACTCCATCCCACCCTCATCCCCATTCCTTCCACCTCCACCATTCCAATTTCCACTCCTAACCGCGACCCCCCGTGACTGGGTGGCAGCGGGCCCGCCTATCACTAAAATCAGCTGATGGCGAGTAGGAGTAAGCAGTCACCTGCGCTAGGACCTGCGCAGTTGAGCGCCGTAAGCGGGGATGAAGGAGTCCTGGGGGGTTGAGCTGAAAGGCAACACGCCCCCTTTGGTCTGGATTTCAAGCGAAACGGTGGCCCTACCCAATAGCCAGGGGTAGGGAAATGGTCACGGTGTCCCGTCAGAGGGTCACAGGCGAGGTGCGTGAGGTCCGCGGAGGTCGTTCTTGAGCGGCCAAAGCGGTAGGTAAAGGTCATGCTGACGGTGTAAGTGAGGGTTGATCAGTTCGTAGGGGGTTTGGCCCTTTGAACCTTCTACGCCAACCCGATCGAGCACCCGATGTCGCACTGTAAGCCAGCCTTGCGCACCTATATCTCTCTGGTAGTCCTAACGTTCGAGCTAGTTTGTAGTGAGACGTTCCCAGGTGCGGGCTCCACGGAGGGTGGGAAGCCAGAGAGATGAAATTTTCATAAACTTTAACATGGATAATTTAAGGCCAGTTAACAATCAACCAACCGGAGTGGAGGCGAAAGCCAATGAGACTCCCAAGGGAGGTGCTTGCACTTCCCTCGCCCCTAGTGTCCTCGCAGTTAACGCTGCAGGTACTAGCGCGGGTGCTGGTCCAGCTGTGGCGAGAACCGCAGCCAAGACCAAACGCAAAAAGTCCCAAAACAAACGAAGGACGTCGGCGCTGATTGGGACCAGTACCGACCCTTCTAAAACTCAGGGAAAGACCAAGGCGACGATTAATACCACTGCCGGTCTGACCCTCTCCATACAGACCCCGGAGTCGGGTAACACCGGCGCCGGGCGCCCTCTCAAACACCCTCCTTCTCCGCTATCCCCTCATCCCACCTCACATCAGGCGGCCGTCACCGGTCAGACGGAGACGATCGGTTGCACTGAGGACGCGTTCTCACGTGCCTGGCAAGTGCAGAAACGCAAGGGCAAGGGTAAAAATAACATTCCACAAGCCCGATGCCCCCGCACTGACCCCTCAGGTCCACCAGCTTCCTCTTCCCAGAGCAAGCAGAGGGAGAGATTGACGAGGAAGGAGAGACGACAACAACGCAGGCTGCTAGGTAAGGGCAGTCGTCCGAAACAGGCCACTGCCGCTAGGCCGGTCAATCCGACTAGCGGCCAGCTGAACTTCGCCGCCGGAAAGCGGTCGCAGGTAGGGGCCGGCACTAGCCGACCTGTGCCCGGGCAGCCGCCAACCGGTGATCCGAAGGATCAGACAGGTAACTCCAGCACACAGCGACCCGATTGGAAGGATCAGGCTGCGGCCAAGCGAGCTCTCAACGAGACTTCAACACCTCGGGGAGAGCATAAGCGGCCGCGTCTTGATCAATCCAGACGGGTCCCTCAAAGAAGCTACGCCCAAGCTGCCAGCGCAACCCTGGACGTCGCGATTACCTGCGAACGCACAGGGATCCTCAGCGGGGAGGTATCGGACCAGGTACTCGCTGCCATCCAGAGGCAGATTATCCTTGAGGCCTGCTCCCCCAAACCAGACACTCCGGGACCGACGTTCAACGCCAAGCCGCTGGTCGCCGGGGGCGTCGTGAAACTGTGGTGCGGTAACGACCACACTTTAGCCTGGCTGAAGAAAACAGTCTCCGACCTTTCTCTCCGTATCAACATCCCGTTGGTAGTTAAGAGCCAGGCGGAGATCGAAAAGCGCATAAGATGTGGCATCCTGATCCCCGACGAGCAGGGAGTATATGGAGAGTCGACCAATATTGGCCGCGCTCTCAGCTACCAAAATCCCTGGGTAGACATTAAGAGGTGGGTGCTGCTCTTTGCCGACAAGCAGGCTGAGCAATGGTTCGTGGTGGTCGGCGTCCCTGTGGACCAAATCCCGACCCTGATGGAGGCCGGACGCCGACTCTCAATAGGACTGGGAGCGGTGTACGTGAAGTTCCAGGGTCGGAACGGTAGGTTCACCGACACCCCTCAGGGATGGGACCCCGCCACGGGTACCCTTGGTGAGGTGCCAGACCAGCCGCAGACACCAGTGGGGGAGTCATCTCCCACTACAAACAACCCGGAGGTATCCGCGACTGAACCTGCTCCGGCAGGGTCGGCCGCCCCCGCTGCCGCCACCGTGGGCGCCGTCCCCTTATCTGGTACGGAGCTGGACGACATGATCCTGTCCCCGGCTTCGACCCAGGGGGGGGACGGCTTCGACGAGGGCGACCTGTTCGCCGGGCTCAGATTGGAGGGGGACGAGGAGGGGTTGGCCAGTGATGGCGTCCCTTTCGTCGGCCTGTAAAATCCTCCAGGCAAACCTCCACCACAGTCAGACCGCGACGGCTCAGCTTCGCAAGTGGCTGGAGGTTCAACACACGGCCATTGCCTTGATCCAGGAGCCGTGGATAAGGGCAGGCCGCATACAAGGACTCTCCAATCTTGGCGGTAAGCTCCTGGTCACCACAGAGCACGACCATCCCAGATCGTGCATTTATATCACAGGTAACCTTAAAACACAGCTATTAACCGATTTTTGTTGCAGAGATGTCTCTGCAGCAAAGCTGCTAATACAGCGTGACAACGCCATGGAGATGGTGATCGTCCTCGCCTCGGTATACATGCCCGAGGCAGAGGCGCCGCCCCCGCACGATTTCGCCCGCCTTGTGAGCCACTGCGAGAGGAGCGGGCTTGACGTCGTCGTTGGGGCCGATGCCAACGCTCACCATCAACTGTGGGGTATGGACACGCAAAATGAAAGGGGTAAGGCCTTGGTAGATTATCTATTCTCCACTAACCTAACCCTACTAAACATGGGATCCGAACCAACGTTCGTAACAAGGCGTAGCCGGACAATCATTGACCTAACTCTGGCTACAGAGGGAGCGTCGGAAGTCATCACTGGGTGGCATGTCTCCAAAGAGGCGTCCTGCTCTGATCACAGGTGGATCCGCTTCGACATCCAGGTCTGCATCCCACCTACACAACCACGGCGCAATCCGCGCAACACGGATAGGGCCACCTACGCACGCAGCCTTGAATCAAAGCTGGCGACAGCAGACGATCCGACAACATTTGCGGATCCGACACAGATTGAAACACAAGTAAGTCATCTTACTGAATCAATGATAGACAGCTACCATACTGCCTGCCCAGAGACCACCCCGCGCAGCACACCGGGCAAACAACCCTGGTGGGGCGCCGAGCTGGAGCGCAGGCGCGGTAAGGTAAGGAAAGCTCTGAATAGAGCTATGAACACAAGTGCGGATGAGGACTGGGATGACTATTACGCAGCCAAATCCAGCTACAAAAAATGCATCAGGTTCAGAAGTACCACGGGATGGCGCAAATTCTGTGGTGGTATTGAATCTTGCCAGCAGGCGAACAGGGTGAGGAAAGTGCTAGCGCAACAGCACACACCTGGGCCTGCTACCCTTCGGAAACCTGACAATACATTAACATCCTCACCAGAAGAAACGAGACGCATCCTAATTGAAACTCACTTCCCCGGATGCATCTTCGCACAGGTAATCGACTGGCAGGATGCAACACAGACACCATCAGATAATGATTGGCTCTACGCAAGCAAGGTGATCACGTTGGAGAAACTCCAATGGGCCATTCGGAGCTTCCATCCTTTTAAGGCAGCCGGTCCGGATGGAGTGTTCCCCGCCTTACTGCAGTGGGGAGGCATCTCTGTCGCTTTGAAACTGCTGCCTTTATTGAGGGCGTGCCTGGCCTTTAGATACGTTCCTAAGGGATGGAGGGAAGTGAAAGTCATATTCATCCCTAAGCCAGGTAAGGGTGACTACACAAACGCCAAATCCCACCGACCAATAAGCCTGACCTCTTTTCTACTAAAGACTCTGGAAAGGCTGTGTGATAGGGAACTGAGAGATGGCGCCTTGAAGACTATACCGCTACACGGCAACCAACATGCATACAGCTCAGGTAAGTCGACTGAATCCGCCCTTCACCTGGTAGTCAGCCAGATAGAGGAAGCGATTCACCAGAAAGGCACCTGTCTGGGCACTTTTATAGACATCGAAGGAGCCTTCGACAAAACTAACTTCTCCAGTATCAACAGCGCCCTCTCCAGACATGGGGTAGAACAGGTACTAGCGGACTGGATCACTAACATGCTAAGTAAACGAGTGGTTCGACTTGAAGGTGAGCAGCAGCTGGCCATGATAGCCAGAGGCTGCCCCCAGGGAGGGGTGCTGTCCCCCCTTCTATGGAATCTGGTGATCAATGACCTCATCGCCAAACTCAACGCCAACCGCTTTTACACAGTAGGTTATGCCGATGACCTCGCAATCCTAGTTTCGGGGAAGGTGACGGGCACGATATGCAACCTCACTCAGCAAGCGCTACGAATCGTAGAAAAATGGTGCAGGGATTTTGACCTATCGGTGAACCCTACTAAGACCGAGCTGGTCATGTTTACCCACAAACGAGCTATGGGCCCTTTCCGCCTACCAAAACTGTTCGATACTGAACTCCAGTTGGCCAACGAGGTAAAGTACCTTGGTGTCACACTAGACAGTAAATTAAACTGGAGCAGTCACCTGGACAATAAACTGAACAGGGCCTGCATAACCTTTTGGCAGTGCAGGAGAATGATAGGTAAGAAGTGGGGCCTATCCCCTAAAATTACACTTTGGCTGTACACTGCAGTGATCCGCCCCATGATCACCTACGGGGCTGTGGTCTGGTGGCCCCGCACCAAGCTAGTTACAGCCGCCAACAAACTACAACGCATGCAAAGACTAGCCTGCATGGCGACTACAGGTTGCATGAGGACTACTCCGACGGCAGCAGTTGAAGCCATCCTGGGAATCCCACCGCTCCATCTGTTCATACAACAGGAAGCGACGATGGCGGCAGCACGTCTTGATACACTAAATCTCTGGGGTAAGAGTATCACACCACACACCATGCTGCTTGAGGGACTACACAAGGAGTTCCCCATTACGAAAGCCATTAAAGACAAGGTACCTAAACAATTTATCTTTGATAAAAAATACAAGATCCAACTTCACGAGGATCGTCGATGCGAGGGGCTACGACCTACGGAGCTGCGCATCTTCACGGATGGATCTAAAACAGGTAGTGGCACAGGTGTTGGAATCTTTTCGGAAGATCTCAACATACATATTGCCACACCATTGGGGGCCCACAACACAGTGTTCCAGGCCGAATGCATGGGTATTTCTCTGGCAGCTTCAGCCATTATGGCTAGAGAAGTAAAAGACCACTCAATCCGCATACTCTCAGACAGTATGGCTGTTCTGCAAGCGCTGAACAGTTATACAGTTGACTCTGGGCTAATATACGAGTGTCACCAGCGCCTCAACCAGGTGGGTAACCTCAATAAAATAACCATTCAATGGATCAAAGGACACAGCGGTTCGCTGGGCAACGATGCAGCCGACGAGCTTGCCAGGAGAGGTTCGAGCATGGCACCAGTGGGACCTGAGCCCATCGCGCCACTTCCCTTCGGGTTTTTACGCACTCTGGTAAGGAAACGCACCAGAGACCAACACGACAAACTTTGGACGGAGCAAGGCGATTGCAGGCAGGCTAGGGAAGCACTTCCCACTTTGGATCCCCGCCTCACGAAACAGGTTCTCCGTCTAACTAAACAAAAGCTGCGTATAGTTACGGCAGCTTTAACTGGCCACGGGTCATTTAATAAACACCTCTATGTCATAGGAGTAACAGACAGTCCGCTGTGCAGGGCCTGCATGGAGGATGACGAGACAGCGGCACATGTGCTTCTAAACTGCCCGGTGATAACCACGTACAGGGCAAAGTACTTCGGTAACCCAGGTACCCTACGCGAGACGGTCAGCAACATCAAGGCGTTGCTGGCCTTCCTTGAGGAGCTGGGGTGGATCGAATAATCGATTTTCCCACCCGTACGCAAAATACGCGCATTGACGTGGAGTTGCGGAAACCAGCCCGTAATACCTATTACCTATTACCTACGTCTTCTGGTACGCGGTCGCCACTCCAGAACCTTTCGGCCCCATCGGCCATCTGGGGGCCTAAAAAGGCCACTTTGGCAGAATCATAAAAGGATAACAGAATGGACAGTTGACTAGTTTTGTACGCCAATATATTATAAGGCTAAACATGATTTGACTAAGTATAATGGAATTTATTATCATCTTGCATGCTCTTGTATGTATACCATGTTTATACAAATAAATAAATCTTATCTTATCTTATCTTACTGTTAAGTTAATCGTATCAAATCCCATTGGTGAAGCATTTTTCAGTTATTTTTTTTGTCTGTGCTAAAATACCAATCAATCCAATCCAAATCCAATCCCAATCTCTTTGATTGTACCTACGTAGTGCAGCGAAAAAAAGATAAACACGGACTGCCTTCGCCATTTTATAATTCCTTTTATGATTCACCAAAGTGGCCTTTTTAGGCCCCCAGTTCTGCGTGCAATGTGCCCTGCCCGCTGCTACTTAAGTTTGGCAATTCTTAGGGCTATGTCGGTTACCTTGGTTCTCCTGCGGATCTCGTCATTTCTGATTCGATCACGCAGGGAAACTCCAAGCATAGCGCTCTCCATTGCCGTTTGGGTGACTTTTTGCCTTTAGGATTCCACGTGCAATTTAAGAATTGAATACCTCATTGGTTGCGTGGTTGCGAGCGTGACAGCTGAGCATGGGGACCTAGGTATCGATTCCCGGGTCAAACAGTGTTTTTTAAGGAAATTCTCAGGAGTATCCCGAAGTTCGGGTTGGTGCCGGTTATAGGGTCGCGCCATTTTGGGTACGTACCTATATGAGAATTATTTCATCACTTGTTTAATGTGTAGGTAACTACTTTTGTACTCCCCTGCCCTCACCTTCGGAAATAAACAAAAAAAAAAAGAATTTATATACTGTTTGTTTGGGTATAGCATTTCAGGAATTACAGTGTCGTTTTCAGGACTCAATTGTGTTAAATTAGGTTTAATTTCAGTTTGTCTCGTTGTTAATGTGTGAATGAGTAATATAATGCTAATCTATCATTCTGGAACGCATGCGGTGACAGAATAAATTGTATGTATTTTGGGGTCATTTACCCACTTCAATCATTTTTTATTAGCTAAGTACCTAAAGAACTATTATTTATTACAAACAGTATTTCAGTTGATAAAAGTACAGTTGAATGAAAATGGTAAGGCCTGATTGACTGAGTCACGGCATCCCACTGAATACAAATTACGTTTTTTGCAATTTGCAGGTCAGTATCAGGTTGTAGGTATGTTGAACAAAATATGATTCGCGACCGTAACAAGTAAGTATGTATTTACATAATTAAAATCATCAATACAACCCTCTAATGGCTGAGTTTTCAATCATGTGTGAAATTTTGACAGTTATTTCATACAAGAACTGTCAAACGCCAATTTTATTCCTGGAATCTTATCTGGCGACTAGCTTCTGCCCGCGACTTCGTCCGCGTGAAATTTCACCCTCCCCCCATTCACACTCTTAGGGGTGGTATTTCGATAAACCCTTTCTTAGTGGATACCTGCTCTTCACAGAGAACACACCCTCCAAATTTCATGTCTCTAGGACCAGGGTTATAGGGGTAGGGGTAGGGGGGGGTAGGTAGGGGTGGGGTTTGGGGGTTTGGGGGAGTATATAAAATTATGACTATTTCAATGAAATGTCAATCAATAGTGATTGACATTTCATTTTATATATAACAATGGACTCTGCACGCTACAGGAGCTGATGGACGCTAGTGATGGCGTCAAACAAGTAGCCGAATTCTGGGCCGAGTCCATTTAGATTGCTATCGACCCGCTTAGAAGAAGAAGATGGAGTCTCTCAATTAAATAATGATACTACTACTCAAATCTCTAGGTCAGGTACACTCGCAAGGCCGCGTGCGTGTGGACCGGCACCCTAGTTGCGTAACAACACTATCAATCAGAATCTGAATCATATTGAAGGATATTGCTATCCATTGCTGTATATGTTCGAGGATTTGTCTGCTCAACAACGTAAATAACGCAATGAATGTTGTTCAACTGTCAAAATGAAAGCCAGTGCCGGATTAACCCCTAAGAAAATTAAGCAATTGCTTAGGGCATCACGTCTCGGGGGGCACCATAAGGCAGAAACAGCACCGAAACAGTATTTGCTAGCACATGAATGGCAAGGCTGTTTCATCATCATCATCATCATCATTTCAGCCGAAAGACGTCCACTACTGGACATAGGCCTCCCACATGGGGGGGGGGTTGCCATAATCGCCACGCTTGGCAGGCGGGTTGGCGATCGCAGTATAGTATGGTGGTGGAATGCATAGAGAACGCTGCTGCCCATTCTCCGGTACGACCCTTAGACGCCTTTTACGACAACAACGGGAAGTATGGGGTGGTGTTATTCTTTAAATCCGGCACCACACAGACAAGGCTGTTTATCAGCAAGATGTTACAACACCCAAAAGTCACTCTAGGAATGTGCGCCAATCTTTACAAATCGCTCGTCGATGTTTTGGACAAATACGAGGCGACTAGTGGAGCCTACAGGTGTGGATTGCTTAGGGCATCAAGTAGTCTTAGTCTCAGTCAAGGCGCCGTCGTTGTTGTCGTCGGTCGTAAACACAGATATAGATATACCTAGATAACGCAAGTATCACGAACTGTATGAAAACCAAGCGTGCCATTTTTTGACTACCTACTATGACGTCAATAGCTCGCGCTCTCGCTCACACTTACCCAGCCAGCAGTACAAAAGACTGAGCGCGAAAGGGGCGGCTTACGATTTGTAATCATTAGTTGGTGCAATTTTTGGCACGCGAAGTAATTACTCTTGCGTTATCTAGGTGTATCTATATCTGTGGTCGTAAATAACCACGTGATATAGGAGGATAGCGTTCAATCGCACGTAAGCATATATATAATAATTCAAAAGGTAAAAACAAGCCAAATACCATCGTCGTTGAAAATCGATAGTCCCTTTCTTCACTTATCCGTCAGTGTCAGTCATGCTGCCAACGGTTCGCGATGGCCAGCGTCTTAGTCATCAAAAAGTCCATAACATTCCCACCTCCAGTATTGCAAGGCATTACTCAGTCAGGTCAGGTCAGGCAGCCAGAACAGGTCGGGTCAGGCAGCCGAACAGATCGGGTCAGGCAGCCGGAACAGGTTGGGTCAGTCAGACCCGGTCGGAAAGCCGTTGCTACTGAAAGCTGTTGCTATCTGCGGGGTAATTGGGTAACATACTAATGTTACCCAATTACCCCGCAGATGTATGGACGTAAACGGAGCAAAAGGATTAGATAGTTATGAAAGGATCGTAGCAGGTGGCGTTGTACAGACGCCAGCACATCAAGCTACTACAATCTGTCAAATGTCTTTAATAGATTTTCAACTTTATCGCTAGAGCATAAGGTTCAAAGTTGATTGGGAAAATTTGACAGTTTCGGGTGGCTTGATGTGCTGGCGTCTGTACTTTCTGCCTTCCCCTAAGGCACAGAATAACTAATAGTACTAGTACCCAAGGGTAGAAGGTGTGAGTTTATGATGTAGGTTCTATTCAAATCTATTGTAATGTCTATTCAAACTTATACTTTAAATTAATATTATTTCAAGTTAAACAAATATCAACTTTATTTTAATGAAAATTAAGTTGATTTCAGAGTGACTAGCACTATTGAAAAAGTTATAAACTTGTTTGAAGTTGTAGCGTAAACTGAACTTTATTCTGTAGGATATAAAGTATTTTTTTTCATAAACTCATATTTGTTTACATACTTGGCAAATAAATCGCGAATGCAGATTAGATGTAGTCTTATCTAGTTTTTAAATTAACGTTGATCATCCTAAATTCCTAACTAATACCACAGATAATGTAATAGGTACCACAGAATACAGAGAGTATTAATACTCTACGTACTAATACTATAAATGCAAAAGTGAATGTTTTTGTTGCGCTTTCAAGCGAAACCGGCTGAACGGATTTGGATGAAATTTGGCACATGGGTAGACCATGACCTAGGTTAGGACATAGGCTACTTTTCATTCTGGATCGCAGACGAAGTGGCGGGCAACAACTAGTCAACTAGTATACTGTTTATTTTTCTGGATTCTATTAATTTAGTATCTGTAATCATTTTGGTAAATTGTAATTAAAATTAAGAAAATGCGTCATTCGGTTCACCTTTCAGATATTCTGCTGTGTAATTTCAGGTATTGTGGAAAACCCAATGACATTGTTAAGCGAACTGTAATGACCGTACCTAATTACATTTTTTTTGCAAACATTTCAATGTAGGCATGCATTCAACAAATTAAGTCAGTGACGTCATCCCAAATACATGGTACATACATACATGAAATTATAAATTAGTTCCAAACACTGCACACGTTAACAATAAAACGAGAACAAATAAAAAATAACATAGTTTACCTACAGAAAAAGAAACAAAGTGAATCAAAATAAATGAACAAGCGTTTCAAATCTTGTTTGTTTTGTAATGTAATTGTAGGTAAATAGCACAATACATGGACATGTAATTGTGTGACAGTGCAGTTGAGCGTGTCACTATGAAATCATCATGACATAATAATCAATCATTATCTGCCTAGCCTTTTCCTCACTATGTTGGGGTCGGCTTCCAGTCTAACCGGATGCAGCTGAACACCAGTATTTTACGCTCATGAGGAAGCTCAGGGCGTCGTTCTCCTCACGTGTGGTGGCAAGTAAAAATGTTATTGTAAAAGCTGTGTTTTATGCGGTGCATGTACTGAGGGAGACAAAATAATTGTATTTCTTTGTGTTTTGGCTTCTCTGGTGTTCAATGTTTATGTATTTAGTACTTATAAGTTTTATTTTATTTTATTTTTAGTGTAAGTTTTCAATTTTAATTTTATGGGTGCTAATGCCTGAAATAAACGATTATTATTATTATTTACATGGACCTTCTGTTTTCTGACCTCCACAACCCAGTAACTAGGTAATACGATACCCTTTGGTAAGACTGTCAAAGATCCACGAATGAGAGCCGGGACCAACGGCTTAACTTGCTTTCCGGACAGGACGGAGGGGTCTTGATTTGTAAAGATGGTCACCCATCCACGGAATAACCGCGGCAATATTTATTTATTTTCATGAATATTTTTACCGCATTAGCGAAATATTACCAATACGTGACGATTCGTAGGTATGTAGCGTGTACCTATCTCGACTAAATCCGTGACATACCTGTACGTATCTTGCATATTAATGCGCACTAGGTCATCCGGATCTGTATTGCGTAGAGTTTTGTAAGATACCTAGTGCGATAAAGTTACAGATTACATATTTGCATCGTAATTAAATAGATATACATTTTATATCTACACGCAACGCCAGGGTTGGCTGAGAGGGGCTCGTGCGTGGCTTAATAATGACAGCCGCATGGCTCGATCAAAGTTTAAGCTTCGCTTACCGAGGCCGGTCCGTAGATGGGTTACATATGATCCATTATATATCGAGCCTAAAACCTTATGATGTTGGTTCCGGTCGTTATTTGTAAATCTTTGACAGTCGTTACGCGTAGTCAGATGCCCGAAAGTTTGACAACCAGTGTAAGAGGTGCCTATCGTATTATCCAGTAACTAGGTTGTGGAGGTAAGATAGGCAGTCGGTCCATGTAATTTATTTTTATTTTTACTCGTATTCAGCTGCATACAAACTGGAAACCGACCTCAGAATAGTTGGCTTTTTGTTTTTGAAGTGAAAACTTCTTTAGCGGCGTTTGTACACTTTTTTGTAATGGGTAAAAAATGTAAAACTCGCGTCAGGACACGTGACCCTGATGGTAAGATTCGTAGGATGACACGTGCTATAGATGGGCAATCCACCGGGTTTAAACCCGGTGCTTTTGATAAACACCCGATAGACACCCGTAAACACCCATAGACACCCACAAAATTGGGTGTTTATCAAAGCACCGGGTTTAAGCCCGGGTGGATTGCCCATCTATAGACGTGACCCTGATCGAAAATTCGTAAGATTCCAAAATATGAAAAATTGAAAACAAGTATACAGGATCAAATTACAGACAGACAGACAGACAAACAGACAGTTACAGTTACAGTGAAAACTTCTTTAGCGGCGTTGTACACTTTTATTGTAATGGGTAAAAAATGTTAAACTCGCGTCAGGACACGTGACCTGATCGAAAATTCGTAAGATTCCAAAATATCAAAAATGCACAACGTTAATATTCAAGTTTTCACTTCTGCTGGCACTCCCGGAGTGCAACCCGTCCTTTTTTAGTTTATATAAGTCATTTAGCCAGTATAAGGGGTCCGTGGCTAAATAATAACAGCCGCATAGGTCGATCGATCAGGTTAAGCTACACTTACCGCGGTTGGTCTGTGGATGGATGACCATCTTTACATACCGAGACGGCTTAACGTGCTTTCCGAGGCACGGAGGGGTCCGTGCCTCGGAAAGCACGTTAAGCCGTTGGTCCCGGCTGTCATTCGTGAATCTGTGACAGTCGTTACATGTAGTCAGAAGCCCGAAAATCTGACAACCAGTCTTACCAAGGGGTATCGTATTACCCAGTAACTGGGTTGTGGAGGTCAGATAGACAGTCGCTCCATTTAAAATACTGGTATTCAGCTGCATCCGGTTAGACTGGAAGCCGCCCCCAACATAGTTGGGAAAAGGCTAGGCAGATGATGATTTAGCCAGTATAAGGATAAATTAAGTAATAGGTATACAGGAAAAACTTACTTATTAAATATTTTGGAATTATTTTCTGAATTTTCTTGTCATTAATTTCACTTTAAGCTTAACTATATGTTGAGGAAAAATTGGTTTGCCTACTTAATAAATTATTGTTTGTCTTCTTAAACAGGTACCTACCTACATTTATCAAGTCTAACATAAATGGGAGCAAGCGTTTTCGATTGGCTTTGAATAGAAACTTCAAAACCAACTTAACGTCAACATTAAACTTCAACACCGACTGGCCATTCGGCATTCTAGAAAAGAACAAAATCGACCTTGTCAGGTACAGTGCTACAAAGATCTGCTGGCGCTTTTTTTAAATTTATTTTTTCCTTTTTAAAAACAACCAGGCTCTTAATAATTAATTACAATCTAGCCTAAAAGACTAATAAGCAATTTAAATCTAACTAAATTTTTTACGTAATTATAGAGTATTTTAAACTTAGAATAGTGCCGATTCTGCTACTTATAATTTATACAAGTCCGTTCCACTTTCTTAGACTCTGATATGATGATATTATAAGCACTTTCACACTTTGTTCATGTGTTTTATGTGAACAAAGCCTATTGACTTAGTGTAGTGTAAAAAAAAATTAGAAATACTGTTGGTGCTTGAATGAAATTGACAGCGCTGTTGGTAAACATTAATTCCGAAATTGAATTGAAAAACAAGATGGCGGCGCTAGTTTCGATTTTGGCCACGCGCCTAAAGATCATTGAATAACTATTCGGTAAATCAGTCATCTTGTAACTCAACCCTATCATAGAACACCTCTAAAAGACCGCTATTAAAATAATGACCCTCAAATTAGGCTGAAACACATAGACATCAAACTAAAGAAAAATAATAGACACGTAGGTACCTCGGTTGCCTACTCGAGCAACTGGTTGTTCAAGAAGAGCTAAGGAATCTAGGCTGAATGACTAACACGCAGGATAATTGGTAATATTACCAGGCTACCTGGGGCCCAAGTCTGCTATTTTTATAAATTCGTCATTCCAACACGATCCCACCACCATCCCATTGTCATTTTGCTAAAAGTTCGTAATCTGCTAAATTCATAATGATCATTGGTCGGTCAATGGCACAGAAATTATACGATACTCATAACGAATTAAAAGCAACGACTGCACAATGACGTTCTAATGGTAGGTCACTGATCAAAGGAACTGTCAAAATTTTAGCAGATTACCGCTTATGTCAGTAATTCATTTTTCATTATGTACGAGATTACCATTCTTTGCCATTTCTTTCAATGGAGTGTCAGTGGTTGACCATTGGAAAGTCATAATGACGCCATTATATTAATAGAATACCAAACTTGTCAAAATCAACAATAAGAAATCAATGATAGACCATTCTGACACTATTGTAATAGCAGACTTGAGGCCCTGATCCATGTCCGTGAGAGATTTAAACAATTCAAGGAAAAGATACATCTTGAATTCCAAGTATTTACCAAGATGACTAAGGCTTACGGATTGCTTTTTGAAAATGTGATTCTGAGTAATTTGCGTCGGCTAAGTGGCGCCCAAATCACCACCACAAGCATAAAATAAACAGCGGGATTGTCCGAAAGGGTTACCGCTGGCCCGGCACATAAAGGGCTAAGGAAGGTACACGGGTGGGTTTTAGTCAGTAAGAGTCTGACACTCCCTTCCGCTCCGCCGAGAGCGGGAGGAGTCATTTGATGATTTCCCATCCGCAAAAAAAAAAAGCATAAAACAAAACTTCACACACAACAGACCAATGCTTTAATTAAAAACGTTGAAAATCTAGTCGCAATCTCATCTCAGTGACAAACAATGTCAAACAACGTGTCAAAAATTTAGGACGACTATAGTTGTTTCTTTGACAGATTGATTCTGAGATCGGACTGTGAACGTTCTTAAAATTACGAGCATCGCCCTGCTGATACTGTAGTTCTCGCCTAAGCATTTGAGTCAGTTTTTGTATTTCGAACTTTTGTTTGACTTATACCGTACAAGTTATGTGTTTTTGTTTTGTTTTGTTTGCCTTCGGGGTAATGGCAATAATTAGCAATTTCTTTCAAACTCCTTCGCATTGTGACTTTTAAGTTAGTGTATTACGCAATTATGGTGCTGCCGGTCGATTCTGTAAAAATCTCACCGTGAAAACTTAGGTGAAGTGAGTTTGTTTTTGCTAGGAATTGACACTATTGACAGCCCACTCAACGCTCAGTTCACCTAAGTTTTCAAGGTGAGATCTTTACAGAATAGCAGGTTCGGATTTCAAAAAGTTAATGAAAAACCTTCTTTGTAATATGTATTGTTAGGAAATAAATCAGAACCTATACAAAAAAAAGGTACCACGTTTCCGAAGCATTCTAAGTATCAGTTTGCTTCTTGAGATTTTCTTTCTAATTTCGTATTGTGTCAGTACACGATCTTTTCATACTCCTTTCGTTCATTGATCTTGACAGTACCGGTTTTAAATAGTACGCACCTGGCCTGTTTGAAAGAACTCATTATGAATAAGGTTGGCATATGTCCTTCTACTGGGGCGTTCCCCACTACTATACCATCGACATCCGCTATGTGAATTTCTTTGTTGCCCGCCTTTCATTCACTCTCTAAACTATAAAAAATTATTCCTGTAAATCGATTCCAAATTCTTCCATTAAATGACACGCGTCGTCGCATCTCACATAAGTAAACACTTAACTTTTTTACTGAAAGACATGAATTATCTCGCAATCCATAACTTTTCTCCCATTCCTGTCATTCACGCGTTGAGAAACCGGTACTGGTTTCGGTATCATCACTCTCCCAATTTATTTGTCCATACGTCTCTATTAGTAATACATCTCTATAGAGGTACTAATCGAGTCGTTATCTTGTTGTCAGTGCAGAGGTCACTATGCTTGCATTTTTTGGAGCACAGAAGGCAGGATAAGAGGTGGAACATAGTTTGTAACACAGCTCCACATCCACATCACACCGTTGAGGTAGCCCCACTTTACGAGGTTGTATCTTTGCACTTAGTTGGTGAGCCAGTGGCGAAGTTTTGGGCCAACATAATTTAGTTTACTATCGTGCTATTGATACTACGAAGATGAAGAGTCGTTGTAAGCGACGCAACTTACTCATATAAGTACCTACTTATTTGTAATAGGTCAAATACTTTTGTTTTCTTTTATATTTATTAAAATGTTTCATGCTAATTTTATTTTTTTGCCTCCTCTGCTCTAAATTTCTTGGAGCAATGGAATTAATGTATGAACATTAAAACGATGAGAACAATGGGTTTTGGAGCGCAGTGGATCTACCCAAATTGATGTGCATTTTTTAATGTTGTCTGTCATCGTTGTTAACGATGATATTTTCTGTTCATTATGTTTTCTAATTTAAGTTATTTATTCGTTTAGATACAGACGGCAGCACATCAAGCTACCCGAAACTGTCAAATTTTCCCAATCAACTTTGAAACTTATACTTTAGCGACAAAGTTGAATATCTATAAAAGAAATATATTTTCTTGGACTTTGAGCCTCTTAAGACCATTAGGTACAGTCGTCATCTAAGTCTCAATAGTTGCTGTTCCGATAGTCATGCTGAACGGCAAATATTATCATAACAAGTACTTATTGTTAGAATCGGATCGCAGTCTCGTCACCCGACCGATACTGTTTTTATGTTTCCCGATACAAAATTCAATAAGAATTTCTTTTCGATTAGTAATCCTGGCTGCAAAAACTTCTGGATTTAATTAGATATTGTAGATGAAGAATACTCAACAAAATCAGCAGGAGAATGTAAAAAAATATCTAGGTAGTACATGGTCTTCACATGACCTGACCAAGATTATGTTTGGACTTTAAAGGAGAATGACCTCTAAGTTTGTTTCGGCCTATCTTCTCAGAATAGTCAGATAGGAAACGCGGACATCATCTAGTTTTTAAAATATGATTATAGTGTAAAAGTATTTGTACAAACCTACCTATTTGGAGATGTTAGCGGATTCGTTAGAGTTCTGAAATTGATGCGCTTGGGCATAGAAGTATGCCCATTTTCATTAACACTAGGCGCAACGTAAACGTAATGCGTACTAATAAAGCAGTTACTTAGCGCTACAAAACATAAATTAGGTATCACTTACGAGTTGCTAAGTGACAAACGAATGATGTAATAGAAGTGGTTGCGTAGAAAACTGCTGACGGTTGGCATTCAAAATATTTTAGATATTTCTTTTATTCATAAACCTAGGCACCTACATGCACTTGTGAAACGTCAGAAGCTAGGTGCTTACCTATACTCTGATTTTAATTTGCTAGACCAAAATGACAGCGGTGTACTATAGATAGAGTGATCTGCTTGCTGCTTGACGTTAGAGAAAACGGGCATAAAGCTTGGGCAAATGAGTCATCTATTAACTAAGAGATAAGTAACTAGAGTCGTCGGATATAGTTGAAGAATTTTTGGTAAGAAACCGATGGATATTTTCGAATGAAATTTAATTTGATTAATTACATTTAAATTTAATTTAATTTGACTCTTCACGTGACCAGAGGGCTGGCCTATTTTTAGCTCAAATAATAAGCATAGCCATCCAACGTGGTAATGCTGCCAGCCTTTTGGGCACTTGTGCCATTGACAGCGATGCGGACGAATTTTTTGATGTCCAATGAGCTCCTGTCTTTTTCTTTACCTTTTTTATTGTATATACTATAATTATAATATATGTATATTTTAGAGTTAAATTGTAATGTAGTAACATTGTAATTGAAATATTGTATAAAATAAATCACTCGTTCATTTAATAAATGAACTGTTTGTTTTCTATAAATTAAATTTAATTTAATTCAAAAACATTCATCGGTTTCTTACTAAACTTCAACTATATCCGACGACGCTGGTTACTTATCGCCTTTGAAGACCGTACATCCAAAGAAAAGAAAAAAAAAAATTTAATAATAGCATATTCTATCTACAAGTGATTGGGAAAACCCGGAAAAAAGGTACCTACCAATCAACCTACCTACATTTTTCCCGGGATTTCCCTTTCGGTTTTGCATTAGTAATAAATTAATAATAAATGGGACTCATTACCACTCCTTATGTATCGTTTAATAAAATGAATAGCTATTTTTACCAGATAACGAATGACGAACACAAATTATAGTTATTAAATTGTATTATTCATAGACCTAATCATGAACTTAAATTATCTAATGCATGTCAACCACAAGGAATATAGGGCAGTGTAATAATGGAGCGTGGACTCATAGTTTTATCATTTAATTGGTTAATTATTGCAATTTAGCTGCAACACTTTGTTCAAAAGTTTGAAGATAGATAGTTTGCAGTTGTATTTAGGCTCAGTGTACGTAATTGAGTTATCTATGTATCATCATCTGCCTAGCCTTTTCCCAATCATGTTGGGGTCGGCTTCCAGTCTAACCGGATGCAGCTGAATACCAGAATTTTACATGGAGCGACTGCCTATCTGACCTCCACAACCCAGTTGCTGGGTAATACGATACCCCTTGGTAAGACTGGTTGTCAGACTTTCGGGCTTCTGACTACCCGTAACAACTGTCAAAGATCCACAAATGACAGCCGGGACCAACTGCTTAACGTGCTTTCCGAGGCACGGAGGGGTCACGCTATGTAATTGAGTTATCTATGTATAAGTTTATTTATTCGTATACCTAAGGGCTGATTTTTCCATCGCCAGATAACTTTTATTCGAAGAATAAAATTGACGTATGACAGTTTTTGTATGAAGTAACTTAACTGTCAAAATTATTCTTCGCATAAGTTGAAAATTCAACCCTAATTTTACCATTCTTTTAGGGGCTTATTTGTGGCTAAGTAATAACAGCTGCACGGGTTGATCGATCCAGGTTAAACTACGCTTGCTGCGGTTGGTCCGTGGATGGGTTACCATCTTTACATACCTAGATTCTGAAGAAAGAAGAAGAAGGCTTACCGTGCTTAAGATGTTAAGATGCTTAAGATGTTGGTCCCGGCTGTCACTCGTGGATCTTTGACCGTCGTGACAGGTCGTCAGAAGCCCGAAAGTCTGACAATCAGTATTACCAAGGGGTATCGTATTACCCGGTAACTGGGTTGTGGAGGTCAGATAGGCAGTCGCTCCACTTCATCATCTGCCTAGCCATTACCAGTCGACAGCGATGCGGACATGATGAATTTTTCGACGCCATAATTTAGTTTGTGAATAGTTTTAGTTAAGTAAGGGCCGATTTTTCAATCATCCGCTAACTTTGTTCGAGCAATTATTTCGAAATTTTGAGTTATTTCATACAAAAATTGTCAAACGTCAATTTAATTCCTCGAATAAAAGTTATCTAGCGATGAAAAAATCAGCCCTTAGAATATAATAATTTTGTTATTTTTATTAAGTAATTAAATAGGTATTCGTTTTTATTTACGTAAGTACTATAATTACTACGTTTAATTCTCAATAAAACAAAAATCCCTTTAAGTCATCATCATCTGCCTAGCCTTTTCCCAACCATGTTGGGGTCGGCTTCCAGTCAAACCGGATGCAGCTGAATACCAGTATTTTACATGGAGCGACTGCCTATCTGACCTCCATAACCCAATTACTGGGTAATACGATACCTCTTGATAAGACTGAAAAAAAAAACCCTGACAAAAATCCCTTTAAGTATCGTTCTTTAATCGCAAAGCCTGTTTTCTTTTCTATCACTTCTGATCGTTTCCATAGCGGGGTAGCAACCTAATTGTATTTGTGTTCTTTTGTATTTTCAATTGCAATCCGAAGGATTTTGTAGGAAATTCCATCCATTGCTTGCCAACGTAAACAACGCAACGAATGTTGTTCAACTGTCAAAATGAAAGGCATTGTCATTGTGTATTACGTAATTACCCCATAGTTGTAGTGTAGTACTTCACCTCAGCGGTGCTATTCTGTAAAAATCTCACCGTGAAAACTTAGGTGAAGTGAGTTTGTTTTTGCTAGGAATTGACACTATTGACAGCTCACGATTTGGCGGCGATTAGAGTACTCATAAAGTTTTCAGACTGAAAACTTATCTGAGTTTCCGAAAGCCAAATCTTATCCCACCTGTAAAAACAAATGTAGGAAGTCCATACTAATATTATAAATGCGAAAGTGTGTCTGTCTGTTACCTCTTCATGCTTAAACCGCTGAACCGATTTAGATGAAATTTAGTATAGAGATAGTTTGAGTCCCGGGAAAGGACATAGGATAGTTTTTATCCCGTTATTCCCACGGGATCGACACCTATGCGGGTGAAACCGCGGGGCGCTGCTAGTCCATACTAATATTCTAAATTCGAAAGTAACTCTTGTCTGTCTGTCTATATGTTAACTTTTCGCGCCTAAAACTCTGAACGGATTTCGATAAAATTTGCCAGAGAGATAGATTGCATCCCGGGAAAGGACATAGGATAGTTTTTATCCCAATATTCCCACGGGATCGACACTTATGCGTGTGAAACTTGGGGGCGTTGCTAGTAGTAAATAAATAAGTAAAGTTCCTCTGTTGATTTGCCAGGAGATTAAATTAAATCGGGTTATAGAATCTGAGGGTCACTCCTCCAATAGTTTACATTACTTCCAAGAATTTGATCCTTATCACTATCGAGTGGTGTAATAATACCTACAGTGTGTTTTTTTTAATCAAAATCAACGGGTTCGATTCCTGGTTAGAAACATTGATTTTTCAAAAATCAAATAATGCAGTTTTAGTTTTCATCAAAATCGAGCCCGCGACTCCTTTGAGTACTTTTCGCTATTCCTCATAGTTTCGGATTTGGCCATCCTCGACCACTTGGAACTGTATATAGGACGGGCTGAATAAGCAGTAGGTCTGTGCTTATTAACATCCGTAATTATAATGGTGTAAATACGTTATGACTCTTGTGAGTAAACAGGAAGAAGATGAATGTACTTAGGTAGGTACTATTGTGAGATAAAGGCACTATTAATTTACTGCATGCCGCATAATAACAATTCATAATTAATTATGAATCACGTAGTACCCGTAGAACGAACATTTTTCTGTTACAGGACCTAAACGCAAAAAACGCAAGTTTTAGAAACAATAAAAGTATGTGATCGACTACAGTAAACAAAATCAGAAATTATATGATATTCTTCAGGATATATGCTAAATAGATAGTGTGTGGAAAACATAATACAACTAACTTGATACGATAGAAAAAAATCATGAAGATACCTCTAAAAACTTTCTTTTTACAGTAAAAACCATACTAATATACATACAATCATTATGATTTTTGGTCAGATTATTCTACAAACAACATACTAAAGAACTAGTGTATTAATTTTTTAGTCCAAACAATAGATTTTTTGTAAATAGATAATTGCTTCAAATTTTGCAATAAATTACTAGCTTTGTGTCATCGCACTTCTCTTTCTTTTCTATGCAGTCCGACAAAGACCGCGCTTTAGGTCATGAAGTCGCCTTAAGGGGAAGAAATATTTCAAGGTTTTCGTTTGACGGCTAGGGTGAACTACTTTTTTTTTATTTGAAATGGGTTTGCTCTTGACTCCAGTCTAGGTCAGAGATGACAGAGACAAAGTCGACGATGGAGCGAGCTTACCTAGAAGAAGCCTGTTCACTCTCACTTTGAAGAGATTCGGGTTGTATGAGCTCGGAAACACAGACGCAGGTAGAGAGTTCCACTCTTTTTAAGTTTTAAATTCTCGATAGATAAGATACTAAACTACTGAAGTAACAAAAATCTTTATAGGTACAGTGTGTCCCGGAATAAATTGTAAACTCGAAGGAGGGTGAACCTAAATCAAAAACTATCTTCAAATAAAATCTACTAAATAAAAATCTCGTGTCACAGTGTTTGTTATCGAATTCCTCCAAAACGGCTTGACCGATTTTTATGAATTTTTTTTTGTAACCTTACAAATAGGTCTGAGAATAGGTCGCAGGCCATTTCTTTTTTTTGCAACACAGCGTTTGCGGGGTCAGCTAGTAGAAAATAAAATGTTTTATTGATGAATTAAGATTAATTAATTATTTGCTCTACTAAGGAAGAGGTAATCAGTAGTCAAGCTACCACCACCTACCACCTACGACATTTCGCCAGTTATTTTATAAAGAGCCATGACCCTGCCTGGGGCGACCCTATAGCTGCAACTTGGGCATTTAATTATATTTAATTGACTATGAAATTTCACCCTCCCCCCATTCACCCTCTTAGGGGTGGAATTTCGAAAAACCCTTTCTTAATGGATACCTACTCTTGACAAAGAACACGCCCTCCAAATTCCATGCCTCTAGGACCAGCGGTTTAGGCTGTGCGTTGATATAGGTATCAGACAGTCAGGACTTTGAATTTTATATGCAGGGTTATTGGTAAAACATTAAGAACCTCTTAAGAGGTCATTGTACTCGTTATTATGAACAACTTTTATCGCTAATTAAAAATCAGCTGTTCCCTACATTTATGTTCGTATAACTCGTCAAAATGTAGGGAACAGCTAATTTTTTTTGTCCCATAGTAAAAGTTGTTCATAATGATTAGTACAATGACCGCTTAAGAGATTGTTAATGCTTTACCAAAAACCCTGTATATTAGATGTAACAAAGGGCCTAGCAGGCATAAATCTAGACTCGGCCTGGTAGTTTAATGAGAATATATCAACACTTGCCCAAACCCGAGATCGAACCCAAACTCTGTATACAGCGTGTATCAGTAATGTATGGACTATGGTCATATTTAAGGGGTCCGCGGCGGAGCATGCGTACTTAGTTCATACAAACGTAATACCACAGAATAAGTTATAGGTACCATACCATCATACCAAAATAATTTGTAAATCAAACATGTTCGTGTGTATTGTATTATTCCGATTGGATTACTTCTGTAATCCAATCGGAATAATACAAATATATCTTCAGTATATAATCAGGTTCCTAAATATATCTTTTGAATGGACACTGATTTAAAGACGAGTTATGAGAAAAATGAGTTTTCTATAGAAATTTGTAATTCCTCATAATCTCGTCAATTCTCGTCTTTATAGCAATCTCCTTTCAAAATATAATAATTATTTGGGAACCTAGATATTCTGTAAGTAATCCAATCGGAATAAATACACACTACCTTAAGAATATGTTTAATTTACAAATTATTTTGATATTACGCTTGCATGAACTGCGCATGCCACTGTGGTACAAACCTCTTTTATCTGTTCTGTGGTAAGTACGGTCAGCAACAAAAGTCGATTAACACTTTAGTTTTTTTAATCTCAGTTATTGAGCAAAATATTTGATCAAAATTGCAGCAGAAGTACAATGCAATTTTAAACAAAATTTTTGCTCAGAAAACTGAGATTAAAAAAACTGAAGTGTTAATCGACTTTTGTTGCTGACTGTACAAGCCATCAAAGTGAACAACTTTCTCCATGTCACCAACATCGTAATCGCGAAAATATTATCAGCTATCCCATACAAAACTTCATTACGTACTCGATCAAATGTATGGAAAATCATAGTTATTTCTGAATAACTATGATTTTCTTTAAGTAAAGGCTACGTTCAAAACACCACATTGTTTACCTTATTGCTATAATAGTCATCATAATCAGCCTATAATAATCCCACTGCTGGGACACAGGCCTCCTCTCTGTGAGAGGGAGTGGGCCGTAATCCACCACGCGGGCCCAGTGCGGGTTGGTAGATGTCACTTGCCTTCGAATTTTTTGTTCTAGGACATGCCGGTTTCATCACGATGTTTTCCTTCACCGTTTTGAGAGCAGTAGTGATGAAATAATTTACACAAAATAAAGCGCTTGTCTAGGTTCGAACCTACGACCTACAAACTCGTAAGTCGCGGCCGATACCACTGGGCCACCACTGCTCTTATTGCTACAAGATGGATTTTGGGTTTAAATAATACTCCGATACACTGTTTGAGTTACTGTTGAACTCATTCATATCTACCCGAAAATCGGAACCGGTTCAACGTCCGGCCGAAAACCGGATTGGCAGATGTCCCTGTTCAAAAACGTGCAGCTGTATCTCCATGAACTGAACGCAAAGAGTACAATCGTTCAAGGATAATGTACAGACGCCAGCACATCAAGCTCCTACAATCTGTCAAATTACTTTGATAGATTTTCAACTTTATCGTTAAAGCATAAGGTTCAAAGTGGATTGGGAAAATTTGACAGTTTCGGGTAGCTTGATGTGCTGGCGTCTGTACTACCTATTATGGCTTAACGACTTAACAATAACTCCCTTGATTGCTGTGGCTTCATTGCTGAACAATTTATGTTATTTATCTTATCCAGCTGATTTAATGCATTTGTTACCGAGTGAAAAAGTCTTACACCAATCATCATCATCTGCCTAGCCTTTTCCCAACTATGTTGGGGTCGGCTTCCAGTCTAACCGGATGCAGCTGAATACCAGTATTTTACATGGGGCAACTGCATATCTGACCTTCATAACCCAGTTACTGGGTAATACGATACCCCTTGGTAAGACTCGTTATCAGACTTTCGGGCTTCCGACTACCCGTAACGACTGTCAAAGATCCAAAAAGTCTTATACCCGATTTCTGGTAAATCTATGACGTGACGAAATAAAACTCATGTCAAGTGAAGACTCTTAGGGTCAAATCACACCGAGATGGCAGCGAAGTGGCGAGCAGTTTCAGTGTCATATAATTTTAAACTTTATATTCATTACTATAATACATAGTATCACTTGAGAAACTTGAGTCGTCGGAGTGCTCGCGGCGCCGCGGGCGGCCGCGCGCCTTTTCAAGTTTCTCAAGCGATACTATGTGTTATAGTAATGACTATAAAGTTTAAAATTATATGACACTGAAACTGCTCGCCGCTTCGCTGCCATCTCGGTGTGATTTGACCCTTAGGTGGTAATTGGGTAACACACTAACAGTAGTACAGACGCCAGCACATCAAGCTACCCGAAACTGTTAAATTTTCCCAATCAATTTTGAACCTTATGTTTTAGCGATAAAGTTGAAAATCTATTAAAGAAATTTGACAGATTGTAGTAGGTTGATGTGCTGGCGTCTGTACAATGAATTTCATTTTGACAGTTCAACAACATTCATTGCGGTATTTATGTTGTTGAGCAGACACATTTATCGAACCTATGAAGTAATGGATTAGCAATATGCTTCAAAATGTTTCAGATTGTGACTGATAGTGTGTCATAGTCAGGGATCGGTTTTACCTGTATTGGGGACATATGCTGAAAAACTTTGAGCTTAAAATAACGCCTGATCGTCGCGGTCTGTTGCTCTATACGTTTCGTATAAGGTAAGTAGTAGCAATTTTTTTTTTGTCTGTGCTGAAATACCAATGAATCCAATACAAATCCAATCCCATTCTCTTTGATTATACCTACGTAGTGAAGTGAAAAAAAAAACACGGACTGTCTTCGCCATATAATGTTATCCTTTTATGATATTGGCAAAATTACCTTTTTAGGCTCCCTGATTAAAATTTTCATGCTTCGTGCCAAAGTCGTAGAAAGTGAGTACAATAGCTATTCATATGATTGTACTTATATAGTATGTGTATGCGCATGGCTATTATTTACCGTTAGGTAAAGATAGCCTACAATTCTTTCTCTTTCACAGACCGTTGATTCAACTGTTATCCTTATAAAGTAGAGGTTAGGTCCAAAAACATAGTTTTTTGTCTTTTCCGTTGGCTTTAGACACTTTTTCTGTCAGAAAATCATATCATCATATTCATCCCAATAATAGTTCACAGACTAAATATAAAATACCTTTAATGCCTTTCTCTTTTTTACTTTATGTCAGGTTTTTCCCAACCAGTTATTTATGACTAAAGCAGGAAGGACCAAATAATTTACCGCCGTTCCTTTGACTTAAGATCTTAACTTTTTCAGTCAGAAAAACCAGTTTTTCAAACCTTAAAACCGAACTTGAAACACCAATTCCTTATAATGTTGCCGTCAATCTGACAAGAACTATATAGCGAGGAGCAGATAAACTCTATCTTATCTGTGATATATACGTTAAGATAAACGTTAAAATATCACGATTATTAAATAAAACAATACAAAATAACTTACCATAGTCACAGTCCCGTTACTGCCATTCAAAGTTTCATTTGAATTCTGTATGTTAATCGTAAAAACTTCAGTGCTCTCCGTCGGCGAGATTTTACTCGCATTCACACATTCAAACACACCCATAGTTTAAAAAAAAAACACTGGCACAAACAATAAAACCGTTACAAAAAAAAAATACGTTAATTTTAATTATAGAACATGGCTGATTGTTTTTTTCGTTTTTAAACTTAATTCTCAAGTGTTCTAAGTTGAGATATCGCGGCGACTGACTGTCAGCGGCGTGCGCGCAACAACAGTGAACGATCGTATAGGAGTCAGTGATATATCACAACTGGATGCCTTATGAGCGTAGGTGGTGTTCTTAAAGGTCAACCGGTAGACCGGTCTAGAGTGAGAAGTAAACTAGAGCGTTGGGAACTTCGGAGTTCCTTTGAATTAATTTGTTTTCTGGGTTGTTGGGTGGGTCTTGGATTTTAAAATAATATTTATTTGACATGCATGATAGAGAAAGTACGTCTACCTACTTCGTTCCATAATTAATCTTTAAACCATTTTATAGTCTTATTATTTTTATTTGCTATGCACAAGTTTTGCAAATAATGTTTCTTTTAGGTTCGAGTAGGTATCATATTTGTTTGTCCTTGCAAAAATCACAACTGATAAAAAAGCACTAAGTCAAAGGTGAATGTTAAAAATAAAAATAAGATAACAATATTTTAACCAAGATAACAATTTTAGACTATAGGTAAGTAAGTAATTAATCCTACTTCTTAATATTATAAACATGAAAGTTTGTGAAGATGTTTGGATGTTTGTTACTCAAACACGCGTAAACCGCTGAACACACACGCGTAAACTGTTGCTTTAAGAATAATTTAGGTTACTGTTGATCCAATAAATGAACAAAAATGATAACTAGGCCTCTGATTTTGTGTGCAATCTCCCGAAATCAAACCAAAATCATCAAATTAACTTGAGAGAATATAACCCAAAAGCATCAAAAAAACTTGAGAGATTAAGGTTTAAATACGAATTACCAGGTACACCTTAAAACCCACTATAAATAAGTACATGTATTTACCGATATCACATATTATTCTAAAACACATTTAAAATTTTAAAGAAATAAGTAGATACCTGCCAATTTTTGTTTTTATTTTAAAGGTTGGAGTGGTAGATAGAGAGAAGTAAGTACCTACCTACTTACATAAACAACGTAAGTCATTAACCTTTTATAACAAGTTATTTGACATTGACATGTGCACTAAGTAGGTAAAATATACAGAACACCGTTATCGCATCTAGCCGCATTATAATCAGTGAAACAAAACAATATCTCCACTATGAATCATTCAGGTGAGCGAGCGGAGTGAATACTAATACAAACGAGCGTTATGTCAGTTTGTGGGTCATTCTGTGGACGGAAGAGTTCCGGCTCTAAGGTACTCTGTTCCATTGCCGGCGATAAACGAGAAGCGAGTAGAGCTAGCGACTGAAAACGTTGGCGAGCAGCGAGCGGCGAGTGCGCGACGGCGATGAGCGATTACTCGCTGATACGCGTGTAACAGAATGAACGCAAGTCCTGAAATTAGTTCGGGGTTCGATCTAGTATCGTTTGGCAGGAGTTGGGGGCTAAAAGGGGTTAAAGCTGGTAGGGGTTGGGGTCCCCGATTATAACACTACCCTCTTATTAAAAGGTAATGCATATTTTTCGAGAACTTAATAAAAAAAAAAGCGAAAACCAAACATTAAAATGAGCGATTGACAACCAAATCAGTCCTAGTATATTGTCCGTGTTGTAAAATGCCGTGCAAAATCGATAAAACGAAACGTAAAAAATTATGAATGTTTTATTTGTTTTTATAACAACCTAGAAATTCTGCTCAGAAGAATTTTAGTGCCCCACTGATCGTATGTGTATACAAAAGGCAATGTTACGACTGTTATGCAAGAGCGAGCGAAGCGAGCTCGGGATTTGGTGCACCCCGGCTCGGACAGGTTACGTTCGAAGGGGATTGGAAGGGGGTGAGCGAGCGTGGCGAGCAAACTCAGACCCCTCCACCCATTTCATGGTCATTTATATCTAAACCGTTGAGCCCCGCTATGCGGGAAAGTGTTTTGAGGTTAGGTTACAATAATTTGTTTTTCTCAAGAACAACGGTGCGTTGCCTTTTCATGGAAGTGGTAACAGGGGAGAGGGGGCACGCCCCCCTCACTCGCCCGCATAGGTTAGTATTCAAAAAAATATTTTGGCCATTGTATTATGCTTTTAACGCAATACTCTATTTGGGGTGTATGAGGTCTTAAGGGGAATGCTCCAACCAGCCCGCGAAATTCAAAATTTCTTGCGTTTTTTGCAATTTGCAGGCCAGTGCTAGGTTGTATGTTGATTAAAATATTATTCGCGGCTGTAAGACGTATGTAGTTACATAATTATAATAATCAAAATCACCAATACAACCCTCCAACTTCATAAAGGTGTAAGAACAAAAAAAAAACAGAAAAAGTAATTCTAACAGCTTTATGAACTTAGAGCGTTTTATTGATGATTTTCATGATTATAATTCTGTACCTATATATGTCTTACAACCGCGAATAATATTTTAATCAACATACAACCTAGCACTGGCCTGCAAATTGCAAAAAACGTAAGAAAATTTGAATTTCGCGGGCTGGTTGGAGCATTCACCTTATATGTTACAATTATTGTACATGTACCGAGCGTGGGTCTCTCTCTCAGCGAGTGTTCTACTCGCCGAGCGTCGTCGCTGGGCGAGTAGTTACTCTTTTTGATAGTCCTTTATTATCGCTACAACAAACGAGTACTCGTCGGCGTTGACGGTGTGAACTGTCAGCGATCAACTATCTCTTTTACTACACGGGATCTACAATCTTTTGTAAATTTCCAGATCGAGAAAGTCGTTGATATCTAATCGCTTCGCTGCGAGCTGCGGTGGAAAAGGTGCCTAAGATACCGGTCACTTACGTAAGAGTGTGCTTCAGTGATAGTTTGTTATCAAACGTTGAATTGAGTTTCCGCTCTTTTTCTCAATGATAGGTGATCTTTAACCTATGAATAGGGGCAGTACCTATCTCAATTAGTTAGGTGACTGGGTCAGGCGGCAGCTGCTCTATAAACTAGCGATAGTCAGCTGCATTTCATATAATTCATTCATTTATCTAAACTACATAATTATTATTACAAAGAGAAAAGAATTGATTTCTCGTACGTTTGTATGTTTGCTTCTACGCTTTCACGCCAAAACGGCCGAACGGATTTGGATGAGATTTAGCACATGGGTAGACCATGACCTATATTAGGGACAAGGATACTATTTGTCGCGATATTCCAACGGGATCGAGACTTATGCGGGTGAAACCGAAGGGCGCAGCTAGTAAACAAAATGTCGTTTATTCTATCTTTACAATTGGTTGTTTTTGGCTAAAACTTAGATTACGTTCGTAATAAAAACATGAATTTTCTATACAACCATACATAAACTCAAGCCTTCTTCCCATGGTATGGGGATAAACAGTACCTAACTTCAGAACGCCAGCTGCTACAATCCTAACAATCTTATTTTGCTTCGTTTACATCAATTTTTTTTTATTTTTATTGCTGTATGGGCCCGCTCTTGACCTCGATCACGCCTGATGGAAAGCGATGGATGAGGTCTATGATGGAACGAGCGTGCCCAGAAGATGCTTAGGGCACTGGAACTCCAACGCATCGACGAAACACAGCAGGCTGCTTGACGCCGGACTCCGGTGGGAGGGTGGTCGCAAACCAGGCAAGCGTTAGCCTTACCACCGCCAGAGAAGAATTGGCCAGTCAAATAAGGTGTTGGGTGTGACTGTCCAGGATGCCCTGAGCGCTCGGTTCAGTTGAGTAACTGGCGGTACAAACTGCGCTATACGAGGAGGCTTCTTCATGCATCCCAAAATCCATGCATCTCCACCCTAATTGCGGAACACACTATTAATCACAATCTGAATCATTTTGTATGTTACGCAATTACCTCGCTAGTCATACACGCACGACGACGGTTGATATTGATTTTTTTCCGTAATAAAAATACAAACAAAATGACTGGTGATATTGTTTGATTTGGTTAAGCTGGTCACTGGCATAAACACAAAACTTTCGAAATTGTTTGGTGGAAGAATTATAAACGTTGTTTTGAAGTAAATGATGACGTCATAATAAAATTCAATTCAGGTGTATCGCGCATTACGTATTCGCACGTAACCGGCGCCAATGTAAACTGATCTTTCCATATTTAAATATTCCTTGCGGTTGCTTCGACTGCTGCGCTTACGCATTACCTAAGTGACCGCCAGTAGGAGGCTTCTTTGTTTTCGTGGTCTCAGCTGTGGACCACGAAAACACCTAGTAGAAATAATTTAGTACTTATTACATTAGGTAGAATTATAGAATTATAGTCTGACAACCAGTCTTACCAAGGGGTATCGTATTACCCAGTAACTGGGTTGTGGAGGTCAGATAGGCAGACGCTCCATGTAAAATACTGGTATTCAGCTGCATCCGGTTAGACTGGAAGCCGACCCCAACATAGTTGGGAAAAGGCTAGGCAGATGATGATGATGATTAGGTAGAATTATAAATTTAAAATTAGTTAAATGATACAGCTAGCTATACCTACAGGGTCATTGGTAAAACATTAACAACCTCTTAAGAGGTCATTGTACTCATCATTATGAACAACTTTTACTATGAACCCAAACCTGAAATCGCGAAAAAAAGTCAGCTGTTCCCTACATTTTGACGAGTAATACGAACATAAATGTACGGAACAGCTGATTTTTTGAACTTAGGTGAAGTCAGCTTGAAGTGTGTTGTCATTCCATTTGATGCTAGGGATTATCACTATAGACAGCTCACTTCATCTAAGTTTTCACGGTGTGTATCGTCAGAAAAGGCGATTACAAGTATGTGGTATTATTTAGCATAGTTGGCGATATTGCGTACTATTCAAACTCAAACTCGAAAGCATAATTTACAGGCACTTTTGAATTGTCAATAAGTCGGTCAGTCAGAAAATTATGAAGCTAGTTGCCCATTCCAAAGCGTAGGTACCTGGGATCCCTTCTTTTCGCATAATGATCTTTGTCCTAATATACTTCGGCATAACGATTTTGGCACAATTTGTTTTGGCATAATAATACTTCGGCATAATTTTTTTAGGCATACATTTTATGTTGGCATAATCATCTTAAAGACTAATTTGTTTTGGCATAAATTTGATTCGCATAACGTTAGTAGGCCTAATGACTATTAGCATAATAATATTTAGGCATACAATTAATTAAATTTAATATGCTGTGCAACAAAAGTTAGTGACAGAACCGAATTGCTGCAAAACCGACTCCACGTAGTCTTGTTTGTCCTACCCCTAGAGTGTAATTTAAAATCGCGTAGGCGCGTAGGGGCGAGGCGGCCCGCGGGCTGAGGAGCAGGCGGCTGCGAGCGAGGCGCCGCGGCTGAGGCTGGCCGGCGAAGCCGGCCAACAAACCGAAGCTGCGGTGGTGAGCGAAAGCCGTCTGCGACGATTAGAACGCGTGGGGCCGCCGGAGGCCCGCAGCGCCGGAGCCGTGACAGAAACCCTGCCTGCTGCATGTTGCATGCTCGCCTGAATGCTGCATGCTGCATGCTTGCTTGCATGCTGCATGCTGCATGCTTGCTTGCATGCTGCATGCTTGCTTGTTTGCTGCATGCTTGCATGCATGCTGTATGCTTGCTTGCTTCATGCTTCCTACAGCGAAAAAAAAACCCACAAAATTGTTCAATACGTTATATCATATTAATATGTTATATTACCTGATTCAGGAGATATGGCTTTTTTCCAATCGTCGAAATAAATTGGTATATCCTCTTCGGGCAAATTTATGCTTTAGGATATTATGCTTAAAAAAACTGGCCAAGTGCGAGTCGGACTCGCACACGAAGGGTTCCGTACCACAAGGCAAAAACGCCGAAAAAAACATGTTTGTTGTATGGTAGCCCCCCTTAAATATTTATTTTATTTTAATTTTATTATTTATTATTAAAGTTAAAATACAATTGAGTATTTTGTGAATATTTCAAGTGCCTACCTGTTGCCGTTTTTGATATCGAGCAAAAAAGAGCAAAAAAATCGCGTTTGTTGTATGGGAGCCCCCCTTAAATATTAATTTTGTTTTGTTTTTAGTATTTGTTGTTATAGCGGCAACAGAAATACATCATCTGTGAAAATTTCAACTGTCTAGCTATCGCGGTTCTTGAGATACAGCCTGGTGACAGACAGACAGACAGACGGACAGACGGACAGACGGACAGACAGCGAAGTCTTAGTAATAGGGTCCCGTTTTTACCCTTTGGGTACGGAACCCTAAAAAGTTATGCTTTAGAACTTTATGCTTAATAAATTTATGCTTTAGAACATTATGCTTAATCATTATTATGGTTAGAGAAATTATGCTTAAAAAAGTTATGCGTAAGCTGTTATGCGTAATTATATTATGCGAAAATATAATTATGCCAAACAAAATTATGCTAAGTTATATTAGGTCTTAAAATTTTATGCAAATGGATAGGGAACCTAGGTACCTACCTGTGGAGAAGAACGGTCAAGAAACTCCATGGACACTCTTTTAAATTATATTTTTACCAAAATATTAGTTACATCATTATTCACCCTCCCCCATTCATCCTCTTAAGGGTGGAATTTCGAAAAACCCTTTCTTAGCGGATGCTTATCTTCACAAAGAACACACCCTCCAAATTTCATGTCTCTGACCAGCGGTTTAGGCTGTGCGTTAAGATATATCAGTCAGTCAGGACTTCGAATTTTATTTAATAGATTGACTTACAATTACCTACTCTTGTGTGTTTTGTCTGGTATTTCTGACTCATAATAGTCATAATATAATAAATAACTTAAGTCAGATAAATTACTACTAACGTACATAATAACACGAGTTATGTGTATTTATTGATATTATTAACCTAAGTACATTTTGTGTCAATATTTTCAGAAGAGTGAATCATTAAGATATAGTCAACGTAGAATAACAGTTCAAAGGGTACCATACCATTTAAGAACATTAGCACTGAACTATCATTTAGTCATTCGTACAGACTCGAGAGACGAAAATCATAATTATCATCATAATCAGCCCACTGATGAGACACAGGCCTCCTCTCAGTGAGAGAGAGTGGGCCGTAATCCACCACGCGGGCCCAGTGCGGGTTGGTAGATGTCACATGTCTTCGAGTTCTTGGTTCTAGGACTTGCCTGTTTCCTCACGATGTTTTCCTTCGCCGTTTCGAGAGCAGTGGTGATAAAATATTTTACACAAAGTAGCGCTTGTCTGGGTTCGCACCTACGACCTATAACACGGAAGTCGCGGCCGTTACCACAGGGCCATCACCGCTCAGTCTAAAACTAACCTCGCTCTAATACAGGAACACAAATATATGACGTACAGCACAGAGCAATTCTCGTGATTTAGAACGTTCAAAATCTAGTCGCCGTCTCATCTCAGCGACAAACAATGTCAAGAACTTGTCAAAAATGTAGGGAAATTTAGAGATGTTTTTGGCAGATTCAGACTGAGATCAGACAGACTGTGAACGTTCTTAAAACGAGAATAGCCCCAGTCTCCCCAGGGATGTGCCTTACAGGCGTTGCGCGGGGGGTTCCGGAATTGGTCTTTTAAGAGGATTGGGGCCCAACCCATAGAAAGAAAGAAATAAAGAAAAGAAAGAAAATACGTTTATGCTATGTGCTAATGGTGATCACCGGTTAGTGAGGTAAAAATCCCAAACTCCCCGACCACCCACCCCAGAGGTAGGGTGCCTTTTGAAGGGTCCACCCGACTACAAAAAAAAAGGTAGGTTGAAAAAAAACTGACGACCTTCAGTTGTCCAAGTAATTTCTGCAAATAACTCTACAAAGGACCGACAGATGAACTGTATAAAAGATGATAACGATAATAGGCCGACCTCTTAACTGAGACGTTGCCTGAGGTAGCTGCGCTGTCCGAGCGTCGGCAGAGGGCGGATAACGCCTCTTCCAGCCCCCTAAATGGGTCCAGGGGCGACGGAGTCGGGACGTCTGTCGCCCTCCACACATCAGGACCCGAGGTGGCGGAGCGTAGTGTTCCACGCGCGCCCCTCTCAGACGTCGCGGGGGAGTCAAACACCTCACGGGACCCCCCTGTCCCGAGGAGGCCCGCAATGGCAGGCCGGCACTAGTCGGGGATTGCGGAAGGATTGTAAGTTCCCGTGACCCCCGGCGTAGATGTAAGATGGAAAACCGGGGTAGTTTTTAGACAGCAAGAGTCTGACAGACCCCGTCGCCCACCCCAGGAAGGACATCCATGATTTTCCAGCCCGGAAACAAAAAAAAAGCTGCGGGATCCGGGACGGGTGATAGTTGTCACAAGTTGACGAATCACTGAGCTCTCCCATCACGTCACCACACCCCTCCCGCACCGCGCCGCTACCGCAAAAAGAGGGTGAATACTGAGATGACGATTGATAGAGAAGTAGGTGTCGGTACTTACTATGAACTAAAAAGACAAGCTATTCTGACCCAAATAAATTAAGATAAGAGCAAAAGGATGATCACGATGATGAGCAATACTTACTTAGTTAAAGAAGTTAACGTCCGATAAAAACCAGCGGAGAAGCCGTATAGCAAACATGTAGGTACAGATGCCAGCACATCAAGTTATTACAATCTGTCAAATTTCTTTAATAGATTTTCAACTTTATCGCTTAAGCATAAGCTTCAAAGTTGATTGGGAAAATTTGACAGTTTCGGGTAGCTTGATACGCTGGCGTATGTACAAGTCAAACAAGAAAAATAAATATATATAATATATCAATGACTGACAATATTTGCAAAGGCCAGCACAAGGCATTCATATTCGAGAGTACAGCCAACATTCCTAAGAAACCATGGATGACTCATACTGTACAATATTACTATCGCACTGACGCATACAAATTATTATATGACACTAAATTCGCGAGTTGCGCTCGCGCCATTGGTGAGTCACTTTACAACTGGCGATGGCGCTTAGGATACACGGCTCGGCGGCGGGCGCGTCAGAACTCATCTATAGGTAATGCCTATAGATGAGTTCTGAGAAGCAGAGGTGTGCTTCTTATTTTTACCCGACTGCGTCAGAAGGAGGGTTATGTTTTTCGAGTGTATGTATGTATTTACCCGACTGCGTCAGAAGGAGGGTTATGTTTTTCGAGTGTATGTATGTATGTATGTATGTATATTTGTTTGGCACGCTCTGTAGCCTAAACGGCTTGATCGATTTCAGCTTGAGAGGTGCCGTTAGATTCGTCTTAATTGTGAGAGTGACACTGGGTATATCAAAATTGAAAACAAAAATAAAATGGCCGATTTTTTGCGTAATATATTATGTCTTCAAAAAAAATTTTTTTTTCTCAGAACCTATCGAGTGAGGTATCAAAATAAAGGGTTTTAAAAGGTGATTACAAATATATATATAACTTATAGGGTTAAAAGTAATTCGAAGTGAAAAATCGTAAAAAACACGTACCAAGAAGTAAATCGTCTGCGAAATCTTTCACATTTAGTTTGTAAACTAAAATGCTGGAAATAAAAAAAAGTTATTTAAAAAAATAAAAAACCCGACTGCAGTAAAAAACTGAAAAGCTAAAAACAAGCCCATTTTAAATTAAATAAAAGTTGGAAGCAGGATCATTTTTATTATATTTTCAAATTCAAATTGGTCCCCGCTGCTACCAACTTTTATTTAATTTAAAATGGGCTTGGTTGGCTTAATGCTGGTCCTGCTCCACAGGCACTTGGGCTCACTAGTTAAAATTTCAATATTTGGAAGAGGTGCTTCCCTTTTTCTTTTTCAATATTTCTGACATTACGAACATAACTTTTTTATTTTATTCAATCCAGTTTTAATTGTTGAATACTGCAATATTAGATACCTCTTCCTGTTTTGGTAGTAAATTATATTAACATCTTAAATAAATTGCAAACTATAGTTTTGTATAATTTAGAAGCATTTTTTTTAAATTTTGTAAATGTAAGAACCATGTTTCCGTTTATTATGATTTTTTTTGTTTTTGACTTGAAAGAGCATGGCAGTTGAGAACGTGTCATGCTCACTTAAATGTCTCACCGATGGTGGCGCGTGTGTTGGATTATTCGGTTCCCTACAAAATGGTTGAGCTGGATGGTGCTGATCCACGCGTCATGTTCGTGAACGGGTGCCGTCGGTTGAGACTGGTCATCTCTTAACTGCCAAGGCTTATTTTTAATCTTATATTTTGAATTGTTTCTTCATTTGTCTTTTTTTTTTTTTTACATTGTTCTCACATATAGAAGCAACAAGAATAATGTACCCAGGATTTTGTAATAACTTGATTTAAAAGAGTGTCCATGGAGTTTCTTGCCCGTTCTTCTCCATAGAGATCTACGTTTTGGAATGGGCAACTAGCTTCAACTTTCTGACTAACTGACAGACTATTTAATTTTGACAATTCAAAAGTGCCTGTACAAGGTTTAATTGAAATAAATGCTTTGAGTTTGAGTTTGAGTTTGAAAGAGGTCATTTTACTCATCATTATGAACAACTTTTACTATGGTACCAAGCCTGAAATCGCGAAAAAAAAATCTGCTGTCCCTACATTTATGTTCGTATAACTCGTCAAAATGTAGGGATCAGCTGTTTTTTTGATGAATATATAATTAACAACCTCTTAAGAGGTTGTTAATGTTTTACCAATAACCCTGTATAGCCACGTTGATTGCGGCTTCAGTGGCATTATTAAGGTCATCCGAGGTGCACGTGTACTTAGGACACTCCAGCATTTGAGGTGTGCTAGAGTCCATTTTTACTGCAGCAATATGGGTCATTCAGCATAACGTTAAATATCATGAAAATACGAAGATATAATAACGAATACGAATATATAATATTGGGTGAAATGCAAATCAGGCCGAATTTCGTTTTCGGCTGAAAAAATGTTTCGTTCGGACTTTAATTGAAAGCCCCTTTTAGTAGTCGAAGCGTTTACCACAAATACGATATTTACGATACCATTTATCCCCTTTATTTATAAATGTCGGAGACGTTTAAACGATAGAAATATAAGTAGTCACTAATCGTTAGGTACTTAACTTTACTTTACTGAAACGTTTATAAATAAACCTCTTTATTGTTACCAATTGTTATCATACCTCTACCTAACAGTTTAGGGAAAACCGGTTGAATTTGAACAGTTTGCTAAATAATTTTAGATAGGTAAATAATTTTACCTATAGAAAAGTATTCGATGCCGATTTATTTTTAATAAATAGCCAAATACAAACACAAGAACATCGTCATCAAAATGCACCAAAACAAAATATTATGATAGACGCTAAAAGTGATAGTCACACGACAAAGTAAAGTGATAAATATAAAACATGATTTTTGATAAGATAATCTAACACTGACCTCTGTAATACAAGTCTTCTATTATAGAGGTCAGTGTAATCTAATGACACCTTGTTTGTCTACTGTCAGGTGTTTGGGACGTGATAAGCACATGATAAATTTTATTTATTTTTGCAAATAGGGTTTAAAAAAAACTTTTTCAACACACTTGCTCGTAAAGTGGCTTTTATTGAACCGCTTTTAGGTCCATAATGCAGTGTATTAAAAACGCGTGCTTTTTCTTTACTTTAATCCACAAGTGCTTTATTTCCACAGATAACTATGTATTTACTAGTCGGAGATGCGCGCTTTTTAGGGTTCCGTACCCAAAGGGTAAAAACGGGACCCTATTACTAAGACTTCGCTGTCTGTCCGTCTGTCCGTCTGTCCGTCTGTCCGTCTGTCCGTCTGTCCGTCTGTCCGTCTGTCTGTCACCAGGCTGTATCTCAAGAACTGCGATAGCTAGACAGTTGAAATTTTCACAGATGATGTATTTCTGTTGCCGCTATAACAACAAATACTAAAAACAAAATAAAATAAATATTTAAGGGGGGCTCCCATACAACAAACGCGATTTTTTTGCCCTTTTTTGCTCGATATCAAAAATGGCAACAGGTAGGCACTTGAAATATTCACAAAATACTCAGTTGTATTTTAACTTTAATAATAAATAATAAAATTAAAATAAAATAAATATTTAAGGGGGGCTCCCATACAACAAACATGTTTTTTTCGGCGTTTTTGCCTTGTGGTACGGAACCCTTCGTGTGCGAGTCCGACTCGTACTTGGCCAGTTTTTTAATCTCATCAATTCACTTTTTTTTTAAATAGTCTATTGTCCTTGGTCCCAAAATTAACTAATATTTATTTACCTTAAGGTGAATGCGCAGGGACCACAGACAATTTAAGGTGAATGCGCAGTGGTAGTTCACGAAATTCAAATTTTCTTAGGTTTTTTGCAGGTCAGTGTCAGGTTGTGTCTTGATCAAAATATGATTTGCTACTATAACAGGTACGTCTTTACAGAATGATAATCATTCGAATCATTAATACATCTTTCTTATGGAAAAGTTCTTAGGGAAAAAATCTAACCTGAAAGATTCTATTCTAATGACTATAATTATGTAAATACATGTCATATATATTATAGTCGCGAATCATATTTGATCAAGATCCAACCTGATACTGACCTGCAAATTACAAAAAAACGTAAGAAAATTTTAATTATCCACCCTAAATTGTCCGTGGTCCCTTCCGAAACCAAACGGAAAAGACCCTGACTGGCGTTCTATTATTACGGATTCTCACTGAACTAATGTAGGTGGTCTATGCCAATAGTACTTTCAAATTCCATACTAACTAAACTACAATTTGACATACGACAACACTACGATCAGTCTACACCACTGACCTCTATAATATGTATTATAGAGGTCAGTGGTCTACACATTATTTTGTGTTTATTATATTTTTTCTATAGGCTGCTTAGACTTTTTGTCAGTGCCACAGACTAACATATTTAAAATGAGATTCAGTGCTTTTAACGTAGTATGTCTAAGAAGTCTGTGGTGCTTTTATTTACACCTGCGCGCGCATCGCTAGTGCTGGCTAGCACGGCGCGCGGAAAAACAAAACTAGCGCGCCATTTTCCAAACAAGTTAATATTTACGATACGTCTGTTTTTTTCCTCGCAAGTGTGTTGAAAAACGTCGTATGAAACGCGTGTGCATTGATCATTAGACTCTCGGCTTTCTTATCACACTCGCCTGCGGCTCGCGTGAATAATACCGCCTCGAGCATAATGATCAACATAGCACACATGTATCATAATGTACTATTATGCGTCAAAACCACCAACCTACATGGACTTCACATGATCTGACCAAGATTATGTCTGGATTTTAAATATAAAAGAGACTGCGACCTCTGTGTTTATTTCGGCCTTTCTTCTCAGAGTAGTCAGATAGGAAACGCCGACCTCATCTAGTTTTAAAAATATGATTGACGTGTAAAAGTGTTTGTACAAACCACTTACAGAAATAAAATCATTTATCATTATAGGGTCATTATGAGGAAAACGACGGGTTGTTGTACATTCGTCACAAAGTAAATTCGCCACGATAAAAAGTATGTGTAAACTCGTCACAACTCTATTTTCATGAAAGAAAATCCGCCATATTGTTTATTTCCGTACAGACAGCAGAAAAATCAAACAATAAAGAATAAAATGTTATTTCTTTATTTTTCATAATCACAGAAATTCACATAAAAATCACTGTTCTACTTACGGCTAAAATAATAATAATAATAATAATAATGATTTATTTTCTCACCACAATACATGTACATTAGAGAGATAACAATACAAAATACTAACATCAATAAAATTATACTGTGGGAGACTGGTGCCTAAACTAGACGTGAGATCTGTATTTCAGGTCACCAGGTCTCCAGCCCTTGGGTAGTGCTTACATTTTAATGTTAGTGTACTTTGAGTAATCAGTGCGGTAAGAATTTAGAAAAGATATAGACATAAATTAAAGAGAAAAGAAAATTTGCTGCAGTCATCATTGCTGCTTGGTGTTAGTATGTTTAGTAGGTTTTTGTTGTATGATTGTGTATTTGTATAATGAGTAAGGTGTATGTGTGAGGATAGTGTGTGTTTGTGGGGGGGGGGGGGGGGGGGAATATAATATTTTAGATTAGCTATTTTGGGACAACGAGTAGTTTTTCTGTTTCTTCATAATTTAACTCCTGCAGCCAGCTACTAAGTATAGTTTTGCATTTGGTTTTGGAGAGGCTATAAATTGGGAGTATCCTATTTATTTTATTATAAAGAAAGCAGCCAAGATAACAAAAGAATCGACGGGAGGAAGCAGTCGAGAGCCGAATGTGGTGGCGGTCTATGGGATCGAATCGTCGAGTTCTGTGGGAGAGTGAGTGGTTGAAGGTGGTGAGGCCATGCTGTTTCATAACCGTTTGCAATATGAACAGCTGACGAACAGTCAGCACGTTTGCTTCCTTATATAGCGTAACCGTTGGATATCGGAAAGGTCTGAATAAAGATACTTTCAGGATGGCTCTCTGCGCTCGTTCAAGCTCTAACATAGTATTTTTTGGAGCACCACCCCAGGACGTTATGCAGTATGTTAGTAGGGACTGGGCGAGAGCCAAGTACACCGATTTCCTTAGCTTCTCGTCCGCCACGTGTCGTAGGGTCTTAAAAACGAATATAAGTTTACGTAGCCTACTGCTAAGAGTATTGATATGCTTTTTGAAGCTTAAGGTACTGTCTATTATTACCCCTAGGTACTTTGCACTGTCTGTTTTCTGAATGCGGGCAGTGCAGGTGCAGTTATTAATGTTTTGTTTGGAGCAAGTGTGGGCTACTATGGAATACGACGAGTTCATGTGTGTGGTTGACGCATTATTTTTCAGAAAGAAGGGCATGTATACGGTTTTTTCCGCGTTTAGAGTGAGGACGTTATCACGCAACCACTCCGTCACGACTTTGAAACCCGACTGTGCTTGCATGTATACATCGTGCCATGTTCTAGCGCTGAAGAGAAGGGCAGTATCGTCGGCGAAAGTTATAATTTTGCCTTTGGGAAGAGTGAGCATACCCAGCTCGTTAATGTATATAAGGAAGAGTGTCGGGGCGATTACGCTGCCCTGTGGCACGCCGTAGGTGACGGTGCGTTCGTCACTGGTGGCATCCCCTACCCTAACGCACTGGGTACGCTCACTCAGATAGTCCTCAAAGAGTTTGAGCTGAATATCCCTGATTCCTATGCTTTCCATCTTACGAATCAGAGAAGGGACAGAAACCGTGTCAAAAGCTTTGGCAAGATCTAGGAAAATGCCTAAGACTTTCTGTCCATCATCCAAGTTTGTGATTACATAATTGGTCAGATCATGAACTGCATCGGCCGTGGACTTGCCCGCCCTGAATCCGTATTGTGAGGGTGAAAGGATGTTAAACTTCTCCAGGTAATCCACGAGCCTATTATTCATGATCCGCTCCAGTACTTTTGAAAGAGTCGGAAGTACTGCTATAGGTCTATAATTATTGACACGGCCTCTGTCCCCACTCTTAAAGATTGGGTGTATTATGGCCTTTTTAAAAGATTTGGGAAATTGCCCTGATGACAGTGCAAGGTTGCAGATATACGTGAGGGGTGGTACAACAATGTCTATGTGTTTTTTTAAGAGACCGCTTGATATTCTGTCCCACCCCGCAGCAGCGTCGTTACGTAGTGACATTATGAGTTTGGCAACTTCTTGTTCGTCAGTGGGTAAGAGAACCATAGATTGAGCTGCCTCCTGATTGACAGTATTCCGAACGTTATTAGTTGATCCATTAGATATTTTTTCCGCGAGATTTTTGCCGATTTCTGCGAAGAACTTATTGGCTCTGTTAACCGACTCCTGAGGAGTAGCACAGGAATTTAATAAATCTGATGTGTTGTCTTTCTTTTTGATTCTGTTTGTAATTGTGTTTATTGCTTCCCAGATTTTTTTGGTGTTATTACCAGCATCGCTTATTTCTGTCCTCTCATAGTCTTTTTTTATCTTTTTTAAAAGCTTGTTACAGTAGTTTCTGTATCTAATAAAGGATGTTTTTAAAATTTCATTATCAGGTGACTTTTTTAATTTTTTGTGGAGATTATCTCTATGTCGGACGCATCGTAGAAGGCCCGGAGTGAGCCATGGTTTTATGATTTTTTTCCGGTTGGGTATTTTGACGGTTTTAGAACTTGACTCAATTGCATGTGTAATTAGATTGACCATACGCTCTGCTGCGTCATTAGGATTTTGCGTGCGGTACACTTGCTCAAAGTTAAGCTCCTTTAACTGTGCGTCTAGCCGATCATGATTGATACGTGTGGCTGTTTGTTTTATGGCAGGTTTGGGCATTTTCTTCGCTAGGAAAAAGAGTACAGTTTCGTGATCGGTTAGTGCAGAGTGAGCCACATAAACGAAGGCTGGCAGAGTCGTTTTTAAAATAACATGGTCAAGACAAGCTTGGAGACGCGTAGGCAGTGAATGGGCAGGCAGTAGTCCATGTGAGGCTAATAGGTTTAGGTAGCTCTGTGAGGCAGAGTCAAGATGTTGTTCGTGAATGTTTATATTTATGTCACCGGTAATAATTATATTTTTACAGTGTGTGTAGTTTGTCAGGAGTACATTGAGTGAGTTTAGGAAGTTATTAATATCTTTGTATCCCGGCGGGCGATATATTGCTATGAGGATGGTGTTGGAGTCTATTTTTATTAGCAAACTGTTGGCTTCCAAGATTGAGGGTTCTTCCACGGAAACTATATTTTTTTTATTGACATAAACAACTACACCCTCGTTTTGTGTAAAGTTGTTCGCAGTTTTGAAATAATTGTAGTCTTGAAGGTCTGGAATGTTGTGTGTATTAGGAAGCCAACATTCGGTCAGCGTTATAATGTCCCACTCGATCCTTGTTCTGGCGAGTATTGTGTGAAGTCCTGTTATATTTTTTGTTATACTTCTAATGTTCTGGTTCAGAATTTTGAGCGAGTGATTATGGTTAAGGTTGGGCGGGATGCAACTGTCTAAGTCACAGGTAGATGAGTCCGATACAGAGACAGAATCTATATTGTTTACGTTATTTTGGGTGTTATCGAATTTTGTTTATTTTTAATCAATATGTACATTTTTTTTATGCTACTGTGCTTGGAGAGGGTAGACATGGTCTGCCTGATTTCGCCATTTGTGTCAGTGCTGTAGTAGAGGTACAGGGCACATGGGAAGGGTAATGCTGGGCTGTGACATGTGTATATTCCCGTAATATATGTGTATGTACATGTGTATTTGACTAGGTAATAAAACGGATCAGTTTCAGAAATATGTGTTGCGTGACTATTTAATGAGAATGGTAGTGAATTATTGTGTAACAATGTGAGTGTAGGAGAGTAGGTTTTTGTACGTGTAGTATAGATTGATTTCGAGTAAGTCTGTTCATATATGATTATTAGTAGGTTAGAGTTAGTTATACATAATTTTAGGTTGTTTAATAATCGGTGGGAGATAGCATTTTTGAATAACAAGGTATGTTGTTGTAAGAGTACTAGTCACTTCTGTTTGCGTAGTTTATCCAGGTCTTCCTCAGATTTAATCAGCGTGCTGGGCAATCCTTCTTTTTCGCGGACGTATATTTTGCCGTTTGCAACCCAGCACTGCTCGAACGCACTGCTTTTTATAAACTCCCTTGCCAGGTAATGGAGGCGTTTTGCTGTAGTAGTTAGCGCTTCTGATATATATATTGGCTTTTTGGGTACTTCAGCTTGCAAGTGAGTGGTGTTAAGACGGTTTTCAACATTCAGTTTATTGTAGTTTTTTGTGGACCGGACGAATTGTTCTTTTATTGTTGGGGATGTAAATTCTACAATGACAGTACCCACTGTCTCCTTTCTGCCTCTCAATCGAAATATATTTTTGACTTCTGATACTGGAACAGGTTGATTGATGACAGTTCCCAGTTTTTGGACTAAACCAGTAAGGGATTCCCTGGTCTCAGTAGTTGAGGCTGGGATATTACTTATTTCGATTGTGGCTGCTTTCATGTTTCTCTCCAGATAATCCACCTTGAGCTCAAGCATTTTTATTACTTTTTGGTTGTTATTACATTCGGCCTGGAGGTGGTTTATCTCCGCTAAAGCGTCATCATATTTATTAGATAGAAATTGTATACTGTCTTGAATTTTATCATTCTGGGTACAGATTTCTGCGTTTTGCCTACTAATTACGCCGTTTTGCGCCCTAATTTCCTCGAGAGCCGAATGTAGTGAGTCAATTTTAATATTTTGTTGCGCTTGCTTCGACACAAAATCCGATAACATTGCCTTCATATCAAGCATCATATTTTCAAGACGTTGCAACTCAGCGTCATCACCTCGTTTCCTTTTTCGCTGAGTTACATTTTCAGTTTCATTGGTTTCATTCTTAGTACTCGAAGATAAGTTTGGTTCTGAGCCGTACAAGGGTGAGGCTGGTGTTTTAGGAGGCGAGCGAAGCATTTTTATATTATTTACGCAATTTGTTTATTATTGGAAATAAAGTCTAGGCTTAGTTAAAAATAAATCAGGATGGATACGATGGCTATTAACAGAAAAGAGCATGCGTTGGGCTCTGTTTATTATGTAAACAAGACGCTTTACTCACTCAGCTATTGCTTATCTTGTTTTGCTACGCGCGCTCCGTGTTATGCCATCCAGTGTGGTAGGTATCACCTTCGGAAGTCTTCGGAACTCGAACAACCGCCGATCGTTGACTACAAGCGGGCGCCGCGTACGTTTGTCCTTGCAGCGACAAGCAGCAATGTGTGCGCGTTCACTCGTTAAGTTGGCACGGTGATTCATGCGCTTGCGATGACAGTTGAGATTTTTGCAAGCCGTAGATAAGAAAAACTATGTTTACTTGGCAGTCACTTTGTAAAATTCACAGCAGATGCGAAAGCTAGGTAGACCATTCACTCAGCTTCACAACGATATATAATTTATACTTAGTTGGTGATTATTTGCCGGACAAAAGAATTTTGAATTGCGAGCACATTAAGTTTAGGAGTTCACGCGTTTAGACCCGCGGGTAGGAGTGTAAAATATAAGGTAGTATTGTCTGGTTTTGTGCGTGTTTAAGCCCGCGTTGTCACGAGGACAGCGTGACTTACGTGACACGCCTAATCCTAAATAAACATGTATTGCAAGTGGCTGATTTGTTTACAACATTACATTTATATGTAAAATAATAAAAAGAAAATTAAATCACAGTAATAATCACATTTTTTTGCTAATTTGCATCTACATAAAAAATCGCACTTTATTACAACTACATATGTTTATTTATTGCAATAGGCTAATTTGCCTGCAACATTACACTTATAACAAAAACAATAGACAGATAAAATAATTAAATCACAGTAATAATCACATTATTTTTTGGTAATTTGCATCTACATAAAAAAATACAGTTTTACTTACAACTATATTTATCTATTGCAAGTGGCTGACTTGCCTGCAACGTTATGATTATAATTAAATCACAATATACGGGTTTTTGGTAATTTACGTATGTTACAATTCTTTAAAATGCTGCATAAAAGAAAGTTTTTCCAGAACTTCAGCCAGGGATATGTTATCGTAATTGTCCAAAATAGTTTTCAATTCTTTGTCATATGCAATAGATCGACGCGTTCTCAACTTTAGTGGTATATTAAATTTAAAATGCTTCAATTTCCAATTTAGATCAGCCTCATTTTTAAGAGTATCAAGAAACTGAAGCATTTTAGGTTTCCTTTTACCTATTTTATTGTTCAAACGTTTATGCTATGCCTCTGCTAGATTTATTGTCCTATGGCGAGCCTACATTCCAAATAAACTCTATACTAGCATGTGCAGGAGCGCAGGAGAAAACAAAAATTTAGAAATCATTTTCATTTCGAGCGCTAAAAATCAATAACTTTGTTTTCTACCAGTACTTTATGCAAAAAATATGTACCTATGCAAGCTTGTGACGAATTTACACATATTTTTTATGCATGTGACGAACATACTTTCAATGTATGGAGATTACAAAATGTGACGAATGTACAACAACCCAAAACGACTTTTGTTATTCATTTTCAATTCTTCCTGTTTTTATTCCCATGCACGTGTGACGACCTACTCTCTATAGTCCGTCAACGAAGATACGCGCCCGTCAGAATGTAGTTCGAAACTTCGGAGCGAGTCCTAAAACTCGTCGGGAGAACAGTCGGGAGTGTCAAATCGTGTAATGACAGCTGTCATAGTTGATTTCTATACTGCACTGCACCCAAACTTTGCACAAACAATATTGCAACTTTCGCACAGAAACATGACAGTACACATGTATTACCTACTTTCTATGTTTTTGTATGTAATTTCCCATAACCGCGGAAACACAGTACAATGGTAACAATAACAGGAAAGTCAGACATCAACAATTACATTAGGTAATTACAATGGTGGACGAAATACACACTGAGTCTATATCAATTTTAAGGCCATATAAGTACAGAATGTCTCAAAAAATCATCAGCTGTTCAATTACAAACCACACGTTTCTGATACATGTAGTATGTGGAGTATTATATTATCTGTGCTATACAGTAGCACAGATAATATAATACTCCTGTATAGACCATTATTTTAGTAAGACGTAGTAAGGAAAATGTGTAACGATGGCATTACATATTTTCCTTAGTCATAAGAACTGGATTTCAAGTGAAGTTTATGTCCGTATAAGGATGTAAAAGGAGGACAGTATCGTATGTAATACAGAGGGCAATACTATCAATCAACTAAGCCTATCGCAGTCCACTGCTGGACATAGGCCTCTCCCAGGCTGAGCCACAGCACCCTGTCCTCCACCTCCCACATCCAGTCTATCCCAGTCACTTTCGTCCAGCTAGCTGGAGGTCGTCCCACGCCACGCTTTCCGAATCACGTTCTCCACTCTAGGACTCGTCTGCTCCACCGGCCATCAGTCCTTCGACAAATACTATATTTAGGATTAATTATTAGTTACTTCCGGTATTTTAATTTTGGGCCGGAATAATGAAATTAACATAAAGAGTAATGAAATTGCGTCAAAGTGGCGTACATTAATTAACACTTCTGATAGCCTAATAAGGCTAACGGTTTACCCATGTATTCATTCCCTTTATTTATTATTATTATTAAAATCAAGGTTTTGTACGCAATATTCTTCCTTGATTCATCATCAATATCATTAAACTGGCAGTTTCATTGAAACCACCAGCTCACAAATGCCTTCACATTTTTAACCGACGAAAAAAAGGAGGAGGTTCTTAAATCAACGCGTATATACTCGAAATGTATAATATAATATTTAATAATTAATTGAATAATTATTAAAATATTTTTTATAAATTGTTAAATTTTAAATAATTTCTCGCATTATTTTAATTTATGACCACGCTAATCTTTTTACAGAGTAGTCCGGTTTTACGATTCTTATTTTATTTGAAAGGGTATAATACAAGGGCACCTCGAAGTTAGTAACACAAAATGGTATGACTGAACGAAATATCTTTTATTGTAGGTCGTAGGGAACTAGCTATGGTCACGCCATCTACAAATAACTTTCACCGGCTTTCTCCATTAAAAACTTTGTATAAAGCCAGTAACAAAAAAACGACATTTAAAAAAACAAAAATCCGACACAATGACGTGACACAACCAACCCTTTTGTCAAAACAAAACAATTCTATAGAAAAAGCCCTCCAACATGAATATTCCCGAAATCAAATCGTATGAAGAACAGGCCATTGACACCGTGGTGTCTGTGATAAACAGTGCGAAAGAAAAATTGGGGATGAGAATGACTCTCAAACAACTTGCGAGTGAGTACAGCGCCACGGTTCGAGCACTGCTGCAATCACTAGAAAAACGCTTAAGTTGCATATCTGCTGATACAAAAAACACGGTACTATCATGTTCTAAGCTCATATGGTTATCTCGCACTGGAATAGGCCTAGGTTATGTACTTTCATACTCAAAATCACACTCATGCATTTATTTCAATTAAATCATTTACAGGCTCTTTTGAAGGCACTTCTGATAAACAGAGGAATGATGATTCCGACCTGCTAGTTAAGCACTTATGATTTTATTTATTAATTATGTATGAATTGTAGTGACCTGTTTTCCTGACATAAATTTAAATTTCATTATTTTTAAATTTAATTATTTTTATTGTAATCTATTGACATCATCATCATCATCATCATTTCAGCCGAAAGACGTCCACTGCTGGACATAGGCCTCCCCCAATTTGGGGGGGGGGGGGGGGGTTTGCCATAATCGCCACGCTTGGCAGGCGGGTTGGCGGTCGCAGTATGGTATGATGGTGTAATGCATAGAGAACGCTGCTGCCCATTCTCCGGTCTCCCTTAGTCGCCTTTTACGACACCCGCGGGAAGTATAGGGTGGCGCTATTCTTTAAGTCCGGCACCACACAGACAATCTATTGACATGCCACCTTAATTGTAATTGCTTATGTTAATTTTGTACGCCATATATATTAGCAAGCATAGTGCACATATTTAGACAACAAACTATCTGTAATAAATGATTGCTTGATTGATTGAATTATCAAGAAGTCTGCCAGTCAGAAAATATGAAGCTAGTTGCCCATAATTGATTTGAATCTGGTGGTATTTTCTGTGCATGTCAAACGGTGGTCCTGGTGCAGGAGGCTCGTCGTATGTCAGACTCGATTTTCGACCCTAAGTAACTTTTCAAGTATCTCAATTCATTGTCCTACCATTTTCTATCAATATCGACAGATAATTTAATAGCATTGGAGCCTTTCTGTCAATTTTAGAGAGTTGTCGATTACAAATTGACTGGATAAATTGATGGCTAAGCAATTAAAAGCATTTATCACATTAATATTATAAAGGCGAAAGTTTGTGAGTGTATAGCTTGTCAGCTAAAAAGTAGCCTATATGTTAATCCAGGGTGTCCCCTGGATTAACATATAGGCTACTTTTTATTCCGATATTTTCACGGGATCGACATTTACGCGGGTGAAACCGCGGGGCGCAGCTAGTTTACAATAAAAACTAGTGCCTAGGCTATCCATACTTTATATTATAAATGCGAAAGTGTGTCTGTTTGTGTGTCTGTCTGTCTGTTACCTCTTCACGCTTAAACCGCTTAAATCTGCTACAGGGATAGTTTGAGTCCTGGGAAAGGACATACGATAGTTTTTATCCCGATATTCCCACGGGATCGATACTTGTGCGGGTGAAACCGCGGGGCGCAGCTAGTATTTTTATAAATATTAATCATGATTCTCCTGCCCTTTTTTCCATACTTTTCTGTTAGTCGTCATCTCGGTAGTTACTCCCTTTCTAAACATATCATCTTTCACACAGTCCATCCGTCGTTTCTTTGTTCTTCCCCTACTCTTATATGTATAGCCATGGTAGCTTACATTGATACTCAAAATCTTTCCTTACGACATTTTCCTCAGTCCTCCGCGTCACATATGCACATACCTGACACTACTCACTGACAAAATGGAGAACCTGGGAATTAGAGGGATTCAACTTCAGCTCTTTAAAGACTACCTCACTGAGCGTACTCAGTGCGTTAAGATAGATGATTTCCTTAGTGATGAATGCAAAGTCAGCTACGGCGTGCCCCAGGGCAGCGTGCTCGGCCCGACCCTTTTCCTCATCTATATTAACGACCTGGGTATGCTCACCCTTCCTAAGGGAAGAATTATAAGCTTTGCCGATGACACGGCCCTCCTGTTTAGTGCGGATACCTGGCGAGATGTGTACTCGTACGCTCAGTCGGGCTTCAATACTGTCACTAAATGTCTGCGCAGTATCGTACTTACACTAAATGCGAGTAAAACTCACTACGTTACCTTTGCACTAAAGAAATCAAACTTACCTACGGATCCGGACACCATTAAAGTCCACTCGTGCCCAACACCGCATGATGCTGCCTGCACCTGCTTCCGCCTTTCTAAAGCCGAATCTGTGAAATATCTGGGGGTAATAGTCGATAGCACCCTTAGATTTTAACAACATATAGACTCACTCATTACTAGGCTACGTAAATTGATATATGTTTTCAAAACTCTGAGACATATAGCGGATGACAAACTAAAAAGGTCAGTCTACTTTGCTCTCGTCCAGTCGTTGATATGTTACTGCATAACAACATGGGGCGGTGCACCTAAAACCACTCTCCTTGAACTTGAGAGGGCCCAGAGAGTTATCTTAAAAGTATCCAATTTTCTCCCATACCGTTATCCTACAGATCTGCTTTACAAGCAATCAAAAACCCTAACAGTACGCCAACTATTTATCCTGAACACCCTACTAAAGCAGCACTCACTACTCACCTATCACCCATCAATGACACAAGGTAAGAGACGATATAACCCCGTAAGTCGCACTCAATCTCCCCTTTCGACAGTATTCTCCAACCGCTTCTTTTGCTATCTGGGACGATTCTTGTATAACAAAATCAATAAAACGCAACTGATTTTTAACCTTAATAAAGGTCAATGTAAAAAGAAGCTTGCCACGTGGCTCCAGGGGCTCAACTATGATGACACCGAAAAACTACTTACTAGTATGAAATAATATACACCAACTGCTATTTAATAAGCCCTCACTCACACCCTCTCACACACACACACACACACATACGCACTCTCACACATACACACACGAAGCACATCTTACTCATGTCCCCACACTACATAAGTTTACTAACAATACTAACACCTTACAAACAGATGTTATTTTTAATTTTCTTCTTTTTTTTTTTTTTCTCTCTCTCTTTTATGTCTGTTTAGTTTTTCCATTCATTTATTATTTAGGTATTTATTTTTATTTTTCTTAAACACCTAAAGTTGAGCTACAGACTAAAAGCTATGTGATGTATCGAACTGCTAGAGGGTGGAGACCTGGTGACCTGAAACACAGGCCCTTAAAGCCTATCTTAGGCACCAGTCTCCCACAGAAAACTAAACCAAATAATATTTAATAAGTGTAACAATGTCTGTAATGTTTATTGTGGTGAGAAATAAATACTTATTATTATTATTATTATTATTATACCATGACAACCAATTTCCGCACAATTATCTCAAGTATCTCAATATTGCAGTCATAAGTTTAATAACTAAGGCTGCCTCTCCACCAGAGATGAGCGAGGATGCGTACCGAGGGATGTGTGTGAAACCAACCAATAACAACGGTAACTTAGTTCAAGCTATAAAAAACCGGCCAAGTGCGTGTCGGACCACGCACAATGAAGGGTTCCGTATAAGTTGGAAAAAATGTATCCGAAGAACAAACTTAAAATTGTAGTTGAAAAACATGTTCTCCCATACATGTCAACTGAAATGTAAGTTTGTACGCACAATATTGAGAGATCGCTACGCATCCTCGTTCATCTCTGGTGGAAAGGCAGCCTAAGTTTGAAGTTATAGGTATTGAAATGGAAAAAACTAAAATTTCGCTTGGGCCACATCAATACTTGAATTCTCTCAATTGTTGCACTTCCACACATCTTTAATGCGAAATGGGAAACTAAAACTGTTTCTCAAACTCTGATTTTTCTCAAATGTTGCACTTCTATACATCTCTAATGCGAAATGGGAAACTAAAACTGCTTCTCAAACTCTGAATTCTCTCAATTGTTGCACTTCTATACATCTCTAATGCGAAATGGGAAACTAAAACTGTTTCTCAAACTTTGATTTATCTCAATTGTTGCACTTCTATACATCTCTAATGCGAAATGGGAAACTAAAACTGCTTCTCAAACTCTGAATTCTCTCAATTGTTGCACTTCTATACATCTCTAATGCGAAATGGGAAACTAAAAATATTTCTCAATCAAACTGATTCGTCATATCTGACTAGTATCTCCAGATCTGGCTATCTAATCGAACGTTCCTCTCGGGAAATTCTCAGTTGCAGCGTGGGGATGGAATTTGCGCAGAAACATGCTCTCCTGACTCTCGGGAACCCCGTCAACCGTCTTTGAAGAGCTTTGGCTGCATGACAGCACCGAATCCTCTACATACCCTTTTCGGGATTAGGGGCATGACGGTTACGTATGTATAATAATTAATAGAATAGAATAGAATTTTTCTTTATTTAAGTGACCAAGACTCAAACTCAAACAAGAGTGTTAGTAAAACTTATGACTATGTTAGTAAGCACAGACACTAAACAAAAACACAAGAAATAACGGTTGGTCACCGTTGTGACATCCCATGAGAGACGGCACAACAGTGACCCACGTAAACACAGTCAAGGAGACTCGGAACCATGTTTGAGACACTGTGGGATCCGCCCCACACCCTGCGCACCACAATAATAATCAATATACTGAACAATATACTCTCAAGTTTTGTCAGGGGTTCAAGTCTGTAAATCTTTTGATTTCAGTTACCAGTCACATTGTATACACGTTGAAATTGACTTTTCTTCAGATAAACTTTTCACAAAATGATGGTGGTCACACGCATTAAATATACAAGACATTCCAAACAATTACGAGTAAGTCCCTGTCGTTGTAAGATCTTGAATCCTCTAATCATGCTCCGAATTCGGAACTCACAAAATTCGTTCAACAGATTTTGACTTCTATAAAAAGCAAAAAAGTGGTTACAATACCAACTGTTTACTGCAGCTGCCATTATGCCACCAACGCAATAGAATTCAAAATCGGTTGAACGGACCGGAAAAAAAGGTTTATTTAAATGTCTAATCTTATTTTAAATGGAGTATAGCTGGTCTTCGCGTAAAAATTGGTGGTTGTAGCCGAATCCAATAGAAAGGAGTTACTGAGCTTCTCAACGTATGTTAAGCCATTAATAGTAAAATTGATTGTATAGTCTAAATCTTGTCATGCTGACCCTTGTAACTGAATAAACCTCGACCCTGTGATACAGGAAGTCCTAGTCAGGGGTCGAAACCTCCATTGATGTAACGTGCACTGAAGTTTGGAAATAAAATTACTATTACTTTAGTACTATGCATAATGCAGACGTGACACAAACTCACTTGAACGTCACCTTGCGGTTTTGTAACATATATTAATGGCCAGCACCGTACGTGTACCTATGGTATAAGAGTATAGAGAGAGATGCAGCACGGCGGACAGCTCCTCAGGTATAAAAATGTGCTTAAGCGTCACTTTAGCAGGTGCGACTTGGAGCCGTCCGGTGGGAGCAGCAAGCAGCTCAAAGACTTGAGTGGAGGACTTTGGTTAAAACCAAAGTTCATGAGTTTGAACTACGGCGGCGCCTTGAGCTTGATGCCAAGCGTGACCGTTTGAAAGCCCAACCACCTGCGGCAATTAACTATAATCTCATAGATGGTGAGCTCACATGCCCACATTGTGCGAGGGTTTTCGTGAAGAAGATTGGCTACATAAGCCACATGCGAGCTCACGAACGGCAGCTACTGCGGAGTTGAAGCGATCGCCTTGGCCGAAATCGGTCGGATTGCATCATCATCATCATAGAGAGAGATAGGGTAGGTAGGGTAGAGGGGTGTGTGTATAGAGAGTGGTAGAGTAGTAAGGTGATATGGCATTCACGCGACTTTTGCGCAGTGCTTACATTAGACAAAAGCCTATCAATCACCAGTGCGAGACAAACCATAAGCATGTGAACGTGCTAAATATTCCATCTCCGTTATATTTATGCAATTGAATGAGATACCTAATTATCTTTATCCGATTCATCTTCATCTTAGAATCCGATTTGGTTTAGTTCTTTCTTGCTTTTGCATGTGCTACAACATTACTTTTAGTGTATGCGAAACCCGAAACAGGGTGTCTAGTATTTTTATGTAAATAATCTATGTGCAAAGTTTCAAAACTGTATCATGAAAAATCACAATTGTCCGTACAAAAACATGCTCACCCGCGCCGCTCGCGCCGCGCCGTCTTGCGCTCATTAATAATAGTACCTAGGTACCTAACCCCCCCGGCGCGGAGATCGGATAACCTACTTAGTGTCGCTCGGTGTCCAACTTTTAATTTTTTTTTAAATATTTTTGGGACAAAATATAACATGGGGTTAAAATTATTGGAATCGATTCAGTTACTTATTCTGAACAAACTATATTCAGGTTTCGCATATACTAAAAATAACGTTGTATAAGTTTATTAAATTTTGGCAATGATTAATCATCACTTTTATAATGTCTTTAAAATTCCAGCCAGTCGCGACTTTGCTACCAATGTCAAGCTGTCCCTGAAACCCATTCGACCGCCATACGCGATCACCAGTGAGAAGTTCATCAACGAGACCATTGAGCATCACTGGAAGCTTGGGCAAACCTTTCAGTACTTCGTCAGGTACATGGGAGGATCTAGGGATGAAGTTTCTCAGTATTACTATTTTGAGGTAAGAATTTAACTCCTCCTGGGTGTGATCCTGGGGTGCAGATGATGATTATGATGACGATAAGCTTATTTTATCGGCCTGCAGGGCTAGCATGGGCTGGGGATAAAACTTTTCTCCACCGGTTATTTCCACTGACAAGGGATAAAATTATTTTACCCACCTGCCAAAGCACGGCAACAGGGGGAAAGAGAATTATATCACTTTTTGACATTAGACGTGGATACTCACCCCCCGTCTATAGCATGGCGACTAGTGGAAGAGAAAAATTACAGATATTTTGACATAATAAAAGGGAGAAATTTGTCCTCGTCTTAAATGGTGGGTTTAAGTATATCTCTTGGAGAAAATATAATTAATTGTATTATAAAAATGTCTCGTGCTTACTGCCACCGTGAATAGTTTATCCACCCATGTCGCCATGCTCGGAGGGTGGACAAAATTGACAGAGGGGAATAGTATTTTCTCCTCTCCCCGTGGATAAAATGTCTCTGGCCATACTAGCCCTGCTGGTTTGTCCACCGTGAATAGTTTATCCACCCATGTCGCCGTGCTCGGAGGGTGGACAAAATTGACAGAGGGGAATAGTATTTTCTCCTCTCCCCGTGGATAAAATGTCTCCGGCCATGCTAGCCCTGCTGGAGGCTTCAGATATTTTTTGAGCATTAGCGTAGAAAGAAAAGAAAATAAAGAAAGGAAAAGTATTTATTGCGACTCGTACAGGAAGATCACAAACTAAACACAGTAAAATAAAAATCCAAGTTATATTAAAAAAAGTAATAAAAGGAAAATGAAACAGAACGTCCTATACGAGGCCAAAAGGCTCCTATCTCAGCATGATGCTGCGACATTTAAAAAATAAATGTCACAGCGCTGGTATTCTGATTGGGCCCGCTGTGATGTCACGGGCAGTTACAGAAACAGAAATAAATAATTATGTAAAATATTAGTAAATAATAAAATAAAATAAATTATTTTTTTAATCTGCGCCAGACGTAACCTCATTACTTGTCTATGCCTTGGAGGCACTCTGGTGTGTCTGTGGCAAAGCTGTGACAAGTAAAGTAGTAGTAAGTATAGCTATTCGATACTCTTCCGAAATAAATCGATTTTATCTTCTCTTTTGACCATCTAGTCTAGCGAATATCGACAACCCCACATTCAGCAATGTTCAAGTTTATTGTATGACTTATTACAGCCGGACTGTTGTTAGACCGTTTTAAGAAGGATTTATAGAATGATTTACATTGCAGACTATCTTCAGCCAGCCGACAGTCGCGTACCCCATACCTCAGGCTACAGTATCAGTCTTCTTCACGCTTCAAGACAAGCACATTGACCCCCCAGAAAAACGTGGTGTGCCGTTGGTAAGTCAAGCAATTAGCCTGCTGCGCTCGCAAGGACGTAAAAATATCGCGGCGGGATTTTCATCTCTCGGCTCTAAGCAGTGCGATGAAAATCAAGTGTGCGAATATTAACGGTTGATCGCTGACTGTTTCCGCTGTCGCGTCGGCGAGTACTCGTTGATCGCAGCACGCTCGCATAGCGGGCAGAACACACGCTGAGAGACTCGAGTTTGATAGATACCTACATACGCATACCGTCGAGTAACCGCTCGTAGCCTGCCGGGTCAGCGGAATTAGTCCGAAAGGGTTACCGCGTAGCCCGGAACATAAAGGGCTAAGGAAGGAACACGGGTGGGTTTTAGTCAGTAAGAGTCTGATACTCCCTTCCGCTCCGCCCAGAGCGGGAGGAGTCATTTGATGATTTCCCAACCAAAAAAAAAAAATCGCTCGTCGCTGTCGCGTACTGGCTGCTCGTTGCTCGCTTACTCGTTTTTATAGTGTTACTAGCTCTACTCGCATCGCGTTAATAGCCGACGGTAGGCCAGGTGTCGTACTAGGTAAGCCTCAAAATATGTCGCGGTGACGTCATTTGGCTGCGGTCTGGTTGCAGTCTTTGTGGAGTTAGGCGCTTCTCACACGACGCCGCGCACCGATGCGGCAGGTGGTGAAGCGGATGTCATGTCGCATTGGCTTGTATGTAATCCGTTGATCACACACGTACACGGTACACCGCCCGTCCGTACGGTCGAGCGGCGCTCGCGCTGCCTCCACCCCTCCACACGGAACACCGCGGGTAGGGCGGTGCTTGGCACACGAGACACCGTATTAAGCTCTTCGTAAAAGATCTTGTCAGGGGAAGCACTATCATATGCTATACCAATTTTTTCCGCTGAAGAGTTGGTGTGCTTCAATCCGAATTAAATGGGTGTCGGTGTAATTCCAGGCACATAAGTTTCAGCTGTGTACCGGGATACCATCTTCCCCTCGCACTTGTATTGTATGTCCTAAGGCGGTTTGGACCACCTGATCAGGTAGTTTTTTGCCATCAATAGATTCCGTTAGCCAAATTATTGTAAACAAAATTATCGGTAAGTATTCACTTATAATAATTAGGTACCCCTTTCTAGTCATTAAAACTATTTTAAAAGTTAAGTAGGAAGGTACCTTGGTAACATAGTCCAAGCGGCTTTTATTTTATTTCTTTCATAAAATGGATCATATTTAACAGTTCTGTTGCTACCCTAATTGCTGCTTACAATGACGTATTGAAATGGACGTACATAATATGATGTTATCATATTATGTACGTCCATTTCAATACGTCACTAACCACATTATAGAATAGGTACACATTGTTCGAATCGAAACCCAGCTTGTGCACTGTGGTTTGATTAATCATGGTGATAGTATTATCCATACCTACCTACTATATAATATTATAAATTCGAAAGTAACTCTGTCTGTCTGTCTGTCTGTCTGTCAGTCTGTCTGTCTGTCTGTTTGTCTGTCTGTCTGTGTGTATGTTACCTTTTCACGCCTAAACCACTGAACGGATTTCGATAAAATTTGGCAGAGAGATAGATTGCATCCCGGGGATGGACATAGGATAGTTTTTATCCGGATACTCTTACGGGATCGACACTTATGCGGGTGAAACAGCGGGGCGCTGCTAGTATTCTATAAGGTTAGGTGCAGGCACCTTACGTTAGACATCTAAAACAAATAACCCAAAGAACCAATAACCACAGTTACTTCCATTTAATTGCATTTAAAGGAATTACTATTGAGTTGTGGTCTCTTAACAAGTACTTAAGTCTTTGCTTTTGAAAAACACATAATTTATATTAAAGGCGCGAACGATAAAAGTTTTTTTTTTGTTAGCCTATACTGTCCCACTGCTTGGCAAAGGCCTCCCCCAAATCCTTCCAGGAACTCTTTTCCCGCGCCAACTCGAACCAGACCTCTAGTCATCTCGCCGTCTCTTTCATAGCGCCGTCCATCTTCAGACACCAATTGTGTTGAGATTTATTCCCAGCGGTGCGTGCATGCGGTTGATGTGCCTGCCCAGCAGTCCCATTTGAGCCTGGCAGCCTTCTTCCTACATTCAGTATGCATTTTTTAGAATGCACCACGCTGCGATCCGAATTCTGTTTTGTCGGTAGCTGGCTGGTGACTGGGAATAAACATTTTTGCATGATGTTTGCAGCACTCTTCAAAACCACGAGTCGGACAACCAGACTTACCGGAGGGGTAACGTGTTACCCAGTAACTGGTGTGGAGGTCAGATACCATGTATAATAATGGTTTTCAGCTGCATCCGGTGAGACTGGAGGCTGGCCCCAAGATATTCGGAGAAAAGGCTAGGCAGATGACGATGTTTACAGCAATATGCGATATAGTTGCAAACGCACTGACTTTATCAGGTTCTGCTAGCATGTCGATGGAAAAAAACCCGAAAAAAACCGGGCAAGAGCGAGTCGGACTCGCTCACCGAGGGTTCCGTAACATCCGGGTTTATGCATAAGGTTTATGTTTATGAAATTAAACGTTTTTTTATATTTTTTTATATTTGAGTTGGTTGAATAAAAGGTAAATTGCGGTTTACGATTTATGACGTATTAAAAAAAAACTACTTACTAGATCTCGTTCAAACCAATTTTCAGTGGAAGTTTACATGGTATTGTACATCATATATTTTTTTTAGTTTTATCATTCTCTTATTTTAGAAGTTACAGGGGGGGGGACACACATTTTACCACTTTGGAAGTGTCTCTCGCGCAAACTATTCAGTTTAGAAAAAAATAATATAAGAAACCTCAATATCATTTTTGAAGACCTATCCATAAATACCTCACACGTATGGGTTTGACGAAAAAAAAAATTTTTAGTTTCAGTTCTAAGTATGGGGAACCCCAAAATGTATTGTTTTTTTTCTATTTTTGTGTGAAAATCTTAATGCGGTTCACAGAATACATCTACTTACCAAATTTCAACAGCATAGTACTTATAGTTTCGGAGAAAAGTGGCTGTGACATACGGACGGACAGACAGACGGACAGACAGACAGACAGACAGACAGACAGACATGACGAATCTATAAGGGTTCCGTTTTTTGCCATTTGGCAACGGAACCCTAAAAATATATCATCATCATCATCAGTCTATAATGTTCCCAGTGCAGGGACACAGGCCTCCTCTCTGAGAGGTGAAGGAAAACATCGTGAGGAAACCGGCATGTCCGTTCTCAGAACAACAAATTCGAAGATATGCGGCATCTGCCAACCCGCACTGGGCCTGCGTGGTGGATTACGGCCTCTCACCAAGAGCACGCCTGAAAAAATACATAGATTTTTTTTTAATTTTGGCCCAAAATTCAGCAACGCGAATACCATTCGCTGTCGCAGGTGATAGGGCATGCGGTGGTAGATGGGAGGTGAGCTATTGTCTGTAGAGAGACTCCGCAAGCACACCGGAGATCTGAGCCGTTCATGAACCCCCACTTCTGGAGGTTGTCCTTTCTGCGGCCTACTTGGTTGTCAGTCAATTATCGATAGGGAGCGGTCAGTTTTATCCCTTTAGTAATTTAAGCCCAAGCCTTTATTTAGTAGAATGGTAGGTAATAATTATTAGTAAGTGGGGCGCTGTCATGCCGTTATTTGGGCCAAACCAACGCATCATGTCCTACGTGACACAAGTGTCATCATAAATTGTAATAAAATATAGTATCTTAAGCAAAATTTTAACAATAAATTCGTCTAGAGCGACGTGAGAGCGCGTAGTGGCGTAACGCCAGCTAAAAATAAAAGTAGGCAAATACTTGCTAAAATTAATAACAAAAAACCGGCCAAGTGCGTGTCGGGCCACGCACAGTGTATGGTTCCGTAGTAGCCCGTTATTACAATTTAGTACGATTCTGTTGTTCTTTATTCTAAATACTTATAGGTAAAAAAAAAAACATTAAAATATTTCATATTTTGTTCTTCAATGCAAGTCTTTACCCGTTATAAACAAGCAACTACTACTTCATTTTAGTCACTTTAAAGGATTAATGCTAAGGATTTTGTATTTGATACAAAATTATCCGACACCCAAGTTCTTTAAAAAAAAATTATGAAAAATCTGTAAAAATTCACGATGATAGTGCTTTTCATGAACTTTAAAAAAAAATTATAGCGGTTAAGATAACTTTATTACTTTAGCGGTAATAGTCGTTCTATTACCGCTAAAGTAATAAAGTTATCTTAACCGCTATAATTTTTTTTTAAAGTTCATGAAAAGCACTGTCATCGTGAATTTTTCCAGATTTTTCAAGCCCGCAGTTTAGGTTTTAGAGGGGCGGGACGCCCTACTGGAAGAAAAATTTGCACTTTTTAGTTTAATATTTCGTAAATGGAGCATTAAATCGAAAAATAATTTTAGCAATCCCCAAGCATTTTAGAAGACCTATACAACGATACCCCACACGATGGGGTAGACGACAAAAAAAATATTCCTCCCCACTTCACATGTGGGGGAGTTACCCTAAAAAAAAATATTTTCCAAAATTTTATTTTACCACTTTGTGGCGTAATTGATATACGCACTCCTACAAAATTTCAGCTTTCTAGTGCTAACGGTCACAGAGATTAAGCGAGGACGGACAGACGGACGGACAGACATGGCGAAACTATAAGGGTTCCTAGTTGACTACGGAACCCTAAAAACCGGTAGCTGACTTTACGAAATTTAAATAATCTCGGAACTTGGTCACAATAACTTTTCATTATGTCGATTTCAAAATCGGGCCAATTACCTACTTGGCAGCGCAGTCTCCATCATTGCCTTAAGCGCAGGCCACATATAAATGGCGTCGGGCGCGCACATGGCACGGGCGGATGCCTATTCCATTTTTCCATTCCAGACGGTGTGTCGTTGCTTGGACGTGGTTATAACTCGCCCTAAATTACGCTTTATTTCCATGCATTTTGTATGAAACTTGAATGGAATATGAAGCCGCCCGCCCGTGCCAGGGGGTCTACTCCCTAACTCCGTTAACGAAGTAAAAACCCCGTCCGACAGTAGTCCGATACGTCGGAATGAACCCTACTCCCTAACGATTTCGGGTTCATCAGTTTCAAACGGAATCATAGACAATATTCGTGAACGAACGACGCATGGCGATAGAGTTACCCTATTTTACCGGTCGATTACCGGTTTACTTATTTTGTAGTTTTCTAGCTTATTAAACAAAAATTAATACTTTTGTCGTTAGAAAATTACCACATTTAAAAAAATATCCATTTAATTATGTCTTTAAATATAGAATTGAATTATTTTTGTCCGGAAACCGGCATCATCCTGTTGATACCTTTGCCTGTTTACTTTTTGAAGGACATTTTCCACAGACTACTTTTGACACTTTCAAATGAAATGTCAAATTGTCAGCCGGGAAGTTTTAAAATTTCCAATATTTTATTAAGCTTACTAGTTCATTTTGTTTATATGGCCCCAACCGCTGCAGCAACACACGGGCAAATTGAAGCCCTTCTCGATTTTATGGATGAGAACCATGAATTAGCTCGCGGGTTATTGAGGGGTGCCGACGGGAGAGTTCGCTCAAAACGGCTGTAGGAAAACCTGTGCAACTCCCATAACTCAATGGGAAGTTGCACTAAGTCCGCCGAGCAGTGGCAAAGGGTGAGTTTTATACATTACTCGTCAATAGTAATATGATTTTAAGGTCTTGTCATCAGTAAAGTGAATACAATGATAATAATCAGTCATCCTCCAAATACTTATCTGTAGGAGTACTTACGAGTATAGTGGTTTTTATATAGCTTCATAAAATTAACCAAATATTCAAATTTTAGGTGTGGTCTGACAAAAAACGCCTTGCCAAAAAGGCTGCTGGAACTGCCAGAAGGTCAGCAAGTGCTACAGGTGGAGGCCCATCGGCAGCACAACCCTCTCCCAAGTGGAATTAAAGACACTATCGATAATGGGAGAGGGTTTTAGAGAGCCGGAAACCGGAGCAAGAGTGCCAGCTTTTCCATTGGTAAGAATTACATTTATAATTTATTATAGTAAGTCTGTTCAATGGTAAAAAAACTAAAAGCAATAAGTATTGTATTTATAGTTATGAGTCTTTCCCGTGACTTTTTTTTATTAAACAATAATAAATTACAGATAACTACACAATTATATATGTTTTGATGTATCCGCCAATGATATTCAGTTTTTGTTGTACAGCTTCCACCTGTAAGAGATCCAGAGCCAATAGCTACCTCACCCACTCATGCTCCTACACGTGCCGACCCACTCTCCCAGGAGCAACTCTCTACATCCACTGAGGAAAACCTAAGATGTACCTACCAAACTATGATGGTGCATAATGAAAATAAATGAAATAAACGATTAAAGTTAATTCATTGTTTTATTCCAAAAAAAATCCAATGCTGGCAAAACTTAGCATGTACTAAACTCTAATGGTAAAATCCCGAAACATTGTCTCTTTTTACCCGACTGCGCGGCGCAAAGGAGGGTAATATGTTTATCAGTCTATATTTATGTACTTATGTATGTATATCTTCAAAAGAGGAATTAAATCCGCACATAACTTCTCGAATTATTCCCGAGTGAGCCTATAGTTCCCTATGAACTCAACGTCGGGAATACTCGCCAACCTAAAGTTTTGGCGTAAATTATATCGACGTTGCCTCCGCTCTTCCTGTAAAGCTTCTTCAATAATTAATAAAAAAGCAGCCATAGTTCGAATTCTTAACTTTCGTCTACAGCACGAGAACTATTTTGATGTCGTATCAACTGACATAACTATCCGTCGAAACCAATGTCAAGTTCAACTGTTCGGACGGGCAAAAACACATCGGGAGTAGGGACAATTGTCAAATCGCGTTGAAATTCATTCTTCGTTCGGACCCCGAGCGAGTCATCCTTCCGTTGGTCATAGGGGGTAGGAAACGCCCGTAACGAAGGCCGAAGCGACGGACTTCGTGCTTAGGGAGTAGACCCCCAGGTCCGCGCCCGACGCCATTTATATGTGGCCTGCGCTTTAGGTTCTAATCTAATCTAACTACAATACAGGCTGTATTGTCCCAATACAGAGCAAAGACCTACTTCTCCCTTTTCCACACAATTCTCCTTTCGGTAGGAGTCAAGCTCGTCCCGCCTGCCGCGTTGGCGTCGTGCGTTTAGTGGGACCGTAACGGTGGTTCTCTTAGCCGAATTGACATCTGACATGCGGCAGACATGTCCGGCCAAATCCCACTTAAGTTTAGCGGCTTTCTGTGTTACGTCCGTGATCGTTTGGCGCGCAGTAGTGTGTTCCTTTTACGGTCAGAAATACGAACCCCCAGGACACTGATACAGCAAAGATCGCGTGGTGGATTACGGCCCATATCCTCTTACAGAGAGGAGGCCTGTGTCCCAGTAGTGGGAACATTACAGGCTGATTATGCACAACAAAATATTCAAAAGTTTTTTCTTTGTTTAGTAGTTTTTTTTTTTTGCTATCCTATGCTGTCTCACTGCTGGGTAAAGGCCTCCCCCAAATCCTTAGTTAGTCACTGTAAATACATTTTTCCACACACTTGCTCGTAAAGTGGCTCTTATTGAACCGCTTTTAGGTCCATAATGGAGTGTATTAAAAACGCGTGCTTTTTCTTTATTTTAATCCACTAGTGCTTTATTTCCACAGATAACTATTTACTAGTCGGAGATTCCCACTTTTTAATCTCATCAATTCACTTTTTTTTAAATAGTCTGTATTGTCCTTGGTCCCAAAATGAACTAATATTTATTTACCTTAAGGTATGAATGCGCAGGGACCTCGGACAATTTAAGATGAATTCGCAGTGGTAGACCGCGAAATTCAAGTTTTCTTAGGTTTTTTGCAATTTTCAGATCAGTGTCAGGTTGTATCTTGATCAAAATATGATTCGCGACTATAACAGGTACGTATTTACAGAATTATAATCATTCAAAACATTAATACGTCTTTCCTATGGAAAAGTTCTTAGGGAAAAAATCTAACCTATCTATAAATTTAATCTAAGATTCTATTCTAATGACTATAATTCTGTAAATACATATATTTTATACTCGCGAATCATGTTTGATCAAGATACAACCTGATACTGACCTGAAAATAACAAAAAAGTTAAAAAAAAAAAAAATATCCACCTTAAATTGTCCGTGGTCCCTACCGAAACCAAACGGAAAAGACCCTGACTGGCGTTCTATTATTGCGGATTCTCACTGAACTAATGTACATTTCTCTATGCCAATAGTACTTTCTAATTCCATACTAACTAAACTACAATTTGACATACGACAACACTACGATCAGTCTAAACATTATTTTGTGTTTATAATATTTTATTTATAGGCTGTTTAGAGGTTTTGTCAGTGCCATAGACTAATATATTTAAAATGAGAGTCGTTGTGTTTATTTACACCTGCGCGCGCATCGCTACTAATACCGCGAATAATACCGCCTCGAGCATAATGATCAACATAGCAGACATATATCATAATGTACTATTAGACTCGTGTTTTAAGCCACGTAATTGTTTTATAATAGGTACAAATTAATATAATTTTGCGTACATAATTGAAAAAGGTTTCCGCAATAGGCTTAGGATTTTACTGAAACCACACCGAATACCTAATAAAAATGTTATTAGGTTATTACACACTGACGCAATAAATGTAATACATTTTAATAATGATTTATTTCACTGTAGTTATTTTATTTTTTCTCGAATTGAAATGACTTATTACCTTCACCAATTACACCATCCCCGTGAACAATTCTTCATTTACAAGCCTTGCGCCCGGGATTTCCCATCAGCAAAAATGAAAACCTTCCATACCAAGGGCTTTGAAGGTCCGTGGCATATCCATTTGTCCGCCATTTTGTTATTTTTTTGTTCAAAATGGCGGATAGGACTACGTTTACGTTATCATTCACTTTCTTTTCAATCAAATTATCACCTCTCATAATTCATTCATCTTTCGTTTGGTCCCCCTCTTTCTCTCCACCCCTCAATTTATTTATTCATCAATCTCTTAATCATATGCGTTTCTTTTCTCCTCATCTCTTGTCCATGCCAAGATAAACGATCATCATCATCATCATTACAGCCGAAAGACGTCCACTGCTGGACATAGGCCTACCCCCAGCACCTCCACTTCGACCGGTCCTGTGCTTCCCGCATCCAACGGGTTCCTGCGGCCTTCACAAGGTCGTCGGTCCACCTTGTGGGAGGCCCTCCAACGCTACGTCTTCCGGTACGCGGTCGCCACTCCAGAACCTTTCGGCCCCATCGGCCATCTGTTCTGCGAGCAATGTCCCCTGCCCACTGGCACTTAAGCCCGAAGAATTGCCAAAATTAAGATAAACGATCGCAGTAACTAAAATGCTTTAAAGCGCTTTTTATTTCCAGATGTGGTTCAGGATTGAAGGTCATCACACGGACCACGACATGCGGTTTGTAGCGCTTCAAGCAGACTGGCTTCTGGCCGTGCTTCAAATGAAGATCAAGATGTTCAAGAGGATTGAGTCTATTGGAATGTTTTAATTTTTGTCTTTGTTGTAGCATCTGTAGGTACTTTTTATGATGCCACTATCTATGGTACAAGAATTCAAATTGGAAAAGGTTTTAACGTAGAAGAAATTTGGATTGAATATTTAGAAACTTTATAGGGATATATTCAAATGAACACACGACAATTAACCTTTTTCATGCCGAGATCGGTAATTTGAAGCGATTATGATCTAATCTTTTTTTTATTTATGGAATCAGCTGTCCATGATAACAGTTGAAAATTGTTCATAATAAAAAAAAATATTCAGAGCCAATCACAAAATTCATAAATTCCAATTTAAGTCTTGTAACGTAGGTATTACAAAAACTATATAAATTACAACATGAAAAAATAAAACTTGTTTGAAAACTTTTTTTTATATTCTGTCGATTTTAATTCTAATTCGATCAACAGGAAAAATATTTAAAGGTAAGGACGCCAGCATATCAAGCTACCCGAAACTGTCAAATTTTCCCAATCAACTTTGAACCTTATGCTTTAGCGATAACGTCGAAAATCTATTAAAGAAATTTGACAGGTTGAATGAAATATAATAATATAACAATATAATTTTATATATCGAATATTTCTAACAATATAATTTTCATAAATCTTAATTGGTTAAGAACCAAGATAAAAATCCAACTACCTAAAACATAAACTACGACGATAAAATAAATAAACGCTGGGACAAAATAAATTACCTACCAAAGAATCTACAGATGCAATCGGCCAAATTACAACATTTTGTGGTTTCCAATGAAATCGTGAGAGAATTTTCAACGAACTACTAAAAATTCGAAGGCTGTATTTATAATAGGTATCTGAAAATGTTCCAGTGAGTCATTCTTTGATAATGCCGGTTCTCAGAAGGACGTATGTTAATTTTGGATCGAAGCTATTTCGCAATATATTATTATTGCGTCTCGGGCTTGTAACCGGTTTTGAAGAATCTGTAAGCTTAGTGGTATCAATTCGATTAGTTTTAGTAAGATAAATCTCTCGGCCATGGTTCATGTTGACTCTTTGGATTTGCAGCTTGCATTAGCGGTTTCTATTGATGAATAAGTTTGATCTAGGTAAAAAAAAAATGACTAATTGCTGGATAAACTTCTAATACTAAGGGCTGATTTTTCAATCATCTGTTTGCTTTATTCAAGGAATAATTTTGAAATGTTGACACTTGACAGTTATTTCATACAAAAACTGTTAAAAATTCAAAACTATTTCTCGGATAAAATTATCTGGCATTGGAAAAATCAGCCCTAAATAAACTAACAAACTATAAAAATAAAAATATAATAACCTAACCTAACTAACTAAAATATGGCGTTGAAATATTCCTCCGCATCGCTGTCGACTGGTAATGTACCCAAGAGACTGGCGGCATTGCCACGTTATATGACAAGACTTATCCTCTGACCTAGGTAAAAACCAGCCCTTGGATCGCGGAAAGTGTCAACTAGCCGCTAGCCGTTTGGAGATTTTATTTAATAAGGCATGAGCACTCGAACCTCACGGCCTGAGGGATTCAAATCCGAAAGGCTCGAAAATATCATTACTGAAGCTAAGGTATACTTCCTATCTAAATGTAAAAAAAAAACTACATTATAAAATGTTGTATCTCTTTTTTAACATACCTGCCCTTGTTTCGCATGGTCTTGACGACTTGATATAACATCGGCATTTCTTTATTATATTTAAGAATGTATTACACACATAAATTCTCTAAATGTCAAAATCCGTTGCATATTTAAGAAGAACAACGCGGTCAGACAGACAGTCACTAAAACCTATAGATATTTTCTAAACAATGCAATGCTATTGTTAAACATCACGATTTTTACTACTACTGCAACTATTTTATAGGCCATTTGATTTGATTACTGCAATAAAAAGGCAATCGGTAATACTACCATAATCATCGCTATCGTCATCTGCGTGTAGGTGGATATCACTGACTGTGCTCTCAAAATGTATTCGATTATTGGTGTCACAAAGTCACAACACCTGAATATCATCCAGGAAAAGTGAATCCGCAGTGGTAGACCGCGAAATTCAAATTTTCTTACATTTTTTGCAATTTGCAGGTCAGTATCTGGTTGTATCTTGATCAAAATATGACCTCTTAAGAGGTTGGTAATGTTTTACCAATAACCCTGTATATATTGTATTTTTATCTCACGAAGCGACGAGCGCTTTAGTTGTGTTACCCGAGTGTACAAACAAGCTGTGAAGATGTGTGCTTCAAGATGAGTAACGTCAGCACATAATGCACAGACACACACACACTTCCGACTATGCGATTGCCTCGGACGATACCGCGAGCTCTTGCGCTTGCACACACAGCATGTTTGTACACTTCGTAACCACAAGTAAAGGTCTTGTCGCTTTGTGAGATAAAAATACTATACCTGCACCTGTTTGCTTTCTGTCTTTCAATAGTTTCAATCATCATCATCAGCATATAAGAATCCAAAGATAGACATAGGCCTCTCCAATCGTATGCCATTTAATCAATGATTGATTAAATGGCACACGATTGGAGAGGCCAGAAAATTGAATTGGATTGATTATCAATCCAATTCAATTTTGTCAATCCTCAGCCACTCTCTCCAGCTGTTACCCTACCAGACGTCCCTGAAGATCGGCTCGCCGCAAGATCGTATGTCAATCGTGCAAACCAAAAAGCAACCAAGTTATCTCACACCTTTTTGCAACTTAACTACTTCTATTCCCACCATTTCTAAGTATCGCACGACGATTGTTTCCTATGAATCATTCACCGGTGCTTGCGATCAATGTCCTTGCGCAAGCGCTGCTACTTTCACTTGGCAACACCGAGATTTATACGCAAATGGCCAGACTTGCACGCGACCATTAAAACTGTGTTGCTAGTTAACAAAACGTGTTTGAAGGATAAACAAAGTGTTGTTACTGGGTTTACCTGCTTTCTCATTATTTTATTTTTTAATAGCATAACAGTTATGATTGTTTCATCTGGAGATTGTATTTTTGTTTGTAGTCTTATTCACTTGTAGTGAATACATTCATTGATATAACTTTTATAACAATAGAAATTGAATTGTATCTCATTAGCTACAGTTGAGCAAAATCTTCACTACTCTCATCATTTCAAGATCATCATAATTAGCCTACGATGTTCCCACTGTTGGGACACAGGCCTCCTCTCTGAGAGGGAGTGGGACGTAATCCACCACGCGGGTCCAGTGTGGTTTGGTAGATGTCACACGTCTTCGAGTTTTTGGTTCTAGGACATGCCGGTTTCCTCAGAATGTTTTCCTTCACCCTTTTGAGAGCAGTGGTGACAGACGCCGTCACATCAAGCTACTACAACCTGTCAAATTGCTTTAATAGATTTTCAACTTTATCGCTACAGCATAAGGTTCATGCAAACATTTCAATGTAGGCATCACCCGCATTCAACAAATTAAGTCAGTGACGTCATCCCAAATACATGGTATGAACATAAAGTGCCTGTCTGGGTTCGAACCTACGACCCTCTCGTAAGTCCACTGGACCACCACTGCTTGTCTCATCGCTCATTTCAAGATACATAATTATACATAATTGGGAAAGCCATGTTTTGCACATGCACAATTTACTTAAGTAGGTACCTACTCCATATTTTAGTTGGATAACTTTACAAAACATTTTAGAACGTGCACAATATATTAGATGAGATTTTGCTAATGTGGACCAATAGTGTTTCAATACTACAGTGACGAAATCCAGACAGATATTTTAAGGCAACTTGAGAATAGAATAGGATTTCAGTTCTGCTGGTTATCCGGCAAAAATGAACGCGAATCAGTAGATCTTTATCATTGTCATCTGATATAATACGCTTATTAGCAAGGGGGATAGTACGCTATACGCCTTAATAATAAACATAAGTAGTGCGAACATCTTTAATGGTTTATTTATAAACGATGATTAAAGTTATGTGACGTTTAAACGTCAAAAAGCACTACTTAACTTTAAGCAACGTTTATGAGTACCTACAGCGAAATATAAAAAAAACACAATGTAAAAAATAATAAAAATCATCCTCATCTGCCTAGCCTTTTCCCAACTATGTTGGCGTCGGCCTCCAGTCTAACCGGATGCAGCTGAATACCAGTATTTTACATGGAGTTACTGGGTAATATAACCCAGTTACTGTTTAATATGATACCCCTTGGTAAGCCTGGTTGACATATTTTCGGGCTTTTGACAACCCGTAACGACTATCAAAGATCCACGAATGACAGCCAGGACCAACGGCTTCGGGTCTTTGTACGTAAAGATGGTCGCCCATCCACGGACCAACCGCGGCAAGCGTAGCTTAACCTGATCGGTCGACCCGGCTGTTAATACTTAGCCACAAGCCCCCTGGAAATAATAATACTTAATAATTATTATAACGCCGCTACGTTGACGTCGTGGTGTGGCTTGTGCGCGCTCCGAACTCTATGCCTGACCTGTGTTCGTAGAACTTAACTTGCCGGAAGTCTATGGTGAGGAGCCAGACCAAGAGAGATACAGAAATCCGCAGGGCAGCATGTGGCGAGCTGTTGGACAGTTGCGACCCCATGGACCCTATCTCCCGGGAGTAGTCTTGTTCCTCACCACTGACTTGCCTTCATTGGCCAGCTGGCATGAACACTGACGAGGAACAGAGCTCCCATCTCTTTCTTGCCTTTATTGGCTTGAGTGGAGATTCGCAAGAGTAAACGTGCTCGGGGGAAGGAAGTATTCCAGTAAGTGCTCGTAGGGATCTTGACCATCTTACGGGCTCTGAAATCCGTGGAATACCTCTCCACTCCTCAAACACTGAGGTGCCACAGCGACAAAGGGGCAACATGTCCTGAGGGACAAGTTGCCCCCTTGTCGCTACGTCACTATGTGCTAGCGACCGTTTTCCGGAGCCCATTATTGTGTGTGCAAGTCACCCCTGCCATTTTATCAGTGTATTTATATAAAACATTGATCAGGCAGGGGCCATAGTTCTTCCAGTTATTGGTAATCAGTCCACTTTAGCCATCCAAACCCATAGTCCAAATTTGTATTTTTCCCTATCCTGCAATAGTACTACATTATGTCGTACACCAACCGGGGGTTATCCTTGGGTGCACCTTAGTGCATACAGGGATAATCGTCGGTTGGTGTCGCATTTCATTAAAATTTCCGAAGGCCCCTTTTTCGGCCCCTCGTACGCCTTCCAAAGGATCGGGATCCCATGGTCCCGAGATATGTCAAAACAAAAAAAAATAAAAATATGAATTTTCTGTATATTATGGTGTATAAATAACAAGTATTCTATCTATCTAGATAAGAGTTCTAGTCAACAAAATCCTAGCTTCACCCACAAAAATCCCAGCTTCCTAATGCATCAGAACCGTGAGAATAAAAAACGGGTTTGAAATATTGCTATTCTTCTCGGAACAGCTAGGAAAACAATGCAAAAAGGTTTATCGCTGACCATAAAGTTCCTGATAAAATAGACAAAATCTACCTGGCCGCACCGGCTTCGCGCCATAATGACCCAAACTGTCATTCAACCGCGCATGCGCGTAGCGTTCGCACGGCCATCGTGTTTTGCCGCCATATTTGATTCATTCGAAGTGTAAACACGAACGTTTCTGAATTAAAAAAGTGTTTGTTGTGCAAATAGTGATAATGGTGCGTACTTTTAAACTAGTGGGGTGCTTCAAAGTGCCAAAACGTGGCACTAAAGTGGTACCTGCGTCTAGTGGCGAGGGGATTTTCACAATCGACATGTCTTCTACCTCCACATTGGATGTTGTCGTAAGTTAATTGCAAAATAATGATCTAATATATTAGAAGGCTAAATTAAATTGTTGAATTCTTGAAGAGAAACGTCCGGTTTGTTATGACTTTTCGATAGTGTTGTGTCAACTAACAGCTGTTTTGATGTGACGTCACTTGAATGTAACTTGACCGTAAGGTAATTTGGTTGTGCACCGGTTGTAATTATGACTAACTTTGAGAACTGTAAAATTGTTACAAGTTATTGGTCACCAAATCAACATATTCCTTTAGAGTGAGTTGCATCAGCTAACTATAACGATAACCAATCCCATGACAGCCGTCAAAATCTCCGGTTAAGCGAAATTCGGGTTGCATCATTTTGAGAATTGTTAAAATGACGTCATAAATAACTATAACAAGTCATTTTTAACTATAATCAAAGCTTTGACAGACGTCAAATCTCCGGTTAAGCGAAATTCGGGTTGCATCGTTTTAATTTTGACAAAATTGTTAAAATGACGTCACAGATAACTATAACTTTAATCGCCCAACTTCGGGCGGTAAAGGGCTATAGTTACGGTTTGTGTCATTGTATATGTCATCTGCTTTGCATTGTAACCTATAAAAATATTGTGTTATTGAATAAAGTACCTACTAAAACAAATTAGGTATGTCTTTACTCCGCGACATATTGTGGAAATAAAGCTCTTCTAGCGATGATAGTGTCAGTGAATCCGATTTGCCAGTTAGGAAGAGAAAAAAATTCACCCTCGCATTGATAGATTTCATAAGTAGGATGAGAATTAATTTTTGGACAGATTCCGGGTTATAAGACCTTAGCAAGAGCTTCTAACTTTCCTAGTTAGAAGCCAGAGCCCTTGCTAAGGTCTTAGTTCTCAGCAAGGGTTCTTGTTTTCAGCAAGGGTCCTCCCTTGCTGAAAACAAGAACCCCTGAGAACTCTACATATTATATAAATAATTACCTAATGGCCCCGACTTACGATTTAAGTAGAACCCAGGCAGGCGATTTACTTTGCGTAAATTATATCATCACCACTGCTCTCAAAACGGTGAAGGGAAACATAATGAGGTAACCGGCATGTCCTAGAACCAAAAATTCAGAAGAATACGCTAGAGTTTGAGCTTCTTCGGCAATTAAAGCAACACAGTGAAGAGAAGTATAAGCTAGAACTAGAAAAACTGAAATTTGAAATCGATATTCTTATGTAAAATGTTATTATGTAAACTGTAGCATGTGTATTGTGAATATCGATTACTAATTTCAGTTTTTTAGTTCCTAGCTTATACAACTTCTCTTCATTGTGCCGATGAAGTTCATCTTGATTCCAAATGCTTTATCTGATTTGATCCATTTCAATTTCATTAAGTTCTTTGAAGACAGGTTGTTTTTGTTTGGTCATATTATGTTTTTAAAATTGTACTTTTTGTCTCTTTCTTCCTTATTTTATGAAAGTCAATGCTTATCAAAATTAATTTAGTATATACTAGCAGCGCCCCGCGATTTCACCCACATTAGTTACGATCCCGTGGGAATATCGGGATAAAAACTATCCTATGTCCTTTCCCGGGACTCAAACTATCTCTATACAAAATTTCATCTAAATCAGTTCAGCGGCTTAAGCGTGAAGAGGTAACAGACAGACACTCTTTCGCATTTATAATATAAGTATGGATAGGACTTCCTCACGATGTTTTCGTTTTGAGAGCAGTGGTCATGAAATAATTTACACAAAGTCAAGCGCCTGTCTGGGTTCGAACTTACGACCTTTATGCTGTAAGTCGCAGCTGTTACGACGGACCCACCACTGCTCAGCGATGTAGGAGTGTATTGAACGGTTAAAAAAAAAAAAATAACAAATTGTACATAGCAGAGCATTTTATTAATGTAACTACTTATATTAATTTCAACGTCAGACGACTTAGAAGTAGGTAATATTTCATCTGAAAAATATGCAGGTCACTCCACCGATGAAAATACTTCAATACCGCACGCTCAACAGTACATGTGCACAACAGCTAACAATACCAACGTCTGTCCACCAAACAGTTGCAATAGCATCCAGCAAGAGCAGCTGGGTGTTAGAAATTAATTTTTTAGGTAGGTAGGTACCTACCTAAATAATGCACCTGAAAATAAAAAGATAATTTATGTTAGAAAATAAGCGTATTCTAACTAATATTATTCTTGTTCTTTTTGGTGTGCTGGATGCCACTGCAAAACAATGTTCTTTCCCGCATTCATCAGGCACAGTATGCGTTTGCTGTGAAAATCGACATATAATTTAAATATTCCTGTATTCAAATCTCCATAATGTATAAACAGTTTCAATACTTTCTTGCATCGTCTATACGCATTTTCGTTAAACTGCACTAAAGATGGTTTGACTTGCGTTCGTGAATCCTTGCGTTCACAAGTTACCGTACATTTGCAGCAGTCTCGGGCAATGTTTTCGCACATTGCGTTAAAATCTTTTAAAACAATTAACACAACATCCTTCTGGAGTAAATGCTGTAATGCATCTTCCAATAATATAATCCTTCAATTACATACAGGAAAACAGAAATATCAATTTCATGCAATTCGAAAGAAACGGAAAAATAAAATGAATGTTATAGTCACCTGACACTTGTCTTTCTGACAGTGTCAGATAGTGATGCGGCTCGATTTTATTTCACTCGTTACTCAAAAACTGAGTCCATTTTCTCTCGAGGTGCCACTCGATGTACTCACGATTAGATAAATATCACCAACACTGCCACACTAGTTAACAGTCATTCTTGGTTAAAAAACCAGGTAATAAATATATTCTTGTAATAAACCGTCATAATACTGTGATGTACAGTCACAGAGTTTTAATAACAGAAAATACATATTCTGTGGGTTAGTGCTGTCAGATAATAAAGTGTAATTTGTCATTAAATCGTCATTGATTTTATCAGATCAATCTGACAATCAGTGGAATATGCGTAGGAATTATTATTATTATTACCTATTCGTATTAATACGCTCTTTACAAAGTCGAACAAAGCCAATCTGAGCCGAATGTCACTGACCTAAATACCTTGGTACATTACCAATATAGAACGGTAACTGTATTTTGGATCTTGCTATGATTCTTTTCTTGAAGTTTATTTTTGTGTGCGTTTCAAACGTACGAAGCTGCTGGGAACCTCCCTCTAGTCCTTAGATCAACTTAAATTGAGTTTTTGAATTAAATAATCGAGACAATCGAGTCCTGACCATTAATGACTGATTAACATCACTAGTGTCAAATAAACAAAGCGTGATGACAACAAGCTTGAAGTGTTGCCCTTGTCAAAAAATTACCCACGTACATTTTGGGGAAATATGACGTCTTGTCACTTGTCACCCTTTTAACTTTAACTGTGAAATACACGAAATACATGATGGTGCAACAACGGATAGTAGATTCTATGGTCATTTTTATGGTTACGGTTAAATTTAACTTTGACACAAACTATAACGGAGCTATTGATGCAACCCACTCTTAATGTCTAGATCTAAGTTAACTTTAACTTAGATCTAGACATTCAAGGAATATGTTGATTAACTATAACAACAGGAAATGTAAGTAACCTTTTAACCTAATTCAAAAATATTTTTTATGAATTTCTGTGTCATCAACATAGGTTCTAGCCTCATAAAAAATAACCAATGCCTGCTTTGGGTCCGTGGCTATGCTAATCTATCAAGATCACGTTGAAATCATTGTAACACTAATCGCATGCCCCAACTTTGAAAATAAATTTTTCGAATCATGTGACTTCCTTAGACAGAAGGCGAGACGTATTTCACGAATTTGGTCACATTAGGCATGACCAAATACGACAAACTTCCCGACATGGTGAAGTGGTACGAGAACAAACCCTTAGCCTGGTGTGGTTCTAAAATAATGAGAAGGCACCACAAGATATGTTTCGCGAATTTCGTCACTTTTGACATAACCAATGTGGCACAATCTAGGCTTAGCCTGATGACTTGACAGGTGGACTTTACAGGTGGTGGACTTGAAAGGTGGTTATTCCACCTTTCATGCCCGCGCGTATACAGTCAAACGTGTATCTACTAGATATTTTTTTTCTCATGTAATGCACCTACAACGTGCACCAGTAAAATATGTAGGAATTTAGCTGAATGCGGTCAGAGTATTAATAAGGTCAAATATCACCAAAACCCATAATCCAATATCTTTGAATCCATATGTTGCAATAGTCCTAGATCAACCGGGAGTAGTCCTTGAGTGCACTTGCATAGTGCGAATCGTCGATTGGTGTCTCATTTTTCTTTTCATTCAAAACGTTTAACGCGCCTATGCGAGTTGGCTATGGGCTCTCGTACGCCTTCCAAAGGTCCGGGATCCCAGGGTCCCTAGACATGTCAAAGGTCAAGTATAGTAATTTCCCGAAGGACTACAACAATATAATCAGCAAAACGTATTGAGAAAGTATAAAGACCAGACAAGATTTTAAACAATCTGTTTATTTACAACATGATTTTGCCACAAGAAAATTGGAATAACGTTTAATCCTTAGGTACACTAGTTTCTAATCTGTCAATTCCTTTCTCATTTACAACGACACATTTCTCTTTTCGTAACTATTCAGCTTTATTTTCAGCTTCAACTATGTATTTGCATTTGCTATTCAGTCGCAAGAGAAAGTTGCCATTGTATAATGAAGGCTAAAACCACTAAATGAGTAAAGCTCAGTGTCTTTTGAAGCCTCGAAGGCGTTGGCAATATTTATCAAATTCAAATTATTTATTAGTCACAATTTATACAAGGTGAAAATAGACATTTTCAAAGTGGTACATCGCGGTGTAAGAGTCAGATAAACGTATCTACATTTCTCAATTTTACTTTTTTTGATTTTTTTTTTTTTCTAGAGACGTTCATCTGGTTCCTATACCGCGACATAGTGCATAGTGCATAGTAAAAACTAAAATTTAACTAATCTAAAATCATATTAGAATAAAAAATACTTAGAATATACATTGGCATCAGCTTGAGATCAAACTAAACAAAATAAAATCAACAGTGTGAGATCAATTAAATAGCGATTATTGCATAGGGATTATTGCAAGACAGGAAAACAAAAACTAAAATGTAACTAAACTAAAATCAATTAAAATATAAAAATAAAAACTTAGAATATGCATTGCCATCAGCGTAAGATCAATTAAATAACAAAATAATAAGTAATAACTAACAAGATATAAATCAACAAAAATCTAATCAATTATATAAATAAATTTTACAAAATAAAGTGTAGTAGGTATATCGTCCACTTTATTCTTATTTACAGAGCAAGAACTTATTTTGTCTAGGTACCATGGCCTCTGCAACTCATGGAAGACCTAATGAATGAGTCAGTGCTGATTCCCCCCGTTCTTGTTTGCTTCCGAAAATTTATATATTTTATAATCCCGTTTCATCAGACGAAATCGAGGTGGTACAGTCAAAGAAACATAAATTATAAAAAAAAATTGATTATAAATTTCGGGGGAAACAAGAACGGGGGATCAGCACCAACCCTAATGAACTACAGTGCGGCCGACGACGTGAAAATCCGTTTTTGACTCCTGTCAGTTTCATACAAACGAATACGTACTTTGCGAATTTGATCTTTATTAGCTACTAGAATTGTCGCACTGAAAGGTGTCAGGAACGCATTCTCTCGACGGCCGGACCGAAAAATATAAATTGTATTTACTTACTACTCCAAAAAAAAAAACACCAGAGTGTACAATAATTCATCTTTGTCTAAGTCTTAAAAGAGCAGAGGTCATCTGAAAAAGATACCAGTATCTGCATCACTCAGTAGTGTATGGAGCTCGAGTCTGCTCGGCAACTGTTCTAATCTCACTTATGTATTACGCACTAAGCAGAAAAAGCCGACTAAATTGTCGACGCAATATTTTGTCCCATTATAGACCAAATTCAAAGATAAGGGAGACTAGAATATTTCAACAGCTTAGCCCAATGATTTAAATTTTAAACATAAGCGATTGTATTAAGAAATATTGTACTCAGACACGTAAATGTGGGCACAGGTGGGCACATTATGCTAATCAAATTCGTCTTACACTCTAATCCATATATGTACTATATGTAAGTATTACAAAACATGGGTCAATGAGACAGTGATCAGTTGCAACTTAACTAGATATATGTAGGTATAACTAACTTTATGCCTCTCGTTTAGATCTGAAGCCATGCACTAAAATTCGTTCTAATGATCTCAGTATTCCCAGTTAACTACAGTAATTTGCCTTTGGCTATAACTAATCGGGTTTTACGATTTGCTTCATTTGCATTGCAATTAGGGCTTTCACTACGAATTCAATTTTATGTTCTGAGGTGGTCTTCTATTGTGGTATGGCTTAGAAGTTTGCTTCGGTTGTCTTTCTTTACTCAATGAAAACTGGCTTATTCTAATTTTTTGTTGGTATTGTATATTACTTTTCCATGAGTCAATCTACCAGTAAATGAACTTAGCGTCTCCAGTCCACTGTTGGACATCTAGGCTTCACAAGCCTCTCCCAAGTTCCGCCACAATACAGTTCTCAATAAGGCTCTCCGCCTTTCGTGTCCAGTCGGTTCCAGCCACGAATTTCCATGAGTAACACAGTACAATGACATTATTCTATTTATGATATTTAATTTCATTCAAGCTAATTACCGCATCATCTGGTACTCGTACAATATCAGGAAATGGGACATGATGCTTCTATATCATGTCCTCTTCATCCAAAATCGCTCGTTATTCGTCCACGTTATCAAAATTCTCATTCACAGAACTGTCTTCTTTATTATTATTGTTTCTACAACCTAAATATAGATCTTTTATCTGTTGAAGTCGTGTCTCGCAAGTTTCGCGTTAATTTATAATAACAATACAAATCCCATTTGTATGACAGAGTTATTGAGTATGCTGATAACATGCGAACTTATGTAGCACTAATTGATTCCGTTGGTGCAAAATATAAATATTGAGATCCAATATATCATGCAATTTAATATATTATCTGCCTGTATGCTTGCCGTTTTGTCTGGGCTATGAATATGACCACTGTTCTACATTAAGCAAGCAACATTATTGTGCCCCCAAATGCATGTGCTTTCGCTTTATGTATAGGACACTTTGTTTCTAAATGTCCTCATTCCTTGGGTGCATAGATATTTACTGTTCTTACTCTGTGTGTCCGGTCCAATTTCCAAACAGCTTGTTTGGCTTACCATTTACCAATCCTATATATATATTAGGATATGTCTGATTGGGAAAGACTAAAAACTTAATTTTATGATTGTTGGAGACTCCTTCACTATCTAGAAACGTTACAATCTCGAAGATATGAGAGTTAGTTTTACCATTAACAGTCACCAAGAAGCAAGTGATGTTGTAGGCAATACCAATATTGTAAGTGAAAGACATAAAGACCCAATCAAGACGTGTGAACTATGATTGATTTTATAGATACTAGAGTTTCATGTTCCATTATGTTTTTCTTAGAAACCCAAGTCTATATTGGAGCAAGCGAGGGTGAAAGCAACATTAATGTTCTTAGGAAATGAGCTGTCGTTTATAATGAGCTGTTGTGATCGATATAATATGTTAATGTTAATATGTGATTATTGCACACAGCTGTAGGTGGTGATAAGTCTGTATATTGAGGACAGTGTTGACCTTCAGAGGAGTATAATTATATAAGTATATGTGAAGTCTGCAGAACACGGACCTGCTAAAAGACTTCTGCTATGAATGTTGTTGTTATGGGTACAATATCTTCCAAAGCCCCAAAATCCAACGCACAGTTTTAACTCGTAAATTATATCGGAATTGCCTTGGATTGTTGAGGTCAGAAGCCCGTCGCTGCGTATGTTTACGCAGCAGCGCACTATAGCATATTTGTCGATCGATCTACTTGGATACGACACGTTTTTTAATATGGAAGTGCTATATATTTTCAACTCTGGCTTCTACATAAGAACCAATCTGTTTGCTAGTACGATTATATTATACTCCTTGGCAGTTCTTGTTACAGTCCATACAGTCCAGACGGTCAGTGTTTTAATAGGTCAAAACAACTACATTTATCGCCCCTTTTATGAGCTACATTCCTGTCCTGTCTGGGCCATCATCCATCACAGGCTTTCTTGACTTTAACACCGTCCAAGATCTATACTTTACTACTATTATGGAGAATGAAATATTATAATCTGTGGTTGTAAAGTTTCTAAAAGCAGTCTGCAGTCGTAATTAATTTTTATCTTATCGTTTTTGTTTGTGCTACACTTAGCAGACAAAATAAAGTGGACTGATATAAGATTTGTGTATTGTGTATCATCTTGTTAAAAATGGTATACTGATAACGTAGTAGAGAGACAGATTATTTTCTGAAAGAGACTTAGATTTTTTTCTGAGGCAGAAAAAAATGATGGAAATATTCAACTGATGACTGACTGGTTCTGGGACTATGCTAATTATTCATATCAAAACAATTTTTTGTGTTCTGTATCGCAACGTGTCATAAGCAGCTGTTTTTCGCACTGTTGGGAGACCCTTTAAGGGTTGCTAAATTCAACTTATCGTTTTTTCAGTTGGGTTGGGCAGCGTTTGGGAAACTTCGTCAAGTCTTCTCGTCGCTTATCCCGCAATGTTTGAAGACTAAGGTCTTCAACCAGGGCCTACCCGTTATGACATACCTACAAAATGTTGTGAGTTTGACGCAGCCTTTGGAGAGACCTATGTCCAGCAGTGGACAGCGATAGACTGAATTGATCGTTTTGGCTCGTAATACCGACTTCTAACTGTTCCATTGCTGAGAAAAGCCCTCTTCGAATTATTCAACAAGAATGTCAAAGAAATGCTACGTTTTTTATGATATACTAGCTGCCCGGAGCTACTTCGTTCGCGTGGTGTCCTACCCCTTACCGTACCCTACTCCTACCCTACTCCTACAATTCTCGTACCCTACTCCTACAGTACTCCTACCCTACTCCTACCCCACTCCTAACCTACTCCTACCCTACTCCTAACCTACTCCTACCCTACTCCTAACCTACTCCTACCCTACTCCTAACCTACTCCTACACTACAAAAAAAAATGTCCGTCTCCTGGTTCTAAGCTACCTCCCCACCAATTTTCAGCCGAATTGGTTCAGCCGTTCTTGAGTTATAAATAATGTAACTAACACGACTTTCTTTTATATAGTATATAGATTCATGGCGACTGGCAACCTCACCAGGATACCAGTTCCCCCGACAAGACGTTTCTGTAGCAGGAAAATGATTGTAAATTAACTTATAGGTTGATCGCTAGCTACTAAAATAAAATAATTACGATGTCTCTAACAACAAATGCATTACTTAGTAGAAAAAAAAAACATTCATCACAAAATTGTTTCGACCGTTGCACGTTTTAAAATAAACCTGCAAAGTTAAAAATAGATTCGTCGGAATCCTTTTCATACGCAAGCAAGGCTTTTGAAATAAGTCGTGTTATACTTACCTGGGTGTTAAATGGTCTATTTCCTGTTATTCTATGTTGAGTCTTATCTTCGTAACGGTAAGGTTTAGTTTAGTTGGTGTGGTTATCAAAGGCTTTGTAGGAAATTCCTCGAACGGTTGGTATTGGGAATTCCTTTGTGGATGTTTCATAGGTTGCCGTATACAAATTATTATAAGGTAGGAGCTTTGCGGTAGTACAGTCTGTACAGTGGTTATATTTTAAAAAGATAGTCACGTATGTAGGTACAATAATATAAATATGTAGTTGGATACGAAAAGTAGCTACCTACCTAATTGATTCAGAGAATGACGTATTTTCTTTAGGAAAAGGTGTGCAACAAACTACTGAATGTGGGAATTTCTGAGCTTGTTAAGATTCTGTGCAGGTTTCAATCAGCTGAGGTATCCGGTAGATGTGCAATCGTGAACACAGGGTATTTCCCATTTAGTGACACAAGTCAACGAAAAACCACATGATTGGAATGGTACAAGACGATGGAAATCAACAGGATTGATAGTAGCGTTTTTCTGGTTGCCTAACATTATTATACAGAAAAGAAAGAAAGAAACATTGATTATACTTAAGTACTGCACAAATCAAACGCACTATTATAAAGTAAACATAAAACACTAAGCAGCCAAAAGTGTATTAAGACAAATAAAACTAATAAAAACAAAAGACAAGAGAATTATAAAGTTAAAATGCCTAAGGTTGCTTCAAACAGTTAGTTAACGTAACATACGTAGGTACGTCAAATAATAACGACAATGTAATCGTAATTATTTGATGTAGGTCAAGGCCATAGTACCTAATTGTAATTAGAAACAACACTTTTTTCAGTTTGTCGATAGTTAGCGCTATTTTTAACGTATACGCGTGTGTCAAATGGCCGTGAAACAACCCGCCGCCGTAAGTACACGACATGGAGAGGGTGGGGAAATAGTTACCAGAAGTCCTTACTGGGAATTACATGGATCAAGTTAATATCCGGTATGATTACTAACCTAAGCTGCCGCTAATGCAATCTATTAAAAAGTTTTTCTAACATTTTATAAAAGATCAAAGTCCATCTTATTAATACGCAAGTTATTACTAAAAGGAAACTGCTCAGAGTACCTATACTAAGCGATGATCCAGCAATTTGCTCACGCACAGCAATCATCTCAAAGCCTAGATTATTACGGTGACTGGTTCTACCGGCGCCAATGTTAGCGGTATCGGTGAGGTAATGATAGACTACGGAGTAAATAGTGCTTTTGAAGTCGCCTCTTTGATTATGGGAAAGAAAATTTATGAAGTCGCTTAAAGCCTAAATGAACTTAACATTTTTAATGAAGTTAGTTTGCTGTGCAGTGTTAATAGTATCCACCAAAAATGGTTTGATCCTTCACAGCTAATTTACACAGTCAAGGACTTTTCGCTGTAGGTAATGTCAATATTACTTAACTAGCAGCACCCCGCGGTCTGACCCACATAAGTGTCGATCCCGTGGGAATATCAGGATAAAACTATCCTATGTCCTTCCCCGGGATGCAATCTATCTCTCTGCCAAATTTTATCGAAATCCGTGCAGTGGTTTAGATACAGACAGACATACAGAGTTACTTTCGAATTTATAATAATAGTAGGTATGGATACAATATGGAAATAATGGGAAAACTTCCTACAGGATAAACATGATTTCCGTATGGACGTCAGGCTACAATCATGTACGCACAAAAAAACTATTCATGAAATAAATAATACCCACGTAAAGTGTCAACATAAAAATATATTTAAAAAAAAACTGGCCAAGTGCGAGTCGGACTCGCACACGAAGGGTTCCGTACCGCAAGGCAAAAACGCCGAAAAAAACATGTTTTTTGTATGGGAGCCCCTTAAATATTTATTTTATTTTAATTTTATTATTTATTATTAAAGTTAAAATACAAAAACTGAGTATTTTGTGAATATTTCGAGGGCCTACCTATTACCATTTTTGATATCGAGCAAAAAAGGGCAAAAAAATCGCGTTTGTTGTATGGGAGCCCCCCTTAAATATTTATTTTATTTTGTTTTTAGTATTTGTTGTTATAGCGGCAACAGAAATACATCATCTATGAAAATTTCTACTCTCTAGCTATCGCGGTTCTTGAGATACAGCCTGGTGACAGACAGACAGACAGACGGACAGACGGACAGACAGCGAAGTCTTAGTAATAGGGTCCCGTTTTTACCCTTTGGGTACGGAACCCTAAAAAAGGTAAATAGCAAGAGTAAAGGTGTGGGCAGGTCTATGGTTTACACAAACATGGAACAAGAAAGGATTCTGACAAAACATAGAAACAACTGCAGTAAGAACTAAAAGTTTTTTCGGGACGCGTCAAAGATACTGTATCACACACAAGGTACATTTTATTTACATTAAAACTAAACACTTAAGACAGCCGCCTATCCTAAGCAATATCCATAAGGATCTTCAAACAGCAAAGAGCTGGATTAAAAACAAAAATCCACATATCACTATGATTGTCCCATAAAACCACAATGTTTAAAAGTTGCATCCAATCACAAATGGCCAAACAAGCACAAAAGACCATGCAGTGGGTCATCGCTTCCTGCCATTCATTTCTAACACAAATGGGTTTGTTGTGTTTCGCTCCGTAGCTGCAGATATGTTTCACTAGAATAATTTCAAAGGTCATTTAAATAATTACGATACTAATGCATTATCTGACGTGGACAATGTTTTATTAAATGGAACAGTTGATGTCCGTGAGTTTCCAGGTTCAAGGTTCAATTCGAGAGATACATGGAGATATATTTTTAAGTCTATTTACAATCGATAAGATACAGGTTCTACCAAAATATGGCATCTTAGCAATTGTTTACAAAGCGGTCGGTGACTCTAAATTTAAGGTCCCTAAATAAATACTTACTTGAAAATTGGAAATGTCGGAGTTTCAACTTGCAACAACAAAGAAAAATTACCACAGAGTAAAAAGACCCATAATTCAAGCCATAATTTATTTGAAATTCTTTGACTCCGTTTAAGAGAAAAATTGCTGTGGTCGTTGACCGTTAGTTATGGAGGATCTTGAGGTATTGTGGTTCACCATAACTGTAAATGTAGATATAAATCTAAGTGACAATGCATTTGCCTTACCCGCATTCTTACAGATGTAGAAACAATTTTGTATAGTTTTGTGAGAGTAATGCAGAGCTAGTAGATAGAGCATTGGTGGAATTACGAGTGGCAGGTCGTGAATTCGATCCCAGGCAGGAGACTTTACTTTGTGTATATCATTTCATCACCACTGCTCTCAAAACCGTGAAGGAAAACATCATGAGGGAATCGGAATGTCCTAGAACAAAAAATTTAAGATATGTGACATCTAACAACCCGCACTGGGCACGCGTGGTGGATTGCAGCTTACTCTCTCTCACAGAGAGGAGGCCTATGTCCCAGCAGTGGGAACGTTATAGACTGCTTATGCTATGTTTTTGTAGGTACTATTTCCAATGGTTTATCGTTTTCGTTCATCTACCATTGAATGTTGACTCGCGCAAACTACCGCCCCCCATTGAGACCTTACTACAGAAACTCGTGAGTGATTCCATACTGTTCATCACGACCGCGACATACCGATATTAATTCATAAACTTGGTTATAAGCGAACGTGACTCCAAACATTGGACATGGAATGGAACCACAACACCATGACGTAGCAAGTAGAAATACTAATACTAAGTAGCTAGCTACTATTGAATTTATACAAACTGCAATATATAAACATGACATTGTATGAAGGTACTCATAGTTTAAACAAAGGTGCATTTCCATCTGGTTGTAGCATTAAGAAAAACCTTTTAATTTCTAGAATATACTATCTAAAATAATTCAAAAGTATTTTGAATTGTTTCTTAATTTTTTTTTTAAATATTGTTCTCGCATATAGAACCAACAAGAATAATGTACCCAGGATTTTGTTAAATCTTGATCGGAATTGGCAACTAGCTTTTACTTTCTGACTAACTGACTGACTCTTTGACAAGTCAATAATGCCTGTATATGGAAATTAATTGAAATAAATGCTTTGATTCATTCTGAATCTTGAATTCGACTGTCTGCTGACAGAAAGAATTTAGAGTTTTCCGATTCACTATTATGTACAATGTTGATGACTTAGTTGCTGCTTAGTCATTTGCTTTGCTGCAAAACGGTGGGTTTCACGTTTATTTTTATGAATTGAACAATGAAGAATACCGCTCGCGTTAATTATAAAATAGAAAATCATACATATACTTGACAATAACATGGCGCTTTTCCAAGTCGTCATGCATCATTGGCATTTTAACTGACTTGGCAAACAATGATCAAGTTTTATTCATGAGCAGAATTGTTTTGGTTATGTTTTATGGTCTATCCATAAGATTTCCTACTTAGATCCTTACTACCTTACCTTGTGAATGGCATCCTCATAATTTTCTACTTTCTTCTTTATTATTGTCCTTTCGATTTTTTTCTGATGAATACATTATTTTTATGGGAGTTTTGAATTTGAGCTTTCTGTATCTGCGATTTTCCACTGAACCTCACAATGTGTTTAGCCTAGTTACTGGTTTATCCTAGCCCTTCGCCTTAGCCATCCGCTTTCGACAATCATCAAATTCTACAGCCATGTCATCGAAAAATGTGTAAGAACACCATCACCAAAAATCCTTACCTTATAAGCACTTTCATTTAAAACACTGTCATTCATCAGTTCATCACTCATAGTTATATGGGTATAAAACTTCACCAAAACACAAATAGTTTCGGAGTAAAAAGCGTTCTTTTACGGAAACATCGTGTTAGGAGACCGATGTGTTTGAATGTAAGTACCTAGTATGAGTCATCGGAACTAGAGGCTCTTGTTGGTAGTGGGTCGTATTTTAACCTGGCGTTATCATTATCATACATGTTTTGAATATTTTTTTAAAGTGTGGACCGAATAAATGTGTTGAGGCGACGCGCGATGTTTCGAAAATTACATTGTAAATTAAAAAAAAACAAAACAACCAAAAAACGGTCTTGTCCTTCTGAGAAACAACTACCAGCCTAGTATTAAATGAAAGCCAATTCTTTGACCAGCACCCTACACTGAAAGAAATAAGCAGTAAATACAAATGAAAAACATTGATCTGACCTGCTTTAAATAGTTCCTTAAGAGCCTAACATTCAAAACAGTATTTTTTACTGATCCGAAAACAGTTAAAACTTGAAGCAAAATGTTACCGTCATGACAGTAAACCTAAAAGGTCACAAAAGAACGCTTTTATTCATTCACATCATTTCATTCATTTAGTGATATCGTTCAAATCATTGAAATTTACTTAGGTTACAGTAATGGTGGTTTTCCTTTTTTTGTTTTTTTTATTAAATAGTATGTTCAATCATTAAAAGTTACTGTTTTGTCTTTTACTATTTTACAAACATTTCTTCTTACTGTATAATGTCAGTAAGTCTTAATGAAATCGCTTTAATATGGTGTAGTACCTAATAAATTATTTTTTTCAGTGTAATTGGGTAACAAACTATCAATCTCATTCTGAATAATTTTAAAGGATATTGCTAATTCATTGCTTCATATGCTCGAAAAATGTGTCTGCTCAACAACGGTCATAACGCAATGAATGTGGTTAACTGTCAAAATGAAACCCATAGCTACTGATATTCTATTATTATGATACTGATATGCTATTCATGGTGTTTCACGCAATTACCCCGCTGGTTGTTGCACTACGTCGTCGTCACCTTCAGTTTCTCCATTACACGAATGATCGTAACTCTGCGTCTGTCTTCCTTTCTCTTCCTCTTTTTATTTATTCCCGCAATTAAATTCTTCATATTGTATACTATATGCACTCGGCTTTATACACCAACTGTATTCATTGCAGTTTCTTTCAAGCTTCGCAAACTTCATGATTTCTAAATCTCAGCCGTCTAAAGTGAAGAGGTGCGAATGTAAACAAGGTGTTAATTGCCAGCAGTTTACGACTATATGTATACATTTATGATGCTAATTGGGTGATTTAGCAGTCAACGATAGTCTCTAGACATATCGCAGAGATGGTTTCTTTTGATAGACATGCTACAAGCCAGTGGTTTACTGTCTAATATGTTGTTAAACTTTCTTTATATTTACGGGAGATGAGCAAAGAAAATTCCATTGTCGTGGAAACGTTACATTATACATATTATTAGGTGTCAGTTTAATGAAGGTTTAGCCACAGATACTAAACATGGATATATAGAAAGCCTCAAGATGTTTTGAAGCGATTGACTAGTAGGTTACCTTACATCTGTACCTAAGTATTGAAAGAGTACCTACGCAAAATACGCGCATTTAATAATTTTGTAAATATCATTTGATTCACGAAAACTGTTCCAGTCATGGATGACTGGTCCATAAATTGTATTGTACTAAGAAATAGAGAAAGATTTATTACCCAGAAGTCAGCTTTCCAATCCATATTAGTTTATATATCAAGATGTTGAAATTTGCTGACAGAACTGGATGCTGAAACCGGTTGGTCATTGCCAACCAGTATCGGTGGTTGATGCGTGGCAACAGGCTTTAATTAGCTGTATACCTCGGTGTGGCCAGTATTTTGTCATGGATGGGCTTTTAAGTTAAAGCAGCCCCACGATTCAGAACCTAATGATAACTTATTTGTCATTCGATTCGCTTAGAAAGCGTAAGTCTGAGTAGACGTCTTATCGAAAGTTATGGTCAAGGTAAATAGGTACATGCTGAGTGTAGCCCGATTTACATTACTGTTGTGTATCGTGTCGTTTTGCCTTCTGACGTAGTTTTATCCAAGAAAATTATTTGTGGTGGTTTCAAACCTAAGTTTAAAACAGTGTAGATAGTGGTTTGAAACCAAATACGATGAAATTTGGTTTCAAACCACTGTCTACACTGTTTTTAACTATTTATCGTGCTTTAGGTGAGGCGGCGCGGCGGCGGCGGGTTGCCTAGTGTTCGTAACGCACGTGAGATTAATGACAGCAAGCGCCCCAGCCCCTCCGTCCCACCGCTCACATAGGTACCTAAGGCGCGGTCAACTAGTTCCTCGCTTAGGTACTAGGTATAGTCCTGAACAAATTCTTTTGATTGTTGTATTCCGCGTCACGACTCACGAGTTCACGACACAACGCAACACAGTAATGTGCCAGTGGTTTAAGTATTTAGGTGAAAGCAAAAATTTTGAAATCATAAACAACAGTTTGGAGGGAACTTTTTTTTTTTGTTAAGAGGAAGATGAGCTAAGAAGCTATGTATGTAGGGGAGACTGGGTACACTTGATCCCTCTGGGACACATGGTACACTAATTTTATAAACCAACCACGCTTGCTAGATTATTAATAACTAGCAACCGTGTTTGTTTATTGTACGGTATGACTTTTAGGAAACACCACAAATGTCAAAACTATCAGTTTGTAACATAGCGACCGCTAAGTGATTTTCGTGTAGAGAAACCTTATTTTGGTAAGTTTATTTTTGTTTGTAAAATAATCGAATAATATGTTTTAGAGTTTGAGTATTAATTATTAGAACTGCTATTTTATGTGCAATGATTGCGCTAAAAGTTCAAACACATAGGATAATAAGGCTAAGAAAGAGGTTATCTTTTTCATTTTTTCGGTTACTGGGGAGAGATGATACAGAGCGTTGTGGGAGACTTGATCCGGGGGGATCAAGTCTCCCATAGCGGGATCAAGTCTATTAGAGGAATGTGATCATTATTAAAATGTGTGAAAGATACAGTTTTCAATTACTTAACGTTAGTATTGCAGGTCAAAAAATGCCGCGAATATAATACAAGGCGAAGCAGGGTGCTAAAAAAAGGGGAAAAAATTGACCCCCAAAGTCAAGAAAAAGACAGATGGTATAGTTGTTGTGATATAAATTTAGTTTTGGTAGTTAGTTGAGATAATTGAAGCTATTTGAGACCGATTATTTTGATTACCTAAACGAGACTGAGATTGCCTGCAGGAAGGCCTAAACAGTTCCAGACTAATTGTTATGTTCAGTTCATACTGAATTTTTCTATAATAAAGAATTATATTTAAAGAAATTGAATTCATTGTTTCATTTCTTATTTTAACAAGTATCTAAAGTTGATTAAACTTGATCGCCTAGAATGTACCAAGTGCACCTTTAGATATGGGAGACTTGATCCCCCCCGTATCAAGTCTCCCTTTGGGCGGGATCAAGTCTCCCATACACGGGGACACTTGGTGCAAACCTGTGTTTTTCGTTATAGTCCTTTATTTTTTACAAATATTGAACTACCCTGTTTTACTTTTTTCGAAGCGTGGGCTATTAACTTCCCAACATTTTGGCTCAAACACATCCCCAATGTAGGACTTAAAACTAATTTTATGAACCAAAATAAAAAGGGGGGATCAAGTGTACCCAGTTTCCCCTACAGGACACACTATGTCTGGAGGTCCAGATAGGAAGCATTTTAAAACTGTGAAGTCTGAACCCTAATACCACAAAATTTTACAATTACAATTTGCAAATTTTATAAGTCTGTACAACACTGTGGGCATACACGTGTGGAAATAACAGCCGCACAGGTCGATCGATAAGCTACGCTTGCCGCGGTTGGTCTGTGGATGGGTGACCATCTTTACATACCGAAACCCCTCCGTGCCTCGGAAAGCACGTTAAGCCGTTGGTCCCGGCTGTGATTGGTGGATCTTTGACAGTCGTTACAGTCAGAAGCCCGAAAGTCTGACAACCAGTCTTACCGAGGTATCGTATTACCCAGTAACTGGGTTGTGGAGGTCAGATAGGCAGTCGCTCCATGTAAAATACTGGTATTCAGCTGCATCCGGTTAGACTGGAAGCCGACCCCAACATAGTTGGGAAAAGGCTAGGCAGATGATAAGTCTGTACAACACTCCGTTTCAATCTTTATGGTGGCTTGGAACACGAACTTAGAAGAGTTCTACAAAAACATTATCTCTCAATGTTTCAATAGATAGGTTCGTATTAACAAAACTCACGTTTGCGAAAATGCCTATTTGTAAAATGTGAGATTTTTTTTTTAATAAGTAAATTTTTTTAAATCACCCGCAGCGATTGTGTCAACTCCATCCCGCATCCAGCACGGGGTTTGCCATAGTGCTGCACTGTGGCCAGAGAGATGCAAAATCACTTAGCTCATAGTTCTGAAAATTAATTTGTAATTTTTTCCTTATCAATAAATAAGGAAAAAATTTGAACTAACTATTTGCAATATTTTTTCTTGAGGCTAAACTATATTTAGTTTATTTAGCCTCAAGAAAAAATATTGCAAATAGGTAGTTCTAATTTAGTTGGTGGGCCACCATCAACATTATCATTTGATAGGTATAACAATCCATCAAATTTTTTCCTTATCTATTGATAAGGAAAAAATTTGCAATATTTTTTCTTGAGGCTAAACTAAATATAGTTTAGCCTCAAGAAAAAATATTGCAAATAGGTAGTTCTAATTTAGTTGGTGGGCCACCATCAACATTATCATTTGATAGGTATAACAATCCATACTAATATTAAAATGCGAAAGAGTGTCTGTCTGTCTGCCGTTTTGATACCAATATACCATCACATGGGCGTAAGGTGAAAAATTTATTCACTGTTCATTACTTTTCTGTTATACAATAGTTCTTGTAGTAACGAAACGGCCAAGCCTCATATTTTGACTAAGGTGTAGAGTTTGTGAAGTTAGGGATTGTAGAGTTAGGGCGTGTAGAGTTAGAAGCTTGGCTCTACATGAGATCTGATAACTTTTTGACAGTGCAAGCCATATGTGGTCTCGTCTTGGAAACATTTTACATGAACATGTTTTTGGATTCTCAATTTTTTCCTGTTAGATATTATTATGATAGGTACTCTGATGGAATCATTCGACTCATGAATGCATATGATGATTAGATTGGTGGATGTATGTTTATCGTGTTACATTTGACCTTAACATTTAAAGACTTCTGACTATAAAGGCCTCATCGCATCTCCATTGTGATCACAATAGAGATGCGATGCGTCAAACGGATAACAAACGAATGTCGCACGCGGAATTGGCAGATTTACTGCTGCCTTATTTGATTCCTCAGACTAGATTTAATGACTTTGACTAATCTAAAATGAAGTCATGCTAGATCTTTTGCATAACCATAATGTTTCCACTACAGAGACACAGGCCTCCTCTCTGTGAGAGGGTGTGGGCCGTAACACACCACGCGGGCCCAGTGCGGGTTGGTAGATGTCACATGTCTTCGAATTTTTGGTTCTAAGACATGCTGGCTAGATCTTTCGTAGATATTATTTAAATAGTAGCAAAGGACATCGAATTCTGGGATTTTTATTTAGTTTTGGCGGTCATCACACTAATATTATAAAGGCGAAAGTTTGTGAGTGTGTGAGGGGGTGTGTGTGTGTGTTTATATATGTTTGTTACTTCTTCACGCTCAAACGGCTTTACCAATTTTGATAACATTTTATATGGAGGTGGCTGATACCTCGGATTAACATATAGGCTATTCCGATATTCCCACGGGATCGAAACTTATGCGGATGAAACCGCGGGGCGCAGCCAGTCAATAATAACTGCAAAAAATACACATAAAACTCATTATTTTTTACTAAGGCGTCGGAGATAAATATTATAATTATATTATAATTGTCTGTGTGGTGCCGGACTTAAAGAATACCACCACCCCTTACTTCCCGTGGGTGTCGTAAAAGGCGACTAAGGATCGTACCGGAGAATGGGCAGCAGCGTTCTCTATGTATTCCACCATCATACCATACTGCGATCGCCAACCCGCCTGCCAAGCGTGGCGATTATGGCAAACCCTCCCAAAATTGGGGGAGGCCTATGTCCAGCAGTGGACGTCTATCGGCTGAAACGACGAACGATTATATTTGGAGGCGGATCGAAAGATAAGATGGTTGTAAGTATGTGTAAGTGTTCTTAAATTGCGCGGGCGTTGTTGCCATACAAATGTCTGCGACCATTCAAATAAAATGTAATTCATTCCTGGCCGCCGCCGCCGACTTTTTAATTTTATGTTAATTTAACGATTTAAAGGAACGGGAAGAGAATACTGTAAAATGAATAATGTTACAAAAAGATGTTGTTAATTAAAATTGGTCCAATTCCGAAGACCAAAGGAAGCTGGGGCAAAAACCAGTTTGTATTGAAAAAAGCAAGACTTCAACCTCGTATAATATCTTGCTCAAAGGCATTCAACATTCAAAATTATTCATAATCTTTCGAGGAACCGACAAACAGACTGATTGAATTTATTTTAATAGTTTAATTAAATTTTGAATAGATTGTTCCGTGAGACAAGGAAGAAGATTCCTAGGAAAAGGATGAGTTGGCTTTAGTAACCCACTTATTGTTTAGTGACAATTTTAGATGTATCATCGTGATGTGTTCATAGTTTGAACTATTTATTTAGGTGTTAAAAGGTGTAAAGTTGTCAAAAAATAATAGGCCCGTTTTGACATTTTGTCATCGCGACGTAGCTAGTGAAGTAACCATACGACTCGGTACTCGATACTCACGATAAATCGATTCAAGTTTGTATGAGTATTTGATCGATTTGATTATGTATTGTAAAGTGATATTACCTAATCTTTTTTTCGAGTCCAAATCACTATCTTTAAATCAATGTCCAAAATAGAACAGCCAAGGTTAACGTGATAGTAAACAGAAATAGTCCAAAAGCAAACCCGTGCCGCTTGGTCAGAGACAAGCCATTCTACAGAAACCAGCGTCGCCAATTCAAAATTTTATTTACGGCTTTGAGAGCCAAGCTCATTCTTTTCAGTAAAGATCACTACACAATATTTAATTACTATTTTAATCGAATGAGCTGATGAAATTCAGTAATTAATTGGTTACAACACTAGTATTTAAAAAAAAAAGACTGAGAACGTAACTGTTTTTGAGACGTTTCGTAATAATTATAAATTGCATGCTACTTTATAGTAAGCGCAAAAAGAATACTCGCAATATATTCCATCATACTAATTAACGCGCCAAAAATGTATTTTTTTAAACACTTTATGTAATTAATTATTATTTGATTGTTTCTTTCAGTTTCGTTCCAAGTTACATTCTACGGTCTTTCTCAAATGTCAAAACGGGCCTATTATTTTTTAACAGCTAACACCTCCTTGCACTAACATCCACAGAGATACGGGCCCATCCGAAAGCAGTTCGAATCTTCAGGGTGAAGGTGAACCCTATAAATTAACTTTTTTGGACGGACAAAAACGAAACACGAACACATCGGGTGTAAACATAACTGTCAAACCGCAGTGTCATACATTCTTAGGTCGGGCCCCAAACATATCTTATCTCCGTAGGTGATACGGAGTAGGAATCGCCCGTAACTTTAGCTAAAGCTACGAATTTCGTCTTCCAGACTCGTACGCCTGCAATTATTTTGATGCACTGTATCGTAATGCTGATGTCTTTCGAGTCTACGTATTTACTAACCCCTTACTAATAAACGTTGTATAGCGTCTGTATACTGTATAGTTACACAACGCTTTGTCTTCTTCTTTCGTAAGTGAATTTACTGACGACTGAAAGAGAGAAATCGATGTGCAAAATTCATCTGATATTATAATACGTTTATTAGTAAGGGTTTATTTTTTACGGATGGGAAATCATCAAATGACTCCTCCCGCTCTGGGTGGAGCGGAAGGGTGTCAGATTCTTACTGATTAAAACCCACCCGTGTTCCTTCCTTAGCCCTTTATGTTCCTGGCCAGCGGTAACCCTTTCTGATAATCCCGCTGGTTAGTAAGGAGGTTAGGTGATAAAGGGTGCAAGAACATGAACCTAATCCCCACTCTCGCCCACGTCTGTATTCTAGTTCTAGTTCACATCTAGTTCTCACTCTTCTATACATTTGTCTGCCCACAGAACTTCTTCCTGGATACTATTCCAGTTACGTAACATACTTACAGACCGGACTACAGTAATCTTGTGGTTAGTGCATGAATACAATATTATGTTTATTATTCTGTCCTTGGCCTCTACCTCTAGATCGGACTAAGATGTGTGAAGTGAATGGGACTAGATAAGTAAATGTTTGTTCATAACACAAATAAATCGTGATAGGAGCTTTTCTGTCAAAGGGTATCTTATTTTCTTTTCTAGACTACGTTGTCTCACTCCTGGGCAAAAGCCTTCCTCCACTTCTTCCATCGTTGGCGGGCCCACGAATCCTCCTTCCAGTTTTGACGGAATCTATTCAGCTTGTCCCGCCAACTCCTATGTGGTCTTCCACGACCTTGCCATTTCTTTTCTCTCGATATTTCTTTTTCTGAAATAAAAGCAGCCTAAGTTACTCCTTATAGTAGTAGTATCGTATAAGGGTTATCTGTTATTGGTAAAACATTAACAACCTCTTAAAAGGACATTGTACTCATCATTATGAACAACTTTTACTATGGGACCAACCTGAAATCGCGAAAAAAAAAAATCAGCTGCTCCCGACATTTATGTTCGTATAATAAATAGTCTGTGTGGTGCCGGACTTAAAGAATACCACCACCCCTTACTTCCCGTGGGTGTCGTAAAAGGCGACTAAGGATCGTACCGGAGAATGGCCAGCAGCGATGTATTCCACCATCATACCATACTGCGATCGCCAACCCGCCTGCCAAGCGTGGCGATTATGGCAAACCCTCCCAAAATTGGGGGAGGCCTATGTCCAGCAGTGGACGTCTATCGGCTGAAACGACGAATAAATCGTCAAAATGTAGGGAACAGCTAATTTTTATCCCGATATTCCTACGGGGTTGAAATTTACGCGGGTGAAACCGCGGGGAGCTGCTAGTATAGTCCATAAACGTCAATTCCAAGACTTGGGGACCAAGTCCATCTTGACGGGCACCAATTATTTAATAACATTGTACCAGACGTGACGTGACGTCATAAAATATTACGTTTATTTTAAAATAGGTTGTAGTTGACGCAATCCCACACAACCGAGCACGAACAAAACGCCACTAATTCCAATCATGTTAATACAGTTTTCGTCACAAAACCAAATTAAGAATTAGGTTTAATGATCGTAAATGTTAACTGGGAGTTTATATTTAACTTATTTAATAGTAGGCATCGTTTCTCGATGTTATAGTATGCCGATAACCTAGTTACGTGTTGATTGTGTTTAGCGCACTGTAAAATTGCTCGGGTCGCTTGTGGTCACTAGGAATAGTACAGGCTATCTTGTTGAATTCGAAACTGAGAGGTAGGTAATTATTAGATCTCTGTTGGCAGATGCATCGTACGGCATACCGTAGTAAATAAATAAATAAATAAAATATTTTTAATTCAGATATCAAGAATCCATAGGTAGGTACAGTCAACAAAGGAGATTAGTATACAGGAGCGTCGGATATATTTGAAGTTTACTAAGAAACCGATGGATGTTCTCGAATAAAATTTAATTTTATTAATAGAAAACAAACAGCTCATTTATTAAATTAAATTTCAGTCCAGAACATCCATCGGTTTCTTAGTAAACTTCAACTATATCCGACGCTCTTGTATACTTATCTCCTTTGTTGACTGTACATTATAAATAACACTAGTATATAAACGAACATAAAAATTAAAATGAAGATTAAAATGAAAATTAAAAATTAAAATGTAAAATAAGAATCAAAATTAAAATCAACAACAAAATTAAAATGTAAATTAAAATTATAATTAAATGACTGATTTAATAAGGCTCAATCTCCGCTGTGGAGCTCTCCACAGCGGACATTGAGACTGTGGCTGACAGGGTGTCTGTCAGCCACAGTCTTCAAGATTACGTTGCGGCTGCCACGCATTCTGCAGAGCAGGGATACCGTCCTTTTGCGAATGATGGATGATGGCATGGAAGCCATCAGAGCGAAAGAACGCGAACATCCCATCCAGCAAACGCAAAGATACCTGCAAGACATCAAAACAGTAATAGGGCTTACTGTCCGGATTGCACTTATGTATACGTACTTTTATATCATAAACTTCAGGAAGCCAGCTTATGTAATGTGGCTATAACTTCTAAAAGATTTATAATACTTAAAGTTCATGCCAAATAAAACCCTATTACTCTAGGTTTAAATTTTTTATAAGCTGTGTAGCATAATTCGCCTATAAAGAGGCCTCCTCTTTGTGAGAGAGAAGGCGGTAATCCACCACGCAGACCAAGTGTTGGGTAGTCAGACCCTCTATAATCCTAGCTAAGTAAGTATTAAATGAGCCAGTTTACTAGGTACTCGTCATTTTACCTCGCCATGAGCTAAATAATAATAGGTAATAGGTACTACGGGCTGGTGTCCGCAACTCCACGGCAATGCGCGTATTTTGCGTACGGGTGAGAAAATTGATTCCTCTATCCACCCCAGGTCCTCGAGGAAGGCCAGCAACACCTTGATGTTACTGACCGTACCTGGGTTACCGAAGTACTTTGCCCTGTACGTGGCGAGTGGCGACCACCGGGCAGTTTAGAAGAATCATTGTGCCGCTGTCTCGTCGTCCTCCATGCAGGCCCTGCACAGCGGACTGTCAGTTACTCCTATGACAAAGAGGTGTTTATTGAATGACCCATTCGCCATGAGCTATTGTTTAACTTAGCCCGTGCTGACATCACAAATGATCATTTTAAATCTTAAAAATCTTGTTTAGCTTAGCCCTTGCTGACATCACAAAAGATCATTTTAAATCTTAATTCTTCATCACAATGACGCATCATACTTTGATTGAGATTTGCTTAGCTATAACTAAGCAAATCTGTAAACAGCTACTTACTGGGTAAAGTAATTGCTAATTGCTTAGCGTAACTTAATAACTTGAACAAATGAAGCGATGAGCGCACAAAGACTTCTAGTTAACTATTAAGTCATCTGTTGAGTATTAATAGGTAATTATTACCTTACAAAGAGATCTAGGCTATAGTCAGTACCTAATATGGTGGAATTTTCCTTGCCACCCTTTTAAGGGTTCCTAAGTGGAGTTTGTCATGTTCCGGCTTAGGCATTTCATAAGATAACATAATATAGGCATCTAGATCATAACTTGACAAGACAAGTCTGAAGATCAGCTTGTATTTTAAATAGCTTTTGATACACCATCGCATCACGGTTTAGAGATAGCTTACCTCAACAGTAAAGAGAAGACTCTTTATTGTTGAGGTAAGTATATAGTATGTGTCAAGTCAATGAGATTTAATAAAATTAATTATTAAACTAATTTTTGCTATTGTTTTATGAGCTCAGACGTGAATCCGACAGGGCAGCATTCTTGGTCCCATAGTAGAAGATACCCACAGACCCACAGAATCTGGAATGGTTTTACTATTTAAGGACGGGGGTGGGGGGTTCTGGAGGTTCGCACAGACCCACAGAATCTGGAATGGTTTTACTATTTAAGGAGGGGGGTGGGGGGTTCTGGAGGTTCGCGCCGAAGGTGCAGTTACTGGAATCGCACCGCAACGTCAACTTCAAGGTGTTCGGCATACCAATCTGCTACCTGCACCTGGTGATGGAAGAATGCTTTTGGCTGCAGGATGTGGTATTCCGTTGCCACCAGAACGCACAAAGACTTAGTTCAACTAAGTGATACTAACATTAGTTATTAAGTTTTATTTACTAACAAAATTATTACTATATTATTATGTATACTTATGTTAAGGTATGTATCTTTGGGTCTTTGTTACCTGAAAATAAGTGGTTTATTATTATTAAAACCCTCGCTGACGATACCACACTATGAAAAGCTGCAGCCTAAACCAAACCGCTTTGTGAGTTGTGTGTGACCTCACTAGTGACGTTGCTACTCGTCGTCGACGCAGGATTTTCGATGACGACATGGCAAAATATGAAATCAATGACGTTTTTTCACGGGCTGGCTACTTTCCAGTAAACATAAAACATAATTGGCAATAGATTGGCTGCAATAATAATTACATATGGATCACCGAAAGCACTAATTAGATAAAGCATGTTTGTGATCAGTCGTTCATACAAAACACCAATGTCCAAGTGAACACATTACTCACGTTCCCAACCACAATCCATACTTACATAAAACTTGCACCTAATTAATATCATAAATGCGAAAGGAAATCTGTCTTTACCTTTCACGTCTAAACCACTGATCGTTTGGAAGATAGGTAGCCTGGGGCCTGGAGAAGGGCTTCTTTTTTGTGTTAAAAACAATAAATCCGCTGATGAAGTCGCGGGCAACAGAAAGAATTGTATCATTTATGAGCTCAATGTTAACCCTAATCAAAATTCATAAGCTCTTAGTACAAGGCCAGACTAATCTTGCAGAAAAAACGCGGTTCAATTGACTAGATGTTTTTTATTCTTAATAATCTCACGAGCTAGACAATTTGTGTGTCTCCCATTGGTCTAGATACTAGATTTTTCTGTTAGCGTCTTTAATAGATCATTAACTCATTGGGTAGATAAATATTTATGATGCCTATGAACGTTAATTACGTTTATACATGTCTTGATATCGTAAGCATAGTGTTGACGCAAATTGCATGATAGGGGGTCGTAGTAATGTAAGAAATAATTATCAAGTATTTTTATAGTTTTTAAATTGCTTATTATTATAATAAAACAATGCTTAACAAATCTATCATGTTTGAAAATGATCTTGACTTGTTGATCTCGCATTTATAGCGCCATCTAGCGGCGAGTAGAGTTACTAAACGTGTACACAATCTAGTTGGCTTCAGTAGCGCCATCTAGTGTGCAGTGGATCAAAACTAACTTTTACTACTTTCTCAAATTCTCAATATTACGATTTTTTTTTGTAGTGCACGTATGATTGCAGTGGCTTCAGAAGTGTAGTTCACGTCAGAATATTTTTGTTTGCGTATTTCAATAATGCTTTGTTTACCTTTTATACAGGATGTTCTTAACAGTCAACTACAAGAATGTTTACATTTTTTAGTTCTGCAAAGTTTTTTGTCAACGTCGAAAATATATGTATACAGCGAACATCCGTCCTAGGTTCTGTGGAATGTGTGTGTAGCGATCCCTCCAATTTTTAATCCCACACACTGAACCACGGGTTCACTTCTTCAGACCGCTATCGAAACGCAACATCGCGTCAGTCAACGATTGCCCAGCGCGCTCAACGAACGCGCGACAATTCCCGCGTACTTTCAAATTCCGAACGCGATCGAACATAGACACGATAATTTTGAGTTTTATCTGAATTCGACCTTTTATAATCCTGTTTTATTTTTAAACGATTCTTTTTGAACAGTGACAGTGTTTAGTGAGGTGCTTTCTTTTTTATTTTGAGATTAAATAGTTTTTTTTCGAAAATGTTTGCGGATACGCTTTGCTGCATTATTGGCTAGTTAGCCGGACAGAATATTTTTTTGGTAAGTGGAATTATTGTTTTAAATATTTTAGACGATTAGGGCTGATTTTTCAATCATCTGACAGCTTTATTCGAGGAATAATTTTGAAATGTCCACAGTTATTTCATACAAAAACTGTCAAACGTCAATTTTATTCCTCGGATAAAAGTTATCTGGCGATGGAAAAATCAGCCCTTAGAAATTATTTCTTATTCTTCCTGTAACGTAATTTTCTTAGAAATTTCACTTTGAAACCCTATCATCGGCAAGTGTTACTAACAGTATAAGGGGAATTGATAACAAGTGTTATTATTCTAATGTCTACACTTGTTTCTAATTAGTTAATAAGAATTGCATAATATAGAAGTACCTATTACCGAATGATTAGTTGGACTCATTATTAACTAAATAGTCGCTTTACGTAACCGTGACAAATTAATACTTTTGTAGATAACAATAATTATAAAAACATCATGATTACATGAAGCATCATTGATTAATTTCAACAAGAAAACTGTACTAATTGTCCATTAACAATATAACAAGCAAATAATTCAACCATGTAGGTACAATTTAATTTGAAGCTCAATATCGTTTAATTCCTTCTCAGAAAAAAACAACGTAAATACAGAATCAGTCTTGCACTAATGAACACAGATGTCTTTTTTCGCTTTTTCTGATTCTTTCACTATGCTATCACAGCTCTCAAATTCTATTGAACAACTTTGTTAGGAAATAAAAATCCAAGCAAAGTCCTTTATTAGGATTTTGAAATAAGAAACTCATCCTTTTTGAAGTCGGTTCAAAAGGCAATTTGCCTTCGGGTTATTTCAGTGGCATTCTTCAGTTATCTACCATAAAAATCTTACAAAATTACAATTTGCTTCTAGTTATTTAAAAACTGGTTTGCCCACTTAGTACAATTTCAAGTTCTGGGGGGGTCCTGTCTCATTAAGAGTTCATAAATTCATATTTTATTGAGATACCTTCCCAACCAGTATAGTTATACAAATTGCATACAAATAGCCAACCAGATACTTAAATAAAAACTGATTCTGATTATTTGCGTTTTGTAAATTACATTAGGTCCATACACAGTAAATTCATATTACATTACATTTACAAAAATAAGTAAGTAGGTACATGCAAATTGTGATTACTTTGTTGCGGAAATAACAAATAAAATAAAGTTAAATCGAATTGTAGGCACCTATTACAACATGGTCTACACAAGCACAACAAATATTAAAAATAGCAGTACAATAGTAAAAACTTATTCCCAATTTGTTCAACTACATTTTAACAAACAATGTCTAATTATCGATAACATCACAACACTAACTTAAAAGTAACGCTCATTCTCCACAAAAAGTGCCCGTATCATAATGACCCAACATTTCTTCTCGATAAGGGCACAGCACTATGTTATCACCGCCTTGACCCCTCACACGTTGACTGACATTTGACTGATATAAGAACAAACAGTTCCGTAGCACTTCGTGTTTTTGCGCCAAAATTAATGTGCTAAAGTTCATTTCAAATAAACTTGCGATAAAGTTTGTTCACCTCCTTCTACTAATGTATCCCAATATTTCCAAACCATACGAAAAAAATGGCAGTGTCGGTAACACGATCAAAACATTGACTTACCTACTCCGTGTTTGGTATTATGAAACTCAACCGATGCAATGTTAGCGACAGTTTTGTATGACGAACGATATCTATCGTAAGTTATTTGGACTTTTTGGTACAGGGTAGTTGAATGACATTTATCGCAAGTTTATTTGAAATACACTTTAACCCTTTTACAAATAGAAAAAAAAATGCGACCAACTTGGTCCACCAAGTTAATATGACCAACTTGGGTTAAAAAAGTTACCAAAAATTTTCTAAGGCTACCAGTGTCTTCAGATTTTCCGAAGTATTTCTTTACAATATCGATTGAGAGAAGTTAAAAATACAAAATACCTATTCCAATTATTACGCAAACAGTAATACAGTGTTTAATATGTTGCTATTTTATACTAACATAAAACGTTAATACTACATATGGCATAAAAAAAAACTTTGAACTCGCGCGTAACACCGTTTTTCGTCATAGCAGTAGGTAAATAGGATTACATGTTCAACATAATTAAAACTTAGTTCTAAATTCCGACACTCGAATCTGCAATAAACTTCAATTTCTGTAGGTAATTATTAGTCCAACTGACAGCGTTAAAGATTATGATTTATTAAGTTACTAAACGTGCATTTTTTACGTTCTCAGCAACAATACTGAAAAGCCTGATTTCTTCAGTTCATTTAACATTTACCTATTCAGTCTTCTGGTGATTTTGCTGTGTTTAGGTAAAAACTAATTAAAATACCATAACGTCTTTGAAGCAGTAAAAAGTTTTAATCAATGTTATTAAAATGTTCCAACTTTACTTTTCCATGACTTATTACGTCTTTTTTTAAATTTCTAACGTAACGATTGTGGACGTCCACGTCATTAACAATGACACAGGGAAGTAAAATGCATGTATGGAAATATATTGAGAAGCTTTTCCACATGTGACTGTTCCTAAGTTACCCTAGGCTGATACAGTTTTCGTTTTTCCCAATTAAATTAAATATTAGTGTTTAGGTCGGTTCCCCCCGTATTTCCATCCACGATAAAGGTAAGTATACATAACATACATAATCAGTCTATAATGTTCCCACTGCTGGGAAACAGGCCTCCTTTCTGTGAGAGGGAGTGGGCCGTAATCCACCACGCGGGCCCAGTGCAAGTTGGTACAAAATGGATAAAGGGATAACGTGCACGTATTTTTTTATACATTTTATAGACGTGACAAGCAATGGACAAAATTGACAACTTTTTATATGCTTGAGTGGCTTTTGTGAGTGAGTAACTTGAGTACTTTGTATGTTCTGGTGTCATTTGTTTTTGAAAAGTGTGTTTTGTTTGTGCAGAATAAACAATTTTCCTTTCTGTCATTTCTTTTTTTTTAATCTTAAATGTTAACGTTAGAAATTAATAAAAGCACACTTATGTTTGCGGTATGACAAGTTAAATCATAAACACATGTGCAATGCACATTATTATGAAATAATCAGTAGCATTGACTCTTACTACTCGAAATGATAGCACTTGAAGTCTTGAACGTCATCCGTCAATCCAAGATGACATGGAAAATTAATTGCAGTTCAAGAGCATTCAATCGTAATTGGCATTTATCGAGACTTAACACATTAAGTTACGCGAAAGACCTAGAAAATAATTCTTTGCCTGAAAATTCTAGTTATCCTGTCACTTTGACGGTACTCTGTGGCAAAGCCAAAGGCCTTTGTCTAAGCTTTTTCTAAGTCAGCCAAAAGCGACGTTAAAACGTGCTCGAAACATCTAGAAATGTACAATGTATTCATCGTAAAAATATCTAAATTAACTTAACCTCTTTATGCTTTTGAGAGTACTGCCCGAAACACAATCTAAAAAGTAACATGCACATAATAAAACGCACTTTATAAGCCGTCCGCGTGAAATTTCATCCTCTCCCATTCACCCTCTTAGGGGTGGAATTTCGAAAAACCCTTTCTTAGTGGATACCTAATCTTCACAAAGAACACACCCTCGAAATTTCATGTCTCTAGGCCCAGCGGTTTAGGCTGTGCGTTGATATATCAGTCAGTCAGAACTTTGAATTTTATTGGACCAGGATCGGCCAGCGTTGGCCAACATTGCCCATGTAATCGGTATGAGGGCACGTCGCGATAGATAGATTTCAATTCCTGGGGCTGAACCCGGAAATACAAGTACTTATAAATAGGCTAGGCATTTACATGGTTTCAGTTACAGAATCCGCTTAAATTCTCAAGTAAGGATTGTAAGGAACCATTTCCCTAATACAATAAAACTGGCGCGGAAGTAGAAACAAGTTTTAATGCGTTATTGTTTTATGGCACAAATATTACCAAGCTACTATTAGCCACTAGCCATGAATTCCACTTATATTAAGGAAATATTATCGATTATGAAATCTTTATCGCTCATGACTCCTGAACTATTTGTTTGTAGTTGATTTTTACGGCGGTATTTTTCAACATTATATAATTATGTAGACAATTTATATAACTCATTATAGTTTGTAATAGATAACCCTAAGTTTATTTATTACTGGAAGCCGACATCGGCTTCTAAAAACGATAGATTTGGATGATGACACTAGTGTTGTCATTGCAAGACTCAGACCATCTTCAAGACGTCATGTCATGAAAACAAGATCTAAAGATTCCAAATCTCTAGATTCAGACTGACTTGGAGTCATTATAGAGATTACGGATGACATCGCAGTAATAATTTACGTTAGACCCTCTAGACTTACGAAGTATACTATTACTTCGTTTGACGATTGTGTTTTGATGGTAGTCGTGTCATCAGAAGCAATTAGTATTTTCGCAGTCACGAGAAAAATACTTCTTAAAACATTATTATTTTAATGAAGGAAAATACCATTACTCTGGAACGATTTTAACAAATACAAAAAAAAAATCCCTTAGCACACTTGAATAAAAAATGAAAATACGAAGAAAACGAACACGCGGAAATTCACGCGTTATTATTTGTAAATTCCAATCGATTGTATTGGCTTCGGGCTGAAAAGTTTATAAACTATCGAAATATCATGACAAGGCCAGTAGGTAATTCACAAACGCTCAGTAGGTGAAGAAACCCAAATAATTGAGGGCTTTAGTTAGTAAACTTCTTCAGAAAGCTTAATGGGGTCAGATTAAACTCAATTACATAAGGTAGCTGTCTTTATTTCAAACGAAAATGAATGGTCACTTAATTAAATTAACCAACCGATAGAAATCAAACACTAGATCTATGAGTTCGAAAATTACCACGAAAGTATACTGTTTTAAACAAGATCCGTCATTAGATTCATAGACATTTTATTGATAGACATCTGATCTATTCCTGACATGATTCAGCAAATCCAAAACTGTAATAACAATTACTTCTAATTTCTTTCTGACTCCGCTTGTACCTACCATATTTCAAAGCGTGCTATTAATCCAACTGATCCAACCATTTAAATAAGTCTACACCGTGTGTATTCGTCATAAACTCGCTTGTAACCCAAGCACCGACCTAATTAGTGTTAATTTCATCGTCTCATCCGATAATGTGTCAAGTGTCGCACTGGAATTTTAACTACCAGTGGGGTCAGATGTAACACTTGGATTTGATAGCTTTAAATATTTAATTATGCAGATCTGTTGGTTGGTAGTTCATGAATATACTTAACTTTAAAATAAAACAAATGTCAATTTTGCTCAAAAGCAATGTACAGAAATCCATTTTAGAGCAGAAAAGCTTCAGTCAGATTAGCGTTGAATACAAGCCAATATTACAAGATAAATAAACAAACTAAAAGTAATCCATCATAATAAACAGACCGAAAAAAATTAAAACAAAATCGATCAATCAATCGAAGAAAAAATCGAAACCGATCGACTAAAAAACTAACACTAACTGGTCGGCTAGACACTCCAATAGATAATAAAATACATGTATGTATTACTTTTTATGAATTGCAATTGACTACGGTAGAATCGAAGGCGATGACCCAAAATATAAGGTCTGGGTCAAGAGACTCTGTTTTCTACATATCCAAACATGGCTCAGTTAATGAATCTAAAACCACTCATTATAATCCTTACTTATTATCCTATCGCCAAATCTGACATTTGAAATTCGAAAACTCTTAAGTGATGAATCTATCTTCAAAAAGAGAGTTACGTATCGAAAATAGCTTTTTTAATTCAGTAATTATTTTTAAATTCTTCTGTAACTTCTTGACTGTGATTTGATTTTTAACAATCAGATTTCCGCGTTTGTGTTGTACGTTTTAAATGGAACTAGCAACATTACCAAAGTATAGTTTTGGATTATAAAAAAGTACAATAGTGTTACGAAACATTCCCATAACGATTGTATAAGACGATATCGTCGAGTCGAATGTAATTCTATTCCAATTGGTAATGAATTCCTATAATTATTTTTGCGTGACCAACTTTTATGATTGCTACATTCGTTTCTTCATCTATAGGTTTGTTTACATTAATTCTGTTAGAAAAGTCTCTTTTCTTTTTAAATGATTTTGTTTCTTTTAATTCTAGCTAGCCAGCCTGCAAGTCAAATTCTTAATGTCAAAACATTCTCTCAAACAGTTTTTTTTTATTAAAATGACCTTTCTTTGAAAGATCTTTACAGTTCATGTTATGTTAGTTAGGTACTAAGTGGTGCAATGAGAATAACAAAAAAATCTTTAATGTGCATTACACAATCTTGCAATTAAAACTATACTGCGTCCATCCGCGTATTTTGCAACTCACATATAAAACTAAAAAAAAAAACTTTCTCACAGTTTCTTACGAAAAGGCAATGTCTGTTTGTCTTTACACTTTAATCTTTTGAACGGCCGCGTTTCACGGAAGCTGCGGTTTATCATGTGGAACTTTTATGAGTCGTGTTACGAGCTCCTGTTTAGCTAGTGCCTTCTCATTATTAGTAGTTGCTTCAACAGTATCATTGCTCTCATTTGTATCATCACAATGTATAAGCATCATATTGCTATCTTGTTGATCTCGTATTGCAGTAGTTACATGATTGTGTTTTTCTTAAGTATCTTTAATTTATATGTTGTAGATATTATAGCTATTCCTTTGGCATTTATTGGTAGTCTTTCTATAACATAATCATCATCAGTATATACACTGCTGTAAATGTATATGTATTATTTCATTCGCTTGGTTGATAGTAGTCTCTTCAGTTGGTATTGTAAAAGACTAGTCAGGGTGTTTCTTACTTGGTCTTATCATGATCGTGACTGGACTGGAAGTATGTAACTGTTCCAGTTTATTTTTCATTTAAACAATAACCTGCTAACTTTACTTATGGTGGTCTTAACGAAAGATAAATACGGGGTCGAGAACCACAGTAACTTGTAGGGGAGTCGTAACAATTAATTGAGAAAGACGAGGTGTATAGCGCCCCCTGTCGAAGGGGCGATGAACTTGGCAGATGTTTGAGAATGGAAGCTGATGAGTTTATTACGGAATTGATTGACACTTATACTGACGTTTATTGCGTTTGAAATTAGGATTACGTGCCTCAATAAATATGAGGGAGATGTGACATTAGGGCCGTAAAGACACCGGTACATATTTTGTAGCTAACAGAAGACGATCTAGGAGGGGATCGAGGCGGGGGGAGGGTGATTGGAGGGGGGTTCAGGGGATCAGAACGGAATAATTCGATATTTCTAAATCTAATTTAGGTACCTAACTACCTACCTACAATTAAATACCTACAAGTAATAGTCACACGGCTAGGGGCTAAGAATTCATAGCTACGCACACAAACCTACTTTTTGATAAACTTGCTTCCTCCCTGAACTTCATCCGCGTAAAATTTCGGACCCGACCCGATAATTATGAAGTTATAATCGAAAGGTGGATTCTAGTAAATCATTTCCTTTATATCTTCAAGTAATTTTCTTAATAATAAACGCTTAACTAGATCAAATGACTGTTAGTGACATACATTTAGTTTACACAGTTGCAAATCATCGTCATTACTCGTCAAATTATCCTGGAAAGTGATGATTATGCGGTAAAACCCCTGTTGTTAGTAATTAGTTCAGCGGTTAGATACTTACCGCAGAAGTAATCTGGAAGAAATGAAATTACCCAATGGAAAATCTAATGCTATAGACTTCAGTCAGGTAAATGGTGGTTTACAATAATCTTGACAATGTCATGACAGAATTCAAAACTAAACCAACCAACCCCGTACTAGTAGGTACCTATAAAACAAAGGGAAGAAGAGAAGCAGGGGCAGGTTGAAAAAAAGACAAGATGTCACATTACAATGTCATCAAGAACACTCAATATTTTATAAACTTTCTTTTATTTTGAAGAATGTGTCAGTACTAAAACATGAAGGATTCCCTCCCATAACCACAAATGCATAAAAAATATATGGTGACTATGTTTTAAGACAGTTTCCATTATATACAATGATTCATTGCGCAACACGACACCTGTCTTCAAGAAATGATTAATAACTTCTTACTGAAGATGTGCAAGATATTTATGTGCATTGAATGCATTTTTAAGTTCATTTTTCACTTTAGAATATTCGGGTCATTCTTCATCCTCTAAATTATAGGTGATCTCAACATCATTCATACGGGCAATTTGTCTTTGACTAAATGTAAACGTCATCTCTCAAATTCCAAAGATAGCACCCTTTTTTTTTCGCGTGGTAATCATCAAATGGCCCCTCCCGCTCTGGGTGGAGCGGAAGGGAGTGTCAGACTCTTACTGACTAAACCCCACCCATGTTCTTTCCTTAGCCCTTTATGTTCAGGGCCAGCGGTAACCCTTTCGGACAATCCCGCTGACCCAGCAGGCTTCGGCCCTAAGGAGCCCCTTCCTTTATGCTGACATCTCTTTGAGGCGCGCGTGGAACACGTATGCGCCGTCCGGTCCTGATCGGACGGTAAGCTATCCATTACTCTCCGTCCGCAAGCCCACGCAAGATGACACCCCTTGGTTTATTAACGCTTTCTTCATCATCATTCTCCTGCCCTTAGGTATCCCAATCTATTTGGGGTCGACGTAACATGTCTTAGTCTTCTATAGTTCTCTATTAGTCGTCATCTCGGTAGTTACTCCCTTTCTAACCATATCATCTTTCATACAGCTCATACATCGGTTTTTATTAACGCCTTTTCATTATTTTTTATTTAATCATCCATTGCAGTCTATCCTTATCCCTGATCAAGTTGATTAGGTACCAATAACTCAACTTTTCCAACCCAAGCCAATTTCCAATTCAATTATCTTCCCAAGCAAAATATGTACAGACTTAATCAAGTGTCAGATCTTAGTCTATGCATTTGACCTAAAGGTGCTAAAGTTCCGCTACATCTTACGTGGTGCAGCTATCTCCACGCCTGATTATTATCTATGCATAGGATCTTAAGATCAACGATTCAGCCTCTATCTTCTGTCGAGATGCTCAGCCATTTCTATGCAATGATGGAGTATATAGCTTCAATTGGAACTGTACCTATAGAGGTGAGTTTTCCTTACAAAGGCTGGCACCAATACGTTTGTGTAATAAATAATAATGCTGTTTAACGTCCATCAACTCTGCCTTTAATTCGGCGCTGCTTCTGAGTGCACTTGCGTGCAGGGCCGGACTTGTCGAGGAATTTAGAGATACATTTAATAAAAATATTGAATGATCTTGATCGCATAAGCATTGTTAATGCTAATCAGCCTATATTGTTTCCACTGCTGGGAGACAGGCTGTAATCTAACACGCGGGCCCAGATCTAACAATGATCTTTTATATTACTTATTAACATTTTGCTGTTTATAAATGATTTTGGATTAATTTCATTACTGGCAATCGTGTAGTATGGTCGGCATCCAGTTATTAAAGAAATGACGTTTACTTTTATTCAAACAAAGTTTGAATACCCAAGTTTTTTATCTAAAATCCGGGTAGTGATTAAATTACCGCCTAGTTAATTAGTAGGAACTTCAATAGGTGTATTACTCCCTAAAGTGTATTTCAAATAAACTTGCGATAAATGTCATTCAACCACCCTGTACCAAAAAGTCCAAATAACTTACGATAGATATCGTTCGTCATACAAAACTGTCGCTAACATTGCATCGGTTGAGTTTCATAATACCAAACACGGAGTAAGTCAATGTTTTGATCGTGTTACCGACACTGCCCATACATTTTTTTCGTATGGTTTGGAAATATTGGGAATGGGATACATTAGTAGAAGGAGGTGAACAAACTTTATCGCAAGTTTATTTGAAATGAACTTTACTTTGTGTAGAATGGCATCCTAACAAGGTGTGTTCGTGAATAAAATGTCATGAGGCAATGTGCTATAGCAAAATCGCATCGGAATATCGTACCTTACAGCTCAAAATTTACACCTATTAGGTAAATAGTGGTCATAAGTCGTCGTTTCAAGGAGATAACTGTTTTCTTCACGCCCTTTTCATCTTACGAGGTTACGAGAAGTTGTAAAGGTGTTAAAAGATAATATCTATGAATGTTAGAATCAGCTGAACACTGATCGAAAAGTGTCTTTTGTAGGTCGAATTTTTAATACCTCCTTTTTTTAACCGCTTATATAATTTTTTCTCGTGACTTTTTTGCTTAAGGTTGGAAAGTTACCTAATTAGATTATAATTTTGTTTATTTTTCTTATTTAAAATAGGATTGTTAAGTTATAATCCATGTTTACTACCTAATTAGAATTAAATAATATTGATATAGGGATGTGCCAGTATAAATATTTCTCACTAAATATCCAATAGCTTTTTATCTAAACATTATTTCTCTGAGTGCAAACGACAAGTGCAATGGTTTATTTACTTAGGTAGGAGACATAGACAAAATAACTAAATAAGGGGCTTGTGGCTAAGTAGGTAATAACAACCGCACGGTCCGATCGATCAGGTTAAGCTACGCTTGCCGTGGTTCGTCCGTGGATGGTTGACCATCCTACCATACCAAGACCCTCCGTGCCACGGAAAGCACGTCAAGCTGTTGGTCTCGGCTGTCATTCGTAGATCTATGACAATCGTTACGGGTCGTCAGAAGCCCGAAAGTCTGACAACCAGACGTCTTACCAAGGGGTATTGTATTACCCAGCTACTGGGTTGTGGAGGTCAATCCATTTAAAATACTGTTATTTAGCTGTATCAAGTTAGACTGGAAGCCGACCCCAACATAGTTGGGAAAAGTCTAGGCAGATTGATTAACATAGTCAAAATAACCCCTTCCTTTCGTTTATTTCATAAAAGAGTACAACATGATAAAGATGCCGATGTGATACGAAGATACATTTTTATTTTTATTCCCGAATATCAAGAAATTTAATTCAAGTAAATATTTACGTCGCCCTAAATTCTTTGAACCGTGCGCAGACAAAATGTCTTCTGTTGTCAAACAACATTATCTTGAACATGGATTTGTTTTTATTATGAGACCGCTTTACAGCGTTGATAAACTATCTAATCACAATAAATAAAGATTTAACAATCCATTTGTTTATAAATTAGGTACGAAGTCAACAAATACGCTTTGTTCAAGATGGTGAATAGAAAGTTTTTTTTTATTAATACCTTTTCTAAAGGAGGAGTTTATCTGTATGGGAGGAATTTATGGGTTATGACATACGTATGCATTGGTATTTACTCACGTCACGATTAAGGTGACTACATGACCTAAAGCGCGGTCTTTGTAGGACTGCATAGAAAAGAAAGAGAAGCGCGATGACCCAACGCTGGTAATTTATTGTAAAATGTGAAGCAATTATCTATTTCCAAAAAATCTATTGTTTGGACTAAAAAATTAAAACACTAGTACTTTAGTATGTTGCTTGTGGAATAATGGGACAAAAAATCATAATGATTGCATGTATTATATGGTTTTTACTGTAAAAATAAAGTTTTTAGAGGTATCCTCATGATTTCTTTTTCTATCGTATTAAATTAGTTGTATTATGTTTTCAACGCACTATTTACCTAGCATATATCCTGAAGAATATCATATATTTTCTGATTTTGTTTACTGCAGTCGATCATATACTTTATTGTTTCTAAAACTTGCGTTTTTGTGTTTAAGTCTTGTAAGCCCTTAAGTAGATCGGTGTTTATTTTTAACCTATGCATTTGGCCTCGATAAATATTGTTAGAAAATAACTTAGAAGATTGTTGACAGTTGCGTTGAATTACGCCTTAATATTTTCCCCTAAACTTAGATATGTAAAGATGGTCACCCATCCACGGATCAACCGCGGCAAGCGTAGCTTAACCTGATCAATCGACCCTGTAGCTGATATGACTTAGCCACAAGCCAAAATACAGCAACACATAGATTCGTAAATTGCACTCTAAAAGTGCAACAAACCTTGGCTCCCTGAATCCGTCCCTGCGCCATCTTACATCTTTATACTTACACATAATGGTTTGTTCAGCTGCAGCGCACAACCACGACAGACGCCATCAAATAATGGCTTTAGAATTTAGATTATTGATTTCTCGGCGCCATGGGAAGGATCATTTATTTTGTTTAAATGTCAGTGCAGCCTTGGTTTAGAAAGGAGAAGTAGATAGGTCACATTTATTGACTGTTCAATGGGTCTACGCAAGTTAAAAAACTTCAGTGCAAAATCGAATGTTGAAGTGTTTGACCTACTATACAGGGTGGCAGGAGGAACGATGCGCAAACTGTAACCATGGATTCTGGAACTCCCCCGTGTAGAAATTTTACGCCGGTTATAAAAAAACCGGCCAAGTGCGAGTCGGACTCGTACACGAAGGGTTCCGTACCACAAGGCTTAAGAGCGTTTACGCCGAACGGCATTTCATACAAACTTTCAAGCCCTTATTTTTCGAAATGAATGAACCGATTTTAATGAAACTTCATATGCATAAGCAAGATACAAAGGTCTAAAAAGTTACTTAAGAACATTTTAGAAAAATAGTGTTACAGCTAAATTAGACCGATTTTAAACTTTCTATAGAAACAGAGATTTCCATTTATCTTTATTTAAATAAGACATTTCGAAAATGTTTTCTACTAACTTTTTAGACCTTTGTATCCTGCTTATGCGTAGGAAGTTTCATTAAAATCGGTTCATTAATTTCCAAAAACAAGGGCTTGAAAGTTTGTATGAAATGCCGTACGGCGTAAACGCTCTTAAAACGCCGAAAAAAAATGTTTCTTTTATACCCCTTTAAATTTTAACTTTATTTTTTTTTTATTATTTGTTGTTATAGCGGCAACAGAAATATATCATCTGTGAAAATTTCAATTGTCTATCTATCACGGTTCATGAGATACAGCCTGGTCACAGACAGCTTTATTCAAAGGCGATTTTCTCCTTTATTTTTTAATGAAATTGTATGTTATTACGAACGTAGTATTTTCGAACCCATAAGTTTATGTAAAGTGTCGTATTTCTACTTTGCATTCGTTATTTCGTGAAAAAATCGCAATTAAAAGTTGCCAAGTGTTGACATATTAGTGCTCGTGACGTTTTATTATTATTATTTTTTTGTTTTATATTATAATAATTTTTTGTAATGTCATTTTAATAATTATTTGATAAAATTAATAATAATATAAATATTTGCACACCTTATTAGGTAATGATGCAGTGTACTTTATGTTTATTTGTAACATCTGTTTATACCTACCTGTATTTAGCAAATAAATGATTTGATTTGAAAGTAACTAGGGTCGTCAGATATAGTTGAAGTTTAGTAAGAAACCGATGGATGTTTTACAATAAAATTAAATTAAATTAATAGAAAACAAACAGTTTATCAAAATAAATTTCATACGAAAACATCCATCGGTTTCTTACTAAACAGCCGGTCGATGCTGTAAAAATCTCACCGTGAAAACTTAGGTGAAGTGAGTTTGTTTTTGCTAGGAATTGACACTATTGACAGCTCACTCCACGCTCACTTCAGCTAAGTTTTCACGATGAGATTTTTACAGAATAGCACCGCTGTAACTGTATCCGACGATACTGGTTACCTAGCTCTTTTAGTGAGAACCTACCGACCATAGACATACCTATGAAAGTACATTTCTATACCGACCGACCCATGTATTTATCTCTACCCTATATTTTTCTTTTTAAAAGGTTTATGTTTACAAGCAAACGAAAATCCTAGTCCTTGACCTAATAGTATTTGACGATCCAAAAGATGCTTGACAGCTTCTGCTCTTTAAGCTCAGGGACGAAAGTTCGATGCCCGTGAAGGTCAAATATTAGTTTGGCCTTAGACATTTATGACTAGTCAAGTAATCAATCTGTTTGTCTATGTAATGGCACCCGTCAGTTATGTGTTTATTATTTGTTTTACGTGGTCATTTAAATGCTTCACTTGTTTCTGTGATGTATTATTCCGTAACACACGACTTTAAGAAATATTCCTTTACTTATTTTTTAGGGTTCCGTACCCAAAGGGTAAAAATGGGACCCTATTACTAAGACTTCGCTGTCTGTCCGTCCGTCTGTCTGTTACCAGGCTGTATCTCAAGAACCACGATAGCTAGACAGTTGAAATTTTCACAAATTATGTATTTCTGTTGCCGCTATAACAACAAATACCATAAACAAAACAAAATAAATATTTAAGGGGGCTCCCAGACAACAAACGTGTTTTTATCGGCGTTTTTGCCTTGTGGTACGGAACCCTTCGTGTAAGAGTCCGACTCGCACTTGGCCAGTTTTTTTTTCAGCCTGTAGGTACTATCCCACTGCTGGGCAAAGACCTCCCCCAAGTCCTTTCAGGAACTCTTTTACTTATTTATTTACTTTAATTTTAACTTGTCAATCGAGCATCATTAGTTTAATTAAAGATAGCTTCCATAGGTACTTACATCTATCTCAAAAAGCCTAGCCTTTTTCCAACCATGTTGGAGTCAGCTTGCAGTCTAACCGGATGCAGCTGAATACCAGTGTTTTACAATCCATAGTTACTGAGTAACACGATATCCCTTGGCAAGACTGGTTGTCTGATTTTCGGGCTTCTGATTAACCGTTACGACTGTCAAAGATATACGAATGACAACCGGGATCATGCTTTTATCGAGCTTTTCGAGGCATACATATACAATGTTGTTCAGAATAAGTAACTGAATCGATTCCAAGAATTTTTACCCCATGTTATATTTTGTCCCAAAAATATTTAAAAAAGGTTCAAAGTTGGACACCGCGTGATACTAAGTAGGTTATCCAATCTCCGCGCCGAACGGTTAGGTACCTAGGTACTATTATCAATGAGCGCAAGACGACGGACGCGGCGCTAGCGGCGCGGGTGACCATGTTTTTGTACGGACAAACAGGTAACTGAACAAGCTTATTACTTTGTGATTTTTCATGACACAGTTTTGAAATTTTGTACATAGATTCTTTACATAAAAATACTAGACACATGTTTCGGGTTTCGCATATACTAAAAATAATGTGGTATATCTATCTAATAAATAAATCGTTCACCCCTATAATTATCTTTTCAAATCTAAAAATAGTTGACAATCAAAGCATTGAACTTGAACTGTATTCAATCGTAATTATAAGTATTCAATAAAAGGCTGACTCATTGATTGACTTACGCTTAATGATTATTATATGAGTTCATTAAAGCATTAATTGTTCCTTGAACAATTCACTGCCTCCTTGGTGTAGTGGTCACAAGAGCTTCTGCTGAACATGAGGTCCTGGGTTCAATTCCCAGGACGGACGATGTGTTATTAAGCATTTTCTATCTTTAATTTCTCAGTAGCAGCTTAGTGCTTGGATTCGTGTCCTGACACATGGGACTTAAGGGGCTTACAGTACCTAAACGCAAAAAACGCAAGTTTTAGAAACAATAAAGTATATGATCGACTACAGTAAACAAAATCAGAAAAATATATGATATTCTTCAAGATATATGCTAGGTTGATAGTGTGTTGAAAACATACTACAACTAATTTGATACGATAGAAAAAAATCATGAAGATACCTCTAAAAACTTTCTTTTTACAATAAAAACTATACTAATGTACATACAATCATTCTGATTTTTTGTCAGATTATTCTACAAGCAACATACTAAAATACTAGTGTTTTAGTTTTTTAGTCCAAACTATAGATTTTTCGTAATTAAATAATTGCTTCATATTTTGCAATAAATTACCAGCGTTGTGTCATCTTTCTTCTCTTTCTTTTCTATGCAGTCCGACAGTGACCGCGCTTTAGGTTATGTAAGTCCCTTAAATATAACTGGTGAATTGTAGGTGAACCTTATGGTGCACCGCTGCCTAACCCTTCGGTGGAAACAGGCGTTATATTATGTTATGTTAAGGTCCTTGAACTACTTCAAAAACAATGAAATCTTTATGTTGGTATTATAGATAACTGTGAAAGTTATTGCACGATTCATATTGAGAAGCATTAGAGTGCTTTACGATAAAAAAAAATTTGCCTCTTATCTGCAACTGTTTCTATTGTTATACTCCTCCTAGTACACAGAAACTACTTATTTTATATACCATTGTATAGATTAGAGATTAATTCTGTACTTTTCAAAATTTTATTTAATGCAAGTAGAAACGAAAAAAACATCAATGTTTCTAAAAAAAAATCCCGTTAGTGTGAAACCTGAAAACATTGTAGCTTGCGAAAAAATCTCAACAATTAGGTATAATAAAAGTTATAGTGCAGTTGTTTAAACATCATTAAGAAACATGTCATTTAAACAGTTTTATAAACCTTCAAAAGTCAAATTCTCTTTGTATTGGCTCAACAACAGTAATAAAAATAAAATTTAATTCGGACCTTGATCCATATGATATTAGTAAAACACAATACGTACCTAACCTTATTATGCTTTGTTAGTAACAAAGCAATACATAATTTCAGTTCAATATGCAAAGAAAGATCAACTTGAAAATCTCCCTTTGTTCAGTTCGGTCAATTACACACTTTAAATTGTCTTGAATTAGAAATCACCTCACATCATTATGTGAATGGTTGGAGTTCGAAATTGGGAACTCTCTTTGTATGAAGTTCGAACTTCGAATTCAAGAGAATACGAAGATGGAACTTTCTTTGTACGAAGTTCGAACTTGGAATTCAAGAGAATACGAAGATGGAACTCTCTTTGTTCGAAGTTCGAACTCCACGCCTCTTGCTTGCCAGTTAGCACCATAGCCGGTGGGATGTTATCTTGTTACCTTGTCAAATTAACTGGACAAACCGTTTTTCTCCATAAATGAAACACGAGACACAAAATGCGATTATAAGCAATCGTACTATCATGTTTCTCCATTCTTTACTTCCAAGATTTACATACAGTTTCAAGCAGTTATTTACCTTACGATTTGCAGAAAGTGTGAGAATGTCCTATATTATGTGTCAGTGATTCTTTCCCGGGACTTCTTTTGCAAACAAAATTCATCAGGGGTTAAGTTTTGAAAACTTCTTTCTTAGTGAAAATTTATATTCTTTATGAAAGTGATTATCTTTCAAATATAATGTCTGTGTCATTCAATCTTTCACGTGATCAATCACGAGACTGTCCGCATAAGTAGATAAAAACATTGCAAATTATTGATTGTCCACCATCCACAAGGTTATGGTGTATACCTTAAACCTGTGCATTTTCCCACAATTGTCTTTAAGTCCCTTTAAACGAGCATGCACGATAGACGTCACATAGTAATTGAATTATTATAGTGTTAGTAAAAATAATTTCAATGTCACGAAAAGTGACTTTGATTACCGTAACCTTTGTTAACTAAGACCTGCAGCAGTTACGATAGTATAGCGTCACTTCCCAATTATAAACTTAAGATTCTTCAAACCGCGATTGTACAGGACCTATAGGCAAATGTGAACCATCGTCGACCGTATCACCATATACCATCAAGTGAGAATGATAATGGCCAAAGGCAAGCCAACAATCGTAGCAATGACGCATTGATGAAAGGCAAAGATGGAAAATCTTTAACTAAACTGGTCACAAGTTTATGTAATAGCTGTACAAGAAGAATAAATTACTGAAAAGCTTAAAATCACCGTGAGCCTACTGGATAACAGACCACTAATTGTTTTGCCTAAAGCTACTAAGAAAGTAAGAGCTAAAACCAATGAATGATATATTCAGAAGGCAGTGAAATGGACCACTGCTCTTTCATTCAAGCACTAAACGTAGCCACAAAAGCTATAAACAATTTCCTTCACACCTCTAACCATAAAGAATATAGACTCAAGCTTCCATTTATAACTTTAGTAGTTCTAAAAATATCTTCTCTCTGATCAGCGCGATTTATGAAAGATAATAACAGGTTGTTATCAATAAAAGATTTAGTTTCCAACATTACTCGTTGATTGCTTTAATAGTCTTTCAAATCTGTGCCTATAAATCAATGTAATGAACTTATGAGCTATTCATAGTCCCCACACTTCGAAGCAACACACTTGGCGCCAACGGAATTTGTCAATGTTATATTTACGTTTACGCACAACCTTATCTTTGTAGTAGTAAGACTTTAAATAGCATTTCTCGATTGCATCAGTTCACTGGTCTTACCAATTGACTTACAAACTGCAATATGCAGTTTTCAACGACTCTATTCATTTTGACATATGGCTCAAAATTGATCGGAATCTTCTTAGTAGCATGGTCTTGGGTTAATTGCAGTCGTAATAATGACTTTGTAATAAAGCTTGTGCATTGTTACTCGTTGCTATGGCGACCGGATCTTTTTAATTTCTAACTTTGACCCTTCTGGTTTTATGGTGCTTTGCGTGTTTATGTTTCTTCGACTTAGTTTCTGATAAAATAATTTGTGTACTTTCCAAGGTTCAATCGTTTAAATGTTTGTCCTTCGTAGGTGAACGGCTGGTTAGTTTGAAGACCCTTTAGTTTTTACCTATATAGACGACCTTTCCACGGCATGCTATGACCTTTTGCATAAACCATGAATACCTTATTCAACGGTTTAAAGGCAATATCTCACATTTCTCTTTCTAACTATAGTGTTTCTTTTGTGACCCTTCCGCGGTTCGACCTTGTAAGGGCCAAAGGTTTCTCAACACTCTGGTAAATATTTTTAAAGCCTCCAATAATTTGATTTGAGTCTTTGTATTTGTGTGGGCCTCATACCACTAAGGTCATCCTTGGAAGAAAACAGCCATTCCAATATTTACAAAATCTCTTTGCGAAAACGTGAAAGTCTCTCTTCAATAAATTCACTGTCAAGTTGAGCAGTGGAAACAGAACAATCAATAACAAACAATACAAAGCAATCACTTAGCCGACGATTGTGAAAACAAAGACTTTCTTCTACCTTAGCTCTTAAAACGGCTCCAACTGACAGTTACTTCTAAAAATAAAACACTTAAATACTGCACTCGAGTATTTATGCCTAAAAATAAACCGTCAATTCTAAAAGTACATACAAACAAACATTTTATTACACAAATAAATCAGTTAGTACATCACTACTAGAACGCCCACTTGCTCTTGCGCATCTCTAAGCTAGTTGCTACCACAAACTAGAGGCAGAAATATCACTCCATATATGTAGTATGAAAGATCTGGGATAAGATTCTTTCAATACTAAGACACCCCCTAACGGAAATTTAGTACATTTTGCGAGCCGCCTTTTTGGATTTCAATTTCGTCTTCATTTTCGGCTGACTTTATTTGTACCCGGTTGATGACAATAGGCTAGCCTACTATTACCTGGCCAAATTTAGGTGTACTAATAGGTACACCTCTGCCTTACCCTTTGGGAAAACAGTACAGTGTGTAATCCGAAAACTACATAATATATACAATACTAATAATAATAGCCTCCCCGACCGTTTTCGATCACGGTGGCCAATCTCAACGGAGATTAGCCAGGTACGCAGGAGATATTATAGTGCACAAGTGTGTGCGCAATCACAGGTGCACTCTCTGTTCCTTTACTCTCATAGTCCGATGGGAAGGCAATCCGACACGACCGGAGAGAGTTCGGTTCAACATAACAATGATAACCCGACGTTTTCCATCGCATCTTTAACTAGTAAGTAGGTATAGCAACTAATTTATTTTTGGCCACTCAAAACTGGTAGGACTCCTTACCCTATTCCAGGTGACTTTTCAGAAAAGCTAGTGCCTTTCTACAGTTTTTCTAGCTTCATATTGAGCGTCGTTTTCAAAGTCGAAAGATCAAAATCAAAAGTCATTTTTTCAGTAAATTAGGCTGAGAATCAGCACTTTTTGAACGTCAAAATGACATATTAAGACAACCCTGCAAAACGCCAGCCCTTCACATCTTCCTACTGCTTTAGTTAGGAAGCTAAAGGCGCAACAAACTCTCCACCAGCATTGCTGTCTGTTAAGTTAAAAGAACTTAATTTCTGTGGTTGGACTTCTGTCTTGCCCATTCCATGTGTCCACGTCTTAATCACTTCTCTCGCCCACCGATAGCGCGTTAGAGCGTTATTTGTAAAGCGACATTTACATTAAATTGTACACATGTATGTATCATACATTATGCATATATGAGTGATCTCCTAAGACCGCTGCATAACTTGTAATATGTTATTTCTTTCTTTTTTAAACTGGTTTAGTGTGAACACTGTACTGTTTGTAAATGTGGGGATGTGTGAGACCACCCCTTGGTTTGTTATCATTATTCTAAGATAGGATTGAAAGGTGCTTACAGCAGGATTTAGCTTCCAAGAGACATATATACAGCCAGATGTGGAACAATTTCGTAGAAATCACACTTGGCCATTTTTGCGGTACTTGCAATTAGAACTTACCTAGATACAGACACCAGCACATCAAGCTACCCGAATCTGTCAAATTTTCCCAATCAACTTTGAACCTTATGCTTTAGCGATAAAGTTGAAAATCTATCAAGGGTAGCTTGATGTGCTGGCGTCTGGAGATAAATATCATCACGCCTGTAACAGTATTCCCTGAAGGGTCACACAGAGGTGTACCTATTATAGTACACACACATTTCGTCAATTATGTTGAAGTCACTCGTAAAAGGGGGCGAACTTACCTATTCGTTTTAAGGTGAGTATAGACTAGAGCATTTACTTGTAACAGAACATCGAGCATTTAAAGTTTTAAAATTTTATCGAATCGAACTTTGAACACGACCCTCGATGTTTTGTTACCACCTGATTTTAAAAATCAACAAGCGTATTGGTGTGACATTTTGTCGAGCAAAGGCACGAGCGGTACCTGTAGGTCTGAAAGTTCAACAATGAACGCAAGGTAGAATAAAATGTAACAGGTAAATGCTCACTCGCCGTGAGCATTACATCGAGCGCAGCGTCGAGCATTCGCAGAAACGTTACATTATATGGAAATGCTTTTGGAAACTGAGCTTTTGTCTGTATTGTACCATTCGTAAGAACCGTTACATTACATGGAAATGCTCGAGAAAGTGCTCTAGTGTATACACTCCACCCTTAAGAAATTCTAATAAATTAAAAATTTCTTCCAACACCAATTATTTGAATTATGATTAAAAGACGTTAACATGTTCGTGACACAACTATGGCAAACATTTCAAGAAACTTCAAGAAAAACTTAAAGAAATCTCGGACACTGACAATCGTTCTTGAGTTTCTAAATGCCAGCTTTTTTCCCCCACACTCGAGGCGAGTCCTCATTAATTTTTCAACAAGCCTGAACAGGTTCCAATTTTCTCACCTCATCGACTTATCACCTAGGAGTCTAGACAAAGTGAAAGGGTCCTCGAAAGCCGTTCTGGACAGGTAAAGGGCAGCCTGTCAGGGTTAGCCGACGTAATCAGCTGATAGATGAGGGGTTTTCATTTTCAATGATTTCGTTTGGAAATTGTTGGGTACAGATGTAGGTACTCGTAAATAGAAGTGAATGTACCGGTTCGTTGGTGTAGTGTAGTTTAGTTTTGAGTTGAAGGTTTTACATTCACCTGATAGCTTCTAAAGTTAAATAGGCTTTGAAAACTGAGCTTAAACAAGTTAAAGAGTTCATTTTACCAAAGTACAGTGGGTAAAACATTTTCAATCTAAAAATTGTTTTCTGTATTATCTATGCTTGCCGCGGTTGGTCTGAGGATGGGTGACCAATGACCATCTTTACATAGCGAGACCCCTCCGTACCACGGAAAGCACGTTAAGCCATTGGTCCCAGCTGTCATTCGTGGATCTTTGACGGTCGTTACAGGTAGTCAGAAGCCCGGAAGTCTGACAACCAGTCTTACCAAGGGTTATCGTAACTGGATTGTGGAGGTCAGATAAGCAGTCGCTCCATGTAAAATACTGTTATTCAGCTGCATCCAGTTAGACTGGAAGCCGACCCCAAGATAGTTGGGAAAAGGCTAGGCAGGTGATGACTTTTGACTTTTCTATATTGAAAAAAAAACAGTTTATTTTATCCAAAAATTCGTGGATAAGAAATTCCATAACTAAAACAGTGCACAAGTAGTAAAATAGTGATAAAAAAAACTATTGAAAAATCCATTGAATACTCCCATAAAATTTTTCATTCACTATTTTACAGTTACGTGTTTGCAAAAGTCATGCGAACTATAAATAAACAGTTTTCATATCCGGAAACATACATTCAATAATACACATAATACAAATGACTTGTGCTTTAAAGTATTGTTACATCATTCCTATAAAATTTTATGTGCCTAAAGAACAACCAATAATTTTCGCTTCCATCCATATCCATAATCAGCCTATAATGTTCCCACTGCTGGGACACAGGCCTCCCCTCGGTGAGAGGGAGTGGGCCGTAATCCACCACGCGGGCCCAGTGCGGATTGGCAGATGTCACATGTCTTCGAATTTTTGGTTCTAGGACATGCCGGTTTCCTCACGATGTTTTCCTTCACCGTTTGAGAGCAGTGGTGATGAAATAATTTACACAAAGTAAAGCGCCTGTCTGGGTTCGAACCTACGACCTACAACTCGTAAGTCGCGGCCGTTACCACTTAGCCACCACTGCTCCAAATTTTCGCTTGCGGCAACCAAAACAAACAAATAAAATAGTATATTGTCACCACAATATATTGTTATGGAAGAAGTCACAATTTCTTGTAGAAAGAATTCCTTTATTTTATTTTTATTTTATTTTATATGTACATATAGGGACAAAAACAGTTACACGTTACAATTTTGGTAAATAACAAACTAGGGTAATAGAGGTAAACATGTAACCCACACCAATGTCCGCGGAATAAACTTTTATGGAGAAAGAAACAAAACCACGCATACATTGATATAAAAAAAATATTTTTTACATCAATGCACGTATCTACTGGAGGCGGTTTAGGTTAAGAAGAATTCATAATCATTGTGCAAGCGATTGAATAGACATTCTTTTAATTTTTTTTTTTTTTGGAAATGTTCCTGCTTATATACCTTATAAGCAGGAACATTTCCAAAATAAAGGGATTCTTTTACATTTATAGTGACTGAGTTTTAATTCAAACAAACTCCCAACTACCACTAAAAGCCTATTGCTATCAACCGTGCACGAATCCAGACTACGTACTACTACTGAGATTATTCCAGATGGAATCCATTAACACTGCCCGACCCGGGAATCGAATCCAGGACCTCAGCAGTAGCGATTGCCACCAATAGAACATCGTGTCAGTCCTATTCTATATTTTATTAAGATATTTAGTTCACAAAACGGTCACAAATCCATATAAAACCTAGTTTGTTCACAAGTGATTGATAGAATATATAAATTGAAAACTTTTACGACCATAAAGTGAGGCGCACACGATTTTAATTTAAACCTAACGGTCTACCATTTTATCTCCGGCGCCCGCGCAACCAATTTGTACAAAAACGTTGCGTTTTGAAGTGTCACATGGTTTTTATTGGTTCATTTTTCGCGGTTCAAGTTGAAGTTCAAAGACTCAATATTCTGTGACATCATGTTCTATTTTTTTTCAGCTGTTATCTCATTGGTCATTTACTTACTTACTTAGGTACCTACTAGCTATAAAGCATCTTTCACACAGCAAAAAAATTATAGATATATCCGTCTTTTCTTTCATCATTCTGCTCATTTCTTATAGCCAGAATCGGTCGGGGTAACTGTATTTTGCTCGACACATAGAGAGTGCTTTAAGATCGAATTTTTTTTTTGCCTCTTTTCTGCGACTGTTTCTATTCTTATACTCCTGCTAGTACACAGAACCAACTTAATTTATATTCCATTGTGTAGATAATTTATTGGAGATTAATTCTGTACTCTTCAAAAAAATTGTTTAATGTAGTAGAAACGAAAAAAACATTAACATATTTCTAAAAAAAATCCCGTTAATCAAGTGTGAAACCTGAAAACATCGTAGCATGCGAAAAATCTAATAAATGAGTTTTTTTTTTATTGATTCGTTTCTCTCATACTAGGAGGAACCCTGGCCCTTAATATTGGCCTTAATATCCATATCTATGGTTTTTTATTATAGGATTAAATGAACATTATGAGTCGTGCACTTTACGATTTTCCAAATTTTTTTATTTGCTATGATTGAGATGACGACTAATAAAAAAGTTTTTAAGAAAAAGGCATGTTCCGCCGACCTCAAACAAATTAGGATGAGGGCAGGACAATGATGATGGTGATTGTAAAAGATCCAGGTCAAACATGTCAATAGTAGATTATGCACCGAGGGGCTAAAGTTGTGTCTTATGTCACGGGCGACATATTGAATCTCGAGCGCAATGAAGGATTCGGGACTTAACTCCCGAGCGCAGCGAGGGAGTTAAGAGTTTAACTCACGAGCGAAGCGAGGGAGTTAATACAAGAATCCTGAATGCAGCGAGGGATTCAAGCTAGCCCAAGGCAAAGACACCTTTAGCCCAGAGGAGGATACTCTACTTTTTACACCTACTGTGAGAAAATAAAAGCCATAGTACGAAAATTCGCGCCTTTATTGCGTCTACCAATAAGTAGCCAAGACACGATCAATTCAATTTTCAAAAAAAAAGTCTCTTCTACGGTTTTGTCGTGTGTGTCTATTGATATCACTCTCATGGAAGTGGCGTTTGTGTAAACTAAGCTTTATACAGGGCTGGTAGAATGGTTTTGGATGATTGGCTGTATGCATTTTGAATTTAGAACGTCATTGGAGACGCTCGTGAAAATAGAGTATTTTTGATAAAATGTGATAAATCGACTGTAGTATAGATAGGTTTTATTATTTATTTATTTATTCACAAAATCCACAGCAATCTTAGCGCAGTTTACTTAAAATAAATTAACTAATGTTACAGCCAATTACTATTACGGTATTACGGCGCGGTACAGTATTTGTTATTATTAATGCCAGTTTTAATGTTATTCCATTCCTTTTAAAAAATGGTTCGTAGTTATCTAATTATTCTTACAATATTATGTCTTCGAAAACATGGCAACGATATGAAGAAGCAGTCGTTATGATTTTGTAGGAAATCGAGAATATCATCAACGCGTAGTAAGGGTTTCGAGAATAGCTTTCCTCTTTCTAGCACCAAAGGGTGTTTGTTAGTACTATACTGCCAATTTAGCTGAGCATGTGAGATTCCAAATTCAAATCACATTATTGACCAGCGGGTCATAATGAAATCCAGTACAACATTATTGACCGGCTGTGCCCCCGGCCACTAATGACTCACTTTAGGTTAAGGTTGCTTGACATATAATTTGACATTTTCGAGCAGGTGGTGTGAAAAATTATTTTGAGTCTCGTCAAAATAAGTAAATATGCCAAAAACGCCCTTTTTTTTTTTTTTTTTTTAAAGGCCACATCAATCGCCTGTCAGTCATATTTTTATTTAAATTTTTGCTATCAGTTTACTACCGAGACGCGTCCGTAACAATAAGGAGCGACCGTTATTCATGGTTTATTCATCGCAGTCGGTCGGTGAACACCCTGTAGAGATCGAGCAGAAGGCTAACCTTCTGCAGTGCGATTCTGTAGCCATCTCACCGTGAAAACTTAGGTGAAGTGAGCGTGGAGTGAGCTGTCAATAGTGTCAATTCCTAGCAAAAACAAAAACATCACCTGAGTTTTCACAATGAGATTTTTACAGAATCGGCCGGCTGTTCGATCTCTACAGGCTACGCGAGTTGAAACTCGCGCCAAACTTAATTAATTATTGAGTGGGTTTTTTCGTGTAGAATTTGAAGAAGGTAATTTTTATTAACATAACATTCTAAATCATCGTATTGCTAGTCTTCTTCAGTGCTCATACACTGGCGACACGCGTCAACGGCAGAGGCAACTGCGGCAGCCGTCGACGAGTGGTGACTACTGCCGTCGATGCGTGTCGACGGCGGGCGTCGACAGTGTTGACGCGTGGCGTTTGTGTGTATGCACACTTAGCGTGTCCACGGCAAAAATAATTTATAAAATTGCAAGAATGAAAGCCGAAGTACTTTCTAAAGAATGAATAATTCTGTATTCAAAAGAATGAATAATTCTGTATTCAAAAGAATGAATAATTCTGTAGTAATTAGGTCGTTGGCTTGTTTTGCTCTGAAACTTTGTAGAGTCCTCTCAAGTTCTACCATTCCTTTTCAAGATATTACGCTTCTTCTTGCCATATTTTCTTCGCCTGTATTCCTACGTCATGCTCGTTGCACGCTCTCTTTTTCGTCATGTTATAGTTCAAAAAAATAGGAATCTATGTTTAGCAAAATTACCTATCAAGTGCTTTTAAATCCTAATTCTCAAACTAGTTTCAACGGTATAATATCATACGAAGTATCTCATAATTCCATATTACCAATTTACATGTACAAATACTACGTTATTTGCTCATGAGGTAGGTATTACCTAATAATTAGCGTCGATTAGCATAAAGTTCACGCTAACACATACTAATCATGTTATTAGATACAGTCTTACTAGTATTTACGATGCATTTATGTATATTAAAGGGTATTAGCGCTACCGGTTGAGTTAGAAAAGGCCACCTGAAGAATTAGTAGAAGGAACAGTTAGAGTCGCACCCTACGTTGATAATTTTTATATAGGTATAACTTTTTGCTCGACTCCTAAGAGTCATAGCGTGATATTAATTAGCCTATAGCCTTCCTTATAAATTGGGCTATTCAGATACAAGAATGTTTCAAATCCGACTGGGAGTTTTAGAGTTAAGCGCATTCAAACAAACAAACCTTTCAGCTTTACTATTAGTTTATCGATATATAGATAATTATCCGATCCGGAAAGAGGTGATGAGATGGCGAGCGTATAGTAGGTAGATGATGCGTACCTGGGGTGGATCGAGGTGGCTCTGGAATATGATGCCTGGAAGGATTTGAGGGAGGCATGAAGCCTCCTGTTCCGCCAGTTACTCAACTGAACCGAGCGCTCAGCGCATCTTGGACAGGCACACTCAACACTAAGGTGTTGACTGGCCAATTCTTCCCTTACGGTGGTAGGGCTAACGCCCGCCTGGTATGCGACCACTCCCACCGGAGACCGGCGTCAAGCAGCTGCTGGTTTTCGTCGATGCGTGGGAGTTCCAGTGCCTCAGGCATCTTCTGGGCACGCTCGTTCCATCATAGACCTCATCCATCGCTTTCCATCAGGCGTGATCGAGGTCAAGAGCGGGCCCATTCGCAATAAATAAAGGCCTTTGCTCATCAGGTGGGGGGGCAGTTTAGGTTAAATAATAAAAAAACCTATGAGCCTTCCTTCTTTTCTTCATAATCATAATCCGCCTCTAATGTTCCCACTGTTGGGACACAGGCCTCCTTTCAGTGAGAGGGAGTGGGCCGTCATCCACCACGCGGGCCTAGTGCGGATTGGCAGATGTCACATGTCTTCGAATTTTTGGTTCTAGGACATGCCGGTTTCCTCACAATGTTTTCCTTCACCGTTTTGAGAGCAGTGGAGATGAAATAATTTACACAAAGTAAAGCGCCTGTCTGGGTTCGAACCTACGATCTACAACTTGTAAGTCGCGGCCGTTACCACTTGGCCACCACTGCTCACCACTTGCTTCTTTTCTTGTGGGACCTAATGGCACTAACTGTATGAAAGCAGTTTATATTGGTTAATATACCAGTCAGTTAGTAGGATGATAGTGGAGCTGACTATCTACTGGTGCCTTAGATGTCCATTTAAATATCGCCACTCCTGGAGGCCAATTGTAATGCATTCCTTGCCTTACGGTTTTCTGTAGAAATCATTAGGTATTAGATGGTTTTGTAGAATTTAAGATTAAGTTTGCACTTGACGATTAAGAAGACTTAACAATAAGTGTGAGGTAATAAAAACATATGCCATAGACCTTTTAAATACTGGTATTCAGCTGCATCCGGTTAGACTGGAAGCTGACCCCAACATAATTGGGAAAAGGCTAGGCAGATGATGATGCCATAGACCTTTTGTTTTGATTTTAACCGACCTACTCGTATATCAGTAAGCAGTAGCTAGAAATATTAAATTACATACGATGTTGCGGGTTGAAACAAAAAAAAACAATGCCCAGTACAAAATGTTCCTATATTAGGCCGTTTCTCTATGGATCTTCAATTTTTTTTCTCTATAGAACTTCTGGACCTCCTCTGTCATACGTCCCAAACAATAATACAACATTATGTTATGCAAATACACAAGCAAAGCATTTGATTTGACAAACCAACAAACACTGTCATTTCTGATCAAAACATCAACAAGTTTGAAGATGGTTGAAGAAGCCCTGTCTCATTAGGACGAATGTAGAATGATGGATTTTGAATGCACCTTTAATTCCCAAGCTTTTTAGGTGTGAAAGATAAATATTTTGGTTAAAAACCGGTTGTAATAAATCTTGACCGTGTAAATGTGAGTTACGATGAATCAATCTTTTGATTGAGAGTTGATTCGTTTGAGGCAGGTGCGTGGGATCATTGGAACTAAGGACTTCTGTAGTTTTTTAATGTTTCTACTACTAATAGTAAGAGATTTTTTAAGTTATCTGAAATAAATGAATTTTAATTTAAATTTAATTTAATTTAGGTTAGTATTAGATTCGCTTTCACTAAATAGTGAAATGAGGTGTTCATCAGATATTCCTTTCCCAATATTGCCTTATCCCAATATTATTATCTACATGATACTAATTATCATATAGATAATCAGGCAATTTTATTTTTTAGGATTCCGTTGCCAAATGGCAAAAAACGGAACCCTTATAGATTCGTCATGTTTGTCTGTCTGTCTGTCCGTCTGTCTGTCCGTCCGTATGTCACAGCCACTTTTATCCGAAACTATAAGAGCTATACTGTTGAAACTTGGTAAGTAGATGTATTCTGTGAACCGCATTAAGATTTTCACACAAAAATAGAAAAAAAGCAATAAATTTTGGGGTTCCCCATACTTAGAACTGAAACTAAAAATTTTTTTTTTCGTCAAACCCATACGTGTGAGGTATCTATGGATAGGTCTTCAAAAATGATATTGAGGTTTCTTATATCATTTTTTTCTAAACTGATTAGTTTGCGCGAGAGACACTTCCAAAGTGGTAAAATGTGTGTCCCCCCCCCTGTAACTTCTAAAATAAGAGAATGATAAAACTAAAAAAAAATATATGATGTACAATACCATGTAAACTTCCACCGAAAATTGGTTTGAACGAGATCTAGTAAGTAGTTTTTTTTTAATACGTTATAAATCGTAAACCGCAATTTACCTTTTATTCAACCAACTCAAATATAAAAAAACATTTAATTTCATAAACATAAACCTTATGCATAAACCCGGATGTTACGGAACCCTCGGTGCGCGAGTCCGACTCGCTCTTGCCCGGGTTTTTTAGTATGGTGTACAAAGACCTGGCCGGGGCTCCATACATTTTGAAACATCTCCTTTGTAAGTTTGTGTCTAGGAGTAGTTTTCGGTACAACTGATCCTATTCAGAAAATTCTTTCACTAATGGAAAATACAGTATTGCCGAGTGTCATATGGTAAATAATCGCTCTTGCCCGGTTTTTTTTTACTAGCCTGCTCTGTGACCCTCCCAGGCAAAGGCCTCCCTCCACTCCTTCCATCTTTCGCGAGCCCGCGCGTCCTCCGTGTTGTGATTCCTGACCCGACCACGACATGGAACGGAGATTTTACTATGGCACAAAATGGTTATTTTAATTGTGCTTTATTGTGCCACTTATCCCAGGAATTTGTGCCTTGTACTTTTTGAGTAATAAGAGTACGATTGTGTTCGGGCTGGGGATCATGGTTCCTGACCCGACCACAACCAGATCTAATAAAATATCAATAGTGGGAAGTTACTGATTATGCCAAAAATTTGTGTCAAATTGTACCTATGGCACACGAAATTCTTTTACTATTCATATCACAGAATATATCTTGATTCGGATAAAATTGAATAATCAAGAAATAAATTGTGTCAATCACACGCTATGCAATTTTACTATGCTATGCAATTTTACTACGGTTCCTGACCCGACCACAAGGTCGGGTCAGGAACCATGATCCCCAGCCCGAACACAATCGTACTCTTATTACTCAAAAAGTACAAGGCACAAATTCCTGGGATAAGTGGCACAATAAAGCACAATTAAAATAACCATTTTGTGCCATAGTAAAATCTCCGTTCCATGTCGTGGTCGGGTCAGGAATCACAACACCGTCCTCGTGTTGTGATTCCTGACCCGACCACGACATGGAACGGAGATTTTACTATGGCACAAAATGGTTATTTTAATTGTGCTTTATTGTGCCACTTATCCCAGGAATTTGTGCCTTGTACTTTTTGAGTAATAAGAGTACGATTGTGTTCGGGCTGGGGATCATGGTTCCTGACCCGACCACAACCAGATCTAATAAAATATCAATAGTGGGAAGTTACTGATTATGCCAAAAATTTGTGTCAAATTGTACCTATGGCACACGAAATTCTTTTACTATTCATATCACAGAATATATCTTGATTCGGATAAAATTGAATAATCAAGAAATAAATTGTGTCAATCACACGCTATGCAATTTTACTATGCTATGCAATTTTACTACGGTTCCTGACCCGACCACAAGGTCGGGTCAGGAACCATGATCCCCAGCCCGACCACAATCGTACTCTTATTACTCAAAAAGTACAAGGCACAAATTCCTGGGATAAGTGGCACAATAAAGCACAATTAAAATAACCATTTTGTGCCATAGTAAAATCTCCGTTCCATGTCGTGGTCGGGTCAGGAATCACAACACCGTCCTCCTTCCAGTTTTGACGGAACCTACCCAGCTCGTCCCGCCATCTCATATGTGGTCTGTCACGACCCCGCCTCTCTGTCTATTGGGAAAGGAATATCTGAAAGATCTTTCTCTCATGTTTGCTCCAGCTATTCGAAACTCTCTGGTCAAAACCTAGTGAGCAAGATTCTCAACGAAGCTGATCCACGGTGCCCCCGTCGAACACTTTTTTAATGCATAAATGATGTGTTAGCGTCTATCTCAGCATTTACATTGCAGTCAGTGGCGTAACTATACCGTTTGGGGTCCATGGCAAATTCAAGGGATGGAGCCCCTTCTCAATGTAAAGAAGCTCAACCAATGTTATATTTTTTTTTTACTAGCACTTTTCCGCGACTTCTTCCGCGTAGATTTCATATTTTCCCCTACAACATTTAACACCTGACTGCCTCATTGGTCTAGTGGTCGCAAACGCTACTGCTGAGAATGAGGTCCTGTCCAAAAAATAGACAAACAATGGGAAAACGGTACAAAATGTTCGAAACATGAATGATGTCCTCTGTTGCACATTTTCAAAAAAAAAGCTTGCCTAGCTGCGCCCCGCGGTATCACCCGCGTAATTGTCGATCCTGTAGGAATATCGGGATAAAAAGTAGCCTATATGTTAATCCAGGGTGTCAGCTACATCCATACAAAATTTTATCAAAATTGGTCCAGCCTTTTGAGCGTGAAGAAGTAACAAACATATAAACACAAACACACTCACAAACTTTCGCCTTTATAATATTAGTGTGATGTTAGGATCCTCCTGTGGTCATGACCCTCTTGGGCCAGGGGCCCCGTCTGGCTGGGGGCCCGTGGCATTTTGCCCCAATGCCCTATAGTTACGCCACTGATTGCAGTACACTGCTAGACATATGCATTTCCTAAAGCTCATTGTAATACTATCGCACCAGGCATCCAGTCACCCAATTCCAGTCATTCTCACATCCTCATTAAATGGCTCTTCCCTGCACACATACCTAACTAGCTTATGCACTAAGCTAAAAATAAATCGCTTAGGCTATAATTAAATAGCTTTATCTCCAGTAAACGTGTCAAGTCTAAGTAACGTTTCCACTAACTTATGTTTATCTTCTTAGTAACTTGTAAATGAAAACGGTAAATTAATTTTAATTACAATGTTTGTACAGTTAGTGGATATACCTTTTTGTAATTATGCTTAACGTTGCTTACTTATGCCTCAAAGTAGGCAGAGGTTTATGTTGCTCTACTCAAATGCTGTTGGAGAGACTTTTGAAAAGTCCTAAGTAAAAAGTCGTAATTTGAGGTTTGGCTGTCACCTATTTCCTCCTCCAATATTGGACCAATTTAAAAGATATTTCATAAAATTAATAATAAGGAAATATACTGTGTCCCTATGTTTTTATTTTATCATTAATAGTTTTCTTTGTACACTAGACCTCTGTTGACAGCGGTTTAAATCGGCATTTTTTGAGGTTTCTAGTGCTTATAAAAATAATGTATCATCAAAAAGAAAACATAGGGACATGCTAGTAGTTAATATTTATTATTCTGTAAAAAAATCTGTAGGGCTGATTTTTCCATCGCCAGATAACTTTTATTTGAGGAATAAAATTGACGTTTGACAGTTTTTGTATGAAATAACTGTCAAAATTTAAAAATTATTCTTCGAATAAAGTTATCAGATGATTGAAAATTCAGCCCATAAAACCAGCGAGAGAGTTTCTATGGAGAAACGACCACTCACCCACATTTCCTCAAACATTACCTAATTGACTATTAGATTATTTATCGTTTTTAGTAAATCCTACTTATTTAGTAAACAATCCGTTCCATCACTTAAATAACTGATGTCACTCGGAAAGCTGCCACGCTTAAATGGAATTGGGCTGGACACATCTGCCGCATATCAGACGATCAATGGGCCAAACATACGACCCAGTGGGACGCTTAATGGCAAACGACATCGCGGCAGGCCCAGACGACGATGGCCGGATGAGCTGGATTCCTGTAATAAAGATTGGTCCTTGGCAGCTCTGGACAGAGAGAGGTGGAAAGAGAGTAGGGAGACCTTTGTCCAGCAGTGGGATATTAATGGATTGTAAAAAAAAATAAAGATCTACTTAATGCGAATTTCACCAATGAAACTTAACGCGATCAGCACATCTAAACAACAACTATGCTGACACTGGAAGTTCTTAAACGAAGTTTAGATGTGCTGATCGATTTCAGTTTCATTGGTGTGTTTCGCCCTTAATCTTATGGCGTATTGTACCTTAAAGACGGGCTTAACAACAACAATCAGTTTTCGCTTTACTAGGTTTCTAGGGTACCTTTTGTCCAAACTTTTAAAGGCTTCGTAAAACAAGGTAAATGGATAACCGGGCCATATCTCGAGATTGAACTGATCCTTTGAATGGTTTCCGTCGAGAGTTCGAGACTACTTCTCCCGAAAATATAGGGTAATGATGTGCCCTAAAATCACTGGAGAAAAAGTTTTACGCACTTGTTTTCCACTCGAGAACTCGAAAGTTCTAGATAAACCGTCTTCCAAAAGCATTAGATTGAACTAATAGTGTTGTTGTTGAATCACATAAGAAGGTACTTGGATCTGATTATTTGACACATTATATTTATAGTGTTTTCATTAGCTGTTGTTATTTATGTCAACCAATCAGCAGTTGACATCAGAGCCCTATACTACACCACAAAACTTTACAAATTTTAATTCTACAAAATTTTTAAATTGTAGAAAATATTGCATAACACAGAAATTACAAATATCTGATCTATGTAAATTGTAGACTTATCAGTACAATTTACATTATTTGTAAGGTTTTTGCGTTACATTTATGTGGCTTAGAGTTTTGTGGTGTGGACACTTTTAAGATTTACGTAAATTGTAACTTGTAATTGTAAAGTTTTGCTTCAGGGGTTCAGGACTCTATAGTCCTGAACTCCTGATGTCACAGAGTGTTAGTTTAATTTGGTGTTAACTTTCAGAACCTTCTCAGAAAACATAGAGCAATAACCTACACTTGAGACCTAAATCATGGTCCTCGAATGCACTATTTATTATTAAGTAGGGGAGAGTAGCCCAAAACGGGTAAGCTAAGGTTGATGATAAATAAAAACAGTTTATAGATACAAATTGAACATTTATTTGTACATTTTGAAATGTTTAGTTATCAAGGACTATAAAATAAATGACATATTTAGTAGTTTTGTACATTAAGAATAAAAAAATAACAAAAATCTTTACCATTCGAATTACCCGTTTTGCCCGTAGGGGGGGCCTAAAGCAGGTAGGGCTTTTGGGCAAAGCGGGTAGGGGCTGAATTACATTAGGTCAACGTCAATCAATGACTAAAACTGTTTCTTAACAATCATAACTCAGATGGAGCTCCACCAGGATCATCAGCTACTTGCAGTGATAATGGTTGGATCAATGGACCAGTATTCTTGGAATGGTTATGGCACTTTGTAGACAACGTAATGAGTTGGCAACGTAAACAGATAATCCATATGAAATAGATACTCAACTAGCTCTAATTCTTGAGCTGCTGTAAAAACTGTTGTGAATCTTCCTAGATTTTTTTTGACATCCTTTCTTTACATGTATCTGTAAAGTCGAAAAGTTGATGCAATATTTTTTTGCTGCACCATTGACGGAAGTTTTGAGAGCTTCTTCTATCGCAAGCTTCATATCTCCCTCATACCACGATGCATTTGCAGTATTTCTTTTGCATTTATTAACCATCTGCAAAAATAAAAGAACTAATAAGCAGTCAATGAAATTATACAAGGCAAATCGGGTATGGGCAAAACGGGCACCCGCTTTACCCCTACCCTTTTTGCCCACAAACATGTATTTTTTTCAATCGACTCATATCCTAAAAACCTAAATAATAAACGCCAACCTATTACACAAATAAAACGTCTATTTATTGCAAAATAATATCACAAAACTAGTAAGAACATATTGTAAACCATTTTCGAGTATTCAAAAGTAATGTAACTCAATTTTTTTTAGTGGAAATAGCAAAAAACTTCTTTCTTATCTTACCGTGAACTCGTGTCCGCCAGAGAAGCGCGCCGACTCCCTGTGATTGGCGAGCGGCAGGGTCCGCGCACTGCACGCACAGATTCTAATTAGCAATAACGGTGCGCAATTTAAAAAGCATACCCGTTTTAGGCGGGCTACCCGTTTTAGGCTTACCTCCCCTAATATGAATATCATCATAAGTATAAAACTAAACCTAGATATCGCTTACTTAATATTGTCCCAACGGTATAAAGTATAGGCCTACAGAGGAAGTTGCATCACAGAATTGCATACAGGCTAATTTTTATTCCAAACAGCTGATACCTATATCCCTTGGGCGATTTGAAGGATCATTATTCATGCTAACTGAATATATGTATGTAGATTTGGCCATTGGATCTTTTGGTACTGAAATGTTATTGTATTTTAGGCTCTATAGCCATAATATTTTGGTACATTTATATGTGGCAATCGAAATCAAAAGTCATTTATTTAAATTAGGCTGAGAATCAGCACTTTTCGAACGTCAATATAACGTAAGATCATCCCCCGGAATGCCCGTCGAATTCCTCCTGCTTTCGGTGGGAAGAAGAAGTGCGCCACTTCTTCTAGTCAAACAAACTCTCCATCAGCATAGCTGTCTGTTCAGTTAAAAAAACAATGGAACTAACTGCAGCGATTTTTTTTTTTCAACGCGGTCACATTAACTCGACGCATCTCTGGCTAGTTTTCTGTTGTTGTTTTAATTATATTTTTTATTAGGTATATTTAGGTATATTACCAAAAAACCAAAATGGCGTCAACAACGCCAAGCGTCGAGTTAATGTGACCGCGTTGTATTGACCAATATCTTGTATAAGTTCTATATCTAATCCCCCCGAAAGGATTGGATATAAGAATAGGGTCTTCAACATTATCGTCACTCAATTGAGCAACGCTTTGCCAATCACCTTGCCGATGCAGGTGTCCATAGGCCACTTCCTGGACACCTGCGTACCCAAACAGATTGCCAATAGCCAGTGGTTAGGACCGTAACCACTTAGCATTAGGTGGGTCGACAGCCGCTTTGGCAACCTATACCATTCCTAAGGAAAATCCCTGCATTAATTTGGCAGGAGATCCTAGAACAGACTTTAATTGCTATTTTATACGTGGTCAAATTAAATTAGCTAGCGATACCGCACAGACGTGATTCGATATCTAATGATGACACCAAAAAAAATCTAAACTCTTAATTTCAAGTTACTACACAAAGTTCTTAGTTACAGCTGATTACGGGGTCAACAGCCACTGCTAATATAATCAGACTTACTTGAAATTATGAGAACTTCTTTTATTTTTTATTATCCTAAATGAATTAACTTTCTCAATCTTTTAAGCAAATAACAGCCACTTATTTGCTCCTATTACCTTAGTAAGTAGGTAATCTGTGCTACCAGCCCAAATTTCCCTTCATCTCCGAGCTTCTGGTTGGCGATCATGACTTGGAACTGGGCAAACCAAAGACTTAACACTGTTCATTTCGATCGCTTCCTCACTGATCATTTTGAACGCGGGGTCACCACTTTAGGGAACACGTCTTTGAAGTTTCTTTAGCTAATTTTATTTTATACTGTAAAACTACACATAGCTACCCTCTTTTTCATAGTTTTCTGTTTTTTTTTTCGTAGTTGTAATGTGTAATACTTTCTTACAAAATCAAAGGTTAAAGAACGACACAGTTAGCCGTGATCCCACTCACTTGAATGCTACATTCTTGCACTCCTTAAAATAGCTCCTCTCTTTATAGGTCTCAGGAAATACCAAATTAGTGGTAATTATTTATGGCTTGATGTAACCGGTGCGGGCGCAGGCGCCTGCAGACGGTTAGAATTAATGATGATAGGCAGATGTCTGTCCAAGGTCGGTGCAAGGCAATTAGCAAGAAGGGTGATTAAGAATCTGCAAATAAAGAGATTTCTTATGGAGTCCTAGGAATACTCGAAATATCATCAGACCCGAGACAAAGTGACATTCTATCAGGGATAACAATGATGGAAAAGTCAAAACTGTATAGAATTGACATAGGTTACCGAAAAGCTTATATGTCAATCCTGTTGCAAAGTGCTGTACTTACCTATATAGCTTTTGTCCACCGTCACCGGCAACGGGGAACGAGATTATTCGAACCGTACGTGAAGTCCCGTTGACAGACGTGCTGTGGACACGCGGCCATAGTACCTAAATGTATGTAAATGTATCACTACTTTGGCGCCATCATCTCGTTAGCTGACGTCGCGTTGACGTGGCGATGGACAAACGGCCGTAGAAATACGAAACGCTTTGGAAGTTATTGCCATTTGTCTAGGCCCTCTGGTGACATTAGTTACAGCTAGCTTAGTCTCTGGAGAATAATTTAAAACTTTAAATGCGACATACTGTTTGCACAGTATACTTTCCCACTAGGTACAGACGCCATCGCCAGCACATCAAGCTACCCGAAACTGTCAAATTTTCCCAATCAACTTTGAACCTTATGCTTTAGCGATAAAGTTGAAACTCTATTGAATAAATGAAAACGGTGTTTAGAAAAGTAAAGTGTAAATAATTTTGCTAAGAAATAAATCATTAAGGCTCCCGCAGAAAGGGGTAACGCACGACGCGTCTACTCCAATAGAAAAAATTCTATGAAAACTTCATGGAAATTATTCTGCCAGAATCGCGTAGCCCTGGAGCGTCGCGTCGCGCCAGACCTTCGCCACTCAACAAACGGAATGTCTATTGAACTTATGCGAGGGATTAGTTGATGATGACCAATGGTCGGAGTAGGTAGATTGATTTTTGACACTTGTATCATAAATGCCCACAGAAAGAATAACATGGATAAGCCATTTTCCCTGAAAGTAATTCCGGTATTTCCGGATCCAATTAAGTATTGTTAATGTTGGTAGTGATTTATTATTACTTAATAATAAATTCAAAATTTAAAGGAAGGTATCAAAACTAAATTAATTTATTATTTATCTGTTTTCACGTAACGTTTCAATCCCGAAATTCCGGAGGAATGTCCATATTAATATATACGTTTCGGATCAATGAACCCAATTCAATCTATCTACTCCGATCTATGATGATGACGTCCTACGCTGGACTGCCGACAAGAAGATAATAAGACGAAACAAAGAAAATGCATTTATTTAGCACAGACTAAAAGACATATATCAGATAAAATCAAATAAAAGGTGTAAAGTCCGATGTAAGAAATTAGCAGGAAAGCGTGCCTCATGGCTGCACCAAAAAGGCCCAGTTCAGCAAAAATGCGAATGTGTGTCTGTCTGTCTGTTACCTCTTCACGCTTAAACCGCTGAACCGAATTAAAGCTCCTTCAAACAGGCGCGACACGCGATAAAATCGCGCGCGACACAAAGGCGCCACGAGCGGTGCCTTTGGGTCGCGCGCGATTCGCGTCGCGCTCCATACGTCGTACTGTTTGCAGAAGCCTTTAGATGAAATTTGGTATAGAGATAGTTTGACTCCCAGGAAATGACATAGGATACATTTTATCCCGATATTCCCTCTGGATCGAAACTTACGCGGATGAAACCGCGGGACGCAGCTATGTCAGTAATAAAGGTCTTAATTGCCCATAACAAAGAGGTTTCCACGCATTAAACTTCAAAGTGAGTTCACTTCTCACTGGCGTCTGCAACTAAATTACAAAACAAATATAATGGGACAGCATGACGGTGGAGACAGAAGGCCCAATGTCAAAACGCTTGAAGTAAATAATTTCTTCCTCGTTAGTCTAGTGGTAAACCTAACCTCGGGTGCCCTTCGCTCGCTCTTGCATCCTACGTCGCCTCCCGAAGTACACACAAACCGCATATGGCCGGCTGCACCTAGTTGTACCCGGATAAAACTAGGTGTAGCCGCAGTTGTATCCCGGCTAAAACTAGGTGCAGCCGCACTTCGGCTATTAGCCGTGACATTTATAAAAGTACTCTGTCGCAAGTGCTCTGGTGAGCATGAGGTCCGGTGCGATTACCGCGTCGAGTCGAGCAAAGTCGGTGTCTGGATTTTTGATACTTATTACAGTGGTATCTTACACATAAGAAACAATAATTACACTAAATGAAAACTGCTTTGGGCAATAAGCACGGTTCAAATATTTGACTAATCTGAAAGACTGGATCCCTTGCTGAATGAATACCCGAATTCTGGTACAAAAAACCCAGATTTTTTTATTAATCGGATTAACTCGGTTACCTACATATTCAACAAGATAGGTGACTATGGGATATTGCCAATTCTTTCTTCTTCTTTAGAGCCTTTAGCAAGCAGCATGCTATAATCACACAAATATTATAAAGGCGAAAGATTGTGTGTGTGTGTTTATATGTTTGTTACTTACTTCTTCACGCTCAAACGGCTGGACCAATTTTGATAAAATTTTGTATGGAGGTAACTGACACCCTGGCTTTTTATCCCGATATTCCCACGGGATCGACATTTAAGCGGGTGACACCGTGGGGCGAAGCTAGTCGATTTAATAAATTAGGGAGGTACTACATTAAATGGACAAAATTGCTTTCTCAAAACAAAAGCTGCTGCTCATGATTTTGTTCAAATCCATTTGCGGTTTGGCATAACGTCAGTACATAATCTTCCTCTGTTATTTCCCGAATACCTATTTGTTCTTAGTGGATTTTCTATCAATCCAAACCTACTTGTATCACAGTACCTAACTCACACCCAATGCCACAGATAAGTATACTACCAAATTGGGTTTTATAACAAAAGTACGTGTGTCGCTTAGCCAATCAGGAGCGTTGTTTGAAAGCAAAGTGCAGTAAATGAAGAATTTAGGGCAGTTGTTTATGTTCTTCTAATTGTTCGGACGTGATGGGAGGTCTTTGAATGTCACGTTGTGGCAATGTAATAGACGGTGTGGGTATGTGTGTTTTACTGAAGTACCGGAGTTTTGTGAAGCATTGATAAGGTGGCACCATATATATACTGTACTCTTTGGGTGGCACTTGGGGTAGGTAGCTCTAGTACTAATAAATAACTAAGACTAATAGTTAGTCAGTCAACCTAACACAGGTTTACTGACTAACTATTATAATTCTTTGTTTTAGCTGACGATGTAGAAGAAGGGTGAAATTAGTTCAATCTTGAACCGTGTTTAGTTATATTTTTATTCTTTGAAAGTATTCACCGATAATAAATAAAAATAACTCAGAAACTTATAAAATGACAAGCTTATATAAAAAACTTATATAAAATGAAAAGCTAGTCATTAGTCCTATAAATAGGAATCGATCCCTCTGTGCTGATAATCGTGGCCCATCGTGATTAATCTTGTAGTTAAACGACTAGCTAAGCTCCTAATAATTTATAATGTTCTAGTAGGCTACAATACCAATAGAACAGCACAAGAACAAGCTAGTGAAGTGAAGTTCTATTTTATTATAATAAAAATATGTATGTTTAGGTTAAGGTAGGTAATCTATGGGCCTGCGTCGCCTGAAATAAATAAATATAACTATTAATTAGATACATGCAAGATATTACATGAAGATTATATACATTTATTATGACAAAGACTTTGGGTTAATGCTGTGTATGTGTTTAGTAAATGCTTACATTGAGAGCCAAAAGTCAGTACCTATTATTAAACCTGTTGCAGACGATTTGTGTATCACAATCATGTCTTATGTGAAGGGCCCGTGGGTAAATGATTCATGTGTCGATCGTTCAGGTTAAGCTACGCTTGCCGCGGTTGGTCTGTGGATAGGTGACCATCTGTACATACCGAGATCCCTTCGTGCCTCGGAAAGCACGTTAAGCTGTGGGTCCCTGCTGTCATTCGTAGATCTATGACAGTCGTTACGGGTCGTCAGAAGCCCGAAAGTCTGACAACCAGACGTCTTACCAAGGGGTATCGTATTACCCAGCAACTGGGTTGTGGAGGTCAGATAGGCAGTCGCTCCATGTAAAATACTGGTATTTAGCTGCATCCGGGTAGACTGGAACCCGACCCCAGCATAGTTGGGAAAAGGCTAGACAGATGATGAATCATGTCTTATGTAAATGCTGCTATGTGTAAACTTCAGATCAGCACTTCCGGATGCCAACGAAGCTTTAATTCCAGTGTAGTGTTCCAACGTAACAGGACCAAGACAAGGTATTAGCATACATTATTCAATTATGTGACAAGGAAGCCCCACTCGTGCCTAATACCGGCTTACTTAACTGCAGGTTTGAAGGGGGCTTAGCAACAGCGGTTTCGTTCACAGGACTTAGCCCCCTTGGCAACTGACCGTAACTGTAATAAGACTTCTTTGAATTGAAAGCTCTATAATTCTTGTGGCTTTAATTAAAAAGACCTGTTGGTCTATTAGGTACAAATCTCACTGTGAAAACTTCGTTCCACCTTATGCTAGAGATTGACTCTATAGACAGCCCACTTTACCTAAATTTTCAGGGTGAGATTTTTATAGAATAGATCGGATGGTTTTACATTTTTTTTTTTTTTAAGGGGTGTCGTATTACCCAGTAACTGGGTTGTGGAGGTCAGATAGGCAGTCGCTCCATGTAAAATACTGGTATTCAGCTGCATCCGGTTAGACTGGAAGCCGACTCCAACATAGTTGGGAAAAGGCTAGGCAGATGATGATGATGATGAGATCGGATGGTTTTAAAAATCCTATTGTATTGCAAACGCAGAAGTGCATTTGTGTGTTTGTTGCTTCTTGACGCCTTAACTCCTGAACTAATTTTAATGAAACTTGCTACGAAAATAACCTGTAATCTGTGGAAGAACATACAGTACTTTCCAGCCTATGGACACAAGCAAAAGCACTCGTAGCAAAAGCATTGTACGGCAAAAGTTACGTTTCCAAGATGGCAAGCACCATAAACACACAAACAAGAATCCAACACAATTCAATACCCCTGTCGTAACTCGTAAACCACGAGTATACTTTAAATATAAACTAGAGTATGTTCGCGCTCGTAATTGTCCAATAACATTATAATAACGGTTATTACAACTTCAAAGTGTTTGTTATCGTTTATTCACGAGAACATAAATAACAGAGGTCGGAGGTGAACGAGACTTCGCTCCGTGCGACTGTACTCGCAAGTTCAATTTTGTTGTGCAGCAGTCTGATTTTCTTTTTAGCAGTAAAATAAACGAGATAAAATACGTTTTTTTTTTGCGGCAAATATGACGCTAAGAAAAAATACAAAAAAGAAAAGTTAGGGGGAAAACCAGTGGTGGCCTAGTGGTAGCGGCCCCGACTTACGAGTTGTTGTAGGTCGTAGGTTCGAACCCAGCCAGGCGCTTTACTTTGTGTAAATAATTTCATCACCACTGCTCTCAAAACGCAGAAGGAAAACATCGTGAGGAAACCGGCAAGTCCTAGAACCAAAAATACGAAAACATGTGACATCTACCAACCCGCTCTGGGCCCGCGTGGGAGATAACGGCCCACTCCCTCTCACTGAGGAGGCCTGTGTCCCAAACATCTACGCAAAACAGCGGCCATCGTTCAGCATAATGCTACGTCCCTATCCCCGTCACAGCGCTGGTTCTCAGCAACAGCCGGCGTTGACGTGATGACGTCAACTGGTGCAATACTAGTAGAGCTCTTTTTGAAAGACCTCAAACCCGGGAATGTACATACTACCACCATATCCATTTCTGTTGCCAAGCAGCGTTGCAGTGTTCCGGATTGTAGGTTATGAGTGTGAACTATTACAGGCACAGCCATTTCAGCTATGCCTCTGGAACGACAACACACCTGCGACGCCTCTGCCATTGCAACTACCGAAGGCCGACTCGTTATTGGTCATCCATCATCATGATCAGCTTACATTAGTCCACTAGTCCATTAGTCTGCTGGACATAGGCCTCTCCTAATGCATGTCATTCAACTCGATTTTCGGCAACTCTCATCCAGCTGCTACCAGCTACGTGGAATGATGATTTGGAAGGGTGTAGAAGATCGTCGCTCCACCTAACCTGGGGGCATCCTACCTTACGTTTGCCGATTTGCGGTCTCCATTCAAGAACACGTCTACCTCCACGGTCATCGGTTCTGCGCTACGGCTAATATGGCCGGCCCATTGCCACTTCAGCTTGGTTATTAGCTTACGTATTACACACATCAAAAGTGTCTAGGGATCAACATATATTTTTGCAATAACTTTTCTCCTGATTGATATTAATTAAAATTTTCTTTAAGGATTCATCAAATAAAGTGTTTTCGTTTGTCACGGTAACGATAAACCAAGTCACCTTTGCATTAATAAAGAAATTTGCCATTTTCCTAATAAAGGGATTTTTGACATTTGAACCACTAACACAAAAGTTCGAAAAAAAGACTGAAATAACAGTTTTCTTTAAAATTTTATTGGGTAACTTAAACAATTAATAATCCGTGTTTCTACCGCGAACACTAACAACACAAGAACATCGGTTTGGCATACTCAAAATGAGTTCATCCAAATCACGCTGTGGAATGGCCGCCCATGTTCGTTGCAACAACAAAAAAAGGTCTTCTTGCGACTGGATACCCTCCATATTCGGCAGAGCTCTTCTCTGTAGCATATCCCATGCATGCTCAATCGGGTTCAAGTCTGGCGACTGAGCAGGCCAGGGCAGGACATTGATGTTAGCTGCGGCGAGAGTCTGTCTTACAACTCTTGCGGTGTGCGGTCGTGCATTATCATGCATTAACTGAAATAAGGGACCGATTTGCACTTGTAGAGGAACGATGACGTCTGATACAATCGTCTCAGCATAAATTTGAGCGTTGAGGTTGCCTCTGATCCAAATCAACTCAGTTCTTCCGCCGATCCAAATACCCGCCCATACCATGATGGTTCCACCACTATAAGGATGGACTTCCTGGTAGGATTTTAATCGCTGTTGGCGTCCAGGGGTTCTCCAGTGTCGTATACGTCTTGTATCCGGTCTCATACCAAAACGAGACTCATCAGAAAAGCACACGAAACGCCATTGTTCTTCTGCCCAATTTCTGTGTTCAAGAGCCCATTGATATCGAATCCTACGATTGTGCATTGCTATAGGTGGTACCCGTAGCGGTCTTCGGGAATGAAGGTTCACTTCATGCAAGCGGTTTCTGACTGTTTGGTCGCTAATTAAGTTCCCTGAAGAGTGATGAAGCCCCACGGCTAACATCATGGCGGTTATTGTTGGAGCTCTTCGAGTTAAGATTTGAATGTATCGGTCTTGTCTCCGTGTGGTGCAGCGATACCGTCCTCCATGGCGCTCACTGCGCTCAGCCACGGTACCAGTGCTTCGGTAACGTGTCCAAAGTCGACTGATAACACTCTGACTTGTATTCAGAGCTAAAGCCACAGTACGTTGCCGGGAACCAGCTTCTATCATTCCCACGGCTCTGAGCATTTCTTCCCTGCTTAAATGACGTCGCCGCTCCATAATAACGTTGGTTTTAATCAGTAGTAGGGAAACAGTAGCACTAATAATGTCTTCAATGCGTTGTATGTTTTTATAGGGAAAATATTGACAGCTGATTTTTATCTTTTACTCGAATTTGATTCACAGTTCCTGATTCAAATTATGAAATGCACCAAAAAGGATCCATATAAATTTATAAAATCATAAATTTATTACAAAGCCACATCTCAATCTCAAGAAATCCGCATAAAAATGCTTGATCCCTAGACACTTTTGATGTGTGTATTTGTCATCCAATAACATAAACGTAAACAGTTTAGAATGCGACTGTACTTTGCTTTTTATGGCTTTGGACGGACTTGAACTTATATTACTTACGCAACTGTGAATTAATATCTTAAAGCCGGTTTTGATAAAAGAATAATTTACGGAAGTCGTAATCAAGAAATGATGAATGAAATGGCTGCTTTTAATTTGAAGCGAGTTACAAAAGCGAATCGAATTTAATTATTAGTACTGTTCTTGTGAATGGACGAACGACTGACCAATTAGTTAAGGTAAACTTTGACTGCAATGTGGACCCTTCATTAATCATCTGAGGGCTATTTCAAGAATTTACTGCTGTCAGGGTTAAGTTAAAGCTTTACTCGCACCCTGCAATGTGGCGATACCAGGAGCGGTTGGAGTCTTAAGACTGCAACGATGATGATGATGATTCTTCCCATCTTTTACCCCAAGATCTCTTCAACCAAACCGGCAACTCCTGTAATCAACTCATCCTATCGCAGTCCACTGCTGGCCAGACCACTCCAACACCCTTTCTACCACCTTCCGCATCCAGTCTCCCCAACCACCTTTTTATGGTCGTTAGCAACTCTTTACCAGTATTCAATAAAGCACTGACCTGTCATCTATGTACCAGTCTATCCATTTCAATACGACACCGCACGCGCGCCAGCTATTCAAACGTCAATCGTCCGTACATACATATATTCAGTATTCTATTACAATGTCTAACCTAGATACCGTGTGGATAAGTAGATGGCGCCTGCGCCGGCCACGGTTTGAAAGCGTATCGCTAATAGATTTAATAGCCTAGTGAGTTGTTCCTTCCTGAGTTTTTGCTGGTCAGTGCCAGGTTCGGTGGAGAAAGGTCGCTGTGGAGAGGAGGAATTTAGTTCAAGAGTAGAAATGGGTTTCTTTGGGACTGTGTCAAGCTGATATCAGACGCTATACTCGGGTGAATGTTCATTTTTCTGTCATTCCACGTTCACAGGACAACGACAAAATTACAAAGGAATGAACGTTCATCTGCTCGTTCCATTTTTGATCATTAGGTAGGCGAGTGATAGATGCCAAATACCGAAATCCAATGTCAATCATTTACTACTAAATAAAATTTTCACTTTTGATTAATTTTTGGTTCAGACGTTTCACTTACAGTGAAAGACCAAAAGTGAAGCTTCTGATATCTGTTTTAATCATATTCATATATAGGTACGACTGTCTACCTCTCTGGGTTATCTTAAAATATCGTCGATGAAGTCCAGCGGATTGGCAGAAGGGTTATCTGCCAATAAGTCTTCTTCAGTGCCTCCCCAAAAACTGAAGGCTGGCTGATAGCCAGTCTTGATACCTTAGTGATACCTTACCGCAGGTTTGCAATGTGGCGATACCAGTTGTATACATGTGTGCGCTTACTTGCAGGTTAATACCTTAGCGAGTTGGAACAGCTCAGCAGCACTCGTGACCCCGGTTGAGTAGAGTTGCCTCATCTAGAACTGTTACGTAGCAGAAAGTGTTTACCGTGATTGTATAATAATAATAGCCTCCCGACCGATTCCGGTCATGGTGGCCAATCTCAAGGGAGATTAACCAGCTACCTACGCAGGAGATATTATAGTGCACAAGTGTGTGCGCAGTCACAGGTACACTCTCTGTTCCTTTACTCTCATAGGCCGATGGGACGGCAATCCGACACGACCGGGGAGAGTTCAGGCGCAGGACCAACGGCTTTACGTGCTTATCGAGGCATGGAAATTCCTAATGGGAAAACCCAAAAACACTTTGTCCGACCCGGGAATCAAACCCAGGGCGCTCAGCAGTCGCGCTTGCAACCACGAGACCAACGGGGCAGTCTAAATATTTTTTATTGTAGGAAGTCTGCTAGCGAAAGCTGTAAGCAATTTACTTTAATTACGTAATATTAAAGTCGCAGTTGTGAGAAAATGGAGAAACTTTCAAGCTGCTGCGGTATTGTTATAGAGAAATTGCAATAAATGTAGCAGTCTGCAATATCTAAAGTAAGTGTAGAAGTACTACTCTTCACAAAAAATGCTACCTATTGAATATCAACGGTGAGTAAATCACTGAAACGATGAGAAAAACTACGTTATCCCGTTTTATGGTACGAAATGTTCCAATTCGTAGTCAGTACAAGAATGCTTTGAGTAATTACAAATGTAAAACTGCATTAGTAAAAAAAAAGTGTCCTGGGTATGGCACCACGTATCTATAATAAAATTCCAGATGCCATAAAAGAATTAAATTTTACACAATTTAAAAAAAAATGAAATTGTTCTTGGTTGATAAATGCTATTACACTATTGACGAATACTTAAATGACGAATTAATTTAGAATTACAATTATTAACGTTGACATTGAATAATTTGACATTTTAATTATTTTTGACATAGATTTCTGACATTTTTAATAATTCCTCATTTAGTTTTTGACATAATTGGAGTATGAAATAATATGTAATCGTTCAATTTATTTATTTTCTAATTTCGTACCATAATTATGCATGATTTTCAAATATTTTATTTAGTAAATTTTTATTTGTAATCCTCAGCTAGACTTGCTCACCATATTTGTACGCCTCCTGGCATAACATAGCGCTCTGTTTTTATCAAACATAAGATCTGTATTTCTTTACCTATGTTAACAAATAAATAAATTATTATTATTAATTATTATTATGGTCTTTTACCTTTTCCTTCATCAGAATTTTTCAGGATATCATTAGGTATGGTAGCACTTGAGTGTGTAACTTCTTTTGCGGCAGCAATGGACCTCGCTTACCATTTACTGCACTATTAACATCTTACCAAAGCATTTATTTTTGATTCCTAATACTTACGTATTTTTTTTATAAATTTATCCCAAACTACTTTATGGCATCCATATTTATAGCCCCACATCACAGAACCATTTAAGAATGTATCCGAGTTTCTTATCCTCAGTCATTTAATTCTCATCTTGTCGTTTGACTTCTGGTTCTTCTTCCATGGTGTCCACAGCAGCTTTCAATCGTTTTTTATGGTGTATTAGGGCATTTGGCACGTGCAAGATCACGGCAGGCCGTTATAGCGCTCGGATTTGCGCTTTCCAATCATATCTCCTCAATATTGAGTGTTAGTAAGGAGCCAGCGCTATTTGTGCAGGATAGTAAATTTTAACGGTTTGATAGCTTGTCGGATTAGTATTAGTAGATAATCGTGGCTGGGTTTAGTGTTGATTCCGTGATGTTACATAACATTATAACATATTAAATTATATTATATATTATATTATTTTATACCCCACGCCTGTATTCCGCGTAGGGTTACCTTTACTGCCGTCATAAAGAAAAAGGGCACAACTAACATTTTTTTCCAAAATTTAGTAAAAAAAACTGGCAAATGCGCCTTTTTTTCTGATTCCAAATATGTATATAACTCAATTTTGACGTTAGTGGTGCCCTTTTTCTTTATGACGGCAGTATAGTAAACCCATATTTCGTCAGTTGTCCCATGTAATAGGGGGCTAACCTATTGCCATCAACCGGACACATATCCAGACTCCGGGCTGCTACTGAGAAATTCCGGGGACACTTTGCCCGACCCGGCAATCAAACCCAGGACCTCATGCTCAGCAATAACACTTACGACAACTAGACCAGGGAAGCAGTCGAGTAGGTAGTAAAGTAGCAGAATGGTGTTTGTTACCTAATATATCATCGCAGCTATGCGGTATTAAAACAAATTCATAGAATCATCCAAATAAAGTAAAAACATGATTTATTTCTCGTATTCTCTATAAAAAGGAAGTCTTCTTTTCCACGAACTCTTAAAATATCATTCTCATTCATAGAAACTGGGCTTCCATGAACATTATAAATCTCACCTAGCTGCCACTGTTATATCCCTTTTAACATCGAAGACATCAATATAGTCCAAGGATCAAGCAGAATGTAACTTTTTTAAATCTTTTCTTTACGTTCCAATTTTTTTTTTCCAAAAAAAACTCATTTTTTTACTTTTTTCATTCATGTCAACTAATCCAGAGCACGGCCACATCCCTTTCGCTTTTTAGTTCATGTTTTTTGTCATTCATTATTTTACTCTTTTTGTGGTTTCTCTAAGGGCGCATTCCACCAAACTTTTATACAAAGTCTTATACTGAGAATACATTTTGAATTTTTGACAGATTTTCCATACTAGAACTCTTAGATGTCAAATTTAGTCCGCGGATAAAAGATATCTGACTTTGGTAAAATCAGCCCTTAGTAAGTATCATTCGAGAACATCATCAACGTTGTCCTTCATTTAAAGTATGGTAACCATTAACATTTACCAGCTAAAATAAGTACACCATCGATCGATACCGTTAAACAAATCGCTTGCAAAAACTGCGCAGGATTAACATTAACATTGAATGGAAGTCACATTTGTTCTAACGGTTCTCTATAACTTATCTATTCATCTTATACTGTGTTACAATAACATTGCCTAGTTATTTATCCGTGTCATCTCTTTAAACTAGGTGTGCCTGTGGTTCTGTCTGCGTATTTAATTATTTATTAGCATCAGCATCAACAGCTCCTATATCATCATCAAGAGCTCCTCATATAACTTTAGCAGTGCTGGGTGCACTACACATCGTTCGTCTCAATGCTAGGTCACTTTCATTCAAATTAAACCTACGATTTTAACAATATTCACATCCAGTTTTGGAAGAGCAGCGGTACTCTAGTGGTTGAATTAAAAAACTTTAATACTTATTGTATTTGCTGTGTTCGACAGGGTCTATAACGATCTCCTTAAATTTTAAGTTACCAGCTAAGTACAAATTGTGAAAATGCAAATAACGTATTAAGTATAAGTCTTAAAGTAGTAAGGTATAAGTCTTAGTTTCCTCATAATCACACCTGTTGATGCTGATCTGTAGCATGTAGCTTATAAAAAATTTGATATCTAAACTTCAGGTACGAAATTAATTCGTCATACAAATAATTCAATATTTAACTCATTGATCCTTCCAGGTCATTCAAATGTATTCACATTTCACGCCAGCTTATTTGCGTAGGCCTCCTAGTAATCCTTGAAAACTCGAATTAGAAATAAGTAGGCCAAAAGTACCATAGGTGCAACGTCAAACGCTATGTAATTGCTGATACCTTAGCCACAGAATAGTACAGAAGGTCGGTTTCATACAACGAGCGAAAATGGGCGCACGCACACAGACGCGTACGTACGGCGGGTACAGTGGATTTTCAACTCTGGGTGTTGAACCGAGCATTGAGAATCCAACAGAGTGCGTCCCAGCGCGTCAAAAAAACACATTGTTGGGTTTTCAACTCCAGTGCGATGAAAATCTAATGCTCGTCAAAAAATCGCCAGGAATCGTCAAAAAATCGCCGCTTACCAGGACTTAGTGCGCTTGCACTCGCTGTACGTGAAGCGTGTATGTGTGCGTGCGTTTGCGCTCAGTTGTAGTAGTCCTTCTGAACCTATAAATTTTATGCCCAGGCATTAACATAGGAATGTGAACCCACGCCTGGCGCCAATGTTGGGAAGTTGGGGCCAATGTTTGGACGAGACATTTACACATAGGAAAGTGTGCAAAATGTTTGGTGGCATCTATTGTATTTTAAGTGCAGTTCTGTTTCGGATGGGCATTATTATTCGGATGGGATTAAACATGGTGAGGTAGTATTCAAGACGTAGTTAGACCTACCAGAGGATCTTGAGTGTAGTTTTGGATGGAAGATTAAATAAATATATGATTATTTAAAAGCATAAAATAACCTTTAAAACAACTAAAACACATACGTTATACTAATTCACCAAATTACCAGAAGGCAAAACTTTAAAATAGCCTCCCTAAAAAATTGCAATTTTAGACATGTCAACATATTATCGCCAGCTAAGTAACTGAAATTATTTAAAACATCCTATAATTTAAAGTCGCTTTTCTTTCACATACATACATTTTATTATAATTTAAAGTCACTTTTCTTTCACATACTTACATATTATTATTATAAATTAAAGTCGCTTTTCTTGTCTGCCTGTATGACCTCATTGTCATTTCGCAACGGATTTTGATGCAGTGTTCACCATCATTTAGAGAATGTACTCCGAGAGATTTAAACTTGCATATAACAAGAAATCTCGATGTTTTGTCAAGTTATAAAAGCTGAGCGACGCCGGGGCTGGTCGCACGTTTATAATGTTGTCCTGATGCTCGTGTTTTACGATTAGTGTTTAAAAAATATATTAATTAAATTTCCCACATTTTTGTAGGTATTTTATTTCAATAAACAATTTCTGTATAAACAATACCTATTCTACTCTTTTATAATTAAGTAATTGGATTTATTATTATTGCTAACATAATTCGTTAAATAATTAAATTACTCAAGCAATAGTTTATCGCTCTAGTAATTAATTTAACTACCTATAGTTAATTATGCGATCGCTAATGCGTAGTTTATGCATTTATCGTAATGTCCTGAATAAATTAAGCTGTCACAATGGAAGAAAAATATCACTTTCAGAGTTAAATAAAAGCATTTACGTTAAACTAATAAAGTTGTGATAATAATTAATAATCAAGCTGTAGGAATACCTACTAAAGGCCGACCACTTAACTGAGACATTGCCTGAGGTAGCAGCGCGGTGCGGGAGGGGTGTGGTCACGTGATGTGTGACGTGACGGCTCAGTGATTCGTCAACTTGTGACAACTATCACCCCTCCCGCACCGCGCAGCTACCTCAAGCAACGTCTCAGTTATAGTCCGCGCGGAACTAGTTGCCCGCGCCCTGGGTGGGGATGGGGGTGAGGGCGGCTGGGTGGCCTATTGTTCGCAATGCACGTACTGAGTAATGACAAAGCGCCCCCGCCCCTCCGTCCCACCGCTCACATACCTAAGGCGCGGCCAACTAGTTCCGCGCGGACTATAAGCGGTCGGCCTATAAGATAAAGGTATCCACCTGCGGAAAACAGTAAAAAATACAGAAAAAATTCATAGTAAGATCATACCAGCGAAAGTGACTCTGTTTATCTGTCTGTCAGTCTACCTGCTGATTCCTTTACGGCTTAACGGATTTCGATGGGCAAACAGATAGACTGGGTTAGGACATAGGATGCTTTTTATCCCGGTAGTACCATCCCGCAGGATAATTTACGACCTCTACACATGTGAAGCCGAAGGCAAAACTTAGTCTTAAACAAAAGAAAATAATAAACGTTTCTAAACAATAAAACCCTGATTAAAAGTAACAAACTTACCTACTTAAAACACATTCCTATGCCCATCATATAATTAATCAGCTAAGTTTGATCAAAAATGTTTAATCAAATGTTGGCCCTAACTGACAGTTATACGAGTTACTACTAGATTAATATTAAAGGCTGAACACAAAGATTGGCTCGATATCAAAGGTAATAAAACACTTGCGTTGTCCGAGAAATTTGCGAAACTTCACCATTTGAATAGTAATTTATTTTGGCTAGCATTGCTGGTGTTTTATTGCAAATTATGTCAAAGTCAAATGACTACGTGCTGGCCAAAGACATCTGTTACCTGTAAGTGTCTGGGAAAGCTAAATATTTCTTTTACGGTGCTTTAGTTCTAGTGGTTAAGTTGTCATATTAATTAAGGAGATATACTTACCGTCTCTGACTTCGTTGATGACGTCACCCTGACCGAACCTACAAGTTAGGACAAAGATGCATTGGACTTATAGCAATATTTGATCCAACGTTGGACAATAAAGATGGGCAACCTATCAATTCACATTTTAAAATTAGATACTACTTAACTTCAAAAGGTGAATTGACAGGTAGCTCTTATTATACATTTATTGATTTTACTACTGCGATTTGAACGCTGCGTTGCGCGTGATCATAAGCCGTTTATAACATTTTATGACACAACTTCTTCCAAAGCCAGCGTAGGAGCAAATCAAAGTTTAATACTGCTTAGTTCCGTCATTACGGTAGACGAAGATACTGATCTTTCAGTTTAGTTTTGATTTCCTATATTTATTTATTTATTTGTTGATAATGTACTTCAAAGACTTACACACTAAGGGCAAATTTTTCTAACACCAGATAAATTTATCCGAGAAATTAATTTTGAATTTTTGACAGTTCATCCATACAAAATCTGTCAGATGTCAGTTTTATTCCACGAATAAAAACTATCTGTCGATTGAAAAATTAGCCTTAAAACATGTTAACATAATTATTGGCAGTTTAAGGTATTGTGAATTCATCACTTACAGAAGTGCACAGCACTAGCAGAGACCTTAATGATTAAACAACGTCTAAGGTACTGTTAGTTGAATAACACTATAAGTTATTATATAAAATAAACTGAAAATGGTCTATACTATATAGAGTTTTTGGAAGCTGTATACTAAGCCTTAAGGGGGTGATATTTGACACCATTTTGAGCATATTGAGCCATACATGTCTTAGACGAAGTAAGTTTTTAAGGAGGCAAAATAAAACTAAGTCTCTAAATAGCACGCTTTTACAGAAATCATCAACAAAAGTTACATTTGTATCGGACAAGAGATGGCGCTGACATAAAATTGCAATATTCTACACCGCAGTGCACAGTGTTAAAATTCCCTGGCGAATATAGGCCTCGCCGATGAACATAAAACAAACATAAACATAATAATGATGATACGGAACCCTCGGTGCGCGAGTCCGACTCGCTCTTGCCCGATTTTTTTTATTTTAATTCCAGTTATCGTTGGCATGTTATTTTTGACTAATAGTTTATAAAAAAAAAATAAAAAAAAAACAGTCTTCGTCTAAGACATGTACCTATGGCTCAAAATGCTGTACCTAAATGGTGTCAACTATCACTCCCTTAAAGCTTTGCACTCAGCTTCCAAACACCCTGTATTTATTGGTATACAATGGAAAATACAAAGTATTTAACAAAATAAACTAAGTATATACTATAGTTATATACACGAATAGTTATACCATTACTACCCATATTTGTCTGGCACCTAAAATATGTGACATAAACATAGAAGTCTGAGTGATTAACACATTTTCGATTAGATTGGAAATTAATTGTATTTTAATTAACATTTAATGTTACAAAACATTTATTTGTAGAATCCGCCATAACCAATATTATCTCTTTTATTTATTACCATCGGTTAATTCAAAAGTTCAAATTGTAATCAATAACCAATAAAAAAATCATCAGATGATAAAGTAATACGTATAAGTACTCGCTTTAATATACACAAAATCAGTACAAAACAGTTAGAATATTTTTATTATTCATCTAACAAACGTAATTAAGGCATGCGTTTGCGCAGCTCAAAGTCAATGACAGTTTGACGGCGCACCAAATATGGCCCTGACGGCTACTGTCAAGCGATCCCCGGCAATAGGGCTGTCAAATTTAAAATATTCTTTTTTGTATGGCACAGACAAGATGGATGACGGAAAATAAAATGTTTTTTTTATGGTATTTCAAAGTTACGTTAAAAAGAAAAACTAAACTTAACAGATGTGTTATTTTGGAGAAAAATAAAAACGTTGAGTTCAAAGTTATTTGAAAATTCTATTTCTGTCAAGTTAAAATTACATCCCTATATTATAAATTAAAGTCGCTTTTCGAGTATAAATGTGTGACCCTCTTGTTCTTCTAAATTACGCAATAGATCTTGATGTAGTTTTCACCATCATTTAGAGAATTTATTCCGAAAGGTTTATGTGTTCGTTTTATGTAAACGTTCTTATTATGCAGGGTTATTGGTAAAACATTATCAACCTCTTAAGAGGCCATTTTACTCATCATTATGAACAACTTTTACTATGGGACCAAACCTGAAATCGCGAAAAAAAAATCAGCTGTTCCCTACATTAATTATGTAATGGTATAACAACTCGTCAAAATTACAAAACACATAGGGAAATCAGTAGAAAAATGAATGGCGGATACATCTCCTTTTTTTTATAATATTTTTGTTTTTAAAATAAGTTTGCCATTTATTGAAAAAATAAAGGTAAGCCTGCCAACCTGCCAATAATTTATAATAGTTCCTTTTCCCTGCATTTAAGGAAATTCCTGGATTTTAATTAAATTATTATCGTTTACGGTTTTACTATAAAATTAATAGCTTGTTCCTGTTTGAGACAAATGTTTAGTTTTTGTTATAAGAAATACCTATTAAGTTTAGGTTCTTACGAGTAACAAGAGCAAGGTCCATTATTTGAGGTAACAAATTAATAAATTGTTTATTGAATTGAGAGGAATCAATTTAATTTTTCTGTGAATTGATTGTAATTGAATTTACTGTATTTCTTTTACGGACCGTACCTACCTACTATACAATTTACTTTATTGAAAGTTGAACTAAAATTAATAACTATAGGTACTGCGGCCGAGGAGAGAATACGTGTTTGACACCTGTCAGCTTCATACAAACGAAAACGTGTTTTGCGAATTTGATCTTTATTAGCTACTAGAACTGTCGCACTGACAGTGTCAGGAATAAATCCTCTCGACGACCGGACTGTTATCAAATTACTCCTCGATACGATGCCAAAGGTGTGGGTAAATGCACAGTTAGGTAGTTAGCCTACCATCAACTGTCAGCCCAATAAACGGACATAGGCGCCACAGTGCCTAATTCCATCACCATCAAACAAAGGATTATACCCATCGACGCGACGTGACGTTGATTTTCACCAATTTGTTATCGAGTTCCCCAGCCCTACCATTAGGCCCATACCTGACAGCGAATCGCAAATTATCCATACACCCGCCGATTGTTATTCTAGAATGACCTCACAATGATGACCATAGAATAAATATTTTTATTGGACATTACATCTAGACAATAGCCCCATATTCATTAAACTATTATTTATCTTTAGCCCCCGTTATAATCGGTCTTGTTAAACGATGGTTAGTTCTTACACTGACCACGTACGCTAATGGCCCGTTAATCATGGTTTTATGAAATACCGCTGTCTTAGTTTATGGGGTAGGCTGTGGCTTTAAGAAATACGTGGTTTGCTGATATCCAATTGTTTAGCCATAAGCCTATGGGAACCTATCTACCTTTCTATGGCTTATTTATATTAACGCAGGTCATTGTGCGTCATTCAATAAAAAAAGTTGACCAAAAATAGACATATCAATTCTGTTTAATAGACTCTGTACAGAAATAGATGGATACGTACCCATAAATAAGGCTGATTGTACCGTATAGAGTTGAACAATGATTAAATCAGCTGGTTTCGATTAGCGTCAACAAGAGACTCTAAATGTTATAAAGTAGGTTATTGACACTGGTCTAGTCAGTTTGTTTTGTACCTGAGCTTGATTTATTTATGTCGAAGATTTGTTGCCTTTATTATGACCACTTCAGTAGTTTAGTGCAATTCAGGTTTGCAACCGATCTATTGATTGTGGTATTATTAAGTTCAATACGGAGAGATTAGAATCAGTGGTTCTATTGCTGTGCATTTAATAGCAAAGCATATAATTTTACTTGCTTGTATTTTAATCAAAATACCTACCTACTAATCCAGAATTGAATCTTTAATAACCTATGAATATTAAAATTCTAGCTTGAGAGCAATGCTTGCATACCGACCATATTTTTAGACACGTCCGTCTCAACTTTTAAACTTTAGCTATTTGTGTTAACTGGAGTTAACGTTTGAAGAGGTTAATCTGGGTTTACGACGGGCCGTGACGAATTCGTTTGTTATAGTGCAACCCACCCAATGTTGCTAGCACTTAGGTAATTATTGTCAAAGCTACTTTTTGTTAGCAACAAACTTAAGAGCTTCTAACGGTACTCTAGATTTCTAGGCGTTTCTAAACGTTAAGTGTTTACTTCTAATACCAGCCTATTGTTCCACTGCAGGGCAAAGGCCTCTCCTCATACAGAGCAAGGCACGAGCATTGATCACCACGCTTGCTCAAGACGGGTTGGCGATTTCAGACTTATATTTACTACAAACTACGCCACGCAGTTTCACCCGTGTAAGTGTTGATCCCGTAGGAATACCGGGATTAAAAGTAGCCTATGTTTAATTCTGGTTATAATGTATCTGTGTCCCAAATTTCATCCAAATCCGTTCAGCCGTTTGTGCGTGAAGAAGTAACAAACATAATAAACACACACTCACAAACTTTCGCCTTTATATTATTAGTATGATAACCAATATAACTTCCAATGATGACGTTGATCACTGTTCCTTTGTCCGAGATCTTTGAAGACTGCAATAGCCACTCAAAAGCTGTCTCTATTATGCAGTTGTTACCTACCACTAAAATCTATTTGTATGCCAACAAAGTTAACTATTTTCTTGGTTCAATCTTTACTGTTAAAACTGGCTGCAGGCTATACTCTATGCTCAATTGATTTGACAGGTTATAAAAACAAGCCGTTACTTGCTGAGTTGCTGCCCCCTTGCCTGACGTCTTTCTCTGTCATCTTTCAGTCTATCAAAAAGTGCTCTGTGCTGTCATCTTAACATTCTTTGGATCTTTGGTCAGTCTATCAAAAAGTACTCTGTGATCTTTGGAAAGGGTAATCTTCTGAAATACTGATCTGATTACAAAAATGTATTAAGCAAATTGTGTATGCCCAAGTAGGCCGCTGCAAACCTAATCTTGGGAAATGGGGTATTATCGATGCATTCAACACCGAGTGCGAGTGCGATGCTACACAGACCTTGTCCCATCCGCTTGAGTGTCCAAAGTGTCCGTTCATCTGCACCTTTGGCGATATGAATAACGCCTCTGGCACCGCCATAAACTTGGCTATTTATTGTGTCCAAACAGTCTTATATAGATGTAGGTACCATCGAAACGAAAGTCTTCCCCGCGATCTTGTGTAGGTTGCCCACCCACCTGGCTATTGATCTGCCAACGTCCTTCCACCTCGGCAACCATTCCGTTAGGGCTCTACTCCACCTACCATCACCACGTCTATTAGCCCACCGTAATACGACTTGCCTATTCTTTAATATGATTTTCATTTACTGCTGTTTTTTTAAAGCTTTATATTAACTTGTTTGGGTTGGGTCTTATATCGAGTCGCCTGAATCTGAGTTAAATGTAGATATGGGAGGGTTTAGGGGGTTCGTACTAAGCGATAAAATGTATTTTTTGCTGCCGGAGACGCGCCAAAATATTTTAATTATTATTTAAAAAACTTACAAATGCATAACAAGGAACGTAATTTTGATACATTTCGTAGCGATTTCGATGCTGCGTTTATCGAAATGCGTGAAAAGAAACGTAAGCCGCCACTTTGTTTACATTGACAAATACTTTTGGCGCTCGTTTTGTCATTCCGTTGTTCTCGAGTTTACGTGAATTTTATATTTTGCTATTATTATTAGCTCCCCGCACCCTAATGAGTGACAGATCGTACCCAAAGCACACAGACTTGTGTTGGTTAGGTTAAGTTAGATAGCGCGAACCGAGTGAGCGAAGCGAGTTGTGTAGGTTAGGTTAGGTTAGAACGGTGACCTCTTAGCGCGAGCCGAGCGAGCGTAGCGAGCGTGCCGCGGCAGCGGCCGGCGAAGCGCCAGAAAGTAACTACCTCCCCGTACCCTAATGAGTGACAGATCCTACTCAGAGCACACGGACTTGTGTTGGTTAGGTTAGAAGGTTTTGTTCAAAGTGGAATAATAGAAAAACTACGCATCTCCGGCAGGGCAGGAGTGGGGGGGGTGAAACAGGGCGCCCCCCCCAACCCCCCTCCACCCCTCCCATCTTCGTACGGAGGCGACTTGATATAAGACTTTAACCACTTGTTTCGTTCCGTTCATTCGTATGTGTTTCCGGTTACTCACTTTGTCATTCATTTTTAACAGTGCTAATGATATTGTCCTCGTTGTTACAGACGGCATCAGAGCAGCGAGCGTCCGCCCCTGAGGAGATGCAGGCGAGGCACAGCATACTGTGGCACCTGCTTATTGACCTGCCTATATTGTTGTTGGGTAAGTGTTTAATCTAAATATGTACAAACAATTCCCGACCGTTTACATAGCACATTGGATTTTAGAAAAAGTTTGGCTTTTTTAACGAATCTGGTATGTAATGCATCTCAAATGTAATGTATCTTATATGTAATGCATCTCATACGTAATGCATCTCATATGTAATGTAACTCATATTTAATGCATCTCATAAGTAATGTTTCTCATTAATGTATCTCATTTATGTAATGTATCTCATATGTATCTGCTGTGCCAGCCTATTTCTAAAACCGACTCTGTCTTACAGTTAACGTCTGTAGGCAGTTTCATGTTAATTGTATCTACGATTGTATCATATACCGTGTCTCGGCTACTAATACAGTCGCCAGTTTGACTTGGATTCGATTTTATTGATTGTACCTACCCAAGGTCTTTTACGTATCAAGCCAGATCAAGTCTCTGATAACAAAGATTTAATTTAATTCAAGGATGATTTTTCAATAGTCAGATAACTATTAAGTATCTGAAGAATAAACATGACAGTTTACATATTTTCTTTACAAAAGCTGTCAATCGGCAATCTCTTCAGTTATGATTATGAGATGACTGTTGAAAAATCATCCCTTATTTAATTTAAAGTTTATTCGCTAAACATTTTAGGGCTGATTTTTCCATCGCCAGATAATTTTTATTTGAAGAATATAATTGACGTTTGACAGTTTTTGTATGAAATAACTGTCAAAATTTCAAAATGATTTCTCGAATAATTAAGTTATCAGATGATTGAAAAATAGCCCTTAGTCAAGCTTCTTCAAACCAATGTCATGAGCGTATTCTCTGAAGCGCTGTCGGCAGATATCTCTACTGTATACCTACCTTATTATCTGGGGCAGAATTCGGGATCAATTAGTAAAAAATGGTTCATAATATGAAAGGTACTTTCAAGTGTCGCAACTTCAAAACGTGCTAATCATCGGTAAATAACCATCATCATCTAAGTCAAAGACATCCTCTTCTGGATAAAGGAGAATATACCTTTACGTTTCGCCACTACAAGCCCTGCAGTGTGGCGAAATAACCATGAACTCAACAAATTGCAATGCATCATACATAAGATCAAGCCCAAGTAACACAGAAAGCATTATAACAAACGAATAGTAAACTTATGTACAACTTAAGATCCGTATAAACTCTTATATAAGTTCACCGAGCATCTTGACGCTTTATATTGGCATTTAAAAAACATTATGATGTTTTACACCGTGTAACGGTTGGATAGTGGCTTATCAAAATGCTTTTGTAAAGCCTTTAGTTTTATTGCAGTAAATCACAATCCAGCTATACAGCTTTCAGCTGTTTTTAGTGCATTTGGATCTACGGTAGCATTTTTAAGTACTAAATACATGCTTAATGCTGTTTAATAGCATAAACATGAACCATTATAATGCCACGTAAATCCGCTATACATCTTTCAGCTGTTTTTAGTGCCTTAGGGTCTATAATTGCATTTTTAAGTAGTAAGGTAATGCCTAATGCTGCTTAATAGCATAAACTTGTACCATTATAATGCACCGTAAGTCCGTTATAAAGCTTTGAGCTGTTTTTAGTGCCCTTTGTTGTGTAATAGCACTTTAAAGTGGTAAGTAAAAGCCTAGTACTGCTGGACAGCATAAACGTGAATCAATGTAATGCTTGCATTTTTAAAGATCAACTGAGTTCTGTTGTACAGCTAACAGCTCTTTAATCAAATAAAAGTGAGTTATTGTAATGCGTAAAGCTGTATATACATTCAATTGTCTTCCATTTTTAATAATTTAGCTTTGGCAAGCTGATATATTTTATTTTGTACAGCATTGTATGGTTGGTACAAAAATTACTGAAAATAAGAAAACAACTGTCGCAATAAATAGGTGATTGTTTTACTCGAGGATCCCCATGGCACTATTTCAGTCTACATCAAGTCTACTGGTATACCGGTGAACCCATATAAAACTACTTTATAGACAATGGCATATAGGGTCTTCTCTTTGGCCTCTGGCTTAATAATTGTTCACGTGTGAGTATTTATACTGCTGACGGCATTAATTAGCCTTTTTAAAGGCTCACCGGGCTGCTATAGACCGACACCATTTTGTAAATATTTTATAACCAAAAAATATTATCTTTCGGACCTATTTACAAAAGCAATAGACCTATATAATAATGATATAACTTAATTTAATACTGCCCAACCAATAATATTATGTTAATTATGCAAAATTCGTTCTAAACAGGAATACACAATTGTTTTGATTATTTCACACAATATCTATAAATAACATTTTATATCAAAACCACAAAATATCGAAGGCGCGTGAAAATTCTCAATGAAACTTATATAGATATTTACAGTAAACTACATTGCGCAGTAATATTTGAAGGCATGAAATAGCAAGAGTCAAAAATTAACCCAGTATTATACATTTTGTTTTGATGCAAACAAATATGGTGTCACTCAGTTTTGACCATCTTCGTCCATATTATGTTGCGATACAAAGTAGTTAAATTACAACGTTAATTGTATTATAACATTTGTACCGTGGTATTAGAGATGTTTTTGCAATGATGTAGGGTTTATTTAAGTTCTAACTGTGAACACTTAAATAGCTCCAATCATTCTTTTACTACATTCTAATGCTAGTGTAATGCTTTTGTAATGCAATTAACATCTTCATTATCAATAATATTGCTAGTATAATGCTTCTGTAATGCGATTGGCAACTTCATAGACCGTAATAATTCTTCTTTAATGCGATTGGTAACTTCTTTGACCACAATAATGCTAATATAATGCGCCTGTAATGCTATTAAACAACTATTGTGAACCTATTTAGGATCTAAAGCCGTATAAATTGTGCCCAAATAAGCATTACAGTAGCCGTATAAACGTTTGTAATGTTACTATAGAACTAACTCAAAATGCGAAAACGATACAGAAATGCTGTAAGTCGGCCTTTATACTGCTTTGATGTGTTACTTGGGAGTGCAATAAGCGTTAATCAAAATGATAATTACAAATAAACGCTCCATTGAACTATGATCATTACTGTGTATCTAGCACACACGGCTCAATACAGATTATAATTTTGTTTATCTTTTTCGTCTCACTAGATTTTTCTTTCGGTTTGTTTTTTGACCAATCTCAACGTTGGGCGAAAATATTTTTTGGGGCCGAAATGGAATTAAATAATAGATTATGTGAGGCGAAACTTCGTGGGGCGTATGCGGAATAGTATAGATTAGACATTTATTTTGCAAATATGGGTATTACATAATTAGGTGTTAAAATACATTAGAGGTACCTATTTCACAATTCAACATTTATATTAGGAATAAAAAAATATTATGCATTTTATTTTAGTGAATATTTTGTATTACACACTTCCCTCAATCTTTAACACCATCAATGCAACAACCATCGAGATATAAGTACTTAGTACTTATATCTCGATGGCAACAACGGTCAGTTTCTCAGCTCTCAATACGTCTATAATTTTAACATTTTAAAATGATGGTGCTGTAAGATAAATTATTTAATACCCGGCTGTATACGGTGCAGTTTTAGCCGTTTAAGGACCGTTTCCTTAACACGGCGATTTTATTATTTTATTACTGCGATGCCTAACGGTATTAAAGTTACCGTTTGAGGATAATAAACAGTATGTATGGCCCATAGCTACTAGTGAACATGGACCCACTCTCGAGAATCGTATACGTCCTAGTAGAACGTCCTATGAGAGTAGAATGACTATAATATAAGTCTTCCAGTGATATCTATAGGCGTCGGTTTAACAACCTCAGGAAAAATTTGTCTTATTTATTTATTTAATCATTTATGTAGGTACACACATATACAGGGTGCCTGGTATTGTAATTAATGGATAACCTCTTAGGGGGTAATTATACAGACGCCAGCACATCAAGCTACCCGAAACTGTCACATTTTCCCAATCAACTTTGAATCTTATGCTTTGGCGATAAAGTTGAAAATCTAATAAAGAAATTTGACAGATTGTAATAGGTTGATGTGCTGGCGTCTGTACTTATCATTATGAACAACTATTACTATGGGACCAAACCTATAATCGCGAAAAAAAATCAGCTGTTCCCTACATTTATGTTCGCATAGTCATAACAGAGTTCCATGTTCTGTAATGGACGTCTACCGGTATGTATGGCAAGCAAATGACACTTTAACTTCCTTGTAACTAATTATACACCTTAAAATGTTAGGAGGATAACTGCAGGCTTATCACACTTAACAGATGCACACATTAGGCTACTCTGTAGGTGGTAATACCAGTACCACATAATGGATACTTTACTTGGTGCGGTTGTTAATTAATGTGTGCACAGTATTAGGCTTCCTTATCGGTTTAGATAACGGCACCCTTAGAAAGAAAGAAAAAAAAAATAGGTACATTTAATTAGCACAGTCTAAAAGACACACAGGACACCAGATACATACAACAAATATTTTATAAACATACTATAAATAAAATATCAAATAAAAAATGTAAAGTCCGATCTTCATTTATGTCCCTACCACGGATTTTGTTTATCTTGATTTAAAAGAGCGTCCTTGGAGTTTTTGTCCGTTCTTCTCCATAGAGATCTATGTTTTGGAATGGGTAACTAGCTTCAACTTTCTGACTAACTGACCGACTCAATGAAAATTCAAAAGTGCCTGTAAATGGTTTCATTGAAATAAATGCTTTGAACGACACGTAACTGTAACAGATGCAACTGCAACCGTCGACCCTCGTCAGCGGCGACATGTGTCGACGGCTGTAGTTGCAGTGTATGCACACTTAGTCGCCTTTTACGACATCCATTGGGAGAGATTTTATGCAAAATTGTTGTTTTTTAACAAAATAGCCAGAGAGAAGTTAATACTACCGACAGAATTTGAAAGATCATCACCAAAGTTCAACAAGATCTTTTAATCAACCGATTACTATATTACATAAGATGATAAGACTAAGGGCTGATTTTTCCATCGTCAGATAACTTTTATTCGTGGAATAAAATTTACGTTTATAAAAACATAAAGTTAAAGTTACGTAAAGTTTATTCGCTAAACATTTTAGGGCTGATTTTTCCATCGTCAGATAACTTTTATTCGTGGAATAAAATTGACGTTTGACAGTTTTTGTATGGAATAACTGTCAAAATTTCAAAATTATTTCTCGAATAAAGTTATCAGATGATTGAAAAACCGGCCAAGTGCGTGTCGGGCCACGCACAGTGTAGGGTTCCGTAGTAGCCCGTTATCACAATGTAGTACGATTCTGTTGTTCTTTATTCTGAATAGGTAAAAAAAAAACATATTTTGGTTTTCAATGACCCATTATAAACAAGCAACTACTTCATCTTAGTCACTTTAAAGGATTAATGCTAAGGATTTTGTTTTTGGTACAAAATTATCCAACACCCAAGTTCAACGACTATTACTGCTAAACTAATAAAGTTATCTTAACCGCTATACTTTTCCTTTAAAGTTCATGAAATGCACTTTCATCGAGAATTTTTCCAGATTTTTCAAGCTAGTAGTTTAGCTTTTAGAGGGGGGGGGACGCCCTACTGGAACAAAAATTTGCACTTTAAACTTTAATATTTCGTAAATGGAGCATTAAATAGAAAAATAATTTTAGCAACCCCTAAGCCATTTAAGAAGACCTATTCAACGATACCCCACACGATGGGGTAGATGATGAAAAAAATATTCATCCCCACTTCACATGTAGGGGAGCTACCCTAAAAAAAAATATTTTCCAAAATTTTATTTTACCACTTTGTTGGCGTAACTGATATACGTACTCCTACAAAATTTCAGCTTTCTAGTGCTAACGGTCACAGAGATTAAGCGAGGACGGACAGACAGACGGACAGACAGACATGGCGAAACTATAAGGGTTCCTAGTTGACTACGGAACCCTAAAAATCAGTCCTTAACTGGCTAAATGTGGATTCAGTATAGGGCACACCTCTGTCTAACCCATCAGGGATTACAGGCGTGATGATATCTTATGATAACATTATTTAACGGTTGATTAAACCTTAGTAAACACGAGTCTTTTGAATAAAGCAGGAAAAGTTTCGCGGAAAAAGCATGTTTTCTTTTATGTTCATTTGGTTAGAAATCTACATTGACTGGGAAACACCGCTTCCGACTACATTAAAGGACGTATTCCACATTGGGCACCCGATTAAATGGCACCAGAGTAAATGTGCCGCTGTGTGTCAGGTGCATTCACTCATCGCCACCCATGATGAAACATGCGCGTTCGCACACAGCTCGGGGCACCAGAGAGTACTTGGAGAAAACATTTGTGTTGCCGTGGCCTCAAACCCCATCGAGCACGCATGAGACATTTAAAAAAAGAATCTTTATTTAATTTCGTAAATCATGAAACTTTTAATTTCTTTTGACTGTACTTACCTGTCATAAAGAATAAACTTACATAATGTGGATAAGACAAAGATTATAACAGACGACGATCCAGGAGGGGATCGAGGTGGGGGGGGTGGAGGGGGGGTTCAGGGGATCACACCGGAATAACTCATTTAAGCGGGTGCCCAATGTGCAATACGTCCATTAAAGTCATTTGAAATGGAATGTAAACAAGCCGTAGTGTGTGGCTACAGTTGCAGGAGTTAAGTATCTTGTCTCTAAGTCATCTGTGACATCACATCATTAGTTGAATTTATATTAAGTAGTAAGCGGGAAGATTTATACGTTTTTAAGGACGCTGACTTATGGCTAAAATAAAGACAGATCAGGAAACGTTTGTAAATAAATTCGTCTATGTAAAATAATAAATACGTCTATTTCAAGACTTTCTATGGCTCTTAAGGAATGGTGTCCCGTTATGGATACTCACTCAGTGATACATTTTATATCTAACTAACTTCTGGCCGCGACTTTGTCCGCGTGAAATTTCTTGTTCCCCCGACCCACCCCGTCGCATTACATCGCATCGCCTGCTCGCGCTTTACTTCGTTTTCCCTTAGCGTTCTTTCCGACTTTTTTTATTTTGCTCGACTCCTAAGAGTCATCATCATTTCAGCCAAAGAACGTCCACTGCTGGACATAGGCCTCCCCCAAAAGGGGGGGTTTGCCATAATCGCCACGCTTGGCAGGCGGGTTGGCGATCGCAGTATGGTATGGTGGTGGAATGCATAGAGAACGCTGCTGCCCATTCTCCGGTACGCCCCTTAGTCGCCTTTTACGACACCCACGGGAAGTATAGGGTGGTGGTATTCTTTAAGTCTGGCACCTAAGAGTCATAGCATAATGTATAGCCTTCTCAGAGAAGTGGGCTATCAAATGCAAAAAAAAAAAAACAAATCCAACTTGTAGTTTCAGAGATTAGCGCATTCAAACAAACAAAGTCTTCAGCTTTATTATTAGAATAGATTATAAATAGGTACTTCCGGCTCACATCAGCAAAACAGGATTGCCGGAAACAGCTGAAAAACTAGGTCTACTAAATTTTTCAATACTAAATTGTTGTAAAGATTTCACATACTTTACATGCAGACAAAATAGATATTTTCTAAATAAATTATAATGAACTGTACATACATAAAAATTATAGGATCAGTAACTTTCAATGTTCAACAAAACCTAGTTCACAATCCAAACAAACATTTACAATTTATAAAGCCTAGTTCTCACGTCTCTATTGCGTCGGACTAACGGGTCAGCGTGTTGTGGGAACCGCTTTTTGTCCAACTGTCAGAGCACGGCCTTAACTGGCTTAGAATTCGGATTATCGGACATGGTACACCGATAATTGCCGATTAATGCGATATTAATATCCGTGTGGTATCTAATGGTGCTATAAAAGAGTTATAGTGGGGCGAAAGAGTTATGGGTTTAGAAACTGGTTAGAAAATGACGACTCGTCATTATGGTTAGTATTAACGCGCTGATTAGTCTGTGTCGTCTCAATCAATCAATCAACTCATCCTACTGCAGTCCACTGCTGGACATTCCTCACCCAGGCTGCGCCACAACAATGTGTTTGGTTTCGGTGATTCGCATTCAAAATTATTAATTGCATTGTAATCCTTGTGAAATTATTATTAGTATTTTTATGTTATTGATATTTACTAAATGTGTACTGCATGCTTTAAGTATAACCAAGATGTAAAATCTAAATATTTGCACGGCTGAAATGCCGAATATAGTGAAACCCATAGCGAGCTTAAGAACTTATGTTACCTACCTATATTCTCGCAAATAAATATATCATACATTCATTCATTCATTCATTAATAACGACTCTAAATTGCAATGCAGCATCACTAATCTAAACTTGAATGGCTGGATAGGTGCAGTTGTCTAGCTTATTTGAAATAAAAAACAAGATGGCGGCGTTAGTTCCGATTTTGACCACGCGCCAAAAAAGCCTTTAGCGCTATGACGTTCCTGTTTTTTTTTTTCATTTCATTATTGATGCTGAGAATAAACAGTGTTGTAAAAGTTCCAATTCTTTTATCCTGCCCAACTTTCTCATTCTTGTGTCCAAGATTATTTTGTCAAAATTATTTAATCTTCCACCTTTAACCCGTCTGTCTTCAATGCAAGAGTGTACAGGCGTCTTCTGGGCACGCTCATTCCATCATAGACCTCATCTATCGCTTTCCATCAAGCATGAGACGAGGACAAGAGCAGACAATAAAAAAAATAACTTGTTTATAGTGTGCACCTACGTGAAATGTGAACACGCGCATATCAAATAAGTTACCTACCGAGGGAACTTAAAACGCAACTTAATACCTTTTTTTTAGGGTTCGGTACCCAAAGGGTAAAAACGGGACCCTATTACTAAGACTACGCTGTCTGTCCGTCCGTCTGTCTGTCACCAGGCTGTATCTCAAGAACCGCGATAGCTAGACAGTTGAAATTTTCACAAATTATGTATTTCTGTTGCCACTATAACAACAAATACTAAAAACAGAATAAAATAAATATTTAAGGAGGGCTCCCATACAACAAACGTGTTTTTTTTCGGCGTTTTTGCCTTGTGGTACGGAACCCTTCGTGTGCGAGTCCAACTCGCACTTGGCCAGTTTTTTTACTATGTAACAGTGAGGTTAATAAACTACGCACAATTTTTCAAAACAATACTATTTCATCATCAATCAAGCTGAATCAAATTACTCGAAGTCATCGAAGTGTTTTAGTAAACACGCTCTGTGAGAACTCGAGTGCAGTCTCGACCAGTGGCTCTCAACCTGGGCAACTCTCGTATTTTTAAGATCGTTCGCAGTCTAACCTCAGTTTTAATCTGTCAATAATACCTGTAATTTCCCTACATTTTTGACAAGCTTTTGACATTGATTGCCGCTGAGATGAGATTGAGAATCGATTTTGGCCTTCTGTTGCTTGTATGCCTATTTTATGTGATAGATACTTGGAACTTCTGTATGTGACTATTACACTATATCCTGTTTTGTTCCCTCACTTTTTTAAGCAGCATCGATATCATACATTGGATTTCGATCAATCAACGTTGATTGAAGACAATGAATGACCTTATTGCATGTTTAGAAAAAGTGACGCATGAACGACAGGCGTCGACGACAAAGGCAACTGCAACCATCGTCGCGTGTCGCTCCTGTGTATGCACACTAAGCTGTTACTGCGGCGGTAATCATTTAAAATAGCAGTGATAATATAAATAACGATAATAAGATAACGTTATATAGCATTGCTTACCGTTTCGAAACCTATCTAAAAATTAGTTTAATCAGCTATATTTTTTTTTACCTTTTCTATAGATGTATCTAATGATAGTAAACCGTTGTTTATGATAGTAGTAGATGATACCAAAGTCATTAAAAAAAAGTTAACTTTAAGAGCTGCGTCGGGGACAAAAAATGAGAGCAGACAAAAGTTTCAGAATCACTGGCCTAAACTACATAACGTCACAGTTTCGTGTGAACACACACCATTATGCTATACATATGTGGGTATATATACACGTGTATGTGTAATGAGAGAGCATTGTTTTTGAGCTCATCGCCGGGAAAGAATGTCAACATCATTGTAGGTTATACCAGAGTCCTCGTGATCTACATTTTGGTACTTATTGCAATTCACTCTAGATCCCGGGGTTTGTTTACAAGGAGCTTAGTTTACAAGTAGGTTAGTACGGAAGTGTATTCTTTGACGCAAAATTGTAAACTTCGGTTTTTTGACAAATGAGAAAAAGTAGGGTTATTCTGTTAAAACTGGCAATCGGGCTAGGTGACTTCTGTGTGGACAAAATCGTGAAAACAGCACCCGAATGGCCTAACACGGTTACAATCACAATTTGAGACTTCATCATCTGCCTAGCCTTTTCCCAACTCTGTTGGGGTTGGTTTCCAGTCTAACCGGATGCAGCTGAATACCACTCTTTTACATGGAGCAACTGCCTATCTCCATCCACAACCCAGTAACTAGGTAATACGATACATACCCCTTGGTAAGACTGGTGGTCAGACTTTCGGGCTCCTGACGACCCGTAACGACTGTCAAAGATCCACGAATGACAGCCGGGCCCAACGGCTTAACGTGCTTTCGGAGGCACGGAGGGGTTTCGGTATGTAAAGATGGTCACCCATCCACAGACTAACGGCGGCAAGCGTAGCTTAACCTGACCGATGCCGAGCCACGGGCCCCACAATTTGAGACTTCTGAAAGATATTTCTAATCCATTACTTCACTGGTTTCGTCTGCTTAGCAACAAAATGAACGTAGTTGAACTGTAAAAATTAAAGACAATTCGATATTCTTCTTAACGTGTCGGTAGCAATCTAAGTGGACTCGGTCCAGGATTCGGCTACGTGTTTGGCGCCAACACTAGCGTCCATCAGTTCCTGTAATTAAATGTGCAGATGACAGGACACGTATGATATTATGTGTCCCATTGTTTGTTTCGATTAATTTTTATTTTATGTGCGATAAGCAACAACCCCGCAGGTCATTGTGAATGACGTAAGATTAGGTGCATTTAAATAAATAAAAAATGGCCAAGTGCGAGTTCCGTACAAGGCAAAAACGCCCAAAAAACACGTTTGTTGCATGGGAGCCCCCCTTAAATATTTATTTTATTCTGTTTTTAGTATTTGTTGTTATAGCGACAACAGAATCACATCATCTGTGAAAATTTCAACTGTCTAGCTATCACGGTTCATGAGATACAGCCTGGTGACAGACGGACAGTGGAGTCTTAGTAATAGGGTACGGAACGATAAAAAGAGGCTTGTATGCTTTTGTATACCTATAGGAAACAGAAAAAACGGGACTTTTTTTTTGTTTCTTTACCAAGAAGCTGCAGTAGGATGGTAAATTCCTCATTATCATCACGATTTGTCTGACACAACTACCATATTTGTTCAACTCTGAACACACGTCACAAGCTATTTGTCTTGAGTTGACGCCTAACGAGTAATATTCACGCTATTTCTATTTTTTCTGAAGTCACTAGCTGGGTGGTCAGTAGTGACATGCGATACCTGACACTGTTGACATAGCGGTGACATTGCCTTGACACCAGTCACGAGGTATGATCGCCCACACAAGTGCATTTAGGTATACGTCAAAGTAGATTTACTGGTGTTGTGACATCTTTGTTTTTTTTTTCGTTTTGAAAAAAAACTAGCAGCGCCCCGCGGACTCACCCGCATAAATGTCGATCCCGTGGGAATTTCGGGATAAAACTCTCCTATGTCCTTTCCCCGGGACTCAAACTATCTCTATACCAAGTTTCATCTAAATCGGTTTAAGCGTGAAGAGGTAACAGACAAACAGACAGACACACTTTCGCATTTATAATATTAGTATGGATAATCGGAACAAATGGTTCTTACATATTCAAAAATGAATTGTAAATTGTTCATAAATATTTTGACTTAAGCGGCCTTACTTTAAATAATAGCGTAAACTGTTTAAATACAGCGTTATATATTAATTAATTTATTAATTTTAAAATACTGTCACCTATTTTTGAACGAATTTATTCTACAGCCAACAAAATAATTAAAATCATAAATCGTTATCGCAAATAATAATTAAACTGATTTTACAACTCGGCTTAATAACTTATTGCATAAGACTAATTAACTTTACCTAGATAAGTAAAAATTAATAATATAAAATTTTATAATTTATATGGCTTTGATAACATTATTGACTGGCTTCATTTTACGACAGATCATTGATCAACGGTCAGGTAAACATTACGATAATATTAATTGCAAAATATAATTTTATTACTTATCGTCTGAAACTGTAAAATTAGATACTGAAAAAAATATATATACAATATACAAACAATATGAAACTAAAAATAAACGCTAAAGTAAAACGTCATCTCAGAGGAGTAACTGTGTAACACATTAATAATGCTAATAATGCCATTGCGTTTTTAACGTTATTGAGCAGACGAATTTTTCAAACTTATGAAACAATGAATTAGTAATTTCCTTCAGATTGTGATTGTGTCAGTACATTATTCTCAGATGGACTCTAACTTTCAAGTTGCGCGATTTCTTCGATACTTTGTTAAATCCTTTAACAGAAATCGAACGATATCTAAGAATCGAACGTTCAACACAATAAATTAATTAACTCTAACTCCATTCCAATTTATAAATTCCTTTTGATTCAACTTAAATTAACGGTTCAACCTCATTCTCTGAAATTAATGTTGGTACATGCATACCTACATAACATAACATAAATATGTCAAGAAAATTCTTTAAAACTATTAAGTGCCATAACTGGCAAGACCGGTGTTAGATGACAAATTTTAATGCATTTTCGTTCAAGGATTTTCTTTAAAAGCCCTTTTAGTTGTTTTTAATGAATGGACGATGTAGCTAACTTTGTTTACCTCGTAGTTTTATTGACCTAGTTCTTCTCAAGATGGATGTAGTTGTAGTATAGTCATACTATTTCCCGTTACGGTGTGGGCAGAGTCTAATTGGCGACACGTTTCGTCTTTGTGTTTGTCCCAAAAGCCGAAATGTTGTTGAATTAATTTTTGTCTTTTTAGTTTGTATCTTTTATTTTATGGAAAAATCTTCCATTAAAAATGAAAAAAAACTGGCCAAGTGCGAGTCGGACACGCACACGAAGGGTTCCGTACCACAAGGCAAAAACGCCGAAAAAAACATGTTTGTTGTATGGGAGCCCCCCTTAAATATTTATTTTATTTTAATTTTATTATTTATTATTAAAGTTAAAATACAACTGAGTATTTCGTGAATATTTCAAGTGCCTACCTGTTGCCATTTTTGATATCGAGCAAAAAAGGGCAAAAAAATCGCGTTTGTAGTATGGGAGCCCCCCTTAGATATTTATTTTATTTTGTTTTTAGTATTTGTTGTTATAGCGGCAACAGAAATACATCATGTGTGAAAATTTCAACTGTCTAGCTATCGCGGTTCTTGAGATACAGCCTGGTGACAGACAGACAGACAGACGGACAGACGGACAGACAGCGAAGTCTTAGTAATAGGGTCCCGTTTTTACCCTTTGGGTACGGAACCCTAAAAAGATGCACGAGGTTTTTCTTTTCGAATTGAGTGGCCTTTTCGCTTTAAAGTCCTCCTATTTAGTGCTTCACTTTTGTAATCATTATTTTTATCAGCTTATACATAAAATACAAAGAATAATGAATAAATTTACTGCACCATGTATTTAATTAATAAAACAAAAACATAAAACAACAGCACAATTGTCAGTGACTGTACAACGAAACTACTCGTGAGCATAAAGCTCCGTGTACATGTGCGCACACAATGCTATCGGCCACTTTATCGGACACGTTATGACACGTAACATCCGATAGCCGATCTACAGTAATGTTAGTTTTTTTTCTCCTTGAACTTACAATGTCAATGATAACGATATCTACTTGTTTGAGAAAAAATACTTTGGAAGATTGGTATCATCATGCGTACGCTTCTTGTTAGGGCTGGGATATATTCTGTAATCATTAAGGCGAAAGCGCCAGGGTAACCCTTTTTTATTACGTTTTTTGCAATTTGCTGGTCAGTATTAAGTTGTACTACGTTGATTAAAATATGATTCGCGGCCGTAACAAATATGTATTTACAGAATTATAATTATTAAAGTCATCAACACAACTCTCTAAGACTAAGTATGACTATTTCATGACGTCTTGCTTGACATTTGGGGATTATACTAACTTAACAAGTTGTATTACTGATTGTAACGATTATAATTCTGTAAATACATATTTGTTACGACCGCGAATCATATTTTAATCAACGTACAACTTAATTCTGACCAGCAAATTGCAAAAAACGTAAGAAAATTTGAATATTCCTTTATTAAATACTAGCTTCTGCCCGCGACTTCGTCCGCGTGAAATTTCTTGTTCTCCGACCCACCCCGTCGCATCACATCACCTGCCCCGCGCTTTACTTCGTTATTTTTAGCGTTCTTTCTGTATTTTTTTCTTTATGCTTGGCTCCTAAGAGTCAAAGCGTGACGGTAAATAGCCAATAGGCTATTTACCGTTATTCTTGAGGAATACCTCAAGAAATAGGCTATCAAATGCGAAAATATTTTTTTCAAATCCGACCGGTGGTTCCAGATTTAGCGCGTTCAAAGAAACAAACAAAAAAATAAACAGACTCTTCAGCTTCATTATTAGTCCAAAATGAGCTTGAATCTCTTCTCAACTAGAATTTACGGGGTTCATGATTCATTCAACCTGAAATCCAATTCTGGTAATAAAAACCTACGTGACAAGCCTACATGACATTTTATAAGAAAACTATAATCTATCAGAATCATCATCATCTGCCTAGCCTTTTCTCAACTATGTTGGGGTCGGCTTTCAGTCTAACCGGATGCAGCTGAATACCAGTATTTTACATGGAGCGACTGCCTGTCTGACCTCCACAACCCAGTTACTGGGCAAAACGATACCCGGTAAGACTGGATAATCTGTCATAATCTATGAGAATGTATAACAATAATATAATTTATTTTAATATCTATTTCATATTTAATTTTCTAATGCTATGGGTGTATGTGTAAAAAACACTTTTTTTTTTGCGGATGGGAAATCATCAAATGACTCCTCCCGCTCTGGGTGGAGCGGAAGGGTGTGTCAGACTCTTACTGACTAAAACCCACCCGTGTTCCTTCCTTAGCCCTTTATGTTCCGGGCCAGCGGTAACCCTTTCGGACAATCCCACTGAGCATATTCAGCCTAGCCATTTATGCACTTTCAAACAAACACTTGCCTGAAATAAATGAATTTATTTATTTATTTAATAACGTTTAAAATCTAGTCCCAATCTCATCTCAGTGACAATAGGCGTGACGACAGTATCAAATAATCAAAAATTTAATGATGTTAGGGGAAAATACATATTAAAAGGATTTAAAACAGTGATTTAGTTTAATTTAAAAACTTGAGATTAATCGGATTTTCACTAAAATAAAAGATTAAAATACTGCAGTCGGCCATTTTGACTGAAACACCAATCACAGCGCATGACGTCACGCCTATGTAAACATCACTGTGGTTCACAGAGTACACTATAGATAGTATACTGACAACATTTGATGTTTACCTAGGCGTGACGTCGGATCCGACGCCATGACACTGTGAGCTGTTTTCGCGCCCTATTGAAAAAATATTAGAAAAATGGCTTCAAACTTCGTTAAACTTTAGTTTATTACCGAAATATAGGTGTTTTCGTAAATAGTAAATGTGTACGTACATTACGGAAGAGGATTTGAAAATCATTCGTCATGCCTATTAATGTCAAAAACTTGTCAAAAATGTAGGAAAATTAGAGGTATTTTTGACAAATTGAGACTGAGATCAGACTGTGAACGTTCTTAAAATTAATTGCCACACAGATAACTACTTGTTACATTAGGTTTCACTCTCATTTAACTACTAACAGTCGAATGTATTACACTGAAAGTAACACCTGGCGGGAAACGACAGACTAGGTAATCAAACTGGATAATGCTAACAGTTACGTGACAGCACAAGTACTCGTATAATTAGTACCTATAATTGCATAGCATGTATGTACTACACCCTATGTACCATTTACCGGGTAATATGTCTTTCATTGACTTGAATGTGCCCTGGCGGCTGATAGTATGTCATGCTCACACAAATGTCTCGCTCACGGTGGCGTGTGTTTGGATCATTTAGCTCCCTTCAAAATAGTTGAGCTGAATGGTGCTGATCTATGTGTCATGTTTGTGAACGGGCGCCGTCAGTTGGGGCTGGTCATCACTCAGCTGCATCGGCTTGTTTTTAATTATTATATTTTTGGATTGTTGTTTTCTTATTATTTGCTGTAATCTGGACGCTTTTTTTTACATCGTTCTCACATATAATTATGAATTCAAAATTAATGATGTAACTAATATTATAATTTAAAAGAGTGTCCATGGAGTTTCTTGCCCGTTCTTCTCCATAAGTACCTACGCTTAGGCATGGGCAACTAGCTTCATATTTTCTGCCTGACCGACTTCTTGACAATTCAAAAGTGCCTGTAAATGGAAAAAATAATAATAATTGAAATATGTGCTTTGAGTTTGAGTTTGAGTTGAGTAGCAATATACATAAATCTAAATAGTCCAAGAACAGTGCTCTATAAACCAGGGCTAGTTATAAAAACAAACATACCAACCAAAACATTACCCTCCTCTTGGGCTCGCCGCAGTCGGATAGCAACCAGTCATCGTATGCCACTATCATCATCTGCCTAGCCTTTTCCCAACTACTTTGGGGTCGGCTTCTAATCTAACAGGATGCAGCTGAATACCAATATTTTACATAGAGTGCCTATCTGACCTCTACAACCCAGTTACTGGGTAATACGATACCCCTTGGTAAGAATGGTTGTCAGACTTTCGGGCTTCTGACTACCCGTAACGACTGTCAAAGATCCACGAATGACAGCCGGGTCCAACGGCTTAACGTGCTTTCCGAGGCACGGAGGGGTTACGGTATGTAAAGATGGTCACCCATCCACAGACCAACCGCGGCAAGCGTAGCTTAACCTGATCGATCGACCTGTGCGGCTGTTATTATTTAGCCACGGGCCCCTCTCATCGTATGTCACTAAAGTATCCTAAAACTGCTTTCTTTAAACAATATCCTTTGCATATTCAGCCTATAATTTTTCCAATACTGGGACACAAGCCGCCTCTCTGTGAGAGGAAGTGGGCCGTAAATCCGTAATCCACCACGCGGGCCCAGTGCGGGTTGGTAGATGACACGTGTCTTCGAATTTTTGGTTCTAGGACATGCCGGTTTCCTCACGATGTTTTCCTTCACCGTTTTGAGAAAAATGAAATATCTTACACAAAGTAAAGCACCTGTCTGGGTTCGAACCTACGACCTACAACTCGTAAGTCGCCGCCATAACCACTGGGCCACCACTGCTTCCCAAAAATATATGTAAAAGAAACTTTTACCGACAAAGCCATAGGTATCAAGACGCATGTGTTGTGTATCCGTTTCCTCTAAACACCATACTAACCCATATATGAACTAAACCGGAGTAGGCTACATCCACGTAAACTTTACGACACGATAGTACAGGAGTCCGATTTTATAGCCGGGTGTCCGTCTTTATGGCCGGGTTGCAACAGTCGCTCAGTGCAGTTCTGGCCTTATTTATGAACCCTTTTATACCGAGTGTTGATGGGAGTGACGGTAATAGCCGTGTTGTAAGAGGGCAGGTGTAAAGGGGTTATTAGGACTTGGTGATCAGATGGCGACTAACTGAAGATAATGGTCTTTTGTACTGTGTAGGAATTGTTGACAAAGAAATGGGGCTATTAGGACACGTGGTCCGATTATCAATTTAGATATTCGGGTAGAATGATGACAATAGAATTGGTTCAGTGACCAGACGCGAGTTCGAAACGAGTACCAAACATAACGTCATACATGACATTCCCCAAAGGGTTAGGCAGTACCTATACCTGGTCCTACTACACCCCATATTACGCCAGTTATGTATAAAATGATATATTGAAAAAAAATGTGGTTTTTCTATTTCGTGTAACTAGTTACCTAAGTATGTGGACTATTCCACTGGATTTAGCATGATGAATGTAGTACCCACTTACTAATAGACGTATTAAATCAGATCAATAGTTACCGATTTATCTCTTTCAGTCGTCAGTAATTTGACTTTCGAAGGAAGAAGACAAAGCGTTGTGTAACTATATATTACAGACGCTATACAACGTTTGTTAGTAAGGGTATTAAGGTTAGGTGGCAACTTATTTAATGAGATCTTAATGAATCCAGAATAGAATAGAATACTCTTTATTATGTACACCATATTAATTACAGACATAAGGTATAGAAACTGTACAAAGGGTGACACAATGGGCGGTCTTATCGCTAAAAGCGATCTTTTAAAGACAACCTTTGGATGGATTAAAAAGGGGAAGGACAGACAAATACTGCAGGTAGTCTGTGGTGTACCATTTACATAATACACTTCTATTTCCAGAAACACTTTTAACTCCTTGAGTTAACATTTTCTTTAAATTATCTTTTACCATAGCTTTCGTTATAATTTGTGGGTCTCCAACCATAATTTCCGACACCAAAATCGACTTTAATGAAATCATAATACGAATACCATTAGGTTTCGCCACTCATCAGGTGACAGTTGCTAGGCGCCCTACCGGAAACTGTCCATAATCATGAATGAATGTGCGCCTACGCTTGCTAATCGTATGCTGGCCTAAACGGTCAGCCATTGAGCAAAAGGGATAGGTAGAACTTCATATAGGCAGGGAAAATTCTAGCGGATACTTATGAAAGAAATGTTGTGGGTATCACGATCACAATGACATCATGCATAAATGTATAAAGCCCCGTATTCAATAAGCACAATTTGTTAATAAACATTTTATTTTATTTTGGGACAAAAAACAGTTACACGTTACAATTTGAATATCGGAGCTAATTAGATTTATTTAATTAACGTATAACCCACACTATTGTCCACGGATTCAATGAATAAATATCTAAAAGGAAGGAAGGAAAGGAGGAAAGGACGGACGGTCACATATTAATTTGTGAATTAAAAGAAAAGCAAGTTATGAAAGGTGGTCGGTAAGCAAAGCTATAGCCATTAATTTTTTAAATTTTACAGGAGAAAATGCAAAAATATCTAAATCGGTAAAGTGTGTGTTATATAAGCTACTACAAGGCGACGGAGAGATGCCCGCTCACCAGGGCGTTAGTTTTGGACTACTCAGTGTGAAACAGTCAAGGAACGCGCACCTCTCGCCGTATAATAGTTCTAGGTACTACGTAACTTAATTTATTGGTAAGCCCATTACAATCAAACTTATTATTACAAATGTCATTGTTTATAAACAGTGTTTCACTATATTTCATAATCTCTGAAAACAGTTTATAAACAAAGGTGATGAAACATTGTTTCTTAAACATGTTGCCGTGTTTCCTACTTCGAGCGGAGAGCAAGACGAAACATCTAGTTTATAAGCAAAAATCAACACTCATGTGGACTTGTGCTGCGCGAGTTTATAAACATGGAAGTAGTGTGGTCCAACAACCAGGTTTCGATGCTCATAGAGCTTTATCAACAGCATCGTATGGGCTGCCAAGTTTCAGAAACAGTGTTTACGGTAAACTTGTTAATAAACACGTCATAAACAGTTTATTAACAAATTTTGCATAATGAATACGGGGCTTAATGAAGCCCACATCAGCCTATAATGTTCCCACTGCTGGGACACGGGCCTCCTCTCTGTGAGAGAGAGTGGCCCGTAATACATAACGCGGGCCCAGTGTGGGTGGGTAGATATCACATGTCTTCGAATGTTTGGTTCTATGCGGGCTCCGTCACGATTTATTTTTTCACCGTTTTGAGAGTAGTGGTGATGAAATAATTTACACAAAATAAAGCGCCTACCTGGGTTCGAACCTACGACCTAAAACTTGTAAGTCGCGGCTGTTACCACTGAGCCACCACTGCTCCCAATGACATCATGAGCATGACACAATAATCATGTTTATAAGGCGATTTATAAAAAATCTACTTATTGTAATTTTCCAACAATCGATTGTCCGAAAATACGCAATCACCCGAGTGGTTGATTTTGTTTTCGTAAATGAGAAGTCACTTCTGTTTTCGCGACGTCATGCGTCAGCTGTCAATGTCATTGTCAAAACTACAGTGTTACAGATGCATGGAATTAGTATGGACTATATTACAGAAGTGAGCATGAATAACGAGTTTTGACTGAAAGTGAACAAAAAGCTAGGCTGAATATGCGAAGCAATTTAGAATCAAAACATTAATTAATCACATTATCACCTTTAGTCATCTTGTCACTCGTTGTCCATATAAAAGGTATTTAACGATACGTATAAATATCTTTTAATCTTACATTAACTGTTTATGGGAAAATTACAAGATCCACCATATAAGTACTTACCTTTAATTTGTTTATGCAGATTATTTTAAGTGTTTATTTATTAGATTCCATATCAACGCAAATTCATCATCTGCCTAGCTTTTCCCAACTATGTTGAGGTCGGCTTCCAGTCTAACCGGATGCAGCTGAATACCAGTATTTTACATGGAGCGACTGCCTATCTGACCTCCACAACCCAATTACTGGGTAATACGATACCCCTTGATAAGACTGGTTGTCAGACTTTCGGGCTTCTGACTACCCGTAACGACTGTCAAAGATCCACGAATGACAGCCGGGACCAACGGCTTAACGTGCTTTCCGAGGCACGGAGGGGTCTCCGTATGTAAAGATGGTCACCCATCCACAGACCAACCAATCCAACCAATCCAATCCAATCCAATCCAATTATTAGATCCTATATCAACGCAAATTATAAATAACTAGCTTCTGCTCGCGACTTCGTCCGCGTGAAAGTTCTATTTCCCCCGACCCACCCCGGCATCGTATCGCCTGCCCGCGCTATACAACGTGTTTTTTTTATATCCCTATAACTCTGGGGGGTCATTTTACTCATCATTATGAACAACTTTTACTATGGGACCAAACCTGAAATCGCGAAAAAAAAATCAGCTGCTCCCTACATTTTGACGAATTATTGCGAACATAAATGTAGGGAACAGCTGATTTTTTTTCGCGATTTCAGGTTTGGTCCCATAGTAAAAGTTGTTCATAATGATGAGTAAAATGACCCCCTAGAGTCATGGGATATAAAAAAAAACACTTGTATAATAATTATATACTTCGTTTTCGCTTAGTGTTCTTTCTGATTTTTATTTTATTTTTGCTCGTCTCCTTAGCGTGATGATATAATTATAGCCTATAGCCATCCTCAAGAATTGGGCTTCCAAATGCAAAAAATATATTTTTTCAAATCCGACTGGTGATTCCGGAGATTATCTCCTACATACAAACTTACAAACATATTTTACCTCTTTATAATATTAGTATAGATTTAACCATATGCAATATGCATGTATTGTGTGCTAGCAGCTTTTTATAGGCGTGCGTGTGGCCACATCCTTATTAAAAAAAATTGACTTTGGTACCTACTTTTTTTCATACTTTTCTATGACGTCAGCTCTGATGCACTTGGTACCTTTAGAGTGAGAATAACGTCATTATATTTCTTTTTAAGAATATTTTATCGCAGTGTGTACGTTGCCTATCGTTGTCGCGATATCCGGCCTACTGTTATAGTGTGGAACGAGCCTTTGTTGATGCAGTTACGTACTGCAGTCCCTTATAAGGACTCCCCTATTCGTAGGAGGACCTTACTCACCAGGGCTTGTTAACGTTACCAAATAACAAAATAATAACCGTTAAGTAACGTTAATTTCAATTTGATACCTTAATAACGTTCACAAAAATGTAACGTTACTTGATCACATTACCAGTAAAGTAACGTTAATTAACATTAACGCAAAATACATCAGTAACTTTATTTTACCGTTAATTTATTTACGTTACCGTTCCGTCTGTTTACATTTTTGTGCGCTCGCGCGGGCGCCTCGCTTAGCATTGGATAAGATGCACTGTTGCCGCTCCGCTACGCGCTAACCGCGCCGCCTGAGGATTAACATATAGGATACTTTTTATCTCGATATTTCCACGGGATCGAAAATTATGCGGGTGAAACCGCGGGGCGCAGCTAGTTATAAATATGTCTTATTTTGTGACATTTCTTATTTTTGATAGCGATTTTAGCTCGTTATTGAGTTTACGTCCAAATATGGAAATCAAAACCGATTTTACGTAGTTTTAGTAGTACTACTATTGTTTGTAAATATGTACTACTAGCTGCGCTCCGCGGTTTCACCCGCATAAGTTTTGATCCCGTGGGAATATCGGGATAAAAAATATTCTATATGTAAATCCTGGTTATAAACCATCTGTGTGCTAACGTTCGTCCAAATCCGTTCAGTAGTTTTTGCGTGAGTAACAAACATCCATCTATGCATCCATACAAACTTTCACGTTTATAATGTTAGTAGGATTGTTAATTTAATTGTAATTAAGAATTTTGTTTTTTAAATATCAGGGTACGGTGTAATCAACTTAGCTTAACAAAAATGACCTGCTGAAACGAACGAAAAATATCATGTACCTTTCGTAAATGAAAAACATTTTAGAATTGTTTTGTTTTTTTTTTTTTGCTCGTTGAGAGCAACTATTGAAAATATTATTAAATAATAAATGTTTATTTGAATCAAGATGCTATTTGTGATTTTTCATTCACATAGACATAATTCATTCCCAAAATCAGACTCATTACCCGTGTTATAGCTCTCATTCCCCCAAAAAAGTTAAAATGTAAATAACTTTTTTCTAAATGAGTAGATTTAAATGGCTGTAACACAATAATATATAATTTACTCCATTTTATCTGAATTTTTAGTTACGATTGATTGAATTTAATTTAATCAGTCATAAGTCATAACCGTAGTAGTCTGTGTGGTGTCGGACTTAAAGAATTGCACCACCCCATACTTCCCGTGGGTGTCGTAAAAGTCTAAGGGTCGTCGGAGAATGGGCAGCAGCGTTCTCTATGCATGCCACCACCATACTATACTGCGATCGCCAACCCGCCTGCCAAGCGTGGTGATTATGGCAAACCCCACCCAAGAATGACAAGCACAAAAAACACTAGGCCCCTAGTACCCGGCGGCCCGCCTACCCTTGGTTACGGTAGCGGCCAAGGCCACGGTGAGGCAAGGGGTGCTAAGAATCCCCGGAAGAGATCCGGCTACTACAATCACCGAAAACTGGACCTGGCAACATACAACACGCGTACACTCCGGACCGACGAGAAGATCACCGAACTCGAGGAAGAATTGAGATTTGAAGATACGATGGAGTATAGTGGGGTTCTCTGAAGTCCGAAGAGAGGGGGAGGACTCGATAATCCTTAAATCCGGAAACTTGCTCTATTTCCGGGAGGGCAACCAGCAGTCCCAAGGTGGTGTCGGGTTTATCGTCCATAAGTCCCTTGTGAGCAACGTGGTGAAGATCGAAAGTGTGTCGACCAGGGTGGCGTACCTTATACTCAGAATATCCGAAAGGTATTCGCTGAAGGTCGTACAGGTTTATGCCCCGACCTCGTCACACCCCGACGATGAGGTAGAGACCATGTATGAGGATATTTCCAGAGCCATGCATGGCTCTAAAACTCACTTTACCGTTGTTATGGGGGACTTTAACGCGAAACTGGGTAAACGTAACGAGGATGAGCTGCGAGTGGGGCAATTTGGAGTTGGATGCCGGAACCACCGGGGCCACCTACTGGCCAGTTTTATGGAGAAGGAAGGCCTCTTTATGATGAATTCCTTCTTCAGAAAACGTGAGCATAGAAAGTGGACCTGGCAGAGCCCGGATGGTGCAACTAAAAATGAGATTGACTTCATTATGTCGACGAAGATGCAAGTATTCAATGATGTCTCTGTGATCAACGCGGTGAAAACCGGAAGTGATCACCGTATGGTAAGAGGCACATTGAACTTAAATATCAAGCTGGAAAGATCTCGACTGATGAAGTCTACGCTCCGTCCAGCACCGATCCAGATCCAAAACCCCGAGAGCTTTCAGCTCGAACTCCAGAATCGTTTCGAATGCCTAGGGAGCTCCGTGGACGATTATAACGATGGGTTCGTGGAAACTGTCCATACGGTCGGGTCTAAGATCTTCAAGACCCGCCGTACGAATTCAAAAAAGACGCTCTCTGATCCTACTTTGCGGCTCATGAAGGAGAGGCGCGATATGATCCTGCAGTCTACGGATGATGCGCTAAATTACCGGCAACTCAATAGACGGATCTCTAAGGCCTTGAAAAGCGATCTTCGCCGCTTTAATACAGATCGTATTAAGGACGCGATAGAGCGAAATAAAGGCTCCAAGGTCTTTGCTAGAGATCTGTCTATTGGGCAGAGCCAGCTTACGAGACCGAAGACCGATGATGGCAGGATCGTATCCGACAAACCTGAGCTGTTGAGAGAGATCGAGAGGTTCTATGGACAGTTATACACGTCAACAAATAACCCCGCTATGAATCTGGCAAACGACCCAAGAGCTGGATTGACCCGGCACTATACCGAAGACATCCCGGACGTCAGCCTGTACGAGATTAGAATGGCTCTGAAGCAGCTCAAAAACAACAAGGCACCGGGTGATGACGGAATTACGGCCGGCGGAAAACCCAATCTGAAGGCCCTTCAGAAGCTGTTTGGTTCCGTCATACTCGAGGGCAAAACACCACAGGCATGGAACAGAGGTGTGGTGATACTTTTCTTTAAGAAGGGCGATAATGCCCTCCTTAAGAATTATAGGCCCATCTCACTCCTGAGCCATGTCTACAAGCTGTTTTCGAGAGTCATCACGAACCGTCTCGCGCGCAGGTTTGACGACTTCCAGCCTCCCGAACAAGCCGGATTCCGTAAAGGCTTTAGCACCGTAGACCACATAAATACGCTGCGACAGGTTATACAGAAGACCGAAGAGTATAACCTGCCTCTCTGCTTAGCGTTTGTGGACTATGAGAAAGCCTTTGATTCGATCGAGACATGGGCTGTGCTGCAGTCTCTTCAACGGTGCCAGATCGACTATCGGTACATCGAAGTGCTGAAGTGTCTGTACGAAAACGCCACTATGTCAGTCAGACTCCAGGATCAGGCCTCGAAACCTATCCTTCTGCAGCGAGGTGTGAGACAGGGAGACGTTATCTCTCCGAAACTGTTCACCGCTGCACTGGAGGATGTCTTCAAGGTTCTGGACTGGAAAGGGGCTGGCATCAACATCAATGGCGAGTACATAACTCACCTTCGGTTTGCCGACGACATCGTAGTCATGGCTGAGACTATGGAGGACCTCAGTACAATGCTCGATGACCTCAGTAGAGCCTCCGAAAGAGTGGGTCTTAAAATGAACATGGACAAAACGAAGGTCATGTCAAATGCCCATGTAACACCCACTCTCATAAAAATCGGAGACGCTACACTCGAAGTCGTGGACGAGTACGTTTACCTAGGACAAACTGTCCAGTTAGGTAGGTCTAACTTCGAGAAAGAGGTCAATCGACGAATCCGACTCGGCTGGGCAGCGTTCGGGAAGCTACGCAATATCTTCTCGTCCCACATACCGCAGTGTCTCAAGACGAAAGTCTTTGACCAGTGTGTGTTGCCAGTGATGACTTATGGAACTGAAACGTGGTCGCTCACAATGGGCCTTATAAGAAGGCTAAAAGTCACCCAAAGGGCAATGGAGAGGGCTATGCTTGGAGTTTCCCTGCGTGATCGAATCAGGAATGAGGAGATCCGCAGGAGAACCAAGGTAACCGACATAGCCCGAAGAATTGCCAAACTTAAGTGGCAGTGGGCAGGGCACATTGCTCGCAGAACAGATGGCCGATGGGGCCGAAAGGTTCTGGAGTGGCGACCGCGTACCGGAAGACGTAGCGTTGGAAGGCCTCCCACAAGGTGGACCGATGACCTTGTGAAGGCCGCAGGAACGCGTTGGATGCGGGAAGCACAGGACCGGTTGAAGTGGAGGTGCTTGGGGGAGGCCTATGTCCAGCAGTGGACTTCTTTCGGCTGAAATGATGATGATGAAGTCATAACCAGTGATCGGAATAGGCAGACTATATTTACCTAAACTTCGAAGAACAGAGACAGAAAGTGGAGACTTCCTTACGACGACATTTTTTTTTCCCCGGAATTCGAGTAAAATCTTAAATAAGTTGAAAATAAGCTTTATTTAAAATGTGTAAAGGCTATTTTTAACTAAACTTGCAATGAGAGGTTTTTCTTTAGAGTATTTAAAAAAACTTAGTTTCCAAGAACCCTGAAGATGGTGTTGAACTGACTACGTTACTAGGTGCCAAAACCAAAACGCTTGGGAAAAAAACATTGCGTCACGTCACATACGCTCGTTGACTGACACTTTCGTTTGCTTTCGTTTTACGATCTCAAAATTACATTCAAGTGTAATAATCAAAAAATTATATGACGTCCTGTTCCTTGCAGTAACTTGCCAAGTTCAGCGCCATCTATCCAGCGACTAGGGACGAGTTAAAAAAAAATAAAAAGAAAATCCCTCATTAACAAATCTTAGGAATTTTCACTAAACTAATCTAACTTAAATCATGTATTAGAATTATCCTTAAACTAACCGTTGTTGCATCAAATATTTCAATACCTACATAACATTTGTCAATGTGTAACACCTAAGTAAAACGAATTTATTATTTGCATTAAAGGGGCTTCGATATGTATTTCAAACGTACCTAGGTACTGTAGACGAAAATTCTTCCAGGATCTTAAAACTATTGCATTACCTTTTTGTGAAATACACAAATTAGGTACGTATTTACTGGTTATCACTCAGTATCACACTTATTACTTCTCACGCGTAAGAATCGGGCAATGTTTTGATCGGCACGGAATCACGGCGCGGGGCGACGGCGGGTGGCCCGCCCCCGCGCGCGTCTTCCCCCTCTACTTCAAACTCACTAGATTAACCGTTCTAAAAGTAACGATAAAATTAACGTTAATAAAGAACTAACGTTATTAATGATTACCGATAAAATGGAGCTAAAATAACGTTAAATCCATTACCGTTATTTTAATATTAACGTTAACGCTGTCAAATGACGGTAACGTTATGAAAATTTTACCGGTATTTAAAGCCCTGTTACTCACTAATAATGACACCATAGCATCTGCTTATTATAATATAACTGCTATAAAATGCATCCGTAAAAAATTGGGAGAAATTGTGATCTTCAGACCGCTTTATCAGTCACTGGTAGCACAGATAATATAATACTCTCTGGTAGGACCAAGTTTAGCAGCAAGGAACAGCTAAATATCCGTCTTAGGGCTAATTTTTCCAACGATAAATAAATAGTTTGTATATTATAAAAAGATAAATAATAAAAAAACTCGCTAATCCGAGGAATAATTTTGAATTTTTGACAGTTCTTCCATACAAAATCTGTCAGACGTCAATTTTGTTCCTCGAATAAAAGTTAGTGATAAATAGAACATGGAAATTAGTTTCACACATCATATAAAAAAAATGAACTAGATGGAGTCTAAATTTCTTTTAGGTACTTATATCTGATTACCCATGAGAAGAAATGGCGAACCAAATTCATGTATCAAAGTCTCCTATAAAGTCTAGACACAATCTTAGTCAGATCATGTGAGGACCATGTAGATTAGTGTCTGAAATGGTCTTCTGAGGAAAGACCACACAGATTTAACTGGACATATTGTACTGTATTATTATCGTCCACACTATCCTAATTCTAACACATCCTAATTTATTTATGTCTATTAACTGCATTGATTAGGGCGTCACGTCACGCAGATCGTCAACCTTTTAACGCCATATTGCAAACAAACAAATGACTATCAACCTACTGTCCAGCTGTTCCAATGCCTGAACACCTGTATTTATAAATTCAGTTCTCACAATACTCTATGCAATACCGTTATACTGTTTCCTGGAAAAGAGACGCGCATAAGTGCATATAGATTTTATGGTTAAAACCGGTTGTTACATTCCCAGTATGATTTGGTCTTATTAACATGTGATTTTACCGACTATGGAGATGGAGGGTAATGCGTTTGTGTAGGAGGGTTTATTCGTGTTACTTTTACTGGCCTTCAATAACACAATAATGAAATCGAATCGAACAGAACAATATAATTCGGTCTGTGTATATCTTTATATGCATAATATTATAAATCAAATACGCTTTTCGTGTCTGTGTGACCGCGTTGTGCTTCTAAAGTACGCAACGGATTTAGATACGTTTTTAACATCATTTCGCACACCTAGATCTAAAGAGAGCTAACTCAAAAATCTAAATATTTGAGGTATGCATACTATCGAATTCCTTAACTAACTACCTAGCGGACCACAAGACTCTTATAACATCATTGTTCTATCTGCATTTGAAAAGTTTTGATCAATAATTGCAAACTCCTGTAGTGCACGGGGAGATAGTAATCAGTTTTTCAACTTTTCTGAAAAAAGTGTTTTTTTTGAGTTAATCGCTGTTTAGATCTAGGTGTGCGTTTAGAGAATTTATTCCGTAATGTTTATGTGTATAAAACATTCGTATTAAACTAAGGGCTGATTTTTCCAACGCCAGATACTTAGTTTTATCTGAGAAATAATTTTGAATTTTTGACAATTCTTCCATACAAAATCTGTCAGATGTCAATTTTATTCGACGAATAAAAATTATCTGTCGATTGTAAAATTTGCCCTTAGAAGAAGTCCCAGGCGTTGATAGCGGGAAGAACTTGACGCTCATATTATGAGGAACTGGTCCATATTGGTGGTTATATTCTCTTTGATATTGGCTCAGCCGGTCGATTCTGAAAAATTTCACCGTGAAAACTTAGGTGAAGTGAGTTTGTTTTTGCTGGGAATTAATTGACAATATTGACAGCTCACTCCACGCTCACTTCACCTAAGTTTTCACGGTAAGATTTTTACAGAATAGCACCGCAGGATCGAGTTGAGTGGAAAAAGGAAAAGGATGCCTTTGCCCTGCAGTGGTACAATCCAGGTTAAATATTATTATTAAACTTAATTATAATAATCAAATCTCGATGATTTGTCAAGATATAAAAACTGGCCAAGTGCGAGTCGGACTCGCACACGAAGTGTTCCGCACCACACCCTTAAATATTTATTTTATTCTGTTTTTAGTAGGTATCTATTTGTTGTTATAGCGGCAACAGAAATACATCATCTGTGAAATTGTCAACTGTCTAGCTATCACGGTTCATGAGGTACAGCCTGGTGACAGACAGACAGACGGAGAGTGGAGTCTTAGTAATACGGTCTCGTTTTTAGGGTTCCGTACCCATAGGGTACAAAACGGAACCCTATTACTAAGACTTCGCTGTCTGTCCGTCTGTCAGTCTGTCCGTCTGTCCGTCTGTCTGTCTGTCTGTCACCAGGCTGTATCTCAAGAACCGCGATAGCTAGACATTTGAAATTTTCACAGATGATGTATTTCTGTTGCCGCTATAACAACAAATACTAAAAACAAAATAAAATAAATATTTAAGGGGGGCTCCCATACAACAAACGCGATTTGTTTGCCCTTTTTTGCTAGATATCAAAAATGGCAACAGGGGGGCACTTGAAATATTCACAAAATATTGTATTTTAACTTTAATAATAAATAAAAAAATTAAAATAAAATAAATATTTAAGGGGGGCTCCCATACAACAAACATGTTTTTTTCGGCGTTTTTGGCTTGTGGTACGGAACCCTTCGTGTGCGAGTCCGACTCGCACTTGGCCAGTTTTTACCATTTGCGTTCGGAACCTTAAAAACCGTGCAAACCAGGGGCGGCTCGCTAATTATACATAAAAGGCATTTTAGAACGTAAACAAATAATGGTCTCGGCAATAAAATAATCATAATATTCATTCAGGAACACAGATCAGATTGGACCGGTATGTCGAAACCTAGCTCAAGGCATGCCAATATTGTACCACTATTACTTAAGACGGAAATCAGACAAGAACACTGCATGTTGCAAAACTTACTAAGACAGGAATTATAAATTATATGTCCAAGTTAATATTATTTATTGGGAAGATGGAAATTATGGCTGTATTTGTAATAAATTAATAATCAGCTCCTATAATAAATTTAGCAGCTCGTGATTTGCAAGACCTCCCGGTTTCTCGAAGATTATACAAGACTTTGATTTAAATCTTATATTAAATGTGATGCCAGAGGACACGGTGGAGGTCTGCCCCGCCTGGGCGGAGCACCGCCGTGTCCTCGTAGAGGCGATCGGCAGCGGCGGCGACCTCTCGCTCCCGGCCCTGGTGCAAGCCATGGTCCGGAGCGAGAGGGAGTGGGAGGCAGTCACCTCCTTCTGCGAAGCAGTCATGCTAGCGAAGGAGGTGGTGGGATGGATGAGGGAGAGAGCCTCCCGTCCCAGCCGCCGCGGGAGACGCTCCGGGCGTCGCCGGGAGCCACGGGACGACTCCCGGCCACCCTAGGCGCGGGCCTGCGGGCGGAGAGTAATGGGTAGCTCACCGTCCGATCAGGACCAGGCCCGTGCCGGACGGCGCGTACGTGTTCCACGCGTGCCTCAAAGAGCTGTCAGCAGCAGAGAAGGGACCCCTTAGGGCCGAAACCTGCCGGATCAGCGGGATTCTCCGAAAGGGTTACCGCTGGCCCGGAACATAAAGGGCAAGGAAGGAACACGGGTGGGTTTTAGTCAGTAATAGTCTGACACTCCCTTCCGCTCCACCCACAGCGGGAGGGGTCATTTGATGACATACCATCCGGAAAAAAAAAATGTCATGTAAGCTTATGTTATTAGCTAAACGAAATATCAACGGCTATTCGGGTTATTAATTTTAATGGCTTAATAGCCATTAAAATTACACACACACACACTGAGTACACTAAAAATGTTTCAAAATTAACCCAACAAACTTTAAGAGGTGCTTTAGACCATCGAACTGAACAACTTTCATTGTGGGACCAACTCTGAAATCCCGAAAAAAAATCTGCTGTTTCAAACATTTTGACCAAAAAAATGTTCAAATTTTTCAATTTAACTTTTGTATTAAAGAGCAGATTTATTTTTTCGTGATTTCAGAGTTGGTCCCATAGTGAAAGTTGTTCAGTTCGATTGTCTAAAGCAACTCTTAAAGTTTGTTGGGTTAATTTTGAAACACCTCATATTTTTATTTCCAAAATATTGTAAACATGATCTAGGACTTCACTCCAGGCTAAGTCTTGCGCTTAGCTTGAAGAACCTACATTTTACTTTAAAAGCAGGTACATCGAACTCCTCGTATCTATTGTTATTTATAAGGTTCTCGTTCATTAAAACATGAAACATTGTTGAAAGGCTCATCCCGGAGCGGTACAAGCATTGTTGAGTTGATTACCAAAGATGTAAGTACAGACACGCTCTGGGCGATGTGCCCTAACTAGATTCATGATTATAATCATTGTTTTCAACATAAATCCTGATACTAATATAATAATACAGAGGATCGTATAAATAGATCACAGAAATTACGAAGAGTAGACCAAGAAAATACATATGTAGCAGCCCGGAGGCTGGATTCATGCCCGATTGATGGCTATAGGCTCGCCCCCCTTAATAGGGGGGCATTCCGCCATTTATGTTCAAGTCCCATGTAATCATGGGACTCAAGGGCTCGTTTGAGAGGCCCGTGGCTAAATAATAACAGCCGCACAGGTCGATCGATCAGGTTAAGCTATGCTTGCCGCGGTTGGTCCATCTTTACATACCGTGACCCCTCCGTGCCTCGGAAAGCACGTTAAGCCGTTGGTCCCGGCTGTCATTCGTGGATCTTTGACAGTCGTTACCCGAAGCCCGAAAGTCTGACAGCCAGTCTTACCAAAGGGTATCGTATTACCCAGTAACTGGGCTGTGGAGGTCAGATAGGCAGTCGCTCCATGTCATCATCATCATTTCAGCCGAAAGACGTCCACTGCTGGACACAGGCCTCCCCCAAGCATCTCCACTTCGACCGGTTATGTTGCTCCATGTAAAATACTGGTATTCAGCTATATCCGGTTAGACTGGAAGCCGACCCCAACATAGTTGGGAAAAGGCTAGGCAGATGGTGATGTAATCATGGAACTTAAATAGCGAAATAAGAGTGTAGGTTCTAAGGTACACCTCTGCCTAACCTTTCAAGTATTATAGGCGTGATGTAATGATATGTTGTAGATTAAAACGACGCAATGATTTTGTAACTAATATTGATAAAAATCTTTATCCTTGAGATGCAGGAAGTGATAGTGGATATCCATAAACAATAATTTATTATAGTCTGCCTATTATTACCATTATATTGAGGATGTTTAAAATCATAAATATATGCGTGCCAATAAGTTTAAAAAAATACATGCTACTGCTAAACTATGAGTATCAGAGCCTTTGACCAGTTTATAAAAAACATGTCATGATTATCTCAATGTAATTTTGTTCAGTCAGAAATGTACGTGTAAAATCCACCAAATTTAATTTAGGGAGAATTTATATAGCCTATGTCAACCGGACCATAATTACAAATCTATTGATACCCCATTCATCAAAATCGGTTCGGTAGTTTAGGCGCTACGGTGGAACACGTAAATTCAAACATACATACATAGACTGCTAAAATCATAACCCTTTCTTTAAGCTTTACCGTAGTCGGTAAAAAAAAAGTAGGTGTGTTCCTTACGTAACATAACCTTCTTCTAAATATGTGAGAAAATTAGATAATACAGTGTCTAACTAAAATGACGACAAAATGTTATTTGATCGTGCCGACATCTTTGTAAAGTGGCAAGTTTAATTGGTCACCTGTCATCGTTTAAAAACTTGATGCCATAAAATAGGTATAACTTACTTTCGCAAAGAGAAAGATATTATGTAAGAAACTAACACATTCACGCAATGGCTTTTATCAAATCCAGTCAGCGGTGCTATTCTGTAAAAAGATCACTGTGATAACTTAGGTGAAGTGAGTTTAAAGTGAGCTGTTATTGCACCTGATGCTAGTGATTGACACTATTGACAGCTCACTATAAGGTCACTTCACCTAAGTTTTCACGGTGAGATTTTTACAAATACAGACTTCGCGCTTCGCGCGACAATAACAGGTACATATTTAAAGAATTATAATCATTAGATTCATTAATATATCTTTCTAAGTTAGTATTCTACCACCAATCTCTTATGGAAAAGTGTTTATGGTAGAAATCTAACTTAGAAAGATGTATTAATGATTATATTTCTCTAAATATGTACCTGTTATTGTCGCGAATCATATTTTGGTCAAGATACAACCTGACACTGACCTGCAAATTGCAAAACACATTAGAAAATTTGAATTTCGCGGTTACCACTACCCATTCATCTAAATTGACCAATATCCTGCAAAACTCAAGAATCATGTCCAAGAACCTTCCAGAATCCATTTCAAGTACAAATAGCCACAGTTCTAAATCCAACCAATAGTTCTTAACCTAGCTGTCTATGTGCAATGACCCCAAAGTCGCTAATTACTCTGAACGCCATACTACCAACACAACAATACCTTCGCATATACCTTATGTCTTCGTAATAAAGTCGATATTTGTGGTGGTGTGGGAGAATATAAGTTGGTGCACCAGAATAAGGTCAGTGGATGCAGTATGCTAATTTAATAAAAACGGTGTTGTTTTATGTTTGTATGTATGTTTGTTTGTAAGTGTGATGGTCTTTGTGCAGCCTAAAATTAGTTATGCGGTCTAATAATTTTATGGAGTATGTAATGCCGAATTGTGAAGTGTTTCGTATCTCAAAAACATAGTACAGGTATGTCTAAAATTGTCGTCTCGACTTTAGACACTGAGCTGGTAAAGATAAACGACGTTCACGGTGCTTCTGATCAGAATATGCCCAACTTGCTGGAGTGTCCTAAGTGCCCGTTCATCTGCACCTTGTATGACCTAAAAAATGCCACTGATGCCGCAAACAAAGTGGCCAGATACTGAGCACAAACATTAAAAAATATTTTAAAAAAAAAACAACGAGGAAGAGTACCATCGACACGAAAAGTAGAAGAAGAACACGAAAGATTTAAATTCTATCTTTACCAGTAACAAAAGATTCGACTACTAACATGTATTCCCACCAGAACAGATTACTAACCAGGTGGGTACATTTAACGAAGCTACCCATTATAAAAACCATATGCAAATGATCATGCGACAGGACATCAAACTGTCAATTCACAGGAAACGACTAATGGCCGCCAGTTTTTCACTCTGGCAACCCGTACAATAGGAACTTATTGCAATATTACGTGTATATATTTCTGCATGCAACACTGCGCAACACGCCATGTGACCGTTATATAAATGAAAAAGAAACTGTTTGGAAAAAGAACTCTTGGTACTCGTTACTTAATGTTCTCTTAAAATAATATGGCATAGTTTTGTCGCCAGCCAGGTCAGAGTTCTTAACCTATTTTAAATGGTTTTAGGTTGAAGTGTGGCCATTTCCGTTCTTAACTTAATTAGTGTTGCTAACTGGAATGGTCGTGCTGCATGGAAAATCGCGACCCTCATAGACAACGTACAGAGAAGAAACAATGTTTCTTGTAATGTCACACATATAACAATATCACCTATCTAATAAAAAAAATGCTATGTGCGTTGGTAAGCCCATCACTTGAGAACGGCTGGACCAATTTGGCTATTTCTAAATGTTCATTATACTTTAAAATAGGTTTTTATGGAAAGAAAAATTGGAAAAATCAAAGTTTCCTGGGAAATTTATAAATTTCGAAAAATTTAAAACGTCCTTTTTACTATGGATTTTTTGTATAAACTCCAGACCATGTTGAAATTTTGACAGGACCACGTCTGTCGGGTGACGGGTCAGATAAGTACCACATAAAAAACACAGAAAATCACATCGGTAGGTTCTACATTTTAAACCCACAACCCAGTAAAGAAAAGTGGGTTCGTAACCCTACAGGCAACCACACCAATATATCAAAGATTTTCTTTTATTATATGTAAAAAAAATAACCACAATCTTCTCTCCGATTTGAAAACCGCACCTAGGCCCCAAGTAGCTTACTGCCACTGTGAAGTGTCGCCATTTATCATAAATATCCGATAAATTTATCAGACAGAGATACAATACTAATGCAAATGTATTAACCAAAGTGTTTTATGCGACAGTACCTATAAATGACAATTTGATATACACTGTACTAAGTTTAAGTCAAATTATATAGCCATTTAGATCTTGATCGTTGATAGTACCAGTATCATGACAACTTTCACCTTTAGAGCATTAATATAAGTAATTTAATATGTTAAGTATGGAGTAAAGATAAAAAGGGGATTGCTAATTTTATGCTGTCGTATTTATTAAAGGGAATTTATTAGTGTGCTAGTAATCGTACTTTATAAGTGTCGTACAACACCTGAATGCTTGAAATAGAAACGCATTTATTACAAATTAATTCGGTTTCCCTCTTAACGCCTACGAAGGCGTGGGTCCGTTACTTTGCGGTAATAGAAAAGGAAGGTATTTCTATGCACTCGGTAATAAGGTGAACACGAAAGGAACATGCTTTATTTCAGCACTGGCTTCCGCCCGGGGCTTGGCCCGCGTGGTATGTCGATAAAAAGTAGCATATGTTCTTCCCGGGAATTATTCAAAGTAGCCCCATACCAAATTTCATCTAAATCGGTCCAGCCGTTTTGGATATTTTCCGGAGCAAACAGACAGACAGCAATTTTTTTTTTGTTTTTATGTTAGAAGTACTTTTTTGTAAGTATACTTTCATAATTGTGCATTTAATAAAGAGCTGTTATCTTGACATTACAAACGGAGTGTCTGTTTGTTATGTCAAAATAATTTACAATCAATTATATTTATTTGTGAGATGATTAAGAATACAACAAAAAAAATCCCTGCGTGCGCCCTGAAATGTTTCCATCTCATCAGACCTTTAGACCGTTATCATCTGAAAAAATGTATTGCTGAACAAACTCCTAGTGGCGAAGCTTCCATACAACTCGATTCCTACCGGCTTAAAATGGCACAGTCAGTATTCTATAGACAAATAATATAATCATATTAAAGATATCGACTCCGGCTTACCTCTTACAAAAATTGACCCTTCGCTACTGCAGACTCCTATTCTAGATCAAACTGAATAAATTAATAAAAAAAATTACTTTGGATTCCTCCTTGGGAGCGGGACTGACTCTCACATTCACGATGTTTGAATATTTAGTTTAATACTCAATAATCGTGAATGTGAGAACTACTAGAAATTAAAATCTAAACAAATATTATAAATTTTTTATGTTAGTTTGTTACGCTTTCACGCTAAAACGGCTGAAGGGATTTGGATGAAATTTGGAACATGGCTAGACCATGGCCCGGATTAGGACATAGGATACTTTTATGCCTATATTCTTACGGGATCGAGCGAAACCGCGGGGTGCAGCTAGTTCGTCATAAAATCGGTAGCTAAAATCGAGCAGTATAATGGCTTTCATTTTTTTTTCCTCTGGCCTACCACCGGTTATGGACCTGTGGATGCCTTTATAAATTGAAGTTTCCAACCAGTACATAAAATATTAAATAGGCTTGCATTTCCACTACCCCACTTTTACGATCTTTCACACTTGATCCATGAATGTCAAGTCGTGTGAGGTTACATTCCGGCTCGCCTAACCTTTATTCTGTCATTTAGTCTGATAGACTATCATGCGCCGTACGATAACCGGAGTCTAACCAGCCTAGAGGTCAAAGCATTATCAACTGCACTAGATAACCATCAATTTCCTAATAGCTGATATACGGGAAGATTTTACGAAAGGTTACATGACGGTTAGGGCGAAAACGCTGCGTTTTTGTACGCAGTCATTTTGTTAGTGATAAATTGACTTAAATTTGGGCAAATGATTTTATGTTCTATATTTACTATAGATAGGAGAGGCTTGTGGCTAAGTAATAACAGCCGCACGGGTCGATTGATCAGGTTAAGCTACGCTTGCCGCGGTTGGTCCGTGGATGGGTGACCATCTTTACATATCAAGACCTCTCCGTGCCTCGGAAAACACGTTAAGTCCCGGCTGTCATTCGTGAATCTTTGACAGTCGTTACGGGTCGTCAGAAGCCCGAAAGTCTGACAATCAGTCTTACCAAGGGGTATCATATTACCTAGTACTCGTAATTGAGTTGTTTAGGTCAGATAGGCAGTCGCTCCATTCAAAATACTGGTATTCCGCTGCATCCGGTTAGACTGGAAGCCGACCCAACATAGTTGAAAAAAGGCTAGGCAGATGATGATTTATTATAGATAAGTGTTAGTTTAGAGTAAAAAGTTAAAAACATACAACATTAATTAATTCTACCTGTCACTTACATGCAAACTTGTAGGTAACCGAATCTTCGTCCATTTTATTGGACGAAAAGAATTTAGTTCACCTTGTTTCATTCGATTAAATGTTTATTTCCTTGTTAGTTTATATTATCACGTTACTAATTTATGACTACATTAGGCAAAGCATCTGTCGCAATTGATAGTAAAAATTCGAAATGCTCACATAAATTTTCCAAATGGTCGCCTTTTATTAAATTAAAACCGACCGTAATCTAAACTGGCTCTCATTTAACTTTTTGTAAAATAAATAATCTTTTTTATCGATTTATGTCACCAAAAACAAGAAATATATTGTCAGTTTTAGATAAAATTATACCTGAACTTGAGTCATCTATCATCAAGTTTGTTTTTTATTTGCATAGAAAATGAGCAAGCGCCATCAATGGCTCTTGTTCCACGCTATATTTGGAAAGACAACTTGCTTATGGGACTTTTATGGTGTTTAGCTGTTATCAATCATGTTTATAGGAGCGTTTATTTTATATTTTTTCCATGTAAGAAAGGCACTTTTTTAAGGTTTCCAATGGGACCCTATTACGAAGGCTCCGCTTTCCGTCCGTCCGTCTGCCACAGAGGTGTATCTTTTGAACCGTTGGTAAAAGGTAGAAACTTGAAATTTTTACAGAGTTTGTACTTCTACGGGCGCTATAACAACAAATAGGTAATAAAAAATGTACGTTGG